>CM035413.1:41294310-41516810 GCA_020310875.1 Ceratopteris richardii | reverse complement strand
TGGGGGGATAGTTTTTCTTTGACTGTGATGCATAAAAGTACATCTTAGCCATTCTATATGATCGCTACAACATATCAGGGGCATAGTGACATTGTGCATATCGATGGTCATGCGTCGGTGTTGGTATGACCATTCAAATTGCTTGAAAACCACGGAGGCAATATATGGGTCGGAAAACTAAGCGTAGGTATGAGCGTCAGTATAAGCATCGATATTATAACATCAGTAAATCACTAGGAATTACCAATGTGCATATCGACGCTTATATCGATGCTTAGTTTTAACTGGACTCGAGAGCAAAAATTCAACATTCATCGCATTTTGAAACAAAACCTGCTATTGTCGAGTTTGCACACATGAGCTACATCTCTGTCTTTCTCTCTCTCTCTCTATGCACACCTCTCTATTTCTCTAGATCTGAAATTTTGGTAAGTATCGCACATACTGTAGCACTCTTTTCTTTTTCTTTATGTTTTCCCTTTTCTAATTTCTCTTCCCTTTAGTTTTGCAAGAGATTTTGGCGTTAGGTCTTTGGAATTTGATGAATGACAACATTAAGTGGAATTTGACGACAATGATCCAAACAATTACATTGATGTAAGTGATTGTTTTGTTTTTGATTGACAAAGACACATACATACATACATACGTACATACATACATACATACATACATACATACATACATACATACATACATACATACATACATACATACATACATACATACATACATACACACATGCATATGCATATACATACATACGTATACACATGCATATACATACACACACATGTATACATACATGCATATGTATACATACATACAACACATATGCATATACATACACACATATGTGCATACACACATGCATATGCATACATACATACACACACATATGCATACAAACATGTACACACACATGTATACATACACAAATGCATATGCATACACACATACACACATACACACATATGCATACATACATACACATGTATATATACATGCATATGCATACATACATACACACACATATGCATATACATACACACATATATACATACACACATACATATACATACACACATCCACACATGTATATGCATATACACATACACACACATATGCATACATACACACACATGTATACATAAATGCATATGCATACATACATACACATATATGTGTATACACACATGCATATGCATACACACATGCATATACATACACACATTCATATACATACACACATGCATATGCACACACACATGCATATGCATACACACATACACACATACACACATACACAAACATATGCATACATACACACACATGTATACATACATGCATATGCATACACACATGCATATACATACACACATGCATATACATACACACATGCATATACAACACATACATGTATACATACATACACATATGCATATATATACATGTACACACACATGCATACATACACAAAAATAGGATTTTTGAGTTTTTACACCAAAATAGAATTAATATATCAAAAATAGAATTTTTGAGTTGTTACACACACACACACATACATTCACACATACACACATACATACATGCATTTTTATGAAATATTAGAGAAAAATCTAAATATATAAAATATAAATAATTAAATATCTAAAAAATAGATCTTTAATTTTTTAGGGTTTATATATATATATATATATATATATATATATATATATATATATATATATATACACACACACACCAAAAATAAGATTTATGAGTTTTTACACATACACACACATACATAGATACATACAATTTTATGAAGTATTAGAGAAAAGTCTAAATATAAAATGTATAAGTAATTAAATATCTATAAAATAAATCGTTAAATTTTTAGGATATATATATATATATATATATATATATATATATATATATATATATATATATATATATATATATATATATATATATATATATATATATATATATATATATATATATATATATATATATATATATATATATATATATATATATATATATATAAACCCTAAAAATTTAAAGATACCCCTTGAACTCCCTAGGTGCCCTTGAATTAATGTCCCTCAACCTTGCATACTTTCTTGATCCTTGTTCCCAACATTGGTCCCTTGAACTGTTTATCTCAACCTTAGTGTCTTGAACCTTCTTGTTTGCAACCTTGGTGTTTTCAGCCCTTGTTCTCAACCTTAGTCTTGAACCTTGTTCTGGTGTGGTTGACTCCATCAAAATGGTAAACTTTCTCCTATAGTTTTATAGGATTTTTAAACTCATTAGGACAAAGTAGTCCTCTAGTCGGGTAGAAAAATCAAGTAACTGTTGGATCAAAGTAAACCATTGCACAAACATCCAAGTTAGATGTTTTGGGACAACCAAACTTTAAGTGATCCAAATCAAATTCAAGTGAATCAAGAGTTCTCAAAGTCTTTCAAGACTTAAGAATCCCACCTTCATTCCTAAGTCCATGCACCAGTTATGCCTAGAAATGGACTAGTAATTAGAATCCACATAGTTCACATGTTTGTGCCTAGATCACACTTCCAAAAACTATGAATTGGCCAGGGAAGTATTTAGATCCACCCTTATTATTCATTCACTAATTTGTACTTTGTCTAGCTCATCAAGGTACAAGACTAGACAGTGTTTTGAATCATTTGGGAAGGGATGCCACCACAGAGATGAGACATGTTCTTCCAGTTCTAGAACATGACCATGTTCTTCCAATTTTAGAACACGAGGCTCGGGGGTTGCCTATAGTTATATATATAGCTTTATTTTCGAGGACGAAAAATCTTTCCCAAGGGGGGAAGAATGTAATAAAGTAAGTCTATGGTCTAGGGATCCGATGGTTCAGAAAGATTTGAAATCAGATACTGTTTGGTCACTCGTCTATAGGACCAAAGATCTCAAGAGTAGACTCAAGCATAAGTCATGTGCTTCATATTCAAGTGATCCACTTAGCCTAGTGGTTAAGTCTCATCGTTGTGAAGGAGGTCTTGGGTTCAACTCCCATGGGGAGCATGGGGAGAGAGTTTTGCCCAAAGAGCTCTAGAGCTTTCTAACTCAAGTAAACGTGAGTTAACTTGAGTCCAATGGACTTAACTCAAGAGGTGAGTACAACAACCACTAGTGGACTCTAGTGGAAGGTATGAAAGTAGTGGTCGAGATCACTCCAGCCACTAATAGACTCTAGTGGTGGATATGAAAGGAGTGGAGGCGATTGCACATGCACTTGTGGACTCTAGTTACATTTATGGTCCTCATTGATTCAAGCAGCTATATATACAGGCATAAGGTTGGGAGGAGAGTCATCTCTCAAGCACGTGGTGGTTGTAATCTCTATTCTCTTGCATACCAATGTAAGGAATTGAACTCACAACCTCTTGGTTATGAATGTGATGGGCTAACCACTTGCCCCAAAAGCCATGGTTTCCTCTCTCTTAGGGTGTAGTTCAACCATCTCCCATGTGTCAAGTATGTATATATATAAAATTAAATATACCAAAAAGAGGATTTTTGAGTTTTTACACACACACACACACATACAAACATACATACATTTTTATGAAATATTAGAGAAAAATCTAAATATATAAAATATAAATAATTAAATATCTAAAAAATTGATCTTTAAAGTTTTAGGGTTTATATATATATATATATATATATATATATAATTAAATATACCAAAAATAGGATTTCAAAGTTTATACAAAAAAGTAGAATTAATATATCAAAAATTTAGGATCAATATTAATTTATATAATGAAATATATGTGAAAATATCCAAAAAAAAGATCTATAGATTTTTTAGGAATTATATATATATATATATATATAATTCCTAAGATCTCCACATTGGATCAGATGGGATCTTCACGTACACCTTGGGGAGCTCATGACCATGACAACTCCAAGATATATCGCATACATAATGGTGGATGTGGCCAAAAATTCCATGCGTCAATGTATTCGACAACTTTGCTCAATACAGTTTGGACATTTTGTCATGTTAAAATGGAGTGAACAGGATAAGGATTCCAAAAAATATATCATACAATTAATATATGAAGAGTATGAAGAGTAATGACCAACAGCTAGGAATCCTATTGTGAGCTCAAAATGAAGAGTACTGACCAATACCTTACTGAAGCCTGTATGGTTAAATGTTGAAGCATGGGAATTGATTCACGATGAGCAACAACATACTCTTGACGGATATCATTAGCAGCGAGATGCGGCAGCCACACATTTTGATATGGTTGGAACATCGCATTTGGGTAGTGGCAGATACGACAGTATGCACTACAAATTTGTAAGTATGATTTTAATTATATGAAATTTTTTTGTGTTAAGCACCTCATGTATGTTCATATAACATTTTGCATATTTATTATAGGACTTGGCACTCAGTCATCCTTCGATGCGAATCTAAGAAGCTTATGGATATCATCATGGATTGGCTGCAGTGTTGTAGGACTGCATGGGAGAATTTATGATGAGGTAAACTTATAGCTTTGTTTTGTATTTTTAGTTGTTTTTTTTAGATATCATGTCAATTTGTCTCATTTTACGCAAATGTTTTGTTAGCAAATGTTTTGTTGCAAGATTGTAGATGTAAAGGTTTTGATCCCCTTGAGCATATGTATTGTAGTGCTTTGCCACAATTTTGTATTATAGTGATATGTGGCAATGATGCACCATAATTTTCTATTTGGTTCCTACATGGAAGTGCTTTGTCACATTTTGTATTCAGCTTCTATATCGAAGTGCTTTGCCACACTCTTGTACATGCTTCATTTATGGAATGTACAACTTTTTTGTACATGATTCATGGTTCATTTTTCTCATCTCTTTTGTGTCTAATAGTATTTTGCTATATGAAATCATGTTTTGGTTGCCATTAGAGTACACATCACATGTACTGCATTTCCTTTGGGCAGAGTGTATTGTCTTTTGCTAAAGAACATCATGGTAATGTTGTTGTAGCAAAAGACAACACACTCGGCCCAAAATCTTTTTTGCAGATATGGTAATCAATATAAGCGACGAATATACTCCCAACAGGTCACAGTATAAGCGACGGTACTCCCAGCAATGTCGTTGGTATAGGCCTGAGTATGAGCGTTGGAAATGTCGACCCTCATACCGATGCCTATACCGACGCCTATATTGACGATTTGGTTTCGACGTGTATACGGATAGTTACACCGATGTCGCGGCCAAAATGTGCTCCTTTAATTTCCTTTGTAAAAGCCTCGATATACACCCGATATGTTGTAGTGGATGTTGCTGCTATTGCATTGGGGAGCTTTCATTCCTCATTGTTCAAAGGATAAAAATAAAGAAATATCCACGTGCCCTTGTATAGTTTTTCTTTCAATCAAGTCAAGCAAAGGAAATTAGGTTTTCCACATGTCACCTTCAAGTAGTCTAACCGTCCTTTGTGAGACACAAGAGTTCCCATGGATACTATGCCCATTCACTTGTACAGACGTCCTTTCAGTCAATTCAAGCAAAGAGAGATTAAGTTTCGATCAAATTTCCTCTTTAAAAAAGAAATAATGTTAGAAAAATTCGCATTAAGAACTTCATTGTTAGATGTCTTACGGATACAACATATCATAACTTGAGATAGTAAAAAAAAAATGTAAAAAAAAACACAATAGGAGCTTCATTGTTAGATGTTATCGACTTCAAACCAATTATCTCGTTTAGTCTTAGTGCCATATCTTTCAAGTTTCTTCGGGTTCCAAAAGAGAAGATCTTAATAATTTAACTTCCTCTAACAAAAAAAACATACAATTTGCATCTTTTTTACATTTAATCTCAATGTCATTTTTTTTTCAAAGCTAGAAATCTACTAAATTTCCAAGAGGAATTGGTTTTTCTTCTCACCACTAAAAGTGGATAAAAGATTAGAAGTGTCCCACCCAATGCAACTCAAGAGGCTTAAACCCACACTCCCTCTATAAGAGATTAAAGACTCATCCCATCGAACTAACGTGATCAAGAGAAGTTCAAGAGAGTTACAAAAGATTATATAATCCTTGGGTTTTCTTTTACTCAATTCAAACCAGTTATCTCATATGATCTTAGGCATCCCTTCCTAGTGTCTACCTTAATGAGCTTTCGAGTTCTCTATCTTGATACTTGTTGGGCATACAACCTTCCCTTGTGTGTTCAAAGAGTTCCATAACTACCGGCCTTTCATTTCATTGTAGTTTCAAATTATTTGTGGGATTGAAAGAGTTTCATAGCTATAATGCAATCCTTTCATTGTACTTTCAAACTAATTTCATTGTACTTTCATTGTACTTTTTAAAGTAATTTAAAGAGTATTAATTTCATTGTACTTTTTAAAGTAATTCAAAGAATTCCATAGGTGCAATGCCAGCCTTCATTGGACTTTAAACTAATTCAAGCTTATCAAAAATAGTAGATCTCATTGATCGGACTTCCATTTTAAGAAGTTCACAGATCTGCTCATATCAGAGTAGGCATATGTGATAAAAAGAAAGCAAGCACCCCGGGCTCGCTCGGCGACTCGCACCGGCCCGTCGGTAGGATGACTTGCTCAAGTGTTTGTTCCCTTGCTTGAAAGCAGAAGATCATTTGTGAAAGGAAAAACTTGTTTGCATTAGAAAGAACAAGTACAAGAGAATTGCCTAAGCAGGCCCGCGTTGAGTGTCGCGGGTAAACACATTACAATGAGCCGGCCTGCGTTAAGCATCACGGGCAAATGCGTACAACGGCCCCTTGATGGCACAACGACGCTTTCGAGAGGTGCGTGCGGAGGGGACTAGCACGAAGGCTACCACACGTTGAGCAGAAGGTTTGCTTGGGTCACTTTGATCGCTTGGTCTGGAAGTCTCACTATGTTCCCCTATAAGTACTTGCAATTTGGCACCGGTCGACAACCCACACAAACACCTAAAGGGACTGGATAGAAATACAGGGGGGGGGCTTTGCCCACGGGTTGTCATATATTCTCCCCCGCTTCGAAGAGCTTTGTGTCCTCATAAAGCTAAGGTATTCTCGCCTGGGATGTGGAAGGATGAGTCGTTTGGAAGGCCTCAATGAGGTTTTGGGCTGTCGGAGGTATGCTATTTTTACTTACCCATGTTGCTTCCTTGAGAGGCCTTCCACACCACTTGACAAGAAACTGAGTGCTGTTTTCTTTAAGTATCAACTCTGCTTGTCTTTGTTCAATTGGATCTTCCACCAAAGTGACTTGGTGTCCGAAATGAGTATCAGGGCGGAAGCGTTTGAGAAAACTAACATGGAGGGAGTTGTGGATATGAATTTTGGGTGGAAGATCAAGCTGATATGTAACTTGATTGAACCGGTGACTAATCCTGTACGGCCCATAGTACCTATGATTGAACTTGGGTGTGAAATTCTTGGGCAAAATGATATTCTTGGCATTCACGAGAACTAAGTCACCCACTTGATAATCTGGAGTTTCCGTATGGTTCTGATTGGCATTTCTAACCATGCTTTCTTTGCTCTTGATGAGAGCTTCCTTTGCTTGTCAAAGCTTGGACTGCCAGTCTCTTAAAAAGTTCCCACGTTCGCGGTTTGCTGCCACTATCACTTCATCTGACATGAGTGCCATGGGTGTGATTACACTTTTGCCAGTGGCCACCTCGAACGGTGACATAGATGTACTCGAGTGGATGGAGCTGTTATAATGGAATTCTAGAATATCTAAGTGCTTGGCCCAATCCTTCTAGTCCGCTTGTACATAACTTCTTAGATAATTCTCTACTGTCTAATTGATTCTTTCTGTTTGTCCATCTGTCTAGGGGTGATAGGCCGATGAAATCTAAGTTGAGTGCCCAAAATTGAGAATAATTCTCGCGATAAATCGCTCATAAACCTGGTATCACGATTTGAAACGATAGCCAACGGAAGGCCATGATATTTGAACACCTTTTGAAAGAATGTTTGTGCTACCACCTTTGCCGACATGGGTGGCTTCATAGGTATAAAGTGTGCTTGCTTTGAAAAATAGTCCACCACTGCAAGAATTGCATTATGTCCATCTATGTTGGCAAATCAGTTATGAAATCCATACTTACCATGTCCCAAGGTCTATTCGGGATAGGCATCGACTGAAGTAAGCCTACCGGTTTTATCTTCTATTGTCTTACTAACTGACAAGTTCGGCACATTTGTACATACTCAATTACATCTTCTTTCATCTTTGACCAAAACACATGCTCTTTTAGATGCTCATAACTTCTACGTTGTCCTCAATGTCCTGCAAGTTGAGAGTCATGTGCTTCCCATAACAACATCCTTTGTAATTCAGCATTGTCTGGAATATAAATTTTTCCTTGTCGATATAACATGTTGTTCATGATCGTGTACTTTCCTTTGTGGTCTAAGCCCGAGTGTACATCTTTGATGATCCGCTCGCTGTATCTTAAGATCCGTTTGTTGCAGTCTTCCGATTTGATCTTTTGTCTTACTCTCAGCCATGGAAATTATGGCCAATGTCGGTCTTCTACTTAGGCCATCTGGCATAACATCTTGCTTCCCTGGTTTGTGAATGATATCTATATCAAATTCTGCCAAGAAATCTTGCCATCTTGCTTGCTTAGGAGATAACTTGGGCTGCGTGCAAAAATACTTCAATGAGATGTTATCTCTATAAATCTTCGTGTGTTTATCTTGAACATAGTGACGCCACTTTTGCAAACAGTGGATCACGGTGAGCATCTCCTTCTCGTGAGTGCTCCATCTTAACTCTCTACCTGAAAACTTGTGTGAATCATAAGCCACAGGGCGTCCCTCTTACATAAGGACCCCTCCAATCGCTAGTCCTGATGCATCTGTATGAATTTCAAACTCTTTATTAAACTCTGGCAACTTCAACACAGGAGCTTCACACATCACCTCTTTGAGCTGCTCGAAGGCGTCTTGTTCTTTAGGCCCCCACACAAAGCATCCCTTTCCCTTGGTTAACTCTGTGAGCGGAGCGACCACTTTGCTAAAATCCTTTATGAACTTCCTTGGAAACTAGTAGAAACCTATGAATTCTCTTACTTCCCTTACTGTTCTAGGCGGTGCCCATTGATGAACTGCAGTGATCTTGTGGGGATCTATCATCACTCCTTTGTCTGAAAGTATGAAACCTAAAAATTCCACTGAAGTCATGGAAAACTCGCACTTCTCAGGTTTAGCATATAGTTGCCTTTCTTTCAGGCGTTGAAGAACAACTCTTACGTGATCTAAGTGTTCTTCAAGAGTTCGGCTGTAGATTAATAGATCGTCTATGTAAATGATCACGAACTCGTCTAGCATGTCTCTGAACCCGTCATTCATCTCTCGGCAGAGCGTGCGTGGAGCACCTATGAGCCCAAACGCCATGACTAGCCACTCATAGCTTCCATAGCGACTTCTGAATGCCGTCTTCTCAATGTCTTGCTCTATTATGCGAATCTGATGATATCCGGATCTTAGATCTATTCGTGTAAAGAATTTTGCCTGACCCAATCGGTCCATCAATTCATCCATGACTGGCACTGGATACTTCCTCTTGATGGTAATCTTATTCAAGGCCTGATAATCCACGCATAACCGCATGCTGCCATCTTTCTTCTTGACGAATAAGACACGAGCAACGTAGGGTGAACTACTGGGTCGAATGAAATCTTGTTGTTTGAGTTCTACTAATTGCTTTTTCAGCTCTTTCAAATCCGAATCATTTATTCTGTAGGGCACTTTGGCCGGTGGAGCTTGGCGTGGCATCACTTCAATCTTATGTTGGACTTGCCTGAGTGGTGGGAGCCCACTTGGTAATTGACTTGGTAGAACATCTTCAAATTCCCTTAATACCTCATGAATTTGTTGATCGCTGACCTTTATCCTGTTGTTTTTCCTTTCATCTAAGTCAATGGGGTTACACTTTATCATACACAAATGGGCTTGAGCCCCTTGCTTCATCGCCTTTTCTACTTGTTTGGCCGTCAAAGGCCCTTGTGTTTGTTGTCTTGTCTTTTTCCTGGCTACTTGAGGGCACACTCTTGATGCATGGATGCCTTCCCTTTCCTCTGCCCGTCCGCCTCCTCTTTCTTCATGGGAGGAGTGGCGGCCTTGGGGTTCGTTTCTTGTGACTTTGATCCTGGGTTCTCTACCTTTTCTGGCTTGCCTTGCAGGTCTTTACTATCCTCGGAGGTTCTTTTCGGCACTCTATGACAGTCCACCACCACAATGTTCCCTTGCATGTCTAGAAGGAGTTTATCTATCCCCTTGCCCAACATGCTTACCATGTATCTATCCATGAATGATAGCCCAACTATAACATCAAATGATTCTAGTGGGACTACCAAGAAATCTAGTTTGGCAGACCATTCACCTATTGTCATTCTCACGTTGAGTGCAATCTTTACGTTATCATCCCATCCTTGAGCAAAAGTAACTGACATTTCGGAAAGCTTACTCAAGGCTAACTGTAGGCTTGTTGCACACTTGGGCGACATAAAATTATGCATCGCACCCAAATCTACTAATACCGCTTTTCTTTTGTTCCCAAAAGCTCCCCAGAAATACATATTTTGGATCATACATAACGTCATTGGAAAGCACCTTGGCATTGCGGCCACGGTACCGACATGAGGTGCATTGTTACCTGTGTGTACTTCTTCTTCATTCTCATCTAATTCTCTTAAGACCACATTAGTGTTACGTCTCTATGGCTCCTCTTCTACTTGAGCCGCTTGCACTCACATTTGATTGTTATTGCGTGTGCACTGATGTGTCCAATGGTTCCCGTGACATGTCCTACAGAACGGTCGGGGATCATTTCTCTGCCATTGAGCCCCTGGCAATGCCCTTTGCTGATTATTTCCATAATTGTTTGGGTTTCTTTGAGCTTGAGTATTGCCTGTATTTTGTGTGGTTGCGGGGTGGGTGTTCGTATTGGCATTTCCTACACCTTTCTAATATCTCCTTGGTGATATATTTTCTATCTCGCATAGATTTTGAGCACGATGGTTGCTCTCAGTGTCTTGGTACCTTTCTGCCATGACAATCGCCTCTTCCCATGTGTTAGGCGATTGTTTCTCAATTTCGTGTCTTGTCCAAACACTGCACCCATATAGGAACCCATGCAGCCGATCGAGATCATGCATCTCCGTTATCTGCAGTATGAGTCTTCTATACTTGCGTATGTATTCAGATAACGGGCCTTCTTGTTTATGGCCCCTCCACTCATCCCTGAGTTTGAAGGATTCATTTTGAGGGATTAAATACTCCTCAAATGCCACCTTGAAATCCTTTCATGAATTGAATTCTTCCCTCGTGGACTCTGCCAAATACCAAGCATCGGCATTGTCAGCCAAGAAAGATGCGTCAATCCTTATCTAGTGTCATTTGCCCACCCTTTGTAAGTTGAGATATTGCTCCATGTCTCGCAGCTATTTGGAGACTGCAAGAGAGTTGCGTTTACCCCGAAACTTCTCTGGTGGACATGGTTTGAACTTTTCGTAGGAGTCCGAATCGCTTCCATCGTCAAAGGAGGAGACCGGCCTGCCTCGCCGTGTGTGTGGCCGACGGCCCTGTCGAGACGTCCGTCCTGAGGTCTCACCCTCATGTAACTCTGGTTGCTTTCCCGTATCCTTGTTCTTATCTGCTTTTGGTTCCACCTGACCTTTTAGAGGTTGAGCAAGATCGGCAATGGTAGACTCACGACATTCCATGCGGTTCTCTTGAGCCATCATCCATTCCATCGCCAACAGTTCCTCCTTTTCTTTCTCCGTAGTCATAAAATCATAATTTCGTGAAACTCGACGAGGGGTCTATGGTCGTTTCCCCTTGTTCCTCCATTTCTCCTTTCCTGTTTCCCTTTGGCCGCCTCCGCATGGCTCCACATCGCTTAGAAAGACGTCGTTGCCTTCACCCTCCATCGCGGTGTACTAAGTAGGACGTTGAGACTCGACCCCCAGCACTGGTGTGACAACCGGTCCGTCCTCTTTTCCAAGGCCGCTTTGATCGAGCGAGGCTCTGATACCAAATGTGCTAAAAAGAAAGCAAGCACCCCAGGCTCGCTCAGCGACTCGCACCGGCCCGTTGGTAGGAGGACTTGCTCGAGTGTTTGTTCCCTTGCTTGAAAGCAGAAGATCACTTGTGAAAGGAAGAACTTGTTTGCATTAGAAAGAATAAGTACAATAGAATGGCCGAAACCGGCCCCCATTGAGCGTCGCGGGTAAACGCGTTACAATGAGCCGGCCCCCATTAAGCGTCACGGGCAAACGCGTACAATGGCCCCTCGATGGCACAATGGCGCTTTCGAGAGGTGCCTGCGGAGGGGACTAGCATGAAGGCTACCGCACGTTGAGCACAAGGTTCGCTTGAGTCACTTTGATCGCTTGGTCTCGGAGGCTCACTATGTCCCCCTATAAGTACTTGCAATTTGGCGCCGGTCGGCAACCCACACAAGCACCTAAAGGGGCTGGATAGAAATACAGGGGAGGCTCTTGCCCACGAGTTGTCACAGCATAGGCTAGTGAGGTTCACAGATCTACTCATATGTAAGCAGGCACAAGGCTACTGAAGCTCACATATCTACTGATATCAAAGCAGGCACAAGGCTACTGAAGCTCAAATTTGCGTGCCGTGATGGAGTTGTGTATTTTGGTCAGCGTGCTGGCGAAAGGATGTACAAGGGAAGTACATCTTTCGCCTGGAAAATTAGAGATTTCGAATGTTCCTCAATCCTCCGGCCGTCTAATCACACAGTCATTGGTGAATCATTGAAAATTTCCGAGAATCATTGAAAAATTGCGAGGGCGGCGCTGTATCTGAAAGACAAAGAAACCATTTTCTCTACAGCAAGCTTTTTCCTTTATAAGGTCTCGTCCAGGACATGCTGCACAAACATCACGCATTTGGGTCTTCTGTTAGTTTAATCTCCAAAGTCTATAGCCACACGCTACATCCATATAGAGTACAGCTGCAACTTGCCCATGCATCTTTTCAGTTCAGATCTTCGTCAACTGCCATGGTGCCTTACTGATGAGGATGAAACCTGAGAGAAGATGTTATGAAAGAATGAAAACCTAGGAGAAAAATCTGTGAAAGAGTGAGGAACTAAGAACGAGAGAGTGATAAATTAAGCTTTTTCTCATCATGGTCGTCGACACTTCGCAGCTTAGGACTTCTGTGGTAGTGAGCAGCATCGTCCTTTCTGCCGGCACCTATTTGTTCGACTTCGGCAGTAATATTGTCGTCTTAGTAGAATACTCGCAGCGCTTTGCAGAACTATCAAAGCGCGAAGCTAGAGGACTCTCTATTTGTGATGCAAAGTGTCGACACCAGACTAGCGAGCTAGCAGGATACTTCTATGCTCTGCTTGTCATTCTGGTGTGCTGCCACACGCTAAACAGCGTCCTCTTCAAGCTCAAACTCAAGCACAGCGATGCACCGCTCTGGGCTGCTTATTTCCTTCCCTTGATCCATCTCTATCGCCTCTCGAAGCTCCTCTGGCGCACTTTAAGCTGTGCAGGGTAATAGCTCTTTTCCTTCTAATCTTGAATGCATCCTCTACTCCTTTGGCGCGAGGTGAAACAGCCGCCTTCTTGATTACTGCATCCGCTGCGAAAACGTTATTTGCTCCTGCAACTTTGTGTAGCGAAATTGCCAATCATCAGATTCGACAATCGCTGTTAAAATTTTGTCTAGTATGGAACGTGCAAGCCAGTGGATCCATGTATTGTAAGAATACTTTGATTTGTTCAGTGGAGCAAAGCCTGGTTCTGGATGCGATGTTCAAGCTGCCAAGGCTTGAAGATGTAACCTAGTGAACCGTTTTTCATAGTCTGCTTAGGCAGTTTAGCCTGGCTGCATTGATTTCTACTTACTCTATTTGAATCGGAGGGTGTTCCACAGATCTCATAGCTCAGCATGCTACTGTGTCGCATAGCTCTTATGTGCAATGTGTTAGAAGCATCGAAAACGCTAAATATATAGATGGACCAGCAGCTAAACTTGTAAAATAATCTCCTGCTTCATTTGAATTCGAATATGCAGGGTGCATAACTTGCGATCTCCGGAAATGAATGGCTTGTATTCAATCCTTGGAACTGCAATGGAGGGTGTGCCTATGCTTATCCTACAGTTCTGTGCTTATCTGGTACTCATTCGCGAAGGAATACTCCTCAAAAACGTGGTTTCAACGTTCAAAGTCTCGGTAGGCGCATCGCTTCTCTCTGCTGCGTACAATGGAGGAACGTCCGTGGAATCCATAGCCAAGAACGCCATCACAATCAAACAGAGAATAGGTGCAGGAATTATAGGAGGAGGATTCACGTTGTGCGCAGCGCTGACACGGTGCTTGACATTTGCGAATGTTATTGTGCACATAAGGGAATACTTTTCCCAGAAGAGGACGGAGCGAGAACAAGCTAAGTTTCACGCATCTGACGCGCTCCCGTTGCTGATCTTTGGTGGCTCCATCATCACATATACGATCCATTTCTGGCTCCTTCAATCACCAAGGGAGATAAAGAAGAACGTTCGGAATATGCGCCGGTTGCTCACCTCTCTTGCATTTGGCTACGTGAGCATGATTCTAGGTCCATTATACCCTACGCTTAGCTTTACGGCTGATAACAATCAATTAGGCTGCTACGTCTTCCGTCTCAAGGTTTTCATGATCTGTATTCTCCATATTCTGCTTGATGTTGCAGTACTTTGTGCCACTCATATTCTTGGAACTCTGCCCATCGGCTATCTCATCACCTCCGTGTTGGCGATGGTGGGGTTTCCAGCGTTTCTCATGTGCTACCTAATGTTGGATGCATATTGCGGACCGGTGAGTGAGTCGGCTAGATACACGGTAAGCCTGACCGATGCTGAAGGTGGCATAACTTCCATAAAGAATGTGGACCGTCAGGAAACGATCATATCCAAGGCCTCTACCTGAGGCAAGAAATCGCAAGCGATTGTTTCAGAAGGAGTCCTCACGGAAGACGCTGTAGAGGAGAGAAAGTTAGCAGACGCTATGGAGGAACAAAAATCAAAGTTGATCTGCATAGACTTTGAGATTTTCAACTTTTCTTTCAAATCATCGGTCGAATTGAGATTTTCAACTTTTCTTTCAAAACTCAAAATCCATAGACTTTTTTTTTTTTTTTTTTAAAATGGAGGTTCAGCCGAGGCCTACTCCCCCGGACTTTAACTTTGAAATTACAACTGTACAAGGAAGGGCATAGTACCCATGGGACCCCCCTTATCCCACAAGAACAGGGGTTTACAGCTGGGTTAAACGGCGGTCACAACTACCGCGGGGATGGTCAAACGGTGGCCAACAGCCACATACATCAGTTCCTGAAATTTATATGTCCCTACATGTTGCTGCCAGGGGTTGAACCCTCACCCCCGCCTCAAGAGGCAAGAGGCCCAACCACCAGGCCAGCGAACCGGGACAAAATCCATAGACTTTCAAAAAAAGAGAGCGCATGTTGTAATGACAATTCTTTTAGCTTTTTGGAATGAAGGTTCACCACTCAAGATTTTGTTTACCATTGAATGTGGAGGATAAAAGGCGTGTGGGTACTCTTTTTCAATGCACCCATTTTGTGCTACATGTGTAAAATATTTATGAAACCAAAAAGACGTGTGCTAAGCACACATATGAATAGTGAAAACTTCCTTTCACGAGCAAGGGGGCAAGAAAAAGCTACAACACTTCATATTTTCTAAAGTAACAATTGTTGCATTTTATTGATTAGAGAAAATCCTTAGAAATAGAAAGGGAGTTATGAAAGGGAGATTATTTAAGTTCACGAGGTGAAGTCTGCTAGCGATTGGAAATTTATAACGCGCATAGAAGCACATCTCATTTTATCATCAAAGCTGGAGCTCTAGAGTGATGAAAGTGGGGAACCTAGTAGTTGCACCTCTAATGCAAGAGAGAGAAAGATATATGCATGAGAGATAGAAGAATGTTAATCTTTTCAGGAATCCCCTTTATCCAAGGTCAGAAAGTGTAAGGAGAAGGTGAAAAACTCTGATGGAAGTCAGAAAGAGAAGATATTTGGAATAGGGAGAGATTGCTATATTTTTTATGGGTTGTTGTAGATGATGCCTAATGAAAAAAGATGTCTGTGGAGCTTGTGAGGGTAGGCCTTTCACCAGATTTTCATTCTCAACTCCCGTTTTGCGGAATTTGAAGATGAGATAGAGACGGTTGTTGATTCAAACAAACAACAAGAGGTTTGGGGCACTCTCTCTCTCTCTCTCTCTCTCTCTCTCTCTTTTGGTGTCCACCACAATAGGAGATGCTATGTGAATCAATATATTGAATTAGTTCTATAGATGTCTCACAATTTCAACCACTTTGCTCCATGTCCTATTAGTGCGTTGATTAAGAACAAGCCTCTTGAGGTGGAGGTTTTGTGTTCATTAACCCTCGGGCTGGACATGTATTGGCTTCGGCTAGTCTAAACTAGTTGTAACTTTGTCAAACCATTGCTTTGTGGGATACGAGGGTACCATGGGTACTATGCCATTCATCTATACAATTGTTCTTTCAAGGTTGAAGCTCGGGAGAGTAGGCACTTGCCAAACCTCCATTTACAATAAAAAATTAATTAGAATAAGACTATAACTAGAATAAGAATATATATATATATATATATATATATATATATATATATATATATATATATATATATATATATATATATATATATATATATATATATATATATATATATATATATATATATATGTGTGTGTGTGTGTGTGTGTCTGTGTACGTAAATAATACATCCAATTTTAAATATCAATCATCCGAATCCTCTCCTAGATCATGATCATCCACATAATCATGGTCATCCTCATAATCATGATCATCCGTATAATCTGATGTATGTGAAAAGGCATGATGGGTAGAGGGGTTAGTACTCTTTGATGATCGATATCATCCCTTCTATGTCTATCTCTCCACTTTATCCATATGTGCCTCTCCATAATAATCAATTAGGCTGCTACATCTTTCGTCTCAAGGTTTTCATGATCTTTATTCTCCATATTCTACTTGATGTTGCAATACTTTGTGCTGCTCATATTCTTGGGACTCTGCCCATTGGCTATCTCATCACATCCCTATTGGCAATGGTCGGGTCTCTAGCGTTTCGCATGTGCTACCTAATATTCGATGCATATTGCGGACCTGTGAGTGCATCGGCTAGATACAAGGTCAACTTCACAGATGTTGAATGTGGCATTACTTCTATAAAGAATGTAGACTATGAGGAAACGATCATATCCAAGGCCTCTACTTGCGGCAAGAAATCGCAAGCAGTTGCTTCAGAAGAACAGTTACCAATAGGAGCCCTCACGACAAACACTATAGAGGAGAGAGAGTTAGCAGATGCTATGGAGGAGCAAAAGTCAAAGTTAATCTTCATGTCCATGCACAGATGATTAATGAGAGACTCTTTCCATGGAGATCAGCGAGCATGGAAGACCTTACCTTAGTTGGCCATCATGGTTGGAAGGACATAGGGATTCTCACACTTTTGTTCTTGGAACCTCCAAACTACAAAGCGGTTATGGAAGAAGGGGTTCAAACAACGAAAACAGCTCTGGAAACAAGAGAGCAGCCAGTGGATTAGGTTCGAAGACTTGGACCCGAGACTTAGAGTTACCCTAGAGGAATGGACTCTTCTTCAAGGCAGGTGTTTAGCGTGGGATCGCTCAACTACTGGCCTTCTCTGTGGTGGGGATCTTCCTTGCCTGGAGGGCCTCAAATGGAGCAATGGAAAGAAATTGTCTAGAATCCCGAGCTTCAAAGAGACATTAGATGTTCATCACACTCTTAACAAGTGATGGTGCCTTTCTTGGACCAAACTTCGATGGGAACTAAAATTCATGTCTATTTGGCACCCCGTAATTGAGATCAAAAAGTCCATTCTCATGTGGAAGATCTTGCAAAAAGGTATCTCGTCCAATGCAAGGGCTAACAAATTCTGTGGTGTGCCGCCATGGTGCAAGCGTTGCCATCGATGCATTGAAGATTTAGCTCACCTCTTCTTTGATTGCCCCAAGTCCCGTGCTATCTGGCATCACGTGACCCGGATATCACAGATCTACTCATATCAGAGTAGGCATATGTGATAAAAAGAAAGCAAGCATCCCGGGCTCGCTCAGGGACTCGCACCGATGTGTCTATAGGATGACTTGCTTGAGTGTTTGTTCCCTTGCTTGAAAGTAGAAGATCAATTGTGAAAGGAAAAACTTGCTTGCATTAGAAAGAACGAGTACAAGAGAACGGCCTAAGCCGCCCCGCGTTGAGTGTCATGGGTAAACACGTTACAATGAGCCGGCCCGCGTTAAGCGTCGCAGGCAAATGCGTACATCGGCCCCTCGATGGGTCACTTTGATTGCTTGGTGTCGGAGGCGCACTATGTCCCCCTATAAGTACTTGCAATTTGGCGCCGGTCGGCAACCCACACAAGCACCTTAAGGGGCTAGATAGAAATACAGGGGGGAGGGGGGCTCTTGCCCACGGGTTGTCACATATTCTCCCCCACTTTGAAGAGCTTTGCGTCCTCATAAAGCTAAGGTATTCTCGCCTGGGATGTGGAAGGATGAGTCGTTTGGAATGCCTCAATGAGGTTTTGGGCTGTCGGAGGCATGCTGTTTTTACTTACCCATGTTGCTTTCTTGAGAGGTCTTCCACGCCACTTGACTAGAAACTGAGTGCGCTGTCATGGGTAAACACGTTACAATGAGCCGGCCCGCGTTAAGCGTCGCAGGCAAACGTGTACAATGGCCCCTCGATGGCACAACGTTGCTTTCGAGAGGTGCGTGCAGAGGGGACTAGCATGAAGGCTACTGCACGTTGAGCACAAGGTTCACTTCGGTCACTTTGATCGCTTGGTCTCGGAGGCGCACTATGTCCCCCTATAAGTACTTGCAATTTGGCACCGGTTGGCAACCCACATAAGCACCTAAAGGGGCTAGATAGAAATACACGAGGGGGGGGGGGGGGGGGGGGGCTCTTGCCCACAAGTTGTCACATATTCTCCCCCGCTTCGAAGATCTTTGCATCCTCATAAAGCTAAGGTATTCTCGCCTGGAATGTCAAAGGATGAGTCGTTTAGAACGCCTCAATGAGGTTTTGGGCTGTCGGAGGCATGCTGTTTCTACTTACCCATGTTGCTTCCTTGAGAGGTCTTCCACGCCACTTGACAAGAAACTGAGTGCTGTTCTCTTTAAGTATCAACTCTGCTTGTCCTTGTTCAATTGGATCTTCCACCAAAGTGACTTGACATCGGAAACAGGTATCAGGGCGGAAGCGTTTGAGCAAACTAACATGGAAAGAGTTGTGGATATGAATTTCGGGTGGAAGATCAAGCTGATATGTAACTTGATTGAACCGGTCACTAATCCTGTACGGCCCATAGTACCTGTGATTGAACGTGGGCGTGAAATTCTTGGGCAAAATGATATTCTTGGCATTCATGAGAACTAAGTCATCCACGTGATAATCTCGAGCTTCTGTACGGTTCTGATTGGCATTTCTAACCATCCTTTCTTTGCTCTTGATGAGAGATTCCTTTGCTTGTCAAAGCTTGGACTGCCAGTCTCTCAAAAAGTTCCCACACTCGCGGTCTGCTGCCACTAGCACTTCATCTGACATGAGTGCCATGGGTGTGATTACACTTTTGCCGGTGGCCACCTCAAATGGTGACATAGATGTACTCGAGTGGATGGAGCTGTTATAATGGAATTCTAAAATATCTAAGTGCTTGGCCCAATCCTTCTGGTCCGCTTGTACATAACTTCTTAGATAATTCTCTACTGTCTGATTGATTCTTTCTGTTTGCCCATCTGTCTCCTGGTAATAGGCCGATGAAAATCTAAGTTGAGTGCCCAAAATTGAGAATAATTCTCGCCATAAATCGCTCATAAACTTGGTATCACGATCTAAAATGATAGCCAACAAAAGGCCATGATATTTGAACACCTTTTGAAAGAATGTCTGTGCTACCACCTTTGCCGACATGGGTGGCTTCATAGGTATAAGATGTGCTTGCTTTGAAAAATAGTCCACCACTGCAAGAATTGCATTATATCCATGTTGTGAAAACTACACAACAAGGTTAAGGACAATCCAAAATAACTAGCCTAGCCCACAAGGGGTGATAGATGAACGTATCCACCCAACCAACTCCACCCATACATATACCTCAAGGCCAAGGGGGGAAATGTGAGAAGAGCTTGCCAAGTGTCCTCTTCACATGGATGCTAATCCAAGGCCTTCTAACCTTGGAAATCACATGGCTCTCACATGGATTCTAAAAGGAATTCTCCCAAGCTTGTACGTGCAAGTCTCAAGGTTTGAGAGCCCTCCCTAAGGGTTAAATATCATACTCTTAGGAAATATCAATCCTAAGGGTCAAAAACCCTTCAATTGGGAGCAAATAAATCCAAATAACTCAAGGGTTCAAACCACACTCTTGGAGAAACTTTCCCAAGGGTTTCCCAATAGAATTCAAGGGTTCTCCAAATGGTTTTGGACCCTCAAAACCCATGTCTTTGGCCACTTTGACCCATAGTTATACAACATTCTTCCCCCCTTTAACATTTTTGTCCTCGAAAATGTGTGTAGGTATATTATGTGGAGTATTCCCCCGTGCCCCATGATATTTTCTATAGATCATGGCTTTTCTCATCTCTCTGATTTGCTTCTTTATCAGAAGGAGATTCTATCTCATATTTGATATGAAAAGAAGGAAATCCACTTGTGGGGCTAATCCCTGCCCAAATCATTACTTAACTTTGCATGTGAAACACTAAATTAAATGCTAAGTATGGATGATAAGGGTGGATTATCCCTGCCTAATTCAATGTTTCCCTATGTCTGAACTCTGCATCCATAGTACAAACATATGAAGTAGGTGGATTGTAATAGTCTCCAACTAATTTGCTATGTAGGTCCATTTCTATGCACCATTAGGGTGTGGACCTAGCAAAATAGATGGATCTCTTACTAGTTCAAGGCTTTGACTCCTTAAATTGAGGTTTGATCAAAATATCTAAAAAAGATGTTTCTGACTATTTTCTACTTCTTAACCAACATCTACTGATCCTTTTTCCAAATACAAAACAACCATGTCCTATTGTACTTTAGAATCAAGGTAGAATGTAGGAAAGAAGTGATTCCATTTCTTTAGGCAATGAACCTCAAAATGAATTTTCCAAGACTTTCTCAAAAGCCTTGACTTGTTTGGAACGGTTAGAATCTATAAACGATTCCTAAGAATCTCATTGCTCTTCATTACTTTTAAAGTTGTGATTCAATGGGGAAAAAGAAGATAGATCAAGATTATTCACGCACTACAACATATCAGACGTATATTGAGGTTTCTACCAAGAAAAATGAACGGACGTGACTTTGCCCTGACCTCGGTGTAAGGATCAGTGTAGGCATCGGAACCAAAGTGCCGGTATAAGCGTCGGTATAAGTGTCGGTATAACGTCGGTATACGCATCGGTATAAGCATCGGTATAAGCCATGGTATGCCCTTGCGCAAAATAGTCGGTACAAGCATCGGTATGTGCCTGGGGATACCGCCGCTTATACCATCGCCTATATTGACCACCATGTCTACCAAATTTTTTTGGGTAGAGTGTGTTGTCTCTTGCTATGATAACATTCCCATAGTATTGTGTAGCAAAAGAAAATCCACTCTGCCCAACAAAAACCCAAGTACATGTGACATGTATGACAGGCAACAAAAAAATGATTTGATAAAGCTAAACATATTATCAAATACAAAAGACATGAGCGAAATAAAGCATGAATCATGTAAAAAAATGAGACACATTGACATGACATTTGCAAACAACAACTAGAATACATGTATATGTGTGTCTGTCTATGTATATACATGTATATGTGCATATGTATTATGTGTAAATATTTGTTTGCATGTGTTAAAACCGTAATCCTAAAGACCTATACCTAAAACATGTGTATGTGAATATATATATATATATATATATATATATATATATATATATATATATATATATATATATATATATATATATATATATATATATATATATATATATATATATATATATATATGTGTGTGTGTGTGTGTGTGTGTGTGTATCTGTGTGTATGCATATGTGTACCTATGAAAAAATCCTAAAACTCTAATCTTGAAGACCTAGACCTAAAACATGTACATGTGTGTATGTGTGTATGCATATATATATATATATATATATATATATATATATATATATATATATATATATATATATATATATATATATATATATATATATATATATATATATATATATATATATATATATATATATATATATATATATATATATATATATATGTATGTATGTGTGTGTGTGTGTATGTATGTATGTGTGTGTATGTGTGTATGCATGTGTATATATATGTGTATGTGCATGTATTATGTGTTCATATGTGTATATGTGTCTATGCATGTGTGTATATATGTAAAAGCCAAACCCTTAATCCTAAAATCCTAACCCTAAAACATGCATATATGTGTATGTATATGTCACATGTATGTATGTGTATGTGTGTATGCATGTGTGTGTGCGACTCTCTCTCTCTCTCTTTGTATATATATATATATATATATATATATATATATATATATATATATATATATATATATATATATATATATATATATGTGTGTGTGTGTGTGTGTGTGTTTATGTGTATGTAGAAACCCTAAAACCCTAATCCTAAAGACCTTGACATATATACACATATGTGTTTATATGTGTATATGTATGTATGTATGTAAAATTTAAAAATACTAATCTTAAAAAGCTAACCCTAAAACATGCATATGTGTGTATGTGTGTATGTGTGTATGTATATATGATGTGTGTGTATGTGTGTATGCATGTGTATATGTGTGCATGTGTGTATGTATTATGTGTGTATATGTGTAAAAGTCAAAACCCTAATCCTAAAACCCTAACCCTAAAACATGTATATTTGTGTTTGTTTGGATGAACATGTGATGTGTGTGTATGTGTATGTGCATGTATGCATGTGTGTGTATACTATATGTGTGTGTTTATGTATCTATGCATATGCATATGCATATGTGTATGTAATATGTATGCATCTCTGTATATGTATCTTTATGTCTCTCTTTTTCTCTCTATCTATATCTCTCTCTTTATCTCACTCTCTCAATCTCTCTCTGTCTCTCTCTGTCTCTCTCTCGGTCTCTCTCTCTCTCTCTCTTTCATCTATCTCTCTCTCCCTCTCTCTCTCTCTCTCTCTCTCTCTCTTTCTCTCTTTTGCAAAACAAAAGAAAAGAGAAATTCAAAAACCCTATCCTAAAACCCTAACCCTAAAAAATATATATGTGTGTATGTATATGTGATGTGTGTGTGTGTATGTACAAGTATGCATGTGTGTGTATACAATATATGTGAGTGTGTATATATATATGCGTGTGTATGTAATATGCATGAGTGTATGTATGTATGTGTGTGTACATGCATATGTGTGTATATGTATGTATGCATATACATGTGTGTATGCACATATGTGTGTGTATACATATGTCAGTGTGTATGTATATGAGTGTGTATGTAATATGCATGTGTGTATGTATACATGTTTGTATGTATGTATGTGTGTATACATGTATGTATGTATGTATCTGAGTATGAGTATGAATATATGTGTGTGTATGTATATGCATGTGTGTATGTAATATGCGTGTGTGTATGTAATATGCATGTGTGTATGTACTATGCATGTATGTATGTATATGTGTGTATGCATGTGAGTATGTAATATGTATGTGTATGTATATGCATGTGTGTATGTAATATGTATGTGAGTTTGTATGTAATATGCATGTGTGTATTTAATATGTATGTGAGTATGTATATGCATATGTGTGTATATGTATGTATGCATCTCTCTCTCTATCTCATTCTTTTTCTATTTTATCTCTCTTTCTCTCTTTCATCTCTCTCTCTTTCACTCTCTCTCTATCTCTCTCTTTCATCTCTCTCTCTCACTCTCTCTCTCACTCTCTCTCTCACTCTCTCTCTATGTTTCTCTAGATCTCTGTCTTTATTTCATCTCTCTCTCTTTCTCACTCTATATCAATCAAAAACAAAACAATCACTTACATCGATGTAATTGTTTGGAGCGTTGTCTTCAAAGTCCACTTAATGCTGTCCTAATTCGTCAAATTCCAAAGAATTCATGCCAAAAAGCTCTTGCAAAACTAAAGAGAAGAGAAATTAGAAAAGGGAAAACACAAAGAAAGAGAAAGGTGCTATAGTATGCGTGATACTTACCAAAATTTTAGATATAGAGAAATAGAGATGTAGAGAGAGAGAGAGAGAGAGAGAGAGAGAGAGAGAGAGAGAGAGAGAGAGAGAGAGAGAGAGCGAGAGAGAGATTTGTGTACAAAATATGCTCAGAATGTAGTTCGCATGCACAAACTTGACAATAGCAGACTTTGTATCAAAAGGCAAGCAAATATCAAATTTTTGCTCTCGGATCCGTTTAAAACATTGCCTCTGTATAAGCATCTGTATGCGCATCGGTATAGCATCGGTATAAGCATCAGTATAAGCATCGATATAAGCATCGGTATAAGCATCGGTATAAGCGTCCGTAATTTATAGTAAAATATTGATGCCTATACCGATGCTTATACCAACACCGAGTATACCAATGTTTAAATGACCGTCGGTATTGCATCCGTGGTTTTTCAAGCATTTTCAACGGTCATACCAGCGCTAAGGCATGACCATCGGTATGGGCAACGTCGGTATGCCCCTCATATGTTGTAGTGACGAAAAGAAGAGATGCATATGGAGGAACTCATTTCAATCTAAGATTAGGGATTTAGACGTTCGTGTCAATGATTTAAACAAAAAACTCAAAAAGTCGTGTCACCAAAAGTTTGATGAATTTTTTCATGTTATAAGTAAGCTTAGTGAAACTACAAATGCGAATCATGCAATGACAGGTATATTAATAGAAGTAATTGCTCAACAATTTAATGACCTAACCAAGTACATTCATGATGATTCACAATGTAAATGCAATCATGATAATGATTTTCAAGTAAATGCAATTAAGGTGATCTTAGGAAGCCCATGCAGAATGTTAAGATTAGAAGATCTAAATGGGTAATTAAGTGCTTTTGGTGTGAACAGATAGGTCACAAATTTCACAATTGCTTAGCGTACGATAAAGCATATGAATTATACTTATTTACCATCATTGAAAACAAAATATGTGATTATAAAAACCATCTTCCTCTACGGTTAAACTTTGGTAGAGGAGGAATGAAGGCTTACAATTTGCAGAAGCTAAACACAAATCGAAATGGGATATAAGAAGTACAAAGAAAATGGAGAGGCATTAAGAAATTTGAAGGTGTAGCAAGTTTAGATCTTAGAATTTTAAACCCTAAGATCAATGATGAGACTCTATTGTTGGAGTTAGACGTCTGCGGAAGCACGCGAACAACACAAGGAAGAAGAAGAAGCTTGGAGCACAACACACAAGACTGAATGTATTACTGGAGAATGTACAAAGATAAGTAGCCCATTAGGGCAATAGGCGTATATACAAGCGGGGGGAAAAAACCTCCTAAAGAGGGAAAAAAGTGCCCCGACGGTCCTAGAGTGTTCACACACATCACTACCTAAATATATCAACAAATCCCCCCTGGGAGTGATGCGGTGAACAAGGAGCTGGCACTCATGTATAAGGAAGTGCCAAGCTATGTGGAAATCACTCCACAAAAGGAAGTAAGCCCAAAGCTTTGCGAAAAGCTTCAAATTTCTCCCTAGGCAGAGCCTTCGTGAAAAGGTCTGCAATGTTCTCCTGCGTGGGCACATATGCCAAGCTGATCTCCCCAGCAGATAACCTCTCCCTGACATAGTGATAATGCACCTCAATGTGCTTAGTGCGAGCATGGAACACAGGGTTCCTCGCAACTGCCAATGCGCTCTGACTGTCAGTGAAGATGGTGGTGGCTGAAGACTGGCCAACACCCAAATCAGCCATAAGGCGTCTGAGCCACACACACTCAACAGTCGCTGTGAAAGCTGCCCTATACTCAGCCTCACAACTCGAAGTGGCCACAGTAGTCTGCTTCTTGCTCAACCAAGATATACATGAGCTACCAAGCATGAAGCAAGAACCACTGGTGGACACACGAGTGTCATAGCAACCAGCCCAATCTGAGTCAGAAAAAGCATGCAAATCTGGCAGTAGTGATCCCCCCTTGGGATAAAACAACCCAAGTAGCCAAGTACCACTCAAGTAGCGAAAGATGCGCTTAACTGCTTTCCAATGCGTGACTCCTGGGCAATGCATAAACCTGCTCATCTGTGAGACAGCAAACTGAATATCTGGCCGAGTAATGCATAAGTAAATCAAGCATCCAACAGCCTGCTGATAGAGAACAACATCAAATGCATCTCCAGCATCTTGAAGACTCAATCGTAAACCTGTCTCCATAGGAGTCGCAATAGGCTTACAGTCTTCAAGGCCAAAACGCTGCAATAATGTGTCAATATATTTCGTTTGACACAAAGCCATTCCACCATCAACGTGCATAAACTGAATGCCCAAATAGTGATGCAAATGCCCCAAATCAGACATCTCAAATGAGGCATGCAAATCAGCCTTAAAATCAGCAATATGTGTCTCAATAGGACCAGTGAGCAGCATGTCATCAACATAGACAACAAAGATCAGAAGCACATCATTAGCACGTTTAACATATAAGGTGCTTTTAGTTGGACTGTTCTCAAAACCATGTGCAATCAGATAGGCATGTATCTTCTCATACCAAGCACGTGGTGCTTGCTTTAAACCATATAATGCCTTCTTTAACCTGCAAACCTGGTTTTCATGCCCTTTCTGCACAAAGCCACGGGGCTGAAAAACATACACTTCTTCATGCAAGTCACCATTCAAAAATGCTGTTTTAATGTCCAACTGATGTACATTCCAACCATGATGGGCTGCAAGTGCACAAATGCTCCGAACAGTAGTCATACGGCATGTAGGTGCAAAGGTCTCATCAAAATCAATACCTCTTTCCTACGCATAACCCTTTGCAAGAAGCCTAGCCTTATACCTGTCAACTGTACCATCAGGTTTACGCTTCAACTTGTATACCCACTTAGTGCCAATGGCCTTCTTGCCAGGAGGCAAGTCACATAAAGACCATGTACCATTCTTCATTATAGCATCATATTCAGATTGCATAGCAGTCATCCAATTTTCTGAATTTTGTGCTTCATCAAAAGAAACAGGCTCATTCTCATCACAGAGACTAGATGCAGCCATAGCATAGCAATCTGATGCAAAGAAGGTACTATGAGAGCCTGAACGAGTACGATATGACAAAGGTGCATCTCATTTGCTGTCACGCAAAGTATGCACCAGCCATTTTGGCATAGTTTTTGCTTGTTCAATATCAGCTCTCTCATCAACAAGTGCATCATGTAAATCTGCATCAGAAATGGAATGATCTGCATCATCATATGAAACCTGCAAAGGCTGAGAAGTTGCCTCATTAGGACCAGCGCTAGCCTATCCACCTGTAAAAAGAGGCATCAAAGTATCATACATGTCTTTGGAGCTAACGGATGTCTCCTTAGTACATGAAAGCAATGGCTGAATAGCATCTTCTACAAAGACAACATCATGGCTAACCAGAATGCGTTTAGTCTGTGGATGATACAGACGATAGCCTTTACTTTCAGAACTATACCCAACAAAAATACATTTTACTGCCTTATCATCCAATTTTCTGCGATGTTGTTTAGGCACTAATGCATATGCCAAACAACCAAAAACACGCAGATGAGCAACAGATGGCTTGCGGTCATGCCAAGCCTCATATGGAGTGATAGACTGCAACGCTTTGGTGGGACACCTGTTCAGTACATATGCTGCACACATGACAGCCTCAAGCCAGAAACTATGTGGTAAAGCCTGACTTTTGACCATGCACCTCGCCATCTCCATGAGTGACCTGTTCTTTTGTTCAGCAACTCCATTCTGTTGAGGTGTATACGGCACTGTACACTGGTGTTTTATCCCACGTTCAGCCAAAAATGCATTAAAATCTGAAGACATATATTCCCCCCCTCGATCAGAACGGAGGGTGCCCATTTTACATGCTGACAGATTTTCAGCCAAAACCAAAAACTGTTTGAAGCACATGAACACTTCGGACTTTTCTTTGAGTGGATATACCCATGCATGCCTGGAAAAATCATCAATGAAAGTCACGAAGTAAAGGTAATTTCCAAAAGAGGGTGTTTGCATAGGACCACAGACATCACTATGTACAAGCTGCAATTTCTGCATAGCCCGAACTGAACCATCTTTTGGAAAGGAAGAACGTTGCATTTTGCCCAAAATACAACCTTCACAAACATGTTTTCCAGGTGCCTCAAGTTTGGGCAAAGAGGACACCATTTCAGATTTCTGCAGGTGTAACAAACTAGCAAAATTCAGATGACCAAAGCGTGCATGGCAAAGCTTTGCATCTGACATAGCCTGAGAATCATGAACTGCACATGCCGAATCATTCACAGATCTTTCATAGTCTATGAGCTTATACAACCCACGACATAAAATGCCAGAAGCAATAATCACATCGCCATTTGAGAGATCATGGACTGTACACCTGTCATCAAAAAATTTCACAGCCAAGCCAATCTTGGCTAATGCAGAAACTGATAACAGGTTCTTTTTGATCCCTGGCACAAATAAAGCATCTGACAAAGTGAAAGAACTACCATCAGCAGTAGTCAGAATGATCTTACCAACTCCCATAACAGGATAAGAGGAGTTATTGGCGCATGTGATAGTATTCCCTGTAGGGGCAGGCTCGAGTGAAGAGAAGAAACTGCGCTGCGAGGTAATATGTTTGGTCGCCCCACTGTCAAAGTAAACATCTGAGTCTACTACAGACATGCACTGATCATGAGAAGATGGGTCAAAACTGCAGACGGTAGTAAATGCCCATTCTTCTTCCTGCACAAGATTTGCAGACTCTGTTTTTGGTGTAGAGGCCTCTGCAACAACCATTCCATCCTCTTTCTTCTTTGCCTCTTTAGCAGCCAGTTTTGGACAGTTCTTTATAATATGATCATTTCCTTTACAGTACTTGTAGAACAATTTCTGCTTTTCTGATTTCTTCTCATCTTTATCTTGGTTCTTCGATTGTGCAGCATTTGCAGATTTCTGCTTACTAATAGAAGAGCTCCATTTTCCTTTGCCCTTCTGACTACCCAGGAAAGCTTGATCTGCAACACGCATAATGGACCTGTTCTGCGTGGACTGATCTTCCTGCAACAGAACAAAGACTAATTCCTCAAATGACAAGGCATTCGGATTGCCTTTCATCATCAATCGAAGAGTAGAGGCGAAACTCTGATATGAATCAGGAAGGCCATTCAGAACGGTCTGCACAAGTGAGCTATCTGGTATAACCTCATCAGCAGAAATCAATTGTTGTCCTTCAGGTCTTTGATCTTTGTAAGAAAACTGTCCATCGAATCACCTTCATTCATGTGCTCACTCTCCAACTGTTTTCGGAGGTAAGCAACACGAGCCTCATTCCTAGCCTGGTACAAAGTGGTAAGTGTATGCCAAGCATCCTTTGCTGTTCTGCAAGAGCGAATGTGAGGAATAATGGCACGTTTGACAGACAAGGCTATCAATGCATGTGCCTGGGCATCTCTGCCATCCCAACGAATCTGCTCTGCAGTAGGTGCAACAGAAACAGCAGCACGAACAGGAATCTGTGGAATATCATCTTCGACACCATCTTCATCAGCTCCAGTACCTCTAGCACCTGTATTTGTAGTACCTGTAGTCGTAGGTGTAACAGTACGTCTTTCAACACCCTACACAATGTTCCACAGTCCTTTTGCAACCAGTACATGTCGCATCATATAAGCCCATAATGGGTAGTTGGTACCATCCAACTTATCCTCAACAGCCAACATACGGAATACATCACTGCTTTCAGCCATGGCCGGTGACTAAAATACCTTGATGCAGAAAATTGACTGTATCTCAAGAAGTTGAACGGAGCTGCTTAGACGAGTTCTGCTAGACTTGTAGCAGACTTCGAGACGCTTAAACTGGCGAACAGAAACTGGTGTATACCTTTGGCACAAAAGGACGAAATAGCCTGCACAAGCGCTGTGATAGTGCGTTCGGAGGCCGAAACGAGCTCAGATCGCGATTTCGGCACCACAGAGCGAAGACGTTTTGATCTCGGAAACACCTTGAGTATGCTCACCAAATTTTGTGCGAATCTGAGACTGCAAACGGAGGAGTGTCGACGGCGTCCTAGAAGAAGCAACGACTTGCTCTGATACCAATTGTTGGAGTTAGACGTCTCCGGAAGCACGCGAACAACACAAGGAAGAAGAAGAAGCTTGGAGCACAACACACAAGACTGAATGTATTACTGGAGAATGTACAAAGATAAGTAGCCCATTAGGGCAATAGGCGTATATACAAGCCGGGGGAAAAAAACCTCCTAAAGAGGGAAAAAAGTGCCCCGGCGGTCCTAGAGTGTTCACACACATCACTACCTAAATATATCAACATCTATGTCCTAAAGTTAACAAGCACCAAGAAAAGGGAACATGTGAACTGAAAGGTATATCTAAAAGTAATGAACCTGCTAGAATCTATGAATCTATAAGAGAGTACAAAAGCACTAAACCTAGATCTATGAGCAAAGCTGAATGGATATGATATAATCAAATTTTAGGCAACACAAATGGTGAACTCTCAATGCAAAGTTTAGATAAAAATCCAAAACCATTAAATAAAACTCAATACCTTAGCCTTGAGAATAAGGATGAGTATATTAAAAGTTATGGGGTAAATGAATCTATTCAACGAATTGAGAAAACCATTAATGAATGATATGAATCTACTTAACTATAAGGTTTCCTAAATTAAATTTGCTGGAACTTTAATGCGATGAACAGAAGTTTATTTACCTTCTCCCTCATCGAAAAGTTACATTATGAATGATCACGGTAGTTTTTTTTACCTTGTCTCTCATCAAAGAGATACATTATGATATCACCACGGGAGTTGTTTTTACCTTCTCTCTCATAAAAAAGGTACATTATGCTTTGAACAAAGGAGTTTTTTTACCTTCTTCCTCATCAAAAAGGTACACTATGAATGATCACGGGAGTTTCTTTTAGCTTCTCCCTCATCAAAAAGATACATTATGATTTGAACACGAGAGTTTTTACGTTCTTCCTCATCAAAAAGGTATATTATGAATGACCATGTCAGTTTTTTACCTTCTCCCTCATAAAAAAGATACATTATGAATGATCACGGGAGTTTTATACCTTCTCTCTCATCAAAACGGTACATTATGAATGATCATGGGAGTTTTACCTTTTCCTCATCAAAAAGGTACATTATGAATGATCATGGGAGTGTTTTACCTTCTCCCTCATAAAAAAGGTACAGATATTGGATGAATGGACATATGTGATTGATGATATGCAGGTCAAATTTTTATATTATGCAGTTTAAAAGATAGGAGAATTTGAAGGTAAAAATAATAATGGTTGATGTGTAAAACTTTGAATATGTTATTTGAATAACTTTCTTGTGAACTTTGTAATAGATTTCTACAAGAAAGAGGACTGATTTTGAAATGAAATTGAAATGAATTGTGATATGAATTTGAAATGAGTTTTTAAATGATTTTTTAATTGAATTAGTTTATGAATATATGTGTATGCATGAAAGTGTGTGTATGCATGTACACAATTATGATATGATTTCTTGAGCTAGGTTAATGAGATGAACTGATTAAATGCATGAACGAATGATTGTATTTATGAAAATACATGTATTCACATGCATGTGCATGAGGGCATGTACATGTGCATGACTTGGTGATTTGTATGTATACATAAGAGTATGTATGTGTATGTGTTTATGAGTTTAACATGAATGATGAGTATATACATAGAATTTTGATTATGAGCATGTGCAAACTATGGTGACTAGGAAAAATAAACATGTATGTGCATGAGAGCATATGCATGAACTTGAATTTATAATTTTACATGATTTTAGGGATTTATGAGTAGATATGTATGAAAAGTATGTATGATAGGCATATATTTGAATTGTTGAAGTGTGAACATGTGCGTGCATTGAAGCATGTATAAATTCGAAGTATGATGATTAGAAATGAGAGTATGATGAGTATGATTTTGAGTGACGTGAGGGTATATGTCAAAAGCTAAGTTTGGGGATAAGCGCCAGAGATCCTAACTTCTGTTGCACGACCATTACCGAACCAAAGTGTTGAATTGCCGAAGTTTCATTACATCTAGACTTGCTGTGCTGCAACAATACTTCTGAGAAGAGTGCAATTTGAAGATATTCCTATCTATTTAATACTTCAAAGTTTCCTTGAATCTAGTTACACTGATATGTTTATGACAACATGTTAGGTTCACGTGCATACATTCGTGCAGGTTGTAATACTCTACTTTTGTTGTTTGGTTGTGCAAAACAAATACAGCTCATTGTTAGTGGGATGAAGTGTTATTTTTTATCATTCTGAATTCATCTACAATTTCAATGATGTTTTGTCACATCTGAAGGAGTGCGCAAGATCGGTGCTAGTACCCTTCAATCATCTCAAAAATCTTTCTAAAGATTGTGAAACGTAAATGATTTAAGTTACCTTTACATGCGTATAATTATCTAATGAGTTACTTCTGTGTTCAGCATGTGCCAGATTTAATTGAACTCTTGCTCTTGTGATCACAGTCCAACAGGTGGCGTAAGAGGAAAAGATTGACAGATTTATCCTGGCTTGCAAAGATCTATTGCAGCATGAACAATGCAGTCAGATAGAATTTATTATCCCTACATTCTCACCTAACGAGATGCCGCCATTTAGTTTGTATGATGCGGCGATAGTAACATGCATTTGTTTTCCACTGGTGGCCGATCATGATTCGAATGAGTAAACAATAGGGTCATTACTTGTAAAGCTGAAATGCGGTGCTTGCATAAAAACGGAACTAGAAGACCTGAAGCAACTAAGTTGAATTATTCTTTTTAAATTTTTTTTTTTGCAGAAGTCTGATTTGTTTTTGCGTGCCCAACTTCGTGTTTTTATTGTGTTTTTTGATTAACATCCAAATGTTGAATGTACGTCCTAATTGCAAGAATTCGTACGATTTCGAGTTTATACTATGTGCGAAATCTGCTGTTATATCACTATAGTATCCTCATAATTCTATGAACACATTTTGATTCTACCTTTTTTTCCGAGGAGAGCTATGTTCTTATGATGAGAGCCTATTACAATACTAAAAAGAGTTAAATATGCGCTATTGACATTCAATTAAGAAAAACTTTGGTTCTTGAAATGTGGAGGATGTGTTTTGCTTAATTGACTTAGGCCTCCGATTATGGTTACATACAGTTGTCTTGCGCTTTAGTATGCAATTATTTGAAATTATTGCCCAACCTTGAGTTGAAGAAATCATTAGAACCACAATGAGGATCACGTAAAAGGCTGACCAATCATTATGTGGTTTTATTTCATCTGATAGGAAATTAAGTGATCGAGTTGAAAGCAAACATCGATGCTTTAGAACAATAATATTGTGAAATCTGATTGCGTTATTTGAAGAGAATTATGATGAATCGTTATTGATGTTATATTTCTTGGTATACTATGTTTTCAATTAACGTTTGAAATTTCTGAAACCTTCTTGCGAATTGCTTTGAGTTCCCACTTTACTTGTGATTGCTCCAAACACCCACCGTGCACCGTAATACCAGCGATTGGCTTGATCCACCACCCATCGCTTTCGCGTCAACACTGTCTAGGATACTTGGATATAGTGACACTTGGCCCCCAACAACACTTAGATATCGCAACACTTGGCCCTTAGTGACACTTAGATATCGCGACATTTGGCCCTTAGGGACACTTAGATATCGTGACGCTTGGCCCTCAATGACACTTAGATATCGCGACACTTACATATCGTGACACTTCGCCCTCCGCGACACTTAGATATCACAACACTTGGCCGTCAGCGACACTTAGATATCACGTCACTTGGGGAGTGAAAGATATCGATGATACAAGATATCTACCAAATATCGTGACACACCGGAATTCAACTACCGCGATACTTGAACTCAACCGGTCATGATATTTGGATTTTCTCACACATAAGCAATGATTTAAAAAAAAAGATGATGAAAGGTAAGGAACAAAATAGTTCGGATTTGAACCTACCTACCTATCCTACTCTCTTCCTTTCTACTACCTACTATAACTTCCCTCTCTAGCTCACATACCTAAACTAACAAATCACTACACGCACTCCAAAAGTGAGAAGTAGTAAGTGCAAATGAAAGTGACTTACCAAAGAAGAGAAATTTAAAACTCCTCTACTCACTTCAATGCAAAGAGCTTTCACCATCACACAAATGCCTCGGTTCGATTCAACACTCCCCAGCAATGGCACCAAAAACGTGTGTACCTAAGTATCGACTTAGGGACTGGAGGAGAACAAGACTATATCTCAATCCACTATAAGTGCATATAGTGGGGATTCACACTTTAATTATCAATCCAAGAAGTATTATAACCTAGCCGAGTGTATGAGGACATGGATTCAAATGACGGTCAATGTTTTCGAAGCTCTCAAGAAGATGCATCCAATGGTGGTATCATTACTGGATACTAACAGTCCTCCTTCAAGTTATGAGCAAAATACTGAGCCCCGGGATTAACCTACCTATGCTTCAACACTTCCTACGCTCCACACACACCTTACCAATAGTAAACTATCACTATCATGGATAGATAACACTTCAATACACTCTTTTCAAGACACATTCATGCATGCAAGCTCATAAGGAAGAAGATACAGAGAGGACAAGACACAAATTCGAAATTATGTACTCTTGATTCTCACAATGGCAAAAAGTGTTTTAGAAAGAGTGACCAAATGACTTATATACAAGTGCCCTAAAAAATGGTCCTTTCACACAAGAGACCAGCACATTATTGACTAAAAGACTAATTCCCTACTATTTTACAAGGGTATTGATACAGATATCTATGGATATGCATCTAGGGGACTCCTCTAGTGCATTTACATCCAAAAATATATTACAAGGTGACTATGTTACAAAGAAAAAAGTGTCCAAATTAGAAAAATTTTTGGGGCCCTTCTTTTTCTCTACATCTCTGTTATGCAACAATATCAAATTAATTGCATGGTCTTCAAGGAAGCAACCTACAGTTGCTCTCTCATCAACTCAAGCTGAATATAGGGGACTTGCAAATGCTACTCAGGATGCTATCTGGATAAAAAGACTATATTCAGATTTTGGGTTGAATACCTCTACTCCACACATATCTGGCGATAACATTAGTTCATTACATCTTTTTGCTAATCCTATCTATCATGCCAAGACCAAAACATATAGAATTTCACGATCATTATGTCAGAGAAAAGATCATGAGTAAGGAGATACAACTCACATATGTAACTACACATCAGCAATGTGTAGGTATGATGACAAAGGCATTGGATGGAAGTAAATTAAGCAGGTTGAAATCCATTATTAGCTTATATGAAATTATGAAGGATTGAAGACTCAAGCATCTTAGGCTTGAGGGGGAGCTATTTGAACAAATAGCAATCCTAAATTTTTAGCTATTGTCTCAAAGAATACTCATTAACTTATGAAACTCACATGAGGAACTACATGTGAGCACATGCTTGTCATTTTGGCATATTTACCTTGGAATAAATGTAAAAGAAAAAACAATAAAGAATATCATAAAGTTAGGAAGCTGAACCCACCACTCACGTGGTAGAAGGAATCACTTCAAATCACCCCTAAAGTGTAGGAACACTTTTAGGTGAGGAAAAGTCAATTTTCAAACTCACTTGATGAGTATAAATAGAGATGTTTTAGTCGCAAGGAAAATAGAGTCAATCTATGAGCTATTGAGCTACACCATTGAGCATATCTTAGGTTCAACATATATATAAGTAGTCCACTATAGTTCCCTTGTATCGTATGTTCATTAACATAAATAATTTGCTACATTTCTTGAAAATCATTTCTATCTTATTTTCTTTGTAACATCTTCATCATTTCAGTGATTTTGTAGAAGCGATTTCTAAGTGTGCACTCAACTAGCTTATGAACTTTTACTTGATATAGTTAAACTGAAGTGTCCACTATCTACTTATCAAGTTTCATTATTTTTGGTTAAGCCAATCTTGAGATTATGAACTGATGAAGTCATCTATGTTTGCACATCATCTTCTTCTTTAAACGTTGGGATGACCCCCTTGAGTTTCTAAACTCATTGCTCAATGAATAGTGCCTCTAAATTCATGAGATAACTTTTATTAGTAAGTTGTACACTTGAATTAGATGTGTCCAAAATCTCTTTGATCAATTCATACTAGGTTGTGAGCTTCCAACAAAACACTGAGCACTTGCATTCCCAAAATAGAAGGTTTCTTCACATTTCTAGTGTATATAAATTATCTATTTTGATGGAAACTTTTGGAAGTGATGTTCCAATGTATCTAGTGGTTGGAAATCGAAAAACATCTACTAAGAATCCCTAGAGTCAACTAGGCAAGTGTAGAGCAGGTTTCGTGCAACACCAACTCATCTCTAGACCCTACTCAACCATCTCCTCACATATGTGAGAACTGCTTTAATGTAGAGGTTTTGTATGACAATTTGAGCATGTAATCAGGCCTCCATATTTGTCTAACATTAGGGATTCACTTCATTGACTAGTTTGGTATCCGAATAGAAATAGTCCACCCTGATCGACTTCTAGAGTATTTTGTGTTAGAGATCATTGACTGTGTTGTATGTTTGTTGCACCTTTGAGGCATTGATCCAAGAGCAAGGAATTGATTACTCTTATGGACCCAAATGTGCTTCACCCTCTCAATCACATTGTCTCAATTCCTCCTTTGATTATGAGAATCACTTATCTACTCATTAGAAAAGAAGCAAGTTCCATCGTGTCTCCAAGTCCTTCGCCAAGATCAACACTCTTTGCATCATAGGGATTTGGACTAGGATAACATCTTTATCTTCATTTGTCCTCCTTGAGTTTTTGCACATGGCCATGTGATCTCTTGGAGCTTCATGAGCAGTTGGACAAGAGTGATCTCTACCCTCTCTCGATTTAATCCATACATCAAGCATTACTTTACCTATTGCATAAACCTTGCAACACAAGAAGACTCATAAGATGGTTCCTCTTGCTGATGGAATAGGACTTCAAAGTGGTGGTAAGAAAAGGAAAGATCCACTTGAGAGCAGAACATCTCTCTAGGCTCACATCAAGAGAATCCCCACAAGGAGTGTTCGATGAACTTCCTGATGCTTATGTATTCAATCTAGAAGTAGTATTGAATTGGGCTAGGTCCCTAGTACCTATTCTCACTTTTGGACCTAAGCATGCTCTGATGAAAGCTAAAGAAAGAGAAATGATGAGATCTAAACAACTATCAAATAAAAGTTGACATCATGTATAAGCACACTAATCAAGGTATATTAGTTTGCTACATGGAAGAAGATGAGTATGCAAAATGGTTGCCAATAGCACATGTAGGTGCATTAAAGCAACATCACTCAAGACAAAGAGCCTTATAGACTCGATAACTATGGACGCAGACATTCGTAAGTTATACAATGAATGGCCAATTTATTGTATTAACCCACATGTGGAACATGGTACACTATATCAAGTGTCTCTAATACTAGATTAGAGTGAACTAGCAGGTGTGGCAAGTGGACTTTTTGGCCTAGATAGAGTGATAAAAGTACTAGTGTTTGCAGGTCTACAAGGGCCAAATCTCCACATGGATGCACGTACCTATGTGAAGGAGTGCGATATATGTCAAAGAACATGGTACCTAATACAAAAGGATGAGATGCCATTAAAACCCATGATGGGTGGACATGAATTCTCTAAGTGGGGAATAGAATTTGTAGGGCCTATTAACCCCTAACCAAGGGTTATCATGCTGAATATATTATTTTTGCCATCAATTATGCAATTAAGTGGGTAGAGGTTAAAATCCACCAAGAAGAATGATGCACAAACATGGCTTAGTTCTTGTTTGAAAATGTATTTACAAGATATGGTCTATCAATAGAATTGGTTACTGATTGTGGTACTCACTTCTTGAATGAGTTCATTAAATACTTGTTACAAGAATTCATAGTTACTCACAAGAAGTCGGCTCCATATCACCTAGAAGACAATGACAAGGCCCAAAACATGAACAAGATACTTTGAACTATTTTGATTAAATTGTTGAATATTAAACACTCTTATTTGGAAAAACCACTACATCATGCTATTTGGGCGTACCAAGTGGCATCTAAAACAATACTCCAAGCCACTCCATTTCGGATGATGTTTGGATAAAATGTTGTGTTGCCATTAGACCTTCTAATATTGGCATTGAAAGTGGCACAAGAACATCAGTGGACCAATCATGAGCTTCCATCTAGAATCTTTGACTTAGAGCAACTAGGAGAAACAGGATTGAGACCAGTAGCAGAGATCTATGTGGCTAAGAAGAGATAGAAAGCTTGCTTTGATGCACATGTAAAGGATAAATGCTTGAAAGCAAGATACTTAGTTTTGGTGTATACTCTGTAACAACATGCTAGGAAACAAGAGAAGCATGTCTATGTGCCAATGATAATTAATATAAAATCAACTAGGGGAGCAATCCACTTAGCTACCTTGGAGGACGACATCTACCTAGCTACATTAGTGCTTGCAGAGTAAAATTATATCAAGAACCTCTCATCGAAAAGATGCTTAATTGACTCACCATTGCAAGGAAATACAAGAAAGAACAGAGATGAATTCGAGAAGAAGCTTGGATGTGTGCAAAATCTCTTTGATCAATTTGTACTAGGTTATGAGCTTGGGGCAAGACACTAAGCACTTGCATTCCCAAAATAGAAGGTTTCTTCACATTTCTAGTGCATATAAGTTATCTATTTTGATGCAAACTTTTGGAAGTGATGTTCCAAAGTATCTAGTGTTTTCAAAGCCAAAAAAGTCTACTAAGAATACCTGGAGTCAACTAGGCAAGTGCAAAGCAGGTTTTGTGCAACACCAACTCATCTCTAGACCCTACTCAACCATTGCGGCCTCACATATGTGAGAACTACTTTAAGGTAGAGGTTTTGTATGACAATTTGAGCATGTAATCAGGCCACCATGTTTGTCTATCATTAGGGTTTCCCGTCATTGACCAGTTTCGTATCCAAACGGCAATAGTCCACCCTGATCGACTTCTAGAGTATTTTGTGCTAAATATCGTTGATTGTGTTGTATGTTTGTTGCACCTTTGAGGCATTGATCCAAGACCAAGGGATTGATTACTCTTATGCACCCAAATATGCTTCACCCTCTCAATCACATTGTTTCATTTCCTCCTTTGATTATGAGAACCACCTATCTACTCATTAGAAAAGAAGCAAGTTCCATCGTGTCTCCAACTCCTTCATCAAGATCGACACTTTTTGCATCATAGGGAATTGGACTAGAATAGAATATTTATCTTCATTTGTGCTCCTAGAAGGACCAAGACTTGGTGCCTTGTCTAATTCTCTAAGTGTTTTATTTTCTAATTTAATTTTGTTGCTTTGTTGATTCACTTAGATCTGAAGAAGTCCACTTCTTAGGTTCATGTTGATTGCATGGTGATGGATCCAATCTTGTCCTAAGATGAGAGGTTCCATAAGATCCACATGTTGACGTACTAGCATTTTGACTACCATTGGGACATCTTGAAGGTAGATGGGAGGTTCCACCTCACCCATGCAAGGGGTTTCTACACTTCCCAATCCTATAAGATAAGCTTCTATAGGATTGATACTCAATTGCAAGTCCTCACAGTGAGAAAGTCCAACATTACTTGTGGTTGCACTTGAGTCAATGAAAGCTCTTACCATCCTTGCATTCTTTCCTTGTCCTATTTCTAGTGTTACAAAGGGTCTTCGATCAGTTATACTAGAAATAATCACACTTGAGTTTCGACACATGGCCATGGGATATCTTGGAGCTTCATGAGCAGCTAGATAAGAGTGATCTCTACCCTCTTTCCTCAATTTCATCCATCAAATACATTTTAATGCTTCTACCTGAGCTTCTTCTGGAACTCATCTCTGTTCTTTCTTGTGTTTCCTTGCAATGGTGAGTCGATTAAGCATCTTTTTGGTGAGAGGTTCTTGATATAACACTCTACAAGCACTAATGTAGCTAGGTAGATGTCATCCTCCAAGGTAGCTAAGTGGATTGCTCCCCTATTTGATATTCTATTAATTATCATTGGCCCATAGCCATGCTTCTCTTGTTTCCTAGCATGTTGTTTCAGAGTATACACCAAAACTAAGTATCTTGCTTTCAAGCCTTTATCCTTTACATGTGCATCAAAGCAAGCTTTCTATCACTTCTTAGCCACATAGATCTCTACTACTAGTCTCAATGGTGTTTCTCAAAGTTGCTCTAAGTCAAAGATTCTAGGTGGAAGCTCATGATTGGTCCACTAATGCTCTTGTGCCACTTTCAATGCCAATATCAAAAAGTCTAATGGAAACACAACATTTTGTGCAAACATCATCTGAAATGGGGTGGCTTGGAGTACTATTTTATATGCCACTTGATATGCCCAAATAGCACGATGTAGTGGTTTTACCCAATAAGAGCGTTTACTATTCAACAATTTAATCAAAACAGTTCAATTATCTTTTTCATGTTTTCAGCCTTGCGATTGTCTTCTAGGTGATATGGACAACTTCTGGTGAGTAACCATGAATTCTTGGAACAAGTATTTAATGAACTCATTCAAGAACTGAGTACCAAAATCAGTAAACAATTCTATTGAGAGACCATATCTTGTAAATACATTTTCAAAACACGAACTAAGCCATGTTTTGTGCATCATTCTTCTTGGTGGATTTTACCTCTACCCACTTATATAGATAATTGATGGCAACAATGATATCTTCAGCATGAGAACCCTTGGTTGGGGGTTAATAGGCCCTACAAATTCTAATCCCCACTTAGAGAATTCATGTCCATCCATCATGGGCTTTAATGGCATCTCATCCTTTTGTATCAGGTATTATGTTCTTTGACATATATCACACCCCTTCACATAGGTATGTGCATCCATATGGAGATTTGGCCGGTATAGCACTGCAAATAGTATTGCTTTTATCACTCTATCAAGCCCAAAAAGTCCACCTGCCACACCTTGATGAGCAGTTTCTAAGATCTTGAGGTATTCAGTCTCATGAACACATAATCTAAGATATCCATCGCATTAGCCTCTATATAGGTTTTCTTCTATGAGGGTGTTCTAGGGCTTCTTGTACTAAGGTCTTTCATTCGACCAAGGTCATTTCTTGAGAGAATGATTTTTTCTCAAAAATTCTACGAATGGTTCACTCTAATCCAGTATTAGAGACACAATATAGTATACCATGTTCCACATGTGGTTTAATAAAATAGATTGGACATTCATTGCATAACTTATGAATGTCTGTGTCCATAGTTGGCCACTACACTCCTAGTCTTTTTAGAGTCTATAAGGCTCTTTGCCTTGAGTGATGTTGCTTTAATGCACCTACATGTGCTATTTGCAACCATTTTGCATACTCATCTTCTTCCATGTAGCAAGCTAATATACCTAATTGATGAGTGTTCTTATACATGATGTCAACTTTTATTTGATATTTTCTTAGATCTCATCATTTATCTTTCTTTGGCTTTCATCAGAGGATGCTTAGGTCCAAAAGTGAGAATAGGTACTAGGGGCCTAGCCCAATTCAGTACTACTTCTAGATTGAATAAGTAAGCATCAGAAAGTTAATCTAACACTCCTTGTGGGGATTCTCTTGATATGAGACTAGAGAGATTATTTTCTCTCAAGTGGGCCTTTCCTTTTCGTACCACCACTTTGAAGTCCTATTCCCTCAACAAGACGAACCATCTTACAAATCTTCCTGTGTTGCAAGGCTTATTCAATAGGTAAAGTAATGCTTGATGATCCGTAAAGACATTGAGCTTACTTATGAGAAAATAGTGTCTAAACTTTTTAACAGCATATACCATGCATAATCCTCCTTGTTCACATGTGGTATAATTCTGTTCAACTACATTCAACTACCTATTGGCATATGCAGTGGGAAGATCTATGTTGCCTTGACTAGTAGGTTGTGCTAGCACACACGCAATGCATCTACATGTACATGGAAGGGCTTTCTCCAATCTAGTATAGTTAAGGTTGGTGCAAAACACAATCATCATTTGAGCTCATTCAAAAAGTTTTCACATTCCTCTGTCTGCTCAAAGTTTGTCCAAAGGTTGTACAAGGTGTTGGAAGTGATGGCTGGATGCACTCAGAAGTTGAGTTGATGCTGCAAATCCTGCTTTACCTGCCCTCTCTTCTCTTCAAATATGCTTAGTAGACTCCTTGAGCTTCCAAATGACACCAAAATATGCTATATGTACTTTGGAAAAAGTTTGAGTAATGATTTGATCAAAACAGACTACTTTGCAAATCACAAGACTTGAAAAGTTTCTATTTTAGTCTTGATACCTGTTCAGAGTTATGCTCAGTATGACCAGTGTAGTTACAATTAGCAAAATTCCTTCTAGGGATATTCAATTAGCTTAGTAAGCTTCCATTTGCAAGTGGAATGAAAGAAAATGACAAACCACACTCTGAGAAATCAATTTAGCAAACTAAGGTGTACCCCCGACTTTTTAGGAGACTTACAGTCACAGACCAGTGAGCACCCCGACTGCGATTTCTCTGTGATGGTAGATCCAATAGCTTTGAAACTTTGTAGGTGTATAGTAGACTTTGAGCTAAATCCAATGCACTTTGAATCATCCAATTTGGTTCAGTAGATCTTGAGATATGCCTCTTGGAAGTTGACAGAGTTGAAGGTAGTCACTCAGAGAAAACAAAGACTATGAATGTATGTATATTGATTAACTCTAATGATTGTACATTCCCATTGGCATGTAATGTGATGCTCAATGGTACTCAGAGGTGTAGGCTAAAGTGTAGCTCACACACACTCAATGATTTGCTCAGAATTGCCTCGGGAAGTGAGCAACTAACTCGCGACTTTTTACATAGCCTTTTTATAGGAGTTTTGAATGAGTTTGAATTTGAATTCAAATTAAAGCTCCCTTGAATCTCTCCACTAGACTTAGGGAGATATTCCCTCAGCTAAATCATCTACTTTTTCCACGACTCTAGTCTAGTAGGTGTGATTACATGTTTGATAAAGTCATATAGACTTTTTACATGAGATAAATGGTAATAACCAATAAGCATTGATTCCTATGGTTCAAGGTTCATATAGATACATCCTTCAAGGGTTTAAGCTTTAGCCTTCCAAGGGTTCAATGTTCCAAGCCAATGTGTGTAGGCTTGTTTTACACCAACAGCTCCCCCTCAAGCCAAACACTTTGGCTCAAGTCTTCATCTCTAGTCTTCAATTATTTCCTGCAATCCAATCATGGATTTAAATCTGCATAGCTTGCTTCCATCCAGAGCTTTAGTAAGCAAATCTGCACATTGTATATTAGTAGACACATATGATAATTGAATTTCTTTGCTAAGTAACTTCTCCCTCACATAGTGGTAGTGAACCTCTATGTGTTTTGTCCTAGCATGATAAATTGGATTAGCTGCTAGGTGAAGTGAACTTGTGTTATCACCAAATATGATTGGTGGCCTTGTGTATAGGCCCAATTCTGAATATAATAGCTTCAACCATATGGCTTCTTGAGTGGCATTGGCTAGCCCTCTGTATTCTGCCTCAGTAGATGATAGAGCTACTGTGGGTTGTTTCTTGGATGACCAAGAAATTGGTTTATCACCTGCAAAGCATATGTAACCAGATGTACTCCTCCTGTCATCCTTGCAACCTGCCCAATCTGCATCTGAGTATACCTTAATATCAATGTCTGATGAATATGGAAAGTACAAACCATGAGTTTGTGTTCCCTTTAGGTACTTTACTATCTTCTTAGCTGCCTCCAAATGTGGTACTCTTGGTTTATGCATAAATTGGCTAAGTACACTAACACCATATGATATATCAATCCTGGTTAAGGTAGCATAATTAAGACTACCTACCAAACTTTGGTAACCTGTAATATCTTTGAGTTCTTCTCCTTCATGTGCACTGAGTTTGTGGTTGACCTCCATAGGAATGTTTGAGACTTTAGCTTCCTGCAACTTAAACTTCTTGACCATGTCCTGAATGTACTTCTTCTGAGTAATAAAGATACCTGAATTTGTGTAGACCAATTCAAGTCCTAGAAAGTACTTCAATAATCCAAGATCATTGATCTTGAATTCCTTCATCATTTGTCCTTTGATGTGTCTTATTCCCTGAACATCATTTCCTGTAATAATGATGTCATCAACATAGACACACAAGTATATTACTTCTGAATTGTTCCTCTTTATAAACAATGAAGTATCTGCTTTACTCATCACAAATCCTTGATCTAGTAGATAGGTTGTCAACCTGTAATTCCATGCTCTAGGTGCCTGCTTCAATCCATACAAAGCCTTCTTCAATTTACAAACATGATTTACCTTATTGGGATCCTCATAGCCAGGTGGTTGTGACATGTAGACCTCTTCAGATATCCATCCATTCAAGAATGCATTCTTCACATCCAATTGGTACATGTTCCAATTCTTGGATGCAGCTACACTCACCATAATTCTGATAGTTGGCATCTTGGCCACAGGAGAAAATGTCTCCTCATAATCAATGCCTTGGGTTTGTGCAAAACCCTTGGCTACCAACCTAGCTTTATACTTGTTTATTGTACCATCTGAGTTCCTCTTGAGTTTGTAGATCCATCTGGATCCTATCACCCTCATGGAGTCCTTCTTGGGTACCAAGTCCCAAGTATCACTCTCCTTGAGAGCCTCCATTTCTTCATCCATTGCTTCCTTCCATTCTGGTTTAGTAATTGCTTCTTCAAATGTACCTGGTTCTTCATTCAAGATATCCTTTGCAAGATATACAGAGTGCTTGGTTACAAGTGAAGTATCATACCCATACCTAATAGGTTTCTTCTTTTCTCTTTGAGATCTCCTCATAGCTTGAGTTGAGGATTCTGGATTGTCTTCTAGTTGCTTCATCTTCATCTTCCCTTTTGATTTCCAAGCCTTGAATTCTTCAATGTTGATGGTGTCTTCATCATCTGACCTTGTGTCCTCTTTCTGAATTGGTTCTTGCCTGATAAGCTTGGGAAGGTCTTCTTCCATATCATAAGGTAGGCTAACTTTCCTGCACTCATTTTCATACCATGAATCATTTTCATCAAAAATGACATCTCTGCTTACCTTGAAGCCTTTGTTTGAGGGGTTATAGAATCTGTATCCCTTCTGATTCAAATCATAACCAATGAAGATACACTTTTCAGCCTTAGGGTCTAGCTTTCCCCTTACCTGTGAGGGAATATGCACATATGCAACACACCCAAAGATTTTGCAATGATCCAGAGATGGTCTCTTACCATGCCAAGCCTCATAGGGTGTCATTCCATCAAGTGTCTTTGATGGCAACCTGTTGATTAAGTATGTGGCAGTAGATACACTCTCTGCCCAAAGATAATTTGGTAATTTTTTCTCATTAAGCATAGACCTAGCTGTCTCTACAATGAGTCTATTCCTCCTTTCAGCTACCCCATTTTGTTCAGGTGAATACCTTGTAGTAATCTCCCTCTTGATGCCTCTTTCTTGCAAGAAATCTTCAAAGTCATTGGAGAAGTATTCTCCACCACCATCTGACCTTAGCCTCTTCAAATGTCTACCTGTTTGATTTTCAACTAATGCAAGATACCTTTTGAAACAATTAAATACTTCATCCTTATGTTTCATGAAGTATAAGACAGTCCACCTGCTATAGTCATCAATCAAGGACACATAGTACCTTGATCCAGATATGGATGGCTCCTTGCTAGGTCCCCAAACATCTGTATGCACCAATTCCAAATAATCTTCATGCATAAAACCTTTCTTGGTATATGGCAATCTGTGTGACTTACCAAATTGACAAGCCCCACACTTGTATATCATGTGTTGCTTGGATACATTAGGTATCCCAAGCACACATTGATCCCTGGTCATTTGTTTTATGGTCCTTTCTCCAATGTGACCTAATCTCTTGTGCCAAATCTCCAATTCTGATAGGGTTTGGTCCTTATAGTTGTACAAAGCAATATTCTTAGTGTCTTCAAGTTCAAAGGTAAACAATCTACCTGATTTTTCTCCCTTGGCTATCCTTCTGAATCCATGTCTTGGATCCTCCACATATGCACCATGTTGAGTGAACCTGACCTGTAGACCTTTTTCAACAATCTGACCTACACTCATCAGATTCATGGTGATTGTTGGAACATACAACACTCTGCTTAGTAAATTCTGATTACCATCACTTGTTTTGACATTGCCTACTTTAACAACTGAATGTTTAGTGTCATCACCTGTCTGCACTTGGTGCTTGCCTTTGGGTTCTTCCAAGTCAGAGAGTAAGGCAACATTTCCAGCTACATGGTTAGAGCAACCTGAGTCAATATAGAACAAATGATCATCATTGATACCTGATTTAGATGTCATGTTCATGATGAACAAGGAATCATCTTGATCCTCTGCATAATTGTTGTAATCCTTCCTATTTCTGTATCCACCTTGATAATTGCCATTGTGATTGTAGTTATTGTTGTAACTATTGTTGTAGCCATGGTAGCCTTGAGATTGGTTGAATCTGCCTCTGCCTTGAGAATATCCTCCTCTTTGGTGGCCTCTTCCTCTTTGGTTCTTGTAGTTTTTGTAGCATTCATCTGTAGTATGATTAGACAAGCCACAGATGTTGCATGGAGATTGATTATAGGGTCTCCCCCTACCTGACTTACCTCCTCTGCCCCTACCTCTACATGATCTACCTCTCCCTGCATAGTTTGCTTGGGAGGTAGAGCCTTCTTCATCAACCTTCTTGCTTTTGCCCTTGTCTTTAGTCTTCTTATCAGTATATAGGGCAGAGGGATTGTTACCTTTTGATTGCTCTCCATTCTTTGTGATCTTTGCTTCATGTGTAAAGAGTTGTCCAATCAGAGTTGTTAGATCAGGTGCTTGGATGTCCATGTACAAGTCCATTGCAGTGGTAAAGCTCTCCCACTTGTCATCTGCCTTTAGTCCATTGATCACTTGTCTGACTATTTGCTCTTCCTCAATTTCTTCTCCAACACTTGCAAGTTGATCTGCAATGTCTTTGACTTTGGTGACAAAATCTGAGACACATTGTTTTGATTGCTTCCTAAGAGTTGTAAACTCAATCCATAGCTGATTCTTTTTGGCCCGTGTGCTTGATGAAAAATATGTTGACAAGGTTTCCCAAGTCTCTTGGGAAGTCTTACAATTCCTTACATGAGGTAGAAGGAAATCAGAAATAGAGTTTAGAAGATATGACCTTGCCAAAGCATCTTTTGCACACCATTGGTTGAGCCTCTCATGCTCATCCTTTGTAGGTAGGCCTCTGGTCTTGAATGAGGGCAACTCCTCATCTCCTGATATGTATCCGTACAAGCTTCTCCCTTGTCGATAGGTCTTCATTCTCAATGACCAAGCCTGGTAATTATTTCTATCCAATTTGTCAATGAAGGAAGGGAAACCATCACCCATGATTACCTTATTTGCTCTGATACCACTGTTGGAAGTGATGGCTGGATGCACTCAGAAGTTGAGTTGATGCTGCAAATCCTGCTTCACACCTGCCCTCTCTTCTCTTCAAATATGCTTAGTAGACTCCTTGAGCTTCCAAATGACAACCAAATATGCTATATGTACTTTGGAAAAAGTTTGAGTAATGATTTGATCAAAACAGACTACTTTGCAAATCACAAGACTTGAAAAGTTTCTATTTTAGTCTTGATACCTGTTCAGAGTTATGCTCAGTATGACCAGTGTAGTTACAATTAGCAAAATTCCTTCTAGGGATATTCAATTAGCTTAGTAAGCTTCCATTTGCAAGTGGAATGAAAGAAAATGACAAACCAAACTCTGAGAAATCAATTTAGCAAACTAAGGTGTACCCCCGACTTTTTAGGAGACTTACAGTCACAGACCAGTGAGCACCCCGACTGAGATTTCTCTGTGATGGTAGATCCAATAGCTTTGAAACTTTGTAGGTGTATAGTAGACTTTGAGCTAAATCCAATGCACTTTGAATCATCCAATTTGGTTCAGTAGATCTTGAGATATGCCTCTTGGAAGTTGACAGAGTTGAAGGTAGTCACTCAGAGAAAACAAAGACTATGAATGTATGTATATTGATTAACTCTAATGATTGTACATTCCCATTGGCATGTTATGTGATGCTCAATGGTACTCAGAGGTGTAGGCTAAAGTGTAGCTCACACACACTCAATGATTTGCTCAGAATTGCCTCGGGAAGTGAGCAACTAACTCGCGACTTTTTACATAGCCTTTTTATAGGAGTTTTGAATGAGTTTGAATTTGAATTCAAATTAAAGCTCCCTTGAATCTCTCCACTAGACTTAGGGAGATATTCCCTCAACTAAATCATCTACTTTTTCCACGACTCTAGTCTAGTAGGTGTGATTACATGTTTGATAAAGTCATATAGACTTTTTACATGAGATAAATGGTAATAACCAATAAGCATTGATTCCTATGGTTCAAGGTTCATATAGATACATCCTTCAAGGGTTTAAGCTTTAGCCTTCCAAGGGTTCAATGTTCCAAGCCAATGTGTGTAGGCTTGTTTTACACCAACACAAGGGCTCTACAATGATCTCATACATATGAATGAAACGTCGATAATAACCACAATGCCCCATGAAAACTTGTACTTCTCTGACATTGTTTGGCCTAGGTAGCTCCACAATAGCTCAAACTTTATCCTTATCCATGGAAATCCCATTCTTTGACACAATGTGCCCTAGAATTTTGCCTTGCCTAACCATGAAAACACACTTTTTTGGGTTCAAGAGAACTTGGTATTCTTTTCATTTATGAGAGATTTATCTTAGCTCAAGTATGTGTGTTTGTCTAATGTCAGAATGAGCGCAGAAATCGTCAACAAACTTCCAAGTTTTTGCACAAGATTTCCTTAAATACATGACACATCAAGCTTTGCAAGTTACCAAGTGCATTGATTAGCCCGAATGGCATTACCTGAAATGCAAATATGCCTCATTTTGTGGCAAAAGCCATCTTATGCTGGTATTCTAGGGCAATGACTACTTGGTTTTAGCTAGAGAACCCATGAAGGAAGTTGCATGCTTCCTTGCCCACTACACATTCTAAAAGATTCTTAGTGGTAGGAAGTAGATAGCTATCTCTAATAGTGGCTACATTAGCCTTCTTTAAGTTAATGCACACATTTCGTTTTCCATCCTTCTTGGCCATCACTACAATGGGTGATAGCCATTTAGTGTGCTCAATTTCTTAGATTAATCTGACTTCTATCAAACAATCTACCTCTTCCTTGATCTTGGTAGCATAATTATCATTATATGTGTATGGCTTCTACTTAGATGGCTTGTATTATGAGGTCATAGGAATTCTACATGACCATATGTCAAGGTCTACTCCATGCAAACACCTCCCGATATTTGTTGGAGATGCTTATGATCTCCAATGTCACATCTGTCTTGATTTGAGAACACCTCTATTTAAAGTATAGATAAGTAACAAACATTCTTCAAATCTTTGCACTTATGGAATTGATTATAGTCACCTCTTTCAATTTTAAATCTTTTTATTCTTCAAAAAGTATGCTGCAAATTATTCCTTCATTACCTATAAATCTAACAAGATTTAATGCTTCAGATTACATACGAATCATTGTATGATCCATGTGTAGTCATGAAGTTCAATAGACATCTAATAAAACTTACTAGAATTCAATTTTATCATTAAGATCAAAGATATGTATGAAACTATGCTCCACAAATGGTGACTTTGACATATAGCCATAGCATCTCTATGTCTCAACTTAGATTTTGAATGCATAAACATAGAAAACCTTACATGCATGACTAAGATCTAAGCAGAATGCTGATTGGAAAGGCAAAGATTTTGAGTTTTCACTCCTTGAACTTGACATGTGAATGTGCCTATGAATCATTCACATAGTATGAAAGAAATTAGGACACAAAACTTTAACCACACTTTGATTTATTATCAAATTAGATGTGTAAAAAAGGATTTCTGATCCACTTGATGAATCTGAGAGAAATGTATATTAGATTGGGCTCTAATTCTACAAGATTCCCTCAACACATCTATTCTCTCAATGAAAGTCAGATCTCTATTTTTCTAATGAATTAATTTACTTATATAGCCATGAATTCATAAGTGAATCATGACTATTCCATTGTTTTTTACTTGACTATGGTACACTAATTTGAACTTTCTGAATTGAAAATATACACCTCCATAATTTAAACTTTTGTTTATGATTCTTCCAACTCTTCTTCTTCTTTGTTTGCACTTTGATTCACTTCATTGATCTTCATAATCACAAACGTATGATTGTTCTCCACCAAAAACTGCCCCTCGATCATTAATTGTGATTATACCCTTGCTTTTTATTCTTGCCATTTCCTTGGATCTCTGCAACTTTCATCCATCTAGACTTTTGGTTAGCATATCTACCACCTGTTCTTTTGTTGGTGTATACATGACTTAAATATCTTTATCAAATACCTTTTCCCTTAGAAAATGATATTGAATCTCTATGTGTTTAGTTTTAGCATGAAACACATGATTAGCTACCAAATATATTGAACTGATATTATCACCATATATGATTGGAACACTATGCTCAATTCCCAGACGTTTCATTAAAGTCTTCAACCATATTGCTTCTTTTGTTGCTTCTACCATGCCTTTGTACTCAGCTTCTATGGATGATAAAGCAACTTTATGTTGCTTCTTTGAGGACCATGATATTAGCTTACCTCCAAGATAGCACAAGTAACCATGAGTAGACCTTCATTAGGAGACCCTTTGATATATCTTAGTACTCTTTGAGTTACAATCAAATGAGGATTTCTTGGGCAATGCATAGATTGTGATAAAACACCAAGTCCAAATGAAAGATTCAGCCTTGTCAAAGTAGCATATATCAAGCTACCTTCCAAAGTTCGATACATCTTCATGTCCTTGAATTCTTCACCTCCATACATACTTAACTGATGATTTACCTCCAATGGGGTGTTTGAAGATCTACAATCTTCCATGTTGAATTTTAGAAGAATATTTTTCAAGTGTCTTTCTTGTGTAACATTTACTCCATGTTGAGTATAAAGAAAACAAGATAAGTTTCCCAAAATCACTTATCTTGAACTCTTTGATTCCTTGAATATCTATAAGTGTGATTATAATGTCATCAACATAGATACAAACATATATGTATCCATCTTCACTTGCTTTCACTAGAAAACTACTATCTTCCTTTCAAGCTTGATATCCAACTTCATTCAAGAACTTGACAAGTCTCTAATTCTAAGCCCTTGGGGCTTGTTTCAAACCATACAAGGCTTTTTTTGAGCTTACACACATAATCTGATGCATTTGGATCTTTGAATCCTTCTCGTTGCTCCATGTACACTTCATATGTAATATATCCATTTAAAATTGCATTCTTTACATCCAATTGTGATAATTTCCATGCTTTACAAACTACAATAGCTATGAAGGTTCTAATTGTAGAAACTTTAGCAACTAAACTAAAAATTTCATCATAGTCCACACCTCGTGTTTGAGCATACTGTTTGACCACAAGTCTAGCCTTATATCTAGACACTTTACCATCTACAAATATTTTTGTTTTATATACCCATTTACAACCAATAAACTGCTGATTATTTGGTCTAGGTACCAAGTCCGATGTATGATTCTCAAATAGAGCATCATAGTCTTTAGGCATTGATTTTTCCCAATTCTCTTTACCTTTAGCTTCTGCATATTTTGGTGGATCTTCATCTATTTTCATCATGTATGCATAATCCTTTGTTGTTATATAAGAAGTGTAATAGCTATACTTGATAGGTTGATTTCTTTCTCTTCATGTGTAAGAAGACCCATTTTAAATGTTTGTGATTGGGGAAACCGAGAAGGTAAATGGGATACTTGGAGATATTTTGTATATGTATGTGCATGAAAAACAAGTTAATTGGTGTGAATATTTTCCCTTAGTCGAGTTTTCTTACATTAGTGCATGTCATGTATTTATTAAAAATGAAGTTGATGATGCTACGAAACTAACGAATTTCGTTAAATTGATTTGTTGCGGCATTTCCACATAATGTGCATCTGTCACATTGATTTGTCCGTTAGCCACTTTTGAGTTAATAAGTTCATACCCATGAATGTGTGGACTTACTCTTTTGAGTGTGTATGACTGTGAATCTGTATGTGCATATGAACTTGGCATGTGAACCCTATATAAATGTGAAACTCAACATTAATAAAGTGTCTTGCGGCCGTGTAAAAAGAGATCACGAATAAAGAAAGGGGATCATGAAGCTGCATCTATTTTTATGCATACTATTCACTAATTGGTGAGGAACACAGACCTGAAGAGAGGGGGAAGGAGAGAGCAATTTTGGCAATATACCGCTGGAGATTCTCTTAACATTTATCTGTTGCTGAATCTCTCCCGCTTATTCTTAGCCAAGTTTTTGATGCAATTTTGCTGGCACAAAAAGAGAACGACGACAACAGGCGCTGGAGAGTAGTGTGCTTCCATCAAAGCTTGCCAAAGGCGCATCTTAGCATCTTCATCCAGGAAAGCGTTTATCAATGACAAAATATAAGTTATGAGAGTCGATTATCTGTTTCATTCCGCAAACACCCAATCTAAGGCATGCCTATGGACAGTGACACAAAGTGTAAGATAGGGAGGGAACATTATCTGGCTTGGGGGATATTAGGGAAGATTTGTTGTTCAACGATTGGTACCATCCGTAGTGCTTTATACCTGCTCATAGAGAGGAGTGGGGCATCATGTTTTAGAGAGGCCATGCTATTCTACCGAGGAAAAAAAGAGCATGTGCTGGAAAGATTTTATGCTTCTGAATGAGTGAGATCTCATTGAATTGATCATGAAGATTAGCTGTAGCAGAATCAGCCATTGGAGAAGCTCGCAGTAGACAAGAAACCCACGGAGATCTTAGACCGTGAATCTTTCTGTTCTGTAGAACTATGTTTGGATGAGGATGATTCTATTTGGTATACAGTTATTGAACGCTCTCCAACTGAAATTTATGGTCTTCTTGTAAGTTTGTGGACTATATCAAGTTCGTACTTCAGCGATCCATACTTCATGCTGTGTTACTATTTTCTTTGCCAAGTCATTCCAAGATTCATTCATATCAGAGCTTCATTACCTTCAGCGCTTTAATGTCCTTCGTCTTGACGAAAAATATGTTATGTTCACCTTAACCAAAACAGAGTCGCTTCTCCATCACTTGCTTCCATTTGAAGATTTCTCAAGTGTTAAAACCCAGACTGAGCTTGAAGGTTCTTCTCTAATCAACAAGCGAATAGAACTTTCTATCGACATATGCCTCCTGCTTCAATGCATAGCATAGAATGTGATACGTCTTTGTGGTAGGACAAATATGGAACATTCGAAAGTACGATGGATGTGTTTCTGTTGAACTTAATATGCGCAACGTTTCATCATTTGTGGCCGTGCTATTCATCGAAATTAGGAGGTTAACGCTTAGCATTTCTACTTCGGGCGTACGCTTTTCTATCTGTAATTAAGATGATATCATATGGAAAGGTTATTATTTGGAAGATGGTCTACATCAACACATAACAGATACAGAGAAGGAAAAAGAAGGTGAAAAAGCTTGCGGAGGGGAACAGAGCAATTGTACGTAATGCAAGGAGGAACTGAAAGTTCTACTTAATAGAATGAACGTTCAAGTTACAGAGAGAAGGTGCAGAGATGGCGGATGCAGGCTACATGAGAATTACACTGCCATCATAATCTCTATCCTCAAGGTTTGGCATATCTACGCAATCCTTCAATCTAATTGATGGGAAACACACGTGACTCTGATGGCTTCGTGTAATGATCCAAGGCAGACAAAGTCTGTTGTTTCTTATATTCCTCCAGGTCAAGAACAAGCTCGGAAGCTGACCATCAAATTACAGAATGATCTTCAGATGTTCGAATGATCTTTTATACTTATCTTCCGACATACTTCAAATCTGCAAAGAAAAGTGATGGTTATACAACACGATACTTGTAGATTATGATGGACGATTGATGTGAGGATTGCTCCGACCAACCTCCCATATGATGATTTTATTCAACATACATGCTATCCTACGACTGTGAGATAGTGATTTTTCTTAATCTATCAGCATCCGATTTGAAGGTTTTATTGAGGCTCCTGCATCCAACGATTGTATGAAGATTTCCAAGTGATTCGACATGAAAGATGGAGGCTTGACGATGAAAACAAAGATATTCAAGGATATGTAGATGAATGAGCTATGAGAATGAGATTGAGAGTATGTGATTGAAATTATGATTACTACTTTGTAACCATGAGATTGAGATTGAGATTGAGATTGTGAGTGAGAGTGGGATTGAGAGTGTGAGTGTGAATGAGATTGAGAATGAGATTGGGATTCCGATTAAAGTATCACATGATTGTGATTGAGATTGAGATTGAGAGTGTGAGTGTGAATCAGATTGTGATAGCTCGGGGGTGGTCGGGAGGTTGAGGCTTCGTCAAGAAGCTATTTTCCAAAGCTATTTTATCGAGAACATGGAGGCTTCTTCAAGAAGCTAGTTTTCGAAGTTCTTGTATCGACAAGGAAGAGGCTTCATCGGAAAGCTCTAGATTGTATATGGAATTTCGACATTTGATTCATGAAGATAAGTTACTATCTTGTATTTTGTTTTTCAATTGAGCTTACTTCAATTTTAATCATTCCATTTCTTGCCTTCTATATTTTCTTATATTGGAGGTTTCCTTGTATTCTTCTTTCTATCAGAACGTGATTGGAGGAATGCTACATCATGACGTTCTGACTTCTTCATTTCTTGAAGTCTCTGCTTCATTATATTCACGATCAAATCTTTGTCTATCTTTATCCTCTATCTACATTTCATTTTTATATCTATCATCATCACTTTCATATTAATCATATACCTACAGGTTCAACTTTCCTTTCCTTGTGATTTCTCTAGAATCTTCATGAGTGTTAGTTGATCCTATATACCATGTACTTTGTTCATCAAATGTCACATGTTCTGAAGTAAGAAATTGCTTTGTGGATGGATTCCACAATCTTTAAACCATTTGTATATCATCATAACCTATGAAGATATACTTTTCTACTTTGGGTTCTAACTTATTTCTCAATTGAGATGGAACATAAGCATATGCCAAACATCCAAATATGTTGCAATGATCAAGAGTAGGTTTCATACCCCACCATGCTTCATAAGGATTCAATCCCTCCACATCTTTACAAGGTAACCTATTAACAATATAAGTTGCAGTATTAATAGCTTCTGCCCAGATATAATTAAGAAAATTCTTTTCTTTCATCATGCATCTAACAAAGTCCACAAGAGTTCTATCTCTTCTTTCTACAACTCCATTTTGTTGTGGAGAGTACCTCCATATTACTTCTCTATTACACCTACATTCCAAAAATAATCATCAAATTCGTTAGAGAGATACTCTTTCCCTCCATGTAATCTCAACTTCTTGAGCTTTTGACGTATAATCCTTTCTTTATAAGCACGATAATGTTCAAATGTATTAAACATTTCAGATTTATCTTTGATCACATAAAGTGTAATCCATCTTGTTGCATCATATACAAACAAAACATAATATCTAGATCCATTAATGTTATGCTATATTCCTTTGAAGGATCCCACACATATGTATGTATTAACTCAAGCATGTTTGAACATATGAATCCTTGCTTGTTGTATGACTGCTTGTGAGCTTTACCTAATTGAGAAGCCTCCCATTTATAGGTGAAGTGTTGACCTTGAATATTTGGAAAACCTTTCACTGATCCATTCTTTTCCATTTCTTTTATACCTCTTTCATTAAAATGTCATAGCCTTTTATGCCATAGATCCAATTTAGTCATCTTTTGACTTCCATAGCTAAACAATGCATGTGCCACGTTACCTTGAACTTTGAGAGTAAAGAGTCTTCCTTCTTTTTTTTTCCTACAGAAATACCCTTATAACCTTGATTTGGATCTTCCACATAACCTCCATCATTGGTGAATCCCACTTCAAATCCTTTTTCAACAATTTGTCCTACACTGATTAAATTCTCTGGAATTGTTAGAGCATAAAGTACCTTGCTTTATAATATACTTCCATTCTTTGTCTTTTCTGATCTAATGCTTTCCACTTTATGTTTAGTGTTATCTCCATTTTGAATTGTATGTCCATACACCTTTTCTTCCATGTTAGTCATTAAAGCAATATTACCACTGAGATGATTGCTATAACCTGAGTCAATGTAGAACACAATTGGATCTTTTCTTTTCAAAACGAAGTTACATCTAGGACTATTCTCTAGAATTTAATCAAAGAAAAAAGAACAAGTTACAAGTGAATCAGACTAGTGCCCTTGGGACCCCCCAAATCCCATAGTGCAGGGGTATAACTTGGGAGTCTATCAGATGTTACAAAGGAGGTTAACAACACTCCCATCCCCCTCATGTGGGGCCTACTTGGGTTTAAGCTTATTGTTCTTGATGAGAAACACTTTATGATGCCTAAAAGGTGGGTACCTCTTACAGTTTGAGATTCTATTGCCAAGGAGGAATAGAGACTTCTCGATCGATCACTCTTTAGCAGGGTGTCCAAAATTGCAGGCACAACACTTCCTGCAAATCTTCGAGAGAGTTTCCCCTCTTATTGCATTCCATAGTGCGAGTGAGAATCCAATTCCTTTGCCAAGGAGCACTTGCTTCTAGGTGATTTGTGCCTATAGTCTCAAAATATTCCCAAGGGTCCGCTAGAGCAGGAGAAACTTGGGGAAAAGTGAAGAAGATATGAACCAGATCCTTGATGTTGTGGCAGTTTAGTGCGGACATACACCATCCCTTCCTTTTTTCACACCAACCGTTCGAGAAGTAGAGCATTGTTAAGCACGACTTGGTGAGTATCATATGGCCACTACTCAACAGTTAACATGGGAGCTTGTCTTCCCATAGGTGTCGGATTCGAATCTGGGGCCTGAGCGGGTCTGCCACATTTTGACCTTTATTCAATACACAAGACTGGAGAGCATCATTCTTGGTAGCTTTGTCCGTATCTCTGGAGAGCATCATTCTTGGTAGCTTTGTCCGTATCTCTGGAGAGCATCATTCTTGATAGCTTTGTCCGTATCTCTCTGTCTCTCTCTCCCTCTCACTCACCCTCCTCCTCCATACCCCCTCCCGCCCACCCACCCGCCCACCCTCCCCCTCCACACCCCCTCCCGCTCACCCACCCGCCTACCCTCCCTCTCCGCACACCCTCCCACCCTCCCCCGCCCACCTTCCCTCTCCACACCCCCTTCCGCCCACCCACCCACCCACCCTCCCTCTCCACACACCCTCCCACCCACCCGCCCACCCTCCTCCTCCACACCCCCTCCCGCCCACCCACCCACCCACCCTCCCTCTCCACGCACCCTCCCACCCACCCGCCCACCCGCCCACCCTCCTCCTCCACACCCCCTCCCGCCCACCCACCCACCCACCCTCCCTCTCCACGCACCCTCCCTCTCCACGCACCCTCCCTCCTCCTCCACACCCCCTCCCGCCCACCCACCCGCCCACCCTCCCCCTCCACACCCCCTCCCGCCCACCCACCCACCCACCCTCCCTCTCCACGCACCCTCCCACCCACCCTCCTACCCTCCTCCTCCACACCCCCTCCCGCCCACCCACCCGCCCACCCTCCCCCTCCACACCCCCTCCCGCCCACCCACCCGCCCACCCTCCCTCTCCACGCACCCTCCCTCCTCCTCTACACCCCCTCCCGCCCACCCACCCTCCCCCTCCACACCCCCTCCCGCCCACCCACCCGCCCACCCTCCCTCTCCACGCACCCTCCCACCCACCCGCCCCGCAGTAGCCCGCATCCCCCCCCCCCCGCTCCGCCTAGTCCCACGCACCCGCCCCTGCCCGCAGTAGCCCGCCAGCCCACAGCCCCGCTGCCTCCCGCACCCCCCGCCCCCGCTCACTCCCGCATTTTCCACCCCTCTCCACCTCTCCCTCATGCACACATGACACATACATGCACACATGCACACGTCCACACATACATGCACACATGCGCACGTTCACGCATGCATTTACACATGCACACTCACATACACACAAATGCACACACACGCCTACACACTTTCACACACACACACACACACACTTCCACACACACACACCCACACCCTTCACATAAGCACATGCACATCCACACACACACACACACACACACAGCACACACGCACATGCATCACGCATACACATGCTCAACACACATACACACATGAGCATGCACACTCTTACATGCACACTCACATACACATGCACCCACACACACACACACTTACATACACACACACCCACAATTACACACATGTGCACCCACACAAGCACACACAAAGGCCCCCACATTTATGCCCCACACACCCACATACACATTTATGCCCACACACAACCACCCACACACATTCTCACTCCCACTGGCACACACACACACCCACAATATTACACATCTCCCTACTAGGGTCTCTTCCTTCAGCAAGGCTATGAAATGGGCTCAGAAGTATACCATAATCTAAAGAGTGTAATGAAGAAGGAATATGGACGAGAATTTTAACGAGAAGTAACCAATTGTGTCGATTGAAGACCCCTTGGACCAGGATGATTGGAAACATTATAGCAAGCTCACTGAACAGATTGGCAAACAAGTTCAAATGTTGGAGATGATTTATTAGTCACCAATGCTTTGAAGGTATGGGATAAAAGTGTGCAGGGTAAAAAGTGGAAGCAGGGAAAAGCTTTTTGCCACCAACTATTCACGGCGACTACCTATTTTTGTGGATCCAATTCAAATCAAGTGGAATATTTGACCTACCCCTTCAATTTTGGGTGATTAATCGGCGTGTGATGAATGGACGTGAAGAATCGGCAAGGCCCTCTTGGCCTATTTGGGTCTATAAAAACAATGGATTTGGGCTCATGAGGGATGAAAAAAAATTTTGGTGGATACCTTAGTTCAGATACACATTTACGTTCGTGCAGAAGTCCCCTCTTGCACTTTGTGGCTTCAAGTCTACTGTAGGAAGTCACTCTGTGGTGTGGATACAGAGTGTGGGCTTCCCAGTGGAGGACTAATAGCTCTATAGTGCAAAGAGGGTGATTGGTTGCTCTTCTATGTGAGCAAGTATTGTTGTTAAGCTCTATTCTCTTGAGAAATTCTTTACCATTTGTATTGTTTTGGGTTATTCTGCATATAATTGGCCCTTAAGTTGATGGGAAGACTCTGTTGCATTGAGGTTATTTACTTTTAGGGTGGCATGTTAGCCCTAAGCTTGCACTTTTGAGCATCACACTGCCCAACCTTGTAATCGTCTGATTCAAATCAAGAAATATATGGTCTTCTGTGGTCATTAGTTGATTAATATTTCTAGAGAATGTACAACTCCTCTGTCTGCTCACAGAAATGTTAAAGGGTATATTTCCCTAAAGAGAACCCCCCTTGAGTAGGCGACGTACTGGATGTGTTTAACCTTCATTCTCTACTTTTGATAAAAGAGGATACCCCAGTACCTCCTCTACAGGCAGCATGGCTTGCACCACGATGGAGCTCCATAAATTTATTTAGCCTTTAAGTTGGTCTAGATACCACGGTGAAGAATTTTCCACATGACAACTAATTTTTTGATCTCGATGAGGGGATGCCAGATAGACATGAACTTTAGATCCCACTGCAACCTTGTCCAAGTCAGGCACCACTTCTTGTTAAGCGTGATATGATAGTATGTGTCCACCTTGATTGTAGGAATTTCAGACATGCCATTGCCATTCTGCCACATTAGACCCTCATGGCATGACGAATCTTGTCAAATGAGGAGTTGGGTTTTTGAACGATCCCAAGCAAAGCATCTGCTTTGAAGGAGAGTCCACTCTTTGTAGTTCACCCTTAATTTTGGATCTATGTCCTAAAATTTGAACCAATTGCCATTTTCTTTTTTCTAGAGTTTTTTCCAATGTGTGAACCCCTTGTTCCATATCCTCTTAGCAGTTTCAAGGTTCGAGGTAGCCATACGCCTAATGTCTGAGATCAAAAACCAGATTAAGTCATTTTGTCTGATAGAGGCTGCCCATTTCAATCTTCTCTAACTCTAACAAATTGTTTGAAGTCACTCCAACTCTTCCACAGGTGCGCACAAGGTTTTCGCCTTTAGGGGAAACCAAAATTGGGGAGAATAAGAGGGTAAGGAGGTGCAGGTCCTTCGGACCGAAGAGGCCCACCAACATAATCACGTTCTTGTTCTTGAAAATCAACTTTGCCCAAGGGGTCCATTAGTTGCACCAAGCCTTGATGATACATTTTGTCGGCATCTTGTCTACCATGCCTTTGGTATCCATAATGGCCAGAACTCCACAATCGTTTTGGTTGATGCATGTAGACCATTTAATTTTGAAGATCCCTCTTCTGTTGTATTCCCTCGTCCAATGAAAGTTTTTGCACATTCTTTCTAGTTTGCTAAGCTCTTGATCTTTCTGTCTCTAGCAAGAAAGAAAGTAAATGGTCAATGAGATGAGGAAGGTATTGATGAAAGTAAATCATCGAGGAGATGAGGAAGGTATTGATTACCATGGCACGGCTTGCGAGGTTGATTTGTGTTGGGAGTGATGGTTGGATGCACTCAAGAAATGAGTTGATGCTGCAAAACCTGCTTCACACCTGCCCTCCTTTGACTCTAGATATGCTTAGTACACTTTCTCAACTTCCAAATGACACCAATATATACTATATGTACTTTGGAAATGAGTTGAGTAATGATTAGATCAAAACAGACTACTTATGACTTCAAGAATCCAGAAATACTTGCTATTTTGATATTGACACCAGCTCAGTGTTATGCTCAGTGTGACCAGTGTAGTTACAATTAGCAAAATTCCTTCTAGAGATATTCTATTAGCTTAGTAAGCTCTCATTTGCAAGTGGAATGAAAGGAAATGATAAACTATACTCAGAGAAATCACTTTAGCAAAATAAGGTACACCCCCGACTTTTTAGGAGACTTACAGTCACAGACTAGTGATCACCTCGATTGAGATTTCTCTGTAATGGTTGATCCAATGGCCTTGAAATTTTGTAGGTGTATAGTGGACTTTGAGCTGAATCCAATGCACTTTGAATCATCCAATTTGATTCAGTAGATCTTGAGATATGCCCTATTGAAGTTGACTGACTTGGAGAGTGCACTCAGAGAATAACAGAGATGATGAATGTAAGTATATGTATTAGATCTATTGATTGTACATTCCCATTGGCATGATATGTAATGCCCAATGGTACGCAGAGGTGTAGGCTATGATGTAGCACACACACACTCAATGATTTACTCAGAAATGCCTCGGGAGGAGTGAAGGATGAGTGAGACTGACCCGCGAGTTTTTTTTCACATCTTTTATAAGAGTTGATTGGTCATTTGAATTTGAAATTCAAATTGAAGCTTCCTAAAATCTCTCCACCAAACTTAGGGAGATATTCTCTCCATTACAACCTCTAAATTTCCACGACTAATCAAGTAGGTATGATTACATGATTGGTAAAGTCATATAGACTTTTACATGAGATAAATGGTAATAACCAATAAGCATTGGTTCCTATGATCTTTGTTCCATGTAGATATATCCTTCAAAGGTTCCAAGTTAAACTTTCAAAGTCCAAGCTTTATGTGAAGTCTTCAAGATTGATATCCAAGCCAAGTGTTAAGGCTTGAATTACACCAACACTCCCCCTCAAGCCAAACACTTTGGCTTAAGTCTTCATCTTTAGTCTTCAATTACTTACTGCAATCCAATCATGGATTTAAATCTGCATAGCTTGCTTCCATCCAATGCTTTAGTAAGCAAATCTGCACATTGCATATTAGTAGACACATAAGTCAATTGGATATCTTTGCTAAGTAATTTTTCCCTCACATAGTGGTAATGAACCTCTATGTGTTTTGTCCTAGCATGATAAATTGGATTAGCTGCAAGGTGAAGAGAACTTGTGTTATCACCAAAGATGATTGGTGGCCTTGTGTATAGGCCCAATTCTGAATATAAAAGCTTCAACCAGATAGCTTCTTGAGTGGCATTTGCTAGCCCTCTATATTCTGCCTCAGTAGATGACAGAGCTACTGTAGGTTGTTTCTTGGATGACCAAGAAATTGGTTTATCACCTGCAAAACAAATGTACCCTGATGTGCTCCTCCTGTCATCCTTGCAACCTGCCCAATCTGCATCTGAATATACCTTAATATCAATGTCTGATGAATAGGGAAAGTACAAACCATGATTTTGTGTTCCCTTTAGGTACTTTACTATCTTCTTTGCTGCCTCTAAATGAGGTACTCTTGGTTTGTGCATAAATTGGCTAAGTACACTAACACCATATGATATATCAATCCTGGTTAAGGTAGCATAATTTAGACTACCTACTAAACTCTGGTAACTTGTAATGTCTTGGAGTTCTTCCCCTTCATGAGCACTGAGTTTGTGGTTGACCTCCATAGGAGTGCTTGAGACTTTAGCTTCCTGCAAATGAAACTTCTTGACCATGTCCTGAATATACTTCTTCTGAGTAATAAAGATACTTGAATTTGTATAGACCAATTCAAGTCCTAGAAAGTACTTCAATAATCCAAGATCATTAATCTTGAATTCCTTCATCATCTGTCCTTTGATGTGTCTAATTCCCTGAACATCATTTCCTGTAATAATGATGTCATCAACATAGACACACAAGTATATTACCTCTGAATTCAGTGTTCCTTTTGATAAACAATGAAGTATCTGCTTTACTCATTATGAATCCTTGGTCTAGGAGGTAGGTTGTCAACCTGTAATTCCATGCTCTAGGTGCCTGCTTCAACCCATACAGAGCCTTCTTCAATTTACAAACATAATGTACCTTTTTTGGATCTTCATAGCCAGGTGGTTGTGACATGTAGACTTCTTTAGATATCCATCCATTCAAGAATGCATTCTTCACATCCAATTGGTACATGTTCCAATTCTTGGATGCAGCTACACTCACCATAACTCTGATAGTTGGCATCTTGGCCACAGGAGAAAATGTCTCCTCATAATCAATGCCTTGGGTTTGTGCAAAAACCTTGGCTACCAACCTAGCTTTATACCTGTTTATTGTACCATCTGAATTCCTTTTGAGTTTGTAGATCCATCTGGATCCTATCACCTTCATAGACTCTTTTTTGGGTACCAAGTCCCAAGTATCACTTTCCTTGAGAGCTTCCATTTCCTCATCCATTGCTTCTTTCCATTCTGATTTTGTGATTGCTTCTTCAAATGTACCTGGTTCTTCATTCAAGAGATCCTTTGCAAGATATACAGAATGCTTAGTTACAAGAGAAGTATCATACCCATATCTAATAGGTTTCTTACTTTCTCTCTGAGATCTCCTCATAGCTTGAGTTGAGGATTCTGGTATCTCCTCTAGCTTCTTCATCTTCATTTTCCCTTTGGATTTCCAAGCCTTGAACTCTTCAATGTTGATGGTGTCTTCATCATCTGAGCTTGTGTCCTCTTTCTGAATTGGTTCTTCCTTGATAAGCTTGGGAAAATGTTCTTCCATATCATAAGGTAGACTAACCTTCCTGCATTCATTTTCATACCATGAAATATTCTCATCAAAGATGACATCTCTGCTTACCTTGAAGCCTTTGTTTGAGGGGTTGTAGAATCTGTATCCCTTCTGATTCAAATCATAACCAATGAAGATACATTTTTCAGCTTTAGGATCTAGCTTTCCCCTTACCTGTGAGGGAATATGCACATATGCAACACAACCAAAGATTTTGCAATGATCCAGAGATGGTCTCTTACCATGCCAAGCCTCATAGGGTGTCATTCCATCAAGTGATTTGGATGGCAACCTATTGATGAGATAGGTGGCAGTGGATACACTCTCTGCCCAAAGATAATTTGGCAACTTTTTCTCATTAAGCATAGACCTTGCTGTTTCTACTATAAGTCTATTCCTTCTTTCAGCTACCCCATTTTGTTCAGGTGAGTACCTTGTAGTAATCTCCCTCTTGATGCCTCTTTCCTGCAAGAAATCTTCAAAGTCATTTGAGAAGTATTCTCCTCCACCATCTGACCTTAGCTTCTTCAACTGTCTACCTATTTGATTTTCAACTAGTGCAAGGTACCTCTTGAAACAATTAAATACTTCATCTTTATCTTTCATGAAATATAAGACAGTCCACCTGCTATAGTCATCAATGAAGGACACATAGTACCTTGATCCTGATATTGATGGCTCCTTGCTAGGTCCCCAAACATCTGTATGCACTAATTCCAGATAATCTTCATGCATAAAACCTTTCTTGTTATAGGGCAATCTGTGTGACTTACCAAATTGACAAGCCCCACACTTGTATATCATGTGTTGTTTGGATACATTAGGTATCCCAAGCACACATTGATCCCTGCTCATTTGTTTTATGGTCCTCTCTCCAATGTGACCTAATCTCTTGTGCCAAATCTCCAATTCTGATAGTGTTTGATCCTTATAGTTGTATAAAGCAATATTCTTAGTGTCTTCAAGTTCAAAGGTAAACAATCTACCTGATTTTTCTCCCTTGGCTATCCTTCTGAATCCATGTCTTGGATCCTCCACATATGCACCATGTTGAGTGAATCTGACCTGTAGACCTTTTTCCACAATCTGACCTACACTCATTAGATTCTTGGTGATTGTTGGAACATACAATACTCTGCTCAATAAATTTTGATTACCATCACTGGTTTTGACATTACCTACTTTAACAACTGAATGTTTAGTGTCATCACCTGTCTGCACTTGGTGCTTGCCTTTGGGTTCTTCCAAATCAGAAAGCAATGCAACATTTCCAGCTACATGATTAGAGCAACCTGAATCAATATAGAATAAGTGATCATCATTGATACCAGACTTAGATGTCATATTCATGATCAATAGGGAGTCATCTTGCTCCTCTGCATAATTGTTGTAATCTTTCCTATTTCTGTATCCACCTTGATAGTTGCCATTGTGATTGTAGTTGTTGTTATAATTATTGTTGTAGCCATGGTAGCTTTGAGATTGGTTGAATCTGCCTCTGCCTTGAGAGTATCCCCCTCTTTGATGAACTCTTCCTCTTTGATTCTTGTAGTTTTTGTAGCATTCATCTGTGGTTGGTTAGACAAGCCACAAATATTGCATGGAGATTGGTTGTAGGGTCTCCCCCTACCTGACTTACCTCCTCTGCCCCTACCTCTAGAAGACCTTCCTCTCCCTGCATAGTTTGCTTGAGAGGTAGAGCCTTCTTCATCAACCTTTTTGTTTTTACCCTTGTCTTTAACTTTCTTATCAGTGTATAGGGCAGAGGGATTGTTACCTTTTGATTGCTCTCCAGTCTTTGTAATCTTTGCTTCATGTGTAAAGAGTTGTCCAATCAGAGTTGTTAAATCAGGTGCTTGGATGTCCGTGTATAAGTCCACAGTGCTGTGGTAAAGCTCTCCCACTTGTCATCTGCCTTTAGTCCATTGATTACTTGTCTGACTAATTGCTCTTCCTCAATCTCCTCTCCAACACTTGCAAGTTGGTCTGCAATGTCTTTGACCTTGGTGACAAAGTCTGAGACTGATTGCTTTGATTGCTTCCTAAGAGTGGTAAACTCAATCCATAGCTGATTCTTTCTGGCCCTTGTGCTTGATGAAAAGTAAGTTGACAAGGTTTCCCAAGTCTCTTGGGAAGTTTTGCAATTCCTTATGTGTGGTAGAAGGAAATCAGAAATAGAGTTTAGAAGATATGACCTTCCAAAGCATCTTTTGCACACCATTGATTGAGTCTCTCTTGCTCTTCTTTGGTGGGTAGGCCTCTAGCTTTGAATGAGGGCAATTCCTCATCTCCTGATATGAATCCAAACAAGCTCCTTCCTTGTAGATAGGTCTTCATCCTTAGAGACCAAGCTTGGTAGTTGTTCCTGTCTAATTTGTCAATGAAGGAAGGGAAACCATCACCCATGTTACCTTATATGCTCTGATACCATTGTTGGGAGTGATGGTTGGATGCACTCAAGAAATGATTTGATGCTGCAAAACCTGCTTCACACCTGCCCTCCTTTGACTCCAGATATGCTTAGTACACTTGCTCAACTTCCAAATGACACCAATATATACTATATGTACTTTGGAAATGAGTTGAGTAATGATTAGATCAAAACAGACTACTTATGACTTCAAGAATCCAAAAATACTTGCTATTTTGATATTGATACCAGCTTAGTGTTATGCTCAGTGTGACCAGTGTAGTTACAATTAGCAAAATTCCTTCTAGAGATATTCTATTAGCTTAGTAAGCTCTCATTTGCAAGTGGAATGAAAGGAAATGATAAACTATACTCAAAGAAATCACTTTAGCAAAATAAGGTACACCCCCGACTTTTTAGGAGACTTATAGTCACAGACCAGTGATCACCCCGATTGCGATTTCTCTGTAATGGTTGATCCAATGGCCTTGAAATTTTGTAGGTCTATAGTGGACTTTAAGCTCAATCCAATGCACTTTGAATCATCCAATTTGGTTCAGCAGATCTTGAGATATGCCCTGTTGAAGTTGACTGACTTGGAGAGTGCACTCAGAGAATAACAGAGATGATGAATGCAAGTATATGTATTAGATCTATTGATTGTACATTCCCATTGGCATGATATGTAATGCCCAATGGTACTCAGAGGTGTAGGCTATGATGTAGCACACACACACTCAATGATTTACTCAGAAATGCCTCGGGAGGAGTGAAGGATGAGTGAGACTGACCCGCGAGTTTTTTTTACATCTTTTATAAGAGTTGATTGGTCATTTGAATTTGAAATTCAAATTGAAGCTTCCTAAAATCTCTCCACTAAACTTAGGGAGATATTCTCTCCATTACAACCTCTAAATTTCCACGACTAATCAAGTAGGTATGATTACATGATTGGTAAAGTCATATAGACTTTTACATGAGATAAATGGTAATAACCAATAAGCATTGGTTCCTATGATCTTTGTTCCATGTAGATATATCCTTCAAAGGTTCCAAGTTAAACTTTCAAAGTCCAAGCTTTATGTGAAGTCTTCAAGATTGATATCCAAGCCAAGTGTTAAGGCTTGAATTACACCAACAATTTACATGCCCTTCTAGTACGCTAACTTGTTGTCTAGTTTTGGAAGGAACCAATTCCATCACTACTCTATGGAGACTCCAAAGCCCATCGAAATACTGAGTAGGCAGAAGACTTGATCCCGAGGATAATTTGGCAACCATGCTCAACCAACAATTGGGGTGGAGGTCCGATGATGGCATGGAAAGGGGTTTTGGAGTGGTTGATTTTGGAACCACATGCCTCACAAAAAGTATCAAGGCATCCCCAAAAGGACTCAATGTTGGACAAATCATTGTGCACAAATGAATTCATATCATCTGTAAATAGTCTCATGATCATCTTACCATGGTTGAGAGGTAGAGAGAGAACTTTTATATGGCCCATTTCCATGTGATGTAGCATGAGACAGTTGAGCCTTTCTATGGAAATAGCGAAGAGTAGAGGGGCCAATGGGCATCCTTGCCTAATAGATCGTTTTAATTTGATAGTCTTTGATAAGTGGTCATTGATATTTATTTTAATGGACGTGTTCCTTAGGAATGTAATGATCATCTTAGTGAATTTTAGACTACAACCGAGGTCTTTAACAAATTGGAGAACAAAGTCCCATTCTTACCTATCATAGGCTTTGTCCAAGTTGATTTTAAGGAATGCTATATCTTGCTTAGACTCTACAACAAACTCGAGACCTTTCCAAATATCAATACCAAGGTAGTCTCCCAATGGATAGAGGGAAGGGAGAAAGCTGTCAGGCAAGCATGAAACCAAGGCGCTTTTTTGAATTTGGTTATCGGCTTGAAAGTGAGAATAATAGGATAGTGGTCCAATATGGTGAGGTCAATGTGTTGAAAGATATTGGATTGGCCCCATTGACAGATAATGTTCTATGCAATATAGCTTCTATTGAGTCTTGCTTTCCTCAAGTCATCCCCAAATTCGAGGTTCAACCAAGAGAAGCCATTCGTATCTTTAATCTCCACAAGGTCCAGGTGGAGCTTGATTTTGTCCGAGATATCTTTCTCTTGACCATCAAGGGTATGCCCCTTCTTGTCCCACCAATCCGAAGGGTGTTCCATCACATTGAGGGGAAGTGAGTCCAAAGAGACCCAAGTGTCAATCCATTCCGACTCCCTATTTGGGGCATACATGGAGACCACGGTGAATTGGAAGGCTTCTCCAAAGGAAGTAGCTATCCAATGATGTTTCTGATCCTAGTAAGACTTCACACATCTACTTAGCCAAACGTTATTTATTCCAATAGTTGTGCCACTCGCCCCTTGGGAATTGAAGTGGTAACCCATGCATGGGTTGAAGAAATTGCATTGTTAGGTTGAAATCCCCTAAGAAGTGTGCACCAAGAATATTTTTTTTCGATTTTAATTTAGTGATTGTGATAGTAATGTATTGTTCTGACTACAAGAAGATGATAAGAGTTATGCATTGTTTGAGTTTTGGATGAATTGATTCTTTATATAATGAGAAACCATGCTATTTCTATACATTAGGCATGCATGTTTGTAAATAGCTCACTAACCTAACTCTAAACCCCTAGAACCTAGGGTTTGAACCCTTATGTTGAAGCTCAAGGTCAAGGACAAAGCATGGAAGTGCATCAAGGAAGTGGACACACAAGAAGAAGGAGCAAGTAGGGAGCTCCAAGAAGCACCTGTCAAATTTTCAGAAGAAATCCCTACAAAAATAGTGATTTTTATCACTAAAAACCATTGTAAATACCATTTTCCATTTTTGTAACTCCATTTTGTTCAAGCCGAGGAGTCCTCGAGCTTGAGGAGTATTAGAACTACCATCCTACCAATTTTCATAATTTTTAGACTCCGTTTGAGCCCCCAAATAAGCCCTAGAACCTATTTTTTAACTAGGCCGGACACTAGGTCTGGACAGGGCCAAAACCACTCAAAAACTATAAAAAGGGCTGGAGAGCTCATTTTTGGGGTTAGCTTGTGGTAGATTTCAGTTTTGTAAGAGAACTCTTTGGTAATCGAAGCTTTCCATTGTTCCACTCTTTGCTCTTACCTTGTGCGCGTGTGTGTGTATGTGTGTGCATGCTTTTGTGCTTTCACTCACACACTTGTGCCATCACCTGCTCGCGGTCTTCATACCGGTCCTCACGTCTCCACGGATTGACATTTATGAGGTGTATCTCCTCACGTTGGTACTCACCATTGTGCTAGAGTGACACCAAATTTTGGCGCCGTTGCCAGGGAGAGAGCTTGGAGGACGAGCGTGTGACGGTAAGACGTAGAGTAGCAACGTTGGAAGGTAAAAATTTCAGTTTTTGTCGTTGTTTTTACTTAGTTTTTAGTGTTTTTCACCTCCCCCACACTCCATCTTCATCTCCAAAAAAATCAGAAAATCCACCCATTCTCCTCATTTCCCCTCATTTGTGCATGCGAGAGAGCGAGAGAGAACTTTTGTGCTTGTGTGTGCTTGTGTTTTCTTGAGTTTTCTTGCAGGTACAGAGCTCCAGTGCATCAGGAAAGCTTGGAAAAGGTAAAATTTTACTCTCTGTCAAAGATCTGCCGAGTGTGGCGGACCATCACGATGGTCTGCAACCTTCGGAATTCTTGGTAGGCGACCACACCACGAGGTAGGCGACCCTTGCGCATCTACGAATCCACAGACGCATCTCAAAAATTCACACTTTGGTGGACCATCGCGATTGGCTCGGACCATCGCGATTGTGTCGCACCATCGCGATAGGCTCACGCCATCGCGACGGCTCGGCTGGACCATCGCGACGGTCTCGGACCATCGCGACGGTTCACTTGAGCCATCGCGACGGTCCACTTGGACCATCGCGATTGTTCAGCTGACCCCGGACCATCGCGATTGGCCCATGCCATCGCCACGACGGTGCCACGTGTCAAGATAGACCATCGCGACGGTTCATTTTTCGGACCATCGCGACAACCCAAAATCGGACCATCGCGATTGGCTCACGCCATCGCACTTGTGACCATCGCGACGGTTCACTTCGGACCATCGCGATTGTCCCCTTTGACCGTTGACCGCGCCATCGCGATTGTCCGCCTGATCGGGCCATCGCGACGGTTCGACCTCATGCCATCGCGATCGTTCACTTCGGGCCATCGCGACGGTTCACCTTTTCGCACCATCGCAATTGTCCAAACTCCACGCCATCGCGACGGTTCGCTTGGACCATCGCGACGGTTCGCTTGGACCATCGCGATGGTCCCAGACCATCGCGATTGTGCACCCCCATCGCAAATTTAGGGTTCCATTTTTTGACCAATTTTGGGGGTATTTTTGAGAAGTTTTTGGACCATTAGACTCATAGGAGACCCCTTAGCTCATATTTGAAGAAAAACCTGTTTGTCAGTTTTTACCCCCCAGGGCTTGAACGGTCATAACTTTTTCATCCGAAGTCCGTTTTTTGAGCTTAATAGCTCATTAGAAAGCTCTTGACGAGTACTACGTGACCTCAACTGTTTTATTCGTAAAGGATACGTCTATTTTTAGATAAGCTATTTTGAGGTTGACCTAGTTTGGGACTAGAAAGCCAGGGGGCAAGCATTAAAAAGTTGGGCAAAAGGGAAGGGACTTAAAAGGTGCATATACTCAAGTGCTTGATCATCCAATTGTGAATTGGTCTAATATTTGATTTTTCCAGGTCTAGCAAGGGCAATCAAAGACAACCAAAGCAAGGCTGTGAAGGACATAAAGCTTGGGAAGCGCGGCTTCTTGGGCATCAGAGCAACCAGAAAAGCGGACTCGAGGTTGGAAGATTACTCAACCCCCTCAGTCAATTCTTAGCTTAGGATAAACGTTAGCATTGTGGATTAAGACGATAGGAATGCCTCAAGTTCAAGATATTTAATTCTTTCAAGTCTAAGACTAAAGTAAAGGTGTGTGTGACGAAAACCTAAAGGAAAGAACCTAAGTCTGACGGAACGAGAACTCAAAATTATAATGGAAAGTCGAATTCCTGACGCATACATTAAGACAAGAATCTAAAGAAATCTAAAAAGAATTAAGACAGTAATAACAAAGAATCATTGACGACCTGAGCGTGTACTGAGTGTGCAAGGAGGAAAACTAATGAACCTTAGATCGGGCAAACATATAGGTAAGTCAGACCGACGAAGCCTTAGGTCATCTGAGGCTAGTGTCAACCATACATCCAAGTCTTGGGCTCAACAGCTTAGTGGTTATCCTTACACACGAAGTTCAGAAACCAGTGACTCGGAAATGTCTTTTAGCATGGAAAGACCCACACGTAGCTTAGGCATTTCCTATTTACAGACACCAGAAGGTCCCTATAAGACCCAATTGGAGTATATCAGGACCAACCAATTAGGTGCTCGCATCTATGAGGATGGTCTAAGACGATCAGTGGTTCAACTCAAAAATCCTAACCGACCCTTTGGACTTGAACACCCAGTGGTCAAGTTTGAAGAGGGTGCTTACATTGATAAGGAAGGAACCATGTATGTGGTTACCAACTTACCAGATAGGACAGATGAGTTTGGAAATATCATTCCTGAGAACGAGATAGGAGACCTAGAGAAAGGGGACCTAGGAGGAGAACCCAAGACCCCTAGAGGTAAGTCAGTCTTAACCAAAGTGCTCACTCCAGAATGGATTCTTCAAGATAATAAAAGCATAGAACTATTCGTGAATAGAGAAATGGAGGAAGCCTTTTGGAGATTTAGGCCAGATCAACCCAGCCCAGTAGTCACCATCTATGAATTCAAGGATCCAGAGACACCAGGGAAAGTTGTCTATCTAGATCACACATCTCAAAAACTATTCTTGGTATCAGATCATGACAGACATGCTTACACTTGGCAAGGTGAATCAATTTTCCTCCACCAAGATCTAATGTTTCCCAGGGCCTCCAAGGCGCTAGATCATCCAAGGGTCATGAAACCCACAAGGAAAGAACTAGAGAGAGACCGGAGGTAAGCTTTGCAGACACTATAGGCAGAGACAGATCAGGATATGGAACGGAAAGACTTGAAAGGGAGAGACATAGAGTTCATAGGCATCAAAGAGATGATCATGATTTCCCATTGCCTAGACCACGAGAGCACTCAAGAACCCTTAGACCCTCTCAAGTGGTTAAGACAATGAAGAACTACTTTGATGGATTTGGAGATCCTTATGATCATGTTGCGGAGTTCAAACAAGTGCTAAGAGCTGAACAGGTTGAAGACTTATTCACCCAGTTCGAGGCATTTGGTTTGACTCTTAAGGGTACTACCTTAGCTTGGTTTCAACCTCTAAACAGTCGCAACTATAGAGAGATAGGTCAGCTGCTAGAAGAATTCATTGTGGAATTTTCCAAAAGCGGTATCAGGCATAACACATCATCCTTGATCCACAGCTTCAAGCAGACACCCCAAGAAACAGTGCGACTCGCAGGAAGAAGGTTTAGACAGTACTTGGAAAGATGCCCTGTACCAGAATTACCCACATCAGCCAAACAGGTGGCACTGTTTTTAGATGGCCTGTTGAGCACAAAATTAAGGTCATATGTATACTTGAAAGAGCCTAGATCCATAGAAGAGTGTATACGGATATGCATTGACATAGAAGACAACTTGGGTGAGGAGTTAGGACTATCCAAACTCTATAAGGACTCTGATAGTTCTACAAGTCACACCTCTAGAACCTCCACTGAGATAGATGAGATAGCTGAGCAAGTGGCCAAAAAGCTAGGAGTTCAAAATAGACAAATGCCAAAGGTCACTTCAGTGAAGCGGTGTTATACATGTGGAGGAGATCACATGGCTAATGTCTGCCCAATGATGACTCAATCTCAAGGAAACCCTAACACCCTATATTGCACCATTGAAAGGAGGTATACAAATCATACGACCCAAGATTGTCCCTATAACAGGCAGGCTATTAGACAAAATTATCAGCAACCTTACCAGTAGGGTAGGTTTCAGAATCAGTACCAACAACCATATTATAGGCCACAACAATATCAACCTCAATACCAGCAGCAATATCAGGCACCATATAGGCCACAACCATTCCTAGGAAACCAACCGCCAGCTCCTGCCAATGTGATCCCAGTTAAATATACGATGGCAGAGGAGAACCCTAATAGAGCATTGGTGCCACTAACCCCATTGGTCTCAGGAAATGATTCTCACACTCATGGTTCAGACTACTTCCATGAAGATAGTCCACATGCTTATTATATAGAGTCACCTGAGCAAAGTGACACTTCTCAGTGTCAATATGAGACACCACCTACGGAACAAAATTGGGAGCCAGAATACTCCAATGTCATGTATACGAATCCAAATCCTAGGCCCCAATTGAGACAAGTAAGACCACAAGCCCCTAGAGGACCATGCTTTAGATGTCAGGGCGACCATTTCATTCGTGAATGCCCCCACCAACCAGCTCTGGGATAAGGGCAAAACATTACAATACAAGGCTTTTGTCCTGAGTGTGGCCAGGAACATCTTCCTAGAGAGTGTCCGAGAAACCCCTCTAGTGCACCCAAGGTCACACCCATCAACGTAGTAGGCTTAGTGGCAGATTCAAGTTCAAGTAGCAATAATGTGGTTCCTGTACAGGCAGTTACTAGGGCACAGGCGGCACAACAAGCAAAACCATCTGAGCAATCGGAGTCAAGTGAGGCAGGAGAACCTAGTAAGAGGAAACCAAGAACATGGAAGGATACCAGAGAGAAGGCTAATCGCAAGTGGAACAAAAAGCTATCCGAGCTAGAAGAAAGCCTAAGGGATACCAAAACAAAAATAGAAGACATTGCGTCTCAAAGCCCCTCGCATGCCGAAGCTCCATCCACCCCACCTCATTCCACCCCACCACCCATTGTAAATAACCCACAACCAGGGTCTGTTCTTGCAGATCCAACCCCAGAAGGCTTGGACATGATGTTCAAGGCCTACCAGGCTCGTCTTCAAGAAGGGCCAACAACTGCAAACCTAGACAAGAGTTACCCTAGAGCAGATTTAGAGATTGAACGGATGAAAATGTGCATGAAAATGGTAGAACAAGCTCAAGCCATACTTGAGACGAGTCAAAAGTTCAATCAGACAAACTCTGTCAAACCGGATTTGCATTTCCAAGGTTTACTAGAAAAATTAGAGCAGTTGGTAAACAAACCACAAGTTCCCTTACCTCCACAGGCTCAACCAGTTATTGAAAGAGGAAGCTCACCACCAATGGGAGCTTATGTTCCACGGATGCTGGAATACCTCCTTCAATTCAACAGTACTCTCAAGAGTTCTTGCGGGAAATACAGGAAGAGAAATGGGCCAAGGAGAAGGGTAAATCACCTCCTATTCCTGAGATTGATGATCTTCATGATCAATTTCCCCAAGACATCCCGTCTATCTATGGAGATCAAACAGAGCAACAAGAAGATGAAAGATTAGATTTTGAATCTAATTCTTTACAAGAGTTACCTCATTTCATAGGCCCATGGGAATCTGAATCTATCCAGATCAGAGCTCCCACAATATTGGTAAGAAATGAAGACTCAGTGATTCCAAGAAACACTGATGTTGTGAAGAACACTAATGTTCAATGTCATCTCACTGTGGAAGAGCTGCTCAAAGCAAAACCTGAGCTCTAGAATCATGTGAAGGATCAGGTTCCAGAACTTGAATCCAATATGCCAAAAGTAGGCTCTAAGCAAAAAGTCCCAGAGATACCTCTCGACAAGATAGGAGACATGAGCGAAGGTGAAGAAGGTAATACTTATCTTCCAATCACCTATCAAGGTTACACAACCAAAGCAATCGTAGATTCAGGTGCTGGTGTTGCTATTGCGACCACCTCCTTGTGGAAGCGATGGGGCAAACCCACATTAAGACCAACAAGAATGAAGCTTCAAATGGTAGATGGTCATTTTGAAAGACCTCTAGGATTGCTTGAGGGGATAACTCTAACCACTTGTGGTGTAGAGTTTGAACATACATTTGCTATATGTGACTGTGAAAAAAATAATGTCTACGAGATGATCCTAGGAAGACCCTTCCTACCACAATTGCAAATAGTACAGGATTGGGGAACCAACTCCTTGTACTTACAGCACTTAGGGGTAACCACCAAGGTCAATTTGAAGGATTACACCTTCAGAGATGTACCACCCCTACAGTGGAATCCTATCCACAAAGCAAAAGAAGATTCTATCTCCGTGCATTCTGGAAGTTCACCTGATCCATCCTGGCTGCATGAAGATACTCACTTGTGGATGTGCAAGGTCGCAGAGGAAGAGGAAAAGCGCCTAAAAGCGAGAGAAGAAGGAACTTCTCCAGGAGATAGACCAATAAAAGACCCAGCCTATACACCAATGATATTTCCCGATGAGGAATTTGAGCCTCATGGTTGGGCAGAAATCTTAGCTACCATGGACATAGCAGTCAATGAAGAACAATGGACACCTCACTGTGATGAGGAGGGTTATGATAATTCAGTGTTCATGTGTCAGCCCCTGTTGGAAGAGTGTGATCCTAATGAGTTCATAGAAGAAGAAGAGAATGATGACGATCTAGAATCCATTGTGATGGATACTTACTTTGACTCAGAGGAACACTATTTAGAGGACATAGGAGTGTTAACCCAAAAAGAAGAAGAACCCCTCACGAGTATTAACACGATAAATTCAAAGGAAGGAGGTGAAGGAGGTCAAAAGAAAAAGAAAAGAAAAGCAGTGAAACAAGAAGAGGCAGAATCATTGTTTGAAGTACCAGATAATTTCAAGAAATATGAAGTGGAAGACCGAAAAATTTTGGTACGGATGCCTAAGAGAGAGGCCATTATAGGAGAAGCATATGACAATAAAGAAAAGACCAAAAAAATTGTAGTGACCATTGAAGGGAACGAAGAACGATGTACGTACATAGGAGATGACCTAAGTGCAAAAGAAGAAGCAGAGCTTGTAGCTCTATTACGGGAATATAGGGATGTATTCGCATGGCACTATAGAGACTTGAAAGGAGTAGATCCAAAGATTTGCTCTCATACGATTCCGATGACCGCTGATGCCAAGCCCACTAAACAAAAGCCCTACACATATAATGACAATTATGCAGCCAAAATAAAGGAGGAAATTGACAGGCTGATTGAAGCTGGATTCATCTATGAGATTGAGCACACTGAATGGGTGTCCCCCATTGTAGTAGTGCCCAAGAAGAATGGGAAATTGCGAGTGTGCATCACCGAACATCTATTGGAGCGTGTTGCAGGCAAGGAAGTTTATAGCTTCCTTGATGGATTTTCAGGTTACAACCAAGTAGCCATTGCCCCCGAAGATCAACACAAAACGGCCTTTGCCACAGAATGGGGAATTTTTGCATTTCGTGTGATGCCATTTGGGCTCACCAATGCACCTGCAACATTCCAAAGGCTCATGTGTCATGTCTTCAAAGAGTTCTTACGAAAGAGCTTAGAAGTATATGTGGATGATTTATGTGCGCATTCCCAACAGAGAAGTTACCACATCCCTGAGCTCAGACAAATCTTCAACAAGTGTAGAGATTATCGAGTTTGTCTGAACCCAGAAAAGTGTGTGTTCATGGTACGACAAGGTAAGATCTTAGGCCACATTGTTTCTAAGAATGGAATTTCAACAGATGAGGACAAAGTAAGAGCGATAGCAGAGCTGCCAAGACCAAGGAATGTTAAAGAGGTACAAGCCTTTATGGGCCATTGTGGATATTACCGTAGGTTTATCCACATGTATGCCATCATAGCTAAACCTCTTTATGGGTTGTTAACAAATTTTGAGTGGAACGAGGAATGCGAGAATTCCTTCAACGAGCTGAAAAGACGTTTGTGCACAGCACCAATATTGAATACTCCGGATTGGAGCAAACCCTTTCATGTCCATGTAGATGCCTCCAATCATGCAATAGGATGTGTGCTAGCACAACCCACAGGTGAAGGAAACCTAGATTTGCCGATAGCATATGCTAGTAGGCAATTAAATGCAGCTGAACGAAATTATACCACAACGGAGAGAGAAGGTTTAGGTATGGTATATGCTGTGAAGAAGTTTAGACACTATCTATTGGCCAATAAGTTCAAGTTTTTCAATGATCATCAAGCTTTACTATATTTGGTCAATAAACCTTGCAATACAGGCCGCTTAGTAAGATGGTTCCTCTTACTAATGGAATACGACTTTGAAGTTGTTGTCAGGAAAGGTAGAACCCATCTTAGGGCAGACCATCTTTCTCGCATCACTTCAGGAGAGCCACCGCAAGGAGTGTCTGATGAATTGCCCGATGCTTATCTATTCAATTTGGAAGTTGTTCCTAAATGGGCAAATAAGTTGGTACCAGTCCTAACCTTTGGGCCTGCAAATAAAAATGTGAAAACAAGCAAAGAAGAAATTGTAAAATCAAAAAAGTATCAAATATGGGCCGGAAGTATGTACAAACAAGATCCAGAGGGCGTATTAGCTTGTTGTGTCGAGGACGATGAACATACTAGTTGGATGCAACAAGCCCATGAGGGACTGCTAGGAAATCACTACTCTAAACAACGAACACGGCAGAATCGAAAACGTTTAGGAGTGTATTGGCCTAGCATGGACAAAGAAATACAGGAGTGGATCCAGAATTGCCCAGTGTGCCAGAAGAGACCCCCAGTGGAGCATGCCACTCTTTATCATGTGTCATTAATCCCAGATTGGAGTGCTCCATTGGTTGAATTCATGAGATCGGGAACATTACCCAATCAGGCTAGTCTTGCAAGAAAACGGAGCATAGAGCTAGAGGCTCGAGACTATGCCTTAGTAGGAGACAACCTATATCGAAGAGGCAAGGATGGTTACCTAAGACTGTGCGTTCATGAATCAGACTATTTGAAAGTCTTAGAAACTGCACACAGCGGTGCTACAGGTGGACACTTTGGGCCTGACAGAGTAATTAAGACCATTTTATTCTCAGGACTTTGGTGGCCCACTCTTCATATGGATGCACATACTTATGTGAAGAAATGTGACACATGCCAACGTGCCCAATATCCGATAAGAAAAGACGAGATGCCTCTAAGGCCAATGATGGGAGGGCGCGCATTCTCGAAGTGGGGCATAGACTTTGTTGGTCCTATTAACCCCCCAGCTAGAAACTCCCATGCAGAATACATCATTGTAGCCACAGATTACCTTACAAAGTGGGTGGAAGTAAAAGCCACGACAAAGAATGATGCTCAAACGACGGCTAAGTTCTTATTCGAAAACGTGTTCACTAGATATGGGTTACCAATAGAGTTGGTTAGTGATAGAGGTACGCACTTCCTGAATGAGGTCATTGAACATCTCCTTCAAGAATTCATGGTGATACACAAGAAGTCTACCCCCTATCACCCCCAAGCTAACGGACAAGTCGAGAGCACGAATAAGATCCTATGTAACGTATTGACAAAACTTGTAAATAATAAGCGCTCTGATTAGGACAAACAACTTCATCATGCTGTTTGGGCATACCGAGTTGCCTACAAAACGGTACTCAATGCTACCCCATTTCAGATGGTCTTTGGACAGAATGCCGTGCTACCATTGGACTTCTTAATCCCAGCCTTGAAAGTAGCACAAGAGCATGAGTGGAATGGACATGAGCTGTCTTCCAGGATCTTTGATCTAGAACGCTTAGGTGAGACGAGGCTACGGGCAGCAGCAGGCATTTATGCTGCAAAGAAAAGGCAAAAGGCATACTTTGATGCCCATGTAAAGGATAAAGGATTGAAGGAAGGAGATCTAGTGCTGGTTTATACGCTAAAGCAACATGCCCGCAAATTGGAGAAACGAGGATATGGACCCATGATCATTAATAGACTCTCCACTAGCGGTGCAGTTCAATTGGCCACTTTAGAAGGTGATATCCTACCAAACTATATTAGTGGATGCCGAGTCAAGTTATATCAAGAACCTCTTACAAAGAAAATGCTCATGAGACTCAACACTGCTAAGAAGCGAAAAGAAGAGGAGTTAAGGGTTAGAGAAGAAGCACAAGCAGAGGCGAGAGAACGCATTAGAAAAAATAAGCTACGACGGCTAGGCCTAGATGTCAACACAAAAGCTCCAAAATATCACATGGACATGTGCCAAAAATCGGGCATAACTACTTCTCAAATAATTGATCGACGACCCTTTGTGACTATAGAGGTAGGACAAGGAAAGAGTGTAAGGAATGTGAGAGCATTGGTTGACTCAGGAGCAGCAACTAGTGCAGTTCGATTTTCATACTGCCAAGACCTGCAATTGGACATCAAGCCCATAGAAGCCTATCTCATAGGATTAGGAGGCGTGGAAACACCCTGTTTGGGCGAGGTGGAACTTCCCATCTACCTTCAAGATGTTCCAATAAAAGTCAAAATGCTAGTGTGTCATGATGAGGACCTCACAGAACCACTTGTCTTGGGTCAAGATTGGATTTACGACCATGCTGTCAACTTGAACCTAAGAAGTCAACTTCTTCAAGTGTGGGTATATAATCAATGCATTACATTAGAATTGGAGAATCGCAATCCCACTGAAACTGGCACCTCACACTCTCTTTGTTCCTCTAAGGCTAATCTTCTCGAACAAGATGTTGTAGATGTCAAAAGCTCTATGATCCAGACGGACGCAATCACGGAAGGACAGTCGCAAAGGCAAGATGAACCTTCTTCTTGTTTTTAAAAGAGCAAAGCATCCACAGGAGCTCAACCTCAGAAGCAAGCAAAACAGTGCAAGACAGCCAGTCTATCAAATAGACAAAGAGCCCTCAAGAAGAAAGAAGTGTCGGGCATGACACAGATCTGGGTAAAGAAAGGAGTACAACCATCGATGTTGCCTCAAAGACTCCCACCCAACCAGATCGACCATGACAACAGAAGGACCAAGCACCTACGACAGGCTCAAGCACGAGGAATCCAACTACTTTGGGTACCGAAACAATCGATGAAGGCCGACCACAATAAGGTACAAATTTGGGTGCCTAAAAAATTAGCTACAGCTCAACACGGGCGATTACAGATGTGGGTACCCAAGAAGCTCTTACATACGCAACGGCCTATGCTCCCCACCATGCAAAAGGTCTCAACAAAGAAGCCAAGGAAAACAAAGGGTAAGAACAGAGCACAAAGACCAAAAGAAGATAAACTCAACCCTTCTACAAAAATAAGCAGGCACTCACCCAGGATATGGGTTTGGAAGCCAAAAGCACAAGCAACATCCACAGAACCAAGGGGTCAACCACACTGGATACCAAAGGTTGGACAGCATCCAAAGAAGAACTGGCCTGAGGTGATCTCTACAGGGCCAAATACTATTCGGAAATGGGTTCCCATTAGGAGGATTACATCATTTCGAGATCCAATCGACACCTCCAAACAAAGAATGCATCAACTATGCAAGTAACATCAAAAGCCTCGACGTGCAGCAACCATGTGCCTTTGGCATAACCTTGTCTTTTGCACCATTCAGGTCATGCATTTCCAAAGTATGCATCAATATAGGGCCACCTTACATGGCCGTGCATAGACACAATTGAGAAATCCCAGGCACATGAGGCTCAACACAATTTTCACATGCAAAATATGTTATTGATACTAATATCTTTCTTCTTGTTTGATTCCATTGTTCCAAAAAAAAAAAAAAAAAAAAAAAAGAAGAGGGGCAAAGAAGAGGACTGTGCTTGAAAATGCTCATCAGCGAACTTCCAGCAAGAACATCCCTCAACAAAAAGGACAAGCCGATGGTCAAACACCAAGTGGAACCACAACACGAAGAGATGAAGATCAACGGACCCTTCACCATGGTAAGACGTGTATGTTTCAACAACACTATCGCCAGGATAGATTAGGAAACCTCTTCGTCAGCATACCCTTGAGCACTTAGCTCAAGACCCAATCTCTTGCACCATACTTCTTGCCATGCATTTTCCAAGTACGCATATGTAGGGCCACATTACAAGGCCATGCACAAGGCACATATTTTGTTCAACCCATGCACTAATGCACTTACCCACCATTCATTATGGGTTACAAGTACTTGGCATGAAAACTCTGAAAAGCCATCTTTGGAAGAACCAAACGACATCAAGATGACAACAACAAGAGCAAGGAAGCCATCCACCACCGAGAGTTGCTCACAATCAACATTGACCACCTCCTTTGAGCAACTAGTAGTTTTGGGAAAACTCACAAATGCACCATCCAGATGGAATACAAGGCAGACGTACGTACAAAAGGACTACAAACTGCAAGAGATAATAGTGGCAAAGTGAAGAACCAGACAAATGAACAAGATATATTGGGAAGAGGGATCACCCCTATTGCACGTAACAGACACTACCTCTCAATGTACTACATGGAACAACCACGACAACAAGGGTCTGTCAGGGACGACAGACTCAAGAGGGGGGGGGAGTGTTGAAGCTCAAGGTCAAGGACAAAGCATGGAAGTGCATCAAGGAAGTGGACACACAAGAAGAAGGAGCAAGTAGGGAGCTCCAAGAAGCACCTGTCAAATTTTCAGAAGAAATCCCGACAAAAATAGTGATTTTTATCACTAAAAACCATTGTAAATACCATTTTCCATTTTTGTAACTCCATTTTGTTCAAGCTGAGGAGTCCTCGAGCTTGAGGAGTATTAGAACTACCATCCTACCAATTTTCATAATTTTTAGACTCCGTTTGAGCCCCCAAATAAGCCCTGGAACCTATTTTTTAACTAGGCCGGACACTAGGTCTGGACAGGGCCAAAACCACTCAAAAACTATAAAAAGGGCTGGAGAGCTCATTTTTGGGGTTAGCTTGTGGTAGATTTCAGTTTTGTAAGAGAACTCTTTGGTAATCGAAGCTTTCCATTGTTCCACTCTTTGCTCTTACCTTGTGCACGTGTGTGTGTATGTGTGTGCATGCTTTTGTGCTTTCACTCACACACTTGTGCCATCACCTGCTCGCGGTCTTCATACCGGTCCTCACGTCTCCACGGATTGACATTTATGAGGTGTATCTCCTCACGTTGGTACTCACCATTGTGCTAGAGTGACACCTTAGAAAACCTTAATTTAACCCTTGAAAACCTAGCTTTGACCCTTAGAAACCCTAGGATTTTAGTCAATGTAAATAAACTCATTGATTATTGTTCGGAAAGATGGATGGATGCACGAAGAGACTGAGTAGGTACTGCTAAACCTGCTTTGTACCAGCCCTCTTTTGCTTCAGAATTGATAAATAGACCTCCTTAGCTTTCCAATGACACCATAGAATGTCCTATGTACTTTGGAAATGATGTGTGCAATGATTGAATCAAAACAGATAACTTTGGGAGTCACAAACTCAAGAAAACCTTCTATTTATGTCTTGACACCTGCTGGATGTTTTGCTCACTATGACCAGCATAGTAGAAATTGATAAAATTCCTTCTAGGGGTATTTAATTAACTAAGTAAGCTAACTAATCCAAGTCAAATGATGTAAAAAGATAAACTATGCTAAGAGAAATCAATTTAGCAAGTTTAACTATACCCCCGACTTTTTAGGACTGTAGCAAAAATTGACCAGAGTTCACCTCGACGTAGATTTCTCTCAAATGGCTGAATAGAATGTCTTCAACCATTGATACTATGTAGGAGACTTCAAGCTGAATTCAACAAGCTTTGAATCACTAAATTTGGTAAAGGATTGACCGAGATATACCCTTGACAAGTTGTCAGGCTTTTGAGTAGACTAGCAGAGAACTCAGAGATGAATGATGTAAATGTACCTATTAATGAACACTTGTATACAATCCCATTGGCATGAATAACATTGCCTAATGGTGTAGAGAGGTGTAGGCTAGAATTTAGACCTTACACACACTCAGAATCAGTAGAATGAAGCTCGGGAGTGATCTCTCTTACCCGCGACTTTTCATGTTCACTTTTATATGTAATGAGTAAGGATTTGAATTCAAATTCAAACTTTTGGCTCCCTATGATCAAGCTCCTATATCCTAGGAGATATTCCTTCAATCAGATATGCTACTTTTTCCATGATTCACTTTGTTAGGTGATTACAAAAGATTCTAAGTCAATTTGACTTTTACAATGAGATAAAGTGGTAATTAACCACTAGCATAAGTTCCTATGCTTCTTCACATAAGTAGAGTCTTCAAGCCAAATGTGTAGGCTTGTGATTTGCTCCTAGGGATCCCCCTCAAGCCAAACATTTTGGCTTAAGTCTTCATCTTCAATCTTCAAGTATATCCTGCAATCCAATCATAGATTTGAACCTGCAAAGTTTGGTTCCATCCAAAGCTTTAGTCAACAAATCTGCACATTGCATGTTGGTTGACACATAGGTCAGCTGAATATCCTAGCTTATCAACTTCTCTCTCACATAATGATAATGAACTTCTATGTGTTTGGTCCTCACATGATAGATAGGATTGGCTGCAAGGTGAAGAGAACTTGTATTATCTCCAAAGATTATTGGAGGCCTAGTATATAAGCCCAATTTTGTATACAAAAGCTTAATCCAAATTGCTTCTTGTGTGGCATTAGCTAGCCCTCTATACTCTGCTTCAGTAGAAGATAATGCCACAGTTGGTTGCTTCTTTGTAGACCATAAAATTGGTTTGTCACCTGCAAAGGAAATGTATCCAGAAGTGCTTCTCCTATCATCCTTGCATCCTACCCAATCTCCATCTGAATAGACTGTTATATCAATATCTGAAGTGTAAGGAAAATACAAACCATGGTTCTGTGTACCCTTGAGATACTTCAAGATTCTCTTGGCAGCCTCTAAGTGAGGTATCCTTGGCTTGTGCATAAATTGACTTAGCACACTAACTCCATATGCAATATCTATCCTTGTTAAGGTAGCATAGTTCAAGCTACCCACCATAATTTGATAACCTGTAATGTCATTGACTTCATCACCTTCATGGGCACTTAGCTTTAGGTTTACCTCCATTGGAGTGTTTGCTACTTTAGCATCCTACAAGTGAAACTTCTTCAACATATCATGTACATACTTTTTCTGAGTAATGTATATCCCTGAATTAGTGTAGACTAATTCAAGCCCCAAAAAATACTTCAATAATCCAAGATCATTGATCTTGAACTCCTTCATCATCTGGCTTTTGATATATCTGATTCCATTGACATCATTACCTGTAATGATGATATCATCAACATAAACACAAAGATATATTACCTCTGAATTACTTCTCTTGATGAATAGAGAAGTATCTGCCTTGCTCATGACAAAACCTTGGTCTTGGAGGTATGTAGTTAACCTCTAATTCCATGCCCTAGGTGCCTGCTTCATTCCATATAATGCCTTTTTTAATTTGCAAACAAATGTTACCTTCTTAGGGTCCTCATAGCCAGGAGGTTGTGACATATAAACCTCTTCTAAAATCCATCCATTCAAGAAAGCATTCTTGACATACAATTGGTACATGATCCAATTCTTTGATGCAGCCACGCTAACCAACACTCTGATTGTTGACATCTTGGCCACAGGAGAGAATGTCTCTTCATAGTCAATGCCTTGGGTTTGTGCAAAACCCTTGGCTACTAATCTGGCTTTGTACCTGTTAATTGTGCCATCAGAATTTCTTTTAAGTTTATAGATCCATCTAGATCCTATTACCTTCATGAAGTCCTTCTTAGGTACTAACTCCCATGTGTCACTCTCCTTGAGTGCTTCAATCTCCTCATCCATAGCTTCTTTCCATTTTGATTTGGTTATTGCTTCTTCATATGATCCTAGTTCTTCATTTGATAAACTTGGCAGGATAAATTGAATGTTTAGTAACAAGAGATGTATCATACCCATATCTGATAGGTTTTTTTGCTTTTTCTTTGTGATCTCCTAAATGGTTGAGCTGAAGATTCAGGGATGTCTTCAAGCTTCTTCATCTTCATTTTGCCCTTGGACTTCCATGCCTTGAACTCTTCAAGGTTGATAGTGTCTTCATCATCTGAAATTGAGTCTTCATTTTGAGTAGGTTCCTCCTTTGCAAGTTTTGGAAATTCTTCTTCCAAATCATAGGGTAGTTTAACTTTCCTGCATTCATTCTCATACCAAGAGTCATTCTCATCAAAGATCACATCTCTGCTTACCATAAATCCCTTATTGGTAGGGTTATAAAACCTGTAACCTTTTTTATTTAAATCATATCCAATGAAAATGCATTTTTCAGCCTTTGGATCTAGCTTACCTCTTATCTGAGAAGGAATGTGTACATATGCTATACATCCAAAAATTTTGCAATGATCAAGTGAGGGTCTCTTACCATGCCATGCTTCATAGGGTGTCATGCCATCAAGAGACTTAGATGGTAACCTGTTTATGAGGTAAGTGGCAGTAGAAACACTCTCTGCCCATAGATAGTTAGGTAACTTCTTCTCATTAAGCATAGATCTAGCTGTCTCAACAATTAACCTATTTCTTCTCTCAGCTACCCCATTCTATTCAGGGGAATACCTTGTGGTTATTTCTCTTTTGATGTCTCTGTCTTGCAAGAAGTTTTCAAACTCATTGGAGAAGTACTCACCTCCTCCATTTGACCTTAGCCTCTTCAAATTTCTTCCTGTCAGATTTTCTACTAATGCAAGATATTTTTGAAAGCAATTAAATACCTCATCCTTGTGCTTCATAAAGTACAATACAGTCCATCTGCTATAATCATCAATAAAAGACACATAGTACCTTGAACCTGAAACTGAGGGATCTTTGCTTGGTCCCCATACATCTGTGTGTACAAGCTCTAGATAGTCTTCATGCATGTATCCTTTCCTTGAGAAGGGTAATCTGTGAGATTTTCCAAATTGACAAGCACCACACTTGTAAATCATATGTTGCTTGGATACATTAGGTATCCCAAGCACACATTGGTCTCTGCACATTTGCTTCAAGGTTCTTTCTCCTATATGTCCTAATCTTTTGTGCCAAATCTCAAGCTCTGAAAGTGTTTGATCCTTATAACTATATAGTGCAATATTCTTTGTGTCTTCTAACTCAAAAGTGAAAAGTCTACCTGTTTTTTCTCCTTTACCTATCCTCTTGAATCCATGTCTTGGGTCCTCCACAAATGCTCCATATTGATTGAATCTAACCTGCAAACCTTTCTCCACAATCTGTCCAACACTCATCAAGTTTTTGGTAATGGTTGGTACATAGAGTACCCTGCTCAACAAATTCTGATTTCCATCACAAGTCTTAACATTTCCAACTTTAACTACTGAATGCTTTGTATCATCACCTATTTGGACTTGATGTTTACCTTTTGGTTCCTCAAGATCAGAGAGTAGTGCCACATTGCCAGCCACATGATTTGAGAACCTTGAGTAAATGTAAAATAGGTGATCATCATTTGTACCAGATTTTGAAGTCATGTTCATGATCAGAAGAGAGTCATCCTGCTCCTCAGTGTAGTTGTTGTAGTCTTTTCTTGTTTTGAATCCTCCTTGGTAGTTGCCATTGTAATTATTGTTGTAATTGTTGTTGTGGCCTTGGTGGTGGTTGAACCTTCCTCTTGACTGTGAGTATCCACCTCTTTGGTATCCTCTTCCTCTCTGATTTTTATATTTCTTGAAACACTCATCTGTAGTATGATTTGACAAACCACAAATGTTGCATGGTGATGAGTTATAGGGTCTCCCCCTACCTTGCTTACCTCCTCTGCCCCTTCCTCTTGAAGATCTACCTCTCCCTGCATAGTTGGCTTGGGAGGTAGAGCCTTCATCTTCCACCTTCTTGCTCTTGCCTTTATCCTTAGATTTCTTATCAGTGTATAGGGCAGAAGAGTTATTACCTTTGGATGTATCTCCATTCTTGGTGAGCTTTGCTTCATGTGTAAATAGTTGTCCCATGAGAGTTGTGAGATCTAGAGTGTGCATGTCCATGTAGAGATCCATGGCAGTGGTAAAGCTTTCCCATTTTTCATCAGCCTTGATTCCATTGATCACTTGCCTCATAATCTGTTCTTCTTCAATCTCTTCTCCTATGCTTGCTAACTGATCTGCTACATCTTTAATCTTGGTTACAAACTCTGAAAGAGCTTGCTTAGGTTGCTTCCTTAATGTTGTAAATTCAATCCACAACTGATTTTTCCTAGCCCTTGTATTGGAGGAAAAATATGATGACAAGGTTTCCCAAGTTTCTTGGGATGTCTTACAATTTTTTATATGTGTCAAAAGAAAGTCAGAGATAGAGTTGAGTAAGTAAGACCTTGCCAATGCATCCTTAGCACACTATGTGTTCAGCTTTTCTTGTTCTTCCTTGGTTGGCAATCCTCTTGCTTTGAATGAGGGAAACTCTTCATCTCCTGAGATGTATCCATAGAGACTCCTTCCTTGTAAGTAGGTCTTCATCCTTAGAGACCAATCTTGATAGTTGTTCCTGACCAATTTATCAATAAATGAAGGAAAACCATCTCCCATTTTACCTTTGTTTGCTCCGATACCACTGTTGGGAAAGATGGATGGATGCACCAAGAGATTGAGTAGGTACTGCTAATCCTGCTTTGTAGCAGCCCTCTTTTGCTTCAGAATTGATAAATAGACCTCCTTAGCTTTCCAATGACACCATAAAATGTCATATGTCCTTTGGAAATGATGTGTGCAATGATTGAAATCAAAACAGATAACTTTGGAAGTCACAAACTCAAGAAAACCTTCTATTTATGTCTTGATACTTGCTGGATGTTTTGCTCACTGTGACCAGCACAGTAGAAAATGATAAAATTCCTTCTAGGGGTATTTAATTAGCTTAGTAAGCTAACTAATCCAAGTCAAATTATGTAAAGAGATAAACTATGCTAAGAGAAATCAATTTAGCAAGTTTAATTATACCCCGGACTTTTTAGGACTGTAGCAAAAATTGACCAGAGTTCACCTCGACGTAGATTTCTCTAAAATGGATGAATAGAATGTCTTCAAAATTTGGTAATATGTAGAAGACTTCAAGCTGAATCCAACAAGCTTTGAGTCACTGAATTTGGGAAAGGATTGACCGAGATATGCCCTATAAGTTGACAGAGTTTTGAGTAGACTAGCAGAGAACTCAGAGATGAATGATGTAAATGTATCTATTATTGAACACTAGTATACCATCCCATTGGCATGAATAACATTGTCTAATGGTGTAGAGAGGTGTAGGCTAGAATGTAGACCTTACACACACTGAGAATCAATAGAATGAAGCTCGGGAGTGATCTCTGTTACCCGCGACTTTTCATGTTCTCTTTTATATGTAATCAGTAAGGATTTGAATTCAAATTCAAACTTTTGGCTCCCTATGATCAAGCTCCTATATTCTAGGAGATATTTCTTCAATCAAATGAGCTACTTTTTCCATGACTCACTTTGGTAGGTGATTACAAGAGATTCTAAGTCAATTTGACTTTTACAATGAGATAAAGTGGTAATTAACCACTAGCATAAGTTCCTATGTTTCTTCACATAAGTAGAGTCTTCAAGCCAGATGTGTAGGCTTGTGATTTACTCCAATATTTATGGTGCTTGACCTTAATCATAGGCAAAACCTAACTTTTCCTCATTGAAACCCTAACTTGGAACCTTAGAGCTATCATTTATCCTAAATTTAAGCATTTAATTTAATTAAATCTTGTACATAGGTGTGAAGTCATACCTTAGTCCAAAAAATAATAAGAAAAAATAAAAAGAAATAAAAATAAAAAACAAAAATTAGGAAAATTAAAACGAGAAAAGCCAAAATAGAAATAAAAGAGGGGATTTTCCAAAAGTAGAAAAAGAACATGTAAGAAGATTCTGAAAAATAAAAAGGATCAATAGGGAGATTAGAATATTCTAGAGAGAAGTCCTAGGGGAAACCTATAAATAGATGCCCCATGCTCATTTGGTTTCTTCCAAGGATTTTCTCTCAAGGTATGCTCCTTACCTTTTCTTGTCCATTCAATTTCTTGTTCATGCTTTCTTGTTTATGCTTTACGATTATGATAATGATTCACTCTCCATGATCATCTTCTCTAAACCTCATCTTTGGCTATCATGCCAAGAGAGGGAAGAGAGAGAGAGAGAGAGAGAGAGAGAGAAGAGAGAGATCAAAGGAGATGAAGGAACAAATTGAGAAAGAGAAGATGGAAATGAAGGACCTACTGAGCATGTCATTTCACGTACCAGGAACCATGGTACCCGAAAGAAAGAGATCCATAAAGGCTACTTCACTTGGTTAGGTCCTACCCATGAGGATCACATCCTAGAGGAGGACTACATGTCAGTGCTTGATGAGAATGATCCAAAAAATTCTGATGTAAACAAGGAAGCCCTTGGATATGACAGGGTTGTTGGTGTCGTTGATGTCCCCAAAGTTGATGGTTCGTAAGGAGTTGGTAGGGTTGATGTTAATTATCAATGATGGATGCTTGTCTCTTGTCTAGAGAGTCAGGATTTGGAGAGTTATTTTTCCTCTCCTCTCGTTTCTGTGTACACTTCAATATTAGCCATATACAGTTCAATTTAAGCTTGATGTCTGTGTTCTCTTGTGATTGAATACCACATAACTCAGTATGGACAAGCTTGGAGGAAGCATAGATACTCATTTGTTTGAGTTTGGCAATTGTTGTGTGAAAGAGAGGAGAGAGGCCTCGGTAGGGGGCTGAACAAGCATGTACAGTTCAATTTGGATAAAGTAGAAGAAAAAGGAAGATCATGATAGTGATGCAAAATAGGAAACATGATTTAGAGAGAGGAATATAGAGAACACATGAGATGAGTAGATGAAGCCAAAGCTGAGAGAGAAGCTGAGAGAATTTTGAACCCTAAGATCAATGATGAGACTATATGTCCTAAATTTAACAAGCATGAAGAAAAGGGAACATGTGAACTAAAACGTATGTCTGAAAGTAATGAACCTGCTAGAATCTATGAATCTATAAGAGAGAACAAAAGCATTAAACCTAGATCTATGAGCAAAGATGAATGGAGACGATATAATCAAATTTTAGGCAACACAAATGGTGAAGTGTCAATGCGAATTTTAGATCAAAATCCAAAACAATTAGATAAAATTCAATGCTTTAGCCTTGAGAATAAAGGTGAGTATATTAAAAGTTATTGCCTGAATGAAACTATTCAACAAATTGAGAAAAACGATAAGGAATGATATGAATCTAGTTAACTATAAGGTTTCCTAAATTGAAGTTGCTGGAACTTTAATGCGATGAATGGGATTTTTTTTACCTTCTCCCTCATCAAAAAGGTACATTATGAATGATCACAGGAGTGTTTTTACCTTCTCTCTCATCAAAAAGGTACATCATGATTTGACCATGAGAGTTTTTTTTACCTTCTCCTTCATCAAAAAGGTACATTATGATTTGAACATGGGAGTTTTTTTACCTTCTCCCTCATCAAAAAGGTACATAATGAATGATCACGGAATATTTTTTACCTTCTCCCTCATCAAAAAGATACATTATGACTTGAACACGATAGCTCTTTTACCTTCTCCCTCATCAAAAAGGTACATTATGAATGATCACAGGAGTTTTCTACCTACTCTCTCATAAAAAAGATACATTATGAATGATCACGGGAGTTTTTTACCTTCTCGCTCATCAAAAAGATACATTATGAATGATCATGAGAGTTTTACCTTCTCCCTCATCAAAAAGGTACATTATGAATGATCATGGGAGTTTTTTATCTTCTCCCTCATCAAAAAGGTACAAATATTGGATGAATGGATGTATGTCATTGATGATATGAAGGTTAAATTTTTATATTATGTGGTCCAAAAGATAGGCGAATTTGAAGCTAAAAACAATAATGCATGGTTGATGTGTAAAACTTTGATTATGTTATTTGAATAACTTTCTTGCGAACTTTGTAATAGGTTTTTGCAAGAAAGAGGACTTGATTTTGAAATGAAATTTAAATGAGTTTTTATATGAATTTGAAATGAGTTTTTAAATGATTTTTGAATTGAATTAGTTTATGAATATATGTGTATGCATGAAAGTGTGTGCATGCATGTACAAAATTATAAGATGATTTCTTGAGTAAGGTTAATGAGATGAACTGATTAAATGCATGAATACATGATTGTATTTATGAATATACATGTATTCACATGCATATGCATGACGACATCTACATGTGCATGACTTTGTGATTGGTATGTATACATGAGAATATGTATGTGTATGTGTTTATGAGTTAAATATATACGATGAGTATATACATGGAACTTTGATTATGAGCATGTGCAAAGTATGGTGACTAGGAAAAATAAACATGTATGTGCATGAGAGAATATGCATGAACATGAATTTATGATTTTACTTGATTGCATGGATTTATGAGTAGATATGTATGAAAATTATGTATGATAGGCACCTGAATTTTTGAAGTGTGAACATGTGCGTGCAACTGAAGCATGTATAAATTTGAAGTATGATGACTAGAAATGAGAGAATGTATGCCCAATATGATATCTTTTAAATATATGTGAATGTATGAATTTGATGGCATATTTATGAAGATGTCGAAGCATAAAGCAAGCTTCAACAACTGAAGATGAGGGTAAGAGACTTATAAATGAGTTTTGACCTCCATGATAAGTTGGCTAAGTTTTGCACTTGAGTTAATATAGGCTTATCAAAGATGAAGAGTAGCTATAGAGAAGAAATATATAAATATGAAGATCTTAGTTCCTCTAGGATTTTGAGTTACTATGTAGTGAGGGTATATGTAAAAAGACATTTTTATGTTACTCATATCTATGTTTGCCCTACAACAGGTATATTGTGAAAGAATTCTCTTTGTAGGGGAAAAGCCTCTACAGATTTGAGTTTAGAAATCCTTAATCAAATGCATTGATCCATTTTGCATTATTTTGATTGATTTGCTTTTCAAAGTATGCATTGAATATGTAAAGTGCACATGAGTTTATATCCCTAGATGCACGTTCAATGGCACATATCAAGGATGTAAATGCATGTGATATTTTCTATTATAGGATTCAATTGAAGAGGAGAAACCTAGCCATCAATAGCCTATTATCTTTCTGAGGCATCATATTTAGTTTTATTGCATTTCAAATTTGCATAATAGGGTTATATTTCATGCCCTTGCATCAAGCAAGAATGGTTTTCTTACCTATGCACTATGACTAATTTTGTAAGGTTTTATGTATTTTGACATTGCTTGTATGCGAGGGAGTGCACATGCCTTGACATGAGAAGCCTTTTACCTTACGAATTGCACCATGTTTGATTTCCCATGCAATTCAATGTATGCATTTCATAGGGCTAACAATACGGCCTTGCATAGGTACTTGTTTTTTATGTTCTGTGCACTACAGAGATGAAGCTAATATTTTACATTCAAGATATTTTTTTTTGAAGAAAAATAGGTAGTACCGTTGGTCCATCCAAAGGATGTGCAAGTTTTGTGGGAGCGAATGTCGAAGAGATTCTCTCCTTAAGCAGCTATTCCAATTCTTTATTTTTACACATGAATCATGTGGAACTTATAAATAGTAACTTTGAGGGCTTGCTCACATGATGGTGATGTGTTCGAAAAGGAGATCAATGAGTGTTGATGTAAGCCATAATTGCAATATTCACATATGATACTCAGAGACACATGGAGCACATGGAGCATACATCACTTTATGCACATGGAGCATACATCACTTTAAAGTGAGTTTTTGGTGTTGATCCCAGTGCTTAAGAAAACTAATACATGACAATCGAGTTTATATATGAAATATGTGTACCATGAGCATGACAAACAGAGGTGTATATGGAAAGTAGAGGCGCATGCATAAAGACAGGGAAAGGCGGTTGGAAGCTGGGCCCTCAGCGTTCGATCACCTCAACTTTTGGAAACTCATCTAACAGAGAGGACACGTGCAAAAACGAGGTGCATGCACGTGAAAGGGGGCGCAGTTTCTGGAAGTTTTTCTCTTGTGTGTTTTTCTTCTGATAAGAAGGGAGGGTCAATTCAGAGTTTTCATCTGGCTAATCACGGGAATCTTCGAAAGGGGAACAACGTGATGGAAGCTTTTTAGATATCCAAAGTGTTTAATTGCCGAAGTTTCATTACAACCAGACTTGCGCTGCTGCAACAATACTTCTGAGAAGATGCAATTTGAAGATCTTCGTATCTATGTAATACTTCAAAGTTTCCTTGAATCTACTTACACTGATATGTTTATGACAACAGGTTAGATTCACGTGCGTAACAAATACATCTGAATTCATCTACAATTTCAATGATGTTTTGTCACATCTGAAGGAGTGTCACATCTCAAAAATATTTCTAAAGATTGTGAAACGTGAATGATTTAAGTTTCCTTTACATGCGTATCCTTATCTAATAAACTTCTGTGTTCAGCATGTGCCAGATCTAATTGAACTCTTGCTGTTGTGAACTCTTTTTTTCTCCTTTTTGCAGAAGTGTGATTTGTTTTCTAATTGAACTCTTGCTCTTGTGATTGACAGATCTATTGCAGGGTGAACAATGCAGTCAGTTAGAATTTATTTCATCAATGATGCTGCTTTTTCCTCATACTCATAATTATCCCCACATTCCCACTGGCGCCCGAGTATGATCTTGCGCTCGATCGTTGATATGCTTAGAAGATGAAATTTATGATTCAAATGAGTAAACAATAGGGTCATTACTTGTAAAGCTGAAATGCGGTGCTTGCATAAAAACGGAAATAGAAGACCTGAAGTAACTAAGTTGAATTACTCTTTTTTTTCTTTCTTTTATTGTGTTTTTTTATTCTGGAATTTAAGGACAAAAATCGAGTATGATAATTAAATATCATGCTAATAATTGTGAACATCGAACGTGAAAAATATAGTACAATTATATAAAGCAAGTTATTGTCTACGTTCTTATTGCAAGAATTCGTATGATTTCGAGTTTATACTATGTGCGAAATCCTCATATACAATTAGCTCTGAACTTATGGGTTTACCCATAATTCTATGAACACATCTTGATTCTACGTTTTTTTCCGAGGAGAGCCTTTCACGCAAAAAAAAAGAAGGGTAATGCATCATGAGCTTGCTATCCTCTCTGCATGTTTCTCATAGTTGAAATCCAGATTATGACCTATGAATTAAAATACTAAAAACAGTTAAATATGTGCTATTGACGTTCACTTAAGAAAAACCCACGGAAGCTGTGGTTCTTGAAATGTGGAGGATGTGTTTTGCTTAATTGACTTTGGCCTCCGATTATGGTTACATATAGTTGTCAGGTGTTTGACTTCATCAATTGTTGCCTTGCGCTTTAGTATGCAATTATTTGAAATTATTGTCCAACCTTGAGTTGAAGAATCATTAGAACCACAATGAGGATCACCTAAAAGGCTAACCAATCATTATGTGGGTTTATTTCATCTGATAGCAAATTAAGTGATCGAGTTGAAAGCAAACATTGAAGCTTCAAAACAATAATAGTGTGAAATCAGATTGCGTTATTTGAAGAGAATTATGATGAATCGTTATTTATGTTATATTTCTTGGTATACTATGTTTTCAATTAATGTTTGAAATTTCTGAAACCTTATTGTGAATTGCTTTGCGTTCCCACTTCACCTGTGATTGTTCCAAACACCCAACTGTTGGCTTGATCCACCAGCCATTGTCTTTGTGCCGATATTTAGGTGAACCCGACATGAAACAACAGCATTACGACTCAGGTTAACCTCACCGTGGGACTCCACCTCTCTTTGAACTCCAATCATTTGAAACCTCTACTTCAAGCTAAATTTCTAGGTATTTCCTCATCTCATTGCTATTCATTCCTTTTAAAGTTGTGATTCAATGGGCAAAAAGAAGATAGATCAAGATTATTCACACACTACAACATATCAGGCGTATACCAAGGTTTCTACCAAGAAAAATGAACGGGCGCGACTTTGCCCCGACGTCATTATAAGGGTTAGTGTAGGCATCGGATCCAAAGCGCTGGTATAAGCATCGGTATAAGCGTCGGTATAAGCATCTGTATAAGCGTCGGTGTTAACATCGATATAAGCGTCGGTATAAGCATCTGTATAAGCCATGGTATGGTGTTGTGCAAAATAGTCGATATAAGCATTGGTATGTGCCTGGGGATACCGATGCTTATACCCTCGCCTATACTGACAACCATGTTTGCAAATTTTTCTTGGGCAGATTGTGTTGTCTCTTGCTACAGCAACATTCCCATGCTCTTGTGTAGCAAAAGAAAATCCACTCAACCCAAGAAAAACCCAAGTACCTATGACATGTATGATAGGCAACAAAAAAATGATTTAATAAAGCAAAACATACTGTCAAATACAAAAGACACGAGCGAAATGAGTCATGAGTCGTGTAAAGAAATGAGACACATTGATATGATATTCACTACAACATATGAGGGGCATACCGATGTTGCCCATACAGACGGTCACCCCTCAGCGTCGGTATGACCGTTGAAAATGCTTGAAAGCCCACAGATGCAATACCGACGGTCATTTAATTGTCAGTATACACGATGTCAGTATGAGCGCCGGTATAGGCATTGGTACTTTACTGTAAGTTACCGATCACTACAAGAAAAAGGGGGGCATAGCAACGCCTTCGAATCGGGAAAAAAACGAGAACCATTGCTTATGCGACGAAGTCGTCGCATAAGCGACGGTAGGAATTTCGGATTTTTTTTTTTGCCCGACCCTCGTCGCATAAGCAATGCTAGTTAAAAAGCATCGCTATTACCGTCCCTGGTTAGCGACGCATTTAGCGACGTTGGCAAACTGCAGAGCGTCGCATATGCGACGCTCTAGAATGTAAAAAAAAAAGAAAATTCAATAAATGTGCCGAGACTTGGACGCGAGGAAGAACAGAGAGACCGAGAGAGAGAGAGAGAAAGAAAGAGCGCGTGCGAGAGGGAGAGAGAGAAGCGAGACCATTGACAGGTATGCGCACACACACACACTTACACACACATACATATGTACACACACATATACAGGCATAGACACACACACATACGCATAGACACACACACACACATACAAACAAATACACACACATAGACACACATACACAATGCATAATGCATACACATACACACATGCACACATAATGCATACACATGCACACACATATACACATGCACACACATATACATGCACACACATAATGATGCATTCACACACATACACATGCATACACACATAGACACACATATACACTTACACATCCAAACATACACACATAGACACACATTCATACACACACACATCCAAACATACACACTCATAGACACACACACATACACATAGACGCGCACACACATACACACACATAGACGCGCACACACATACACACACATATACACACAGACACATACACACATAATGATGCATCCACACATATACACTAGCATACACACATAGACACACATATACACACACACATACTTGCATACACACACACATAGAGAGACATACACACACATACACATACATGCATACACATACACACATAAACACATACACACACATAGACACATACACACATAAACACATAAACACATACACACTCGTAGGTACACACACATACACATAGACACACACACACACACAGATAGTATATACACACACATGCAGACATAGACACATAGACACATACACACATACACACATACACATGCATACACACACATACACATGCATACACACATACAGACACATATACACACACATACACACATACACACACATATATGCATACACATACATAGAGAGACATACACACATAAACACATACATGCATACATTTGCATACATAATGCATATGCATATGCATATAATGTACATACATACTTACATGTATACATAATGCACATGCATAGATACACACACACACACAGATACATACACTCATAGACACATACACACACATGAACACATACATACTCATAGATACACACACATACACATAGACACACACACATACACACACATACACACATAATGATGCATACGCACACATACACATGCATACACACATACAGACACATGTACACACACATTCACACACACATTCACACACATTCACACACATACACATACATCCATACATATTGCATATGCATATGCATACATACATACTTACATGCATATGCATATACACACACATATGCATACATACATACTTACATGCATATGCATACACATGCATATGCATATGCATACATAAAGCATATGCATATGCATACATAATGCATATGCATATGCATACATAATGCATATGCATATGCATACATACATACTTATATGCATACATAATGCACATGCTTACATACACTGTCATTTTTTATACACACACACATATACACATAATTATGCATACACACACATATGCATACATACATGCATACACATACACACACATAGATACATACATACACATAAATACATACACACACATAGATACATACATACACATAAATACATACACACTCATAGACACACACACACATACACATAGACATACACACATACACACACACATACACACATAGACACATACACGTAATGATGCATACACACATACACATGCATACATAGACACACATAATGATGCATACACACACATACATATGCATACACACACATATGCATACATACATGCATACACATACACACATAGACACATACACACACATAGATACATACATACACATAAACACATACACACTCATAAACACACACACATACACATAGACACACACACATATACACACACATACACACATAGACACATGCACACGTAATGATGCATACACACATACACATGCATACATAGACACACATAATGATGCATACACACACATACATATGCATACACACACATATGCATACATACATGCATACACATACACACATAGATACATACACACACATAGATACATACATATACATAAACACATACACACTCATAGACACACACACATACACATAGACAACACACACATATACCTACACACATACACACATAGACACATACACACATAATGATGCATACACACACATACACATGCATACACACACATATGCATACATACATGCTTACACATACACACATAGACACATACACATACATAGATACATACACACACATACACACACATACACACACATACACATGCATACACACATACAAACACATATACACACACATAGACACATACACATGTAATGATGCATACACACATACACATGCATACATAGACACACATAATGATGCATACACACATATACATATGCATAAACACACATATGCATACATACATGCATACACATACACACATAGACACATACATGCATACATACACATAAACACATACACACTCATAAACACACACACATACACATAGACACACACACATATACACACACATACACACATAGACACATGCACACGTAATGATGCATACACACATACACATGCATACATGGACACACATAATGATGCATACACCCACATACATATGCATACACACACATATGCATACATACATGCATACACATACACACATAGATACATACACACACATAGATACATACATATACATAAACACATACACACTCATAGACACACACACATTACACATAGACAACACACACGTATACCTACACACATACACACATAATGATGCATACACACACATACACATGCATAGACACACATATGCATACATACATGCATACACATACACACATACACACATACACACACATACACATGCATACACACATACAAACACATATACACACACACATACACACATAGACACATACACACGTAATGATGCATACACACATACACATGCATACATAGACACACATAATGATGCATACACACACATATGCATACATACATGCATACACATACACACATAGATACATACACACACATAGATACATACATATACATAAACAGATACACACTCATAGACACACACACATACACATAGACAACACACACATATACCTACACACATACACACATAATGATGCATACACACACATACACATGCATACACACACATATGCATACATGCATGCATACACATACACACATAGACACATACACACACATAGATACACACACACATACACATGCATACACACATACAAACACATATACACACACACATACACACGTAATGATGCATACACACATACACATGCATACATAGACACACATAATGATGCATACACACACATACATATACATACACACACATATGCATACATACATGCATACACATACACACATAGACACATACACACACATAGATACATACATATACATAAACACATACACACTCATAGACACACACATACACATAGACAACACACACATATACATACACACATACACACATAGACACATACACACATAATGATGCATACACACACATACACATGCATACACACATATATGCATACATACATGCATACACATACACACATAGACACATACACACACATAGATACATACATACACATAAACACATACACACTCATAGACACACACACATACACATAGACACACACACACATATACACACACAAACACACATAAACACTTACACACATAATGATGCATACACACACATACACATGCATACATACACATACACGTATATATATTGATTTCTAACCACTTTGTTTAATATGTTAGGTATTATGGATCCCAGTAGAGAGAGAAATGCAAAACTCACTCTCATAAAAAGTCTTATGAGAGCAAGAGTTCCGTCAGATACTCTAGGGGCCATAATGCGAGACTACGCAGAGATGTCTGATGAGGAGCTGGATTATACGATCCAGATGCTTACGCGATCAGACGAGGGCTCTTCTGTGGCTCCACACGCAGGAAGAGAGCTATCTGCTCATAGGTACGTTTTTTTTCATAAACTTTTTTAATGATATTATAGCACATATTTTTATTTATTTCTATCTATCTATTTTCAGGACACCTATACCACCTCCAGCACGTGACAGCAGAGCAGAGACGTTGCCTATGAGGACATGCATAGGCACGTTAGGACTAGAGTGCGACATAGAGCCAGAGGGGAATATTGTATACATAGGAAATGGATTGGAGTTCAAGAGGAGAATGCACGCACTATGCGACTCTTACCTGCGCTTTATCCACTTACCGTGGAAGTAAGTAAAAGTTTTACATATAAATTGAAATATATATCTTATGTATTATTTATATTATGTTTTTTATTTTTGTAGTGAGCATGATGAGAGGGATAAAAAGTACGTGCTCAGTTCACTTGAGACGGAGTTTGGGACAGGGTAGTCTCTTAAATGGTGTTTAAAAGAGATGCGGACACTTATGGCGCATCGTCGTGACGATGCACGGTATGCATGTATATGAGAGAGAGAGAGAGAGAGAGAGAGAGAGAGAGAGAGAGAGAGAGAGAGAGAGAGAGAGAGAGAGAGAGAGAGAGAGAGAGAGAGAGAGAGAGAGAGAGAGAGAGAGAGAGAGAGAGAGAGAGAGAGAGAGAGAGAGAGAGAGAGTTTATGTGTGCATGTAGGCATGTACATGTATGTGTAAATATGTTAGTATGTATATATATATTTATGTGTGCATTTAGGCATGTATGTGTGATGCATAATATATCTACTCCATTTTATATTTATGTATCCTACCTACATGATGTGTATATATCTTTACATATATTATGATCCTCGTTGATTCGAGTAGCTATATATAGAGGCATAAGGTTGGGAGGAGAGACATCTCTCTAGTAGGACGTCGGAGGTGTACATATACTTCAAACATATGGCTAAAAGGTTGAATTAGAGTTTTTAAATTAGGGATTTCAAAACCCTAATATCGATATTAGGGTTTTGAAATCCCTAATTTAAAAACTCTAATTCAACCTTTTAGCCATATGTTTGAAGTATATGTACACCTCCGACGTCCTACTAGAGAGATGTCTCTCCTCCCAACCTTATGCCTCTATATATAGCTACTCGAATCAACGAGGATCATAATATATGTAAAGATATATACACATCATGTAGGTAGGATACATAAATATAAAATGGAGTAGATATATTATGCATCACACATACATGCCTAAATGCACACATAAATATATATATACATACTAACCTATTTACACATACATGTACATGCCTACATGCACACATAAACATATATATACATGCATACATATTTACATGTACATATTTACACATAGACACATATACATATATACATGTACACAATTATAAACACTTGCATATATTACGTACATGAATACATGAATATTTTACATAAATGCATATGCATATATACACATATGCATATTTAACACATGTATACATATATCACACACATGCAAACACATACATATACATGAAATACATATATATGCATACTAATATATGTATACATATAATACACATGAATACACACACATATGCATACATACATGATAAAAATTTACTCCTCGAAGATAAAGCTATATATAAAATAATTAGGCATACCCACGAGCTTCATGTTCTAACTTAGAAGAACATGATTTCATCTCTCTAGTAGGATTCATCGTTATTCAGGTTAATTAAAGAAACCTATTATCTGATATCCATTCAGAAGCTTCAAGTTACTATCTAATCTGCTCATATGTTTTCATTATTGCCATCATTTTGGTAAGACATCAATATAGTCTCATCTTCATTATCCTTATTGATTTCATTTATTTCTTCTATTGTTAAATCTATGTTCTCATGAATCACATCATCTATTGGTGGATTAATATCTATTTCTGATAATTCCTCTTCCTCATCAGTAGAATCAGCATGTAGAGAATTATCCTCTTCATAAAACATATTAGTATCATTATCACGTATAATGAGTCTAATTTCTATTCCGGATGTTGATGTATCAGTATCTGATGCTGAATCATCAAGAGGACTTTCTTCAATCTCTCTAACAATAAACTGTTCAAACAATGACCTACCTCTAGTTTGCACATGAATGACTTGCCACCAAGGATGAGCATCTGGGTTTTTATAAAAAAATGCTTGTTCAATATGCCTAGGAAGAATATATGGTTCTTTAGAAAGATCGCATTACCTTGGAAGAATCAATTGCCCAAAACCCAGATAATTCCTTTCTTATTGTAGAATTACTACCTTTATACTCCGCTCAATACCAGTCAACCTTCAAAATGACCTATCAAAATATATAACAACAAAAACGTCCCATTATTAGGTGCTTAAAAAAATAACTAACTCTAAAAAAAATATATAAACTTTTTTCTACCTGTTTGAATGTACGAAATGAAATTTCGTAGATACCAACAATAGTTCCTACGTAACCAAGTTCGCTATCTATAAGGTTCGTGTCTTTTGAGCTAGCGCATGATAGTTGCTTGAAACAAGCAACAATACTAGAATCCTCAGTTTTACGTAAAGAATCAATGGCTTTGATTCTAATATGCTGTCCAAAAGCCCACATATTAGTGAACATTCGAGCCTGCAAAATAAATTCAATTAGTAAATAGAAACTAACATACATATATGAAAAAAATAAAATATATATTTTAATAAAATTAGCTTTTGTTCACAACTGAGTCCCAAAGATGCTTCTACATATGATAACCTTGTTTTCAACGCCTCTTGGCTCTTGGGAGGTGTTATAAACCTAGAAGAGTTATCAAAAAGTGCCAAAAATAATATATTGAATCTAGATATATTCTTTCAATAGTAGAAGATGTGTGATTCATAGGAGGATACCTTGGTTTGATAAAATTCTATACAAGGCCGTATCATGTGAGTAGTCTGTGAGATAGCATGCTTTCTATGTACAATGGTTTGCTGTACAATGTCAAGAGTAGAGGAGGGAGGTATGGAGACAAAGGCTACTCCAATTCAAATAGATGTATCAATTTGGGGAAGCAAGTATACTATGCAAAAGGTTATTGGAAAAATAAAAGTGGGAACAACTTCATGAGGCAAGGTAACTATGAAAATGTATCAACTACATCAAAAAATAAGAGTATGGTAGCTATGAAACATAGTAGTGAAGCTCATCTACATGATGAGGTTTGGTATATAGATAGTGTTTATAGTAACCACATGTCAGGTAGAGAGGAATATTTCAACAATTTTTGAGCACCCAAGCAAAGAGGCTTTGTGGAGTCAAGAGACAACAAAAAGCATGAGACACAACATTTGGGAGAAATAATTGAGAAAACAAGTCATAAAAAATTTGTGCAATAATTAATTGAATAGGTGGTTATTGGACAATACTCTACACTCACTTCAAGAACTAGTTTTCCAAACCTGCACGATTATGGGTTGCAAGTAAAATTTACAGACACCTCATACCATACTCTTTTATAGTGCTTCTTTTTTTAGAAAAATTGCTCTAACTTATAAACAATGAATAAAAATACAACAAAGTCAGAGAGAATTACAAAGAAAGTTTATTACCTTTTCCATCTCCTTCTTGGGAGATCAACTTGTTTTTTCGAATAAAAACCCTATAGTGCTTAAACAATGGGTTGGGGATCTTATAAAATCATAGATCCTTCTACATAGAACTACTAAGGATTTTTCAATCAACCACTCTCGAGAAGACTTACCCAAGGTTATCACAAATCTTTCCTTCCAACTCTTTGAGAGCACTTCACTTCTGATGGTTGTTAGCGATCACAAAGTTAGTTTTCATGCACTAACATGTTTCTCTTTTGCAAGGTATATGGGTGACTCTAGACACTTTCATAGGCTAGAATTCATGCAAATCGTGAATTTATCCTTGCATATGTCAACACACATCTGATGCTCTCAATCGGGTTAATTTTGATTGGAAAGGGCATTCAAATGCATGTGGATATTGCATAGAGAAATCTCCTCATAACAAATGTTTGTGTTGGGAGCTCATTGGTTGACATGTACACCAAGTGTGGCCTTCAATCAGAGGCGTGTAGAGTTTTTTGATATGTTACATAAAAAAAGTGGTAGCATGAATTGCCCTTATTTTAGGGTATGAAAAGCATGAAGAAAATGAAGATGCTTTTGATTGCTTTGAGCAAATGCAAGAAGAAGGGCTCTCATCAGATCTAATGACATATTCTTGCATCTTAAAAGCTTCACTACAACATATGAGTGGCATACCGATGCTGCATATACCGACGGTCACACTCCGCGTCGGTATGGGCGTTGGAAAATATCACTTAGAGATACCGTCGGTCAAGTGACTGTCGGTATGATCATTTTAAATGGATCGTCGGTGTGGCCCAAGCCGTCAGTATATGCATCGGTATGGGCGTCGGTATATGCGTCGGTATAAGCGTCGGTAATTTACTGGAAGTTACCGATGCCCATACCGGCATATATACCGAGGCCGAGTTTAAAACATATCACGAGCTCGAGAGCAAAAATTCACATTTTTGCGCGTGTTTGAGTACCGTTGCTCTTTTGTCGCACTTGCGTGCGCGAACCGAATTGCGACGTGCATTGTCTTGTGCACACACACACACACACAGATCTCTCTCTATACACACACACACTCTCTCTCGGCTTAGATCTCACATCTTGGTAAGTGCTGCACGTACTGTTAGCATTTGTGTTTCTCTATGCTTTAGGTTTTATAATTTCTCTTTTCTTTGATTTTGCAAAAGCTCTTTGGCATCCATTGTTTGGAATTGGACGATAGGCGACATACATTACGCTTTGATGACAACGATCCAAAAGAGGGACATACTTGTAAGTGATTGTTCTATTCTCTATTGATAGAGAGAGAAGGAGAGAGAGAAAGAGAGAGAGATGAGAGAGAGATGAGAGAGAGAGAAAGAGGATATATATATATATATATATATATATATAGAGAGAGAGAGAGAGAGAGAGATAAAGAATAATGAAAGAAAGGAAGATAGAGATAGGAAAATAGAGCATACACACATACACATACACACACATTTACACATGCATACATACACAGCCCTATACACACATGCTGCTTACATACACACACATATACACACATGCATGCATACACACACATACAAATTTACACACATGCATACATACACACATGTGCATACACACATACATACACACACATATATACACATATGCATACATACACATACACACACGTATACTTAAATACATACACACACACATATATACACACATATACACACATATACACATATACACACATGCATACATACACACATGTTGGAGCAAACAATCTTCAAATCCACCACTCTTAGAACTTATGATTTTCATAGAAACAATATCTCTAAAAAGTCAGAAATATTTTTTCTTTGAGATGCTAGTCGAAAAACCTTTTCTATGTAGAATCTATATGACCCATTGTTTATGAAAAAGAAGAATAAAAAATAGTTCGTAGGAATTTTAGATCAAGGCAAGTCACGAGCGTTACTCCTTAAATCAAGGAAATTAAACTCTGTATCTTATTTAGAAAGAAGTTCTCATGCGGTGACTTCTGCCGCTGTGGGAACATATGTATATAAGCATATTTAGCTAAAGCAATAGTGTGGGCGACACTATTAGATCTTGTCTTATATTTTTTGTCGACCCCTTGACTGTCCTTCTTCTCTCTCTGAGGCATCACTCTGACGCGAAGTATGTGTCTCTGGTTCTTATGTACTGCAGCTCATCCTATTCTATGGAGAGCATGCCCATTCATTGAACATAAACTCTCACGCGTTATCACTTCATGAAATATTTCGCATCGTCTGTCCGAGTGCATCTCTATCTCTCAAATATTGATGTGCGTATGTGTAGTACTCCATAAAGATACATGATTGTAACTATGCAATGTGCATAGACACTATTAAGAGTGCAGCGTTGATTGCGCAACTTATACATATGATCTAATTAACTTAAATTCTATTTTAATGTATTTGTGCGCTGTAACTTGCATAACTGATATTCATAACGAGTATGTTTTATTGTATGTTGACGATCAATGTTACATTTATTCTGTGTACTCAAATCATTATAAGAAGATGATCTCTGTCTCTGCAGCGCTTGCATAAATGTCTATAGTGGGCATCTACGGTATGTACTAGCCCTCTCACAATGGTATGTATTCCTATATGCTTCGGTATTACATTTTCAGGAGATCTCACTTGAACAGGGATCAATTTACAAAGACATATAAGCTGCTGCTTCTATATGGGCCCTCGGTTAGATCTCACTTGAACAGGGATCAATTTACAAAGACATATAAGCTGCTGCTTCTATATGCGCCCTCGGTTCCAACTCATATGGAGCTCTTGAAAGATCTGATGACTGTATCATATGAGAATAGTCACTCTGGCGAATGTGCTGATGGGAAGCATTCATTCTGTTTACAATGTTGTAGGCTTCAACTTCATATTATTCGAAGTGCAATGGACTTCAGTACTGCTTCTGTACTTTGAGGAGTATCAACATTATTAGTGTGATCGCAATCCTTCTATAAGCATGATCCGCAACAATATGATGGAGATATTGAAGTGTACGAGAAACAATGATATCATCTCATATAATGCTGATGATGAAGGCTCGGATCTGCAGACTCATAATGATAGTTTTTACCAACATCCATGTTTGATAGAAAATTGTGCATGAGATAGTGATTGCGTCCCATTCATAAACAGATGCTATATATGATGATTGGTCTCTATGCAAAAACCGAAACATCACAGAGCTTTAAGAAATATTGCACATACTGCTATATGATCTCATATTCTATATCTGTAGGATGCACATACTTCAACATATGTTTATGTCTCATTATAAGGATGCGTTTACAAGACCTTTATAGAGAAGCGTTCACCTTTACACTCTTCTCACATGAAGGCTCATATGGTCCTACGAACATAAGTAATGATGTAAGAATGCTCTTTTATATCTATGGGCATAACATATTGAAGTCCAGTCTTCTTGATGATCCAACTCTCATGAGACCATGTTTTTGATTATGTGCAACTGCTGAAGTTAACTTCTACCTTACATTCTAACTCACGTTTCCGCAAGTATGATATTCAAGTTCCAATCATTCACAGTGGTATCAGAGCCATCCAGAGCCTTCGAGAGCTACTCCAACGCTTCAACAACCCTCGTCGATAACTCATTATTTGGCATTTTTCTATGGAGCAAGTGGATCAACACTCATTGAAGGAAGGTATTTCAAATCAACTTATGAAGACCAGAATTTGAAGAAACGGTTTCAACTACATCAACAACCTATGCTATGTGTGCTACATGTTACACATACCTTACATGGATTCAACTCAAGTGGACATACAAATGGACTCAACGTGGTGGTGTCTATTGGAAGATACTTATGTGAAAGATTATATGATCATGCTTATGACCATCATTCAAAGTCAAGTCTCTTGATTTATTCATACTTATGCATTATTTGATTTCATGATTACTCAATGTAATCCTATTATGTTATGGTTACCTGATTTGTAACTTGGAGGGTATTTTAGGCCTCAACGAAGCACCTCATTGCATACTACACTTGTTGTACTTGAGGCATGTGAAAGCTTATGTTCATGAAGTTTGTAGTTTGATTACATAACTCACCCATATTGGCAACCAAGGGGAGTGTGAAGCAATTCGTTTGTTTGCATTCCATGATATTAAAAGCAATATATTTTTGGGATGGAAGACAATACTTGATGCAGGTTTACTTTCTTGCAACATCAACCATGCAAGAGGATGAAGAAGTTTCAAACTCTCGAGCTATACTTGCAGTTCAACTTGCTACACGGAAGCATCAAGGAGAATGAAGACTACTCTTCCATCAAACGACCTTCAAACATATGTCCAAACTTATTTATGTTTGAATCTTTATGAAACCATATTCTTGGAAAGTTCTTTCATTATCCCTTGAGATATCGTATGTATGATATACTCAATTCAACAATTCAAGGAAGAGCAAGGATTAAGCTATCCCTCATATACAATATGTTGCTAGAATGCATTTCTATGGTTACTATGTTAGGAGATGATTGAAGCTTGGAAGATGAGTCAAGCAAAGTCAAAGGCCGTGAAGCAATGCATTGAAGAATCAGCATCAATTTAGATACCATCATCAAACTATGAAGAAAGTACGAGATGAAGATGAAAGCTCAAAGGACTTAACACTAGAAGATCATTTTCAAGAAGACAAAGAACGGTTGGAAATCAAGGCTCAAGGCAAGGTTCGTCATCAATGACAAATAATTTCAAAATGAAGATATCAAGAAGGTCTACACAATCTACAAAAGCCCACGGATCGAGAAGTGGAATTCAAAAGCTAGTAAGGATCAAAAGCTATCATCTCCAAGAACTCCACTTTAACAATCGAGAAGGCATCCTTCATTAGAAGTATTCATTTGGTAATGTTTATCAATCTGATTTTTTCCTTGATAGTATCCATCTTCTCAAGATCCGAGTGCACTTAAAATCGATTAGGATCAATGCTCATACATGTTCTATCTTGGAGAAACCAATCCTCTAGCATTAAAACAGTTCTAAACCTTCTCATAGAAATCTATATCATATCATAGATTATTTCCATTGTATGTTGAATCTCTATCACATACTAGTGTTTCAAAAGAAGATCACATATACCTCTTGTTCATTGATATGTACCTCCCAAAGCTCTATATTGAATATGTACATAAAGCAAGAAGCTTTTATTTGTAGTGCTATTCAAGCACGTATCCATCAAAGAAGATTGAAACTACAGCCAAGTGCTATCTAAGCACTCTTCCTCCATTAAAGAAGGTTAAAAGAAGAAGATTCAAATGATCGAGGCAAAGACCGTGGACGTCACTACTCAAAGAGCTCACTCACTTCTCCATATCAATTGGAAGAAGCAAAGTAAAGAAAAAAGGAAAGTGCATCCAACGCACTCTTGAAGATTTTCTTAACATACGAAGATAAAGGAAGTGCATTCAACGCACTTAAAGATAAAGAAGAAGATTTAATCAAAAGGAAGAAAAGGAAGGTATATTCATCACATTCAATCAAAGGTAAAATATTACTTTACTCCACTTGGAGAGATATAGGCACCCTAGATGTGCTATCATAAGTCACTTTTGACTTGCATTCATAGCAAGGTTCTCATTTATAAAGAGTCACTCAAAGGCTGCATAGTATCACACACATTGAATCTTATGTAAAAGCTAGTAAAAGCATTCAAATCCCCTCATCACCAACCATTGTAAAACACAAATAGTTTAGCACATTACAAGTGGTGTGAGCACTTGTTTCTACACATAAAAGGTGAAATAAAAATGGAGATTAATCAAGAAGCTGGGATCTTGGTTAAAACTGTATTTCCTCATGTAAAGAAGTCATCAAACAGGTGAAGAAATAGAATCACTCTAGAGCTAGAGCAATGCTCGCTCCAAGATGAGTGAGGAAAAACCACAACCTCTGAACTTTGCATTAGACAAAGTTAAGTTGTTATACATAAATGGCTAAAGCCATAGATAAAGCCCTTTGTAGCTTTGTAACTTGTTTGAATCTTCCATTATGATCAAATGATCATCATTATGAAATAAAGAGCTTATGTATCAAGCTCTTGAAATTTTATATATTACAAAGAAAGCTATCCAAAAGGATTTTTAAATTGAAGGGGAGAAAAAAAGGTTCATCATCAACACACAACAACACAACATCCTTGGAAGAAGGTACAACCACGAAGGAAAGAAATGAAGTAATTCTCGAAGCAGGGATCAACTATATGGAGCAAAGGACTACATCAATGGACACCATCAAAGACAAAGACAAAGAGAAGAACAGGAAAGCTATTACATGGAGATAAAAAAAGATTCACATCAATCGAAAAAAATCAAAGGGGAGTTATGCTTGGAGATCAACCATATCAACCGCATGAAGCAAAGATTACTCTTGGAGATCAACCACTAATTTGAAGAAAAGGTGAACCAAGATCAAGGACTACATGATGGACAACATCAACTCAAAAGGGCACCAACAAGAAGAGGAGAAAGGAAGCTACTTCTTGAAGATTTCAAGAAGTTGATCAACAAGGACTAAGGAGATCTCTACATCAAATGATCAAAGCCATCAAGGTTAAGAAGGAATTCATCATCAACATATGGAAGAACTATTACTTCAACAATCCAAAGACTACATCAAAAGAAGAGCATGAAGAAGAATTACACAATGGAGCAAAGAAGAAGGAAGCAGAACCAAAGAAGAAAGACTCAAAGGCAAATGAAAGATTAGATCAGAAAAAGGAAAAGCAAAGCAAGAGAGAGAAGAGACAACTTCAAATAAGATCATGTGAATTTGAAGATTGAAGGGGAGCTGTTGGAGCAAACAATCTTCAAATCCACCACTCTTAGAACTTATGATTTTCATAGAAACAATATCTCTAAAAAGTCAAAAATATTTTTTCTTTGAGATGCTAGTCGAAAAACCTTTTCTATGTAGAATCTATATGACCCATTGTTTATGAAAAAGAAGAATAAAAAATAGTTCGTAGGAATTTTAGATGAAGGCAAGTCACGAGCGTTACTCCTTAAATCAAGGAAATTAAACTCTGTATCTTATTTAGAAAGAAGTTCTCATGCGGTGACTTCTGCCGCTGTGGGAACATATGTATATAAGCATATTTAGCTAAAGCAATAGTGTGGCCGACACTATTAGATCTTGTCTTATATTTTTTGTCGACCCCTTGACTGTCCTTCTTCTCTCTCTGAGGCATCAGTCTGACGCGAAGTATGTGTCTCTGGTTCTTATGTACTGCAGCTCATCCTATTCTATGGAGAGCATGCCCATTCATTGAACATAAACTCTCACGCGTTATCACTTCATGAAATATTTCGCATCGTCTGTCCGAGTGCATCTCTATCTCTCAAATACTAATGTGCGTATGTGTAGTACTCCATAAAGATACATGATTGTAACTATGCAATGTGCATAGACACTATTGAGAGTGCAGCGTTGATTGCGCAACTTATACATATGATCTAATTAACTTCAATTCTATTTTAATGTATTTGTGCGTTGTAACTTGCATAATTGATATTCATAACGAGTATGTTTTATTGTATGTTGACGATCAATGTTACATTTATTATGTGTACTCAAATCATTATAAGAAGATGATCTCTGTCTCTGCAGCGCTTGCATAAATGTCTATAGTGGGCATCTACGGTATGTACTAGCCCTCTCACAATGGTATGTATTCCTATATGCTTCGGTATTACATTTTCAGGAAAGGATCTATGGAGATCTCACTTGAACAGGGATCAATTTACAAAGACATATAAGCTGCTGCTTCTATATGCGCCCTCGGTTAGATCTCACTTGAACAGGGATCAATTTACAAAGACATATAAGCTACTGCTTCTATATGCACCCTCGGTTCCAACTCATATGGAGCTCTTGAAAGATCTGATGACTGTATCATATGAGAATAGTCACTCTGGCGAATGTGCTGATGGGAAGCATTCATTCTGTTTACAATGCTGTAGGCTTCAACTTCATATTATTCGAAGCGCAATGGACTTCGGTACTCCTTCTGTACTTTGAGGAGTATCAACATTATTAGTGTGATCGCAATCCTTCTATAAGCATGATCCGCAACAATATGATGGAGATATTGAAGTGTACGAGAAACAATGATATCATCTCATATAATGCTGATGATGAAGGCTCGGATCTGCAGAATCATAATGATAGTTTTTACCAACATCCATGTCTGATAAAAAATTGTGCATGAGATAGTGATTGCATCCCATTCATAAACAGATGCTTTATATGATGATTGGTCTCTATGCAGAAACCGAAACATCACAGAGCTTTAAGAAATATTGCACATACTGCTATATGATCTCATATTCTATATCTGTAAGATGCACATACTTCAACATACGTTTATGTCTCATTATAAGGATGCGTTTACAAGACCTTTATAGAGAAGCGTTCACCTTTACACTCTTCTCACATGAAGGCTCATATGGTCCTACGAACATAAGTAATGATGTAAGAATGCTCTTTTATATCTATGGGCATAACATATTGAAGTCCAATCTTCTTGATGATCCAACTCTCATGAGACCATGTTTTTGATTATGTGTAACTGCTGAAGTTAACTTCTACCTTACATTCTAACTCACGTTTCCGCAAGTATGATATTCAAGTTCCAATCATTCACAACACACACATGCATACACACATACATGCACACACACACATATACACATATGTATACACACATACATACACCCATATACACACATGCATGCATACACACACATACACATACACACACATGCATGCATACATACACACACATACACACACATGTACAAACATGCATACATACACACACACATGTACACATGCATACATACACACACATATATACACACATGCATACATACACACATATACACACATGCATGTATACATACACACACACATGTACACACATGCATACATACACACACATATGTACATACATACTCATATACTCACACATGCATACATAGACACACATACACATATACACACATGCATACATTCACACACACACATACATACACACATGCACATATATACACACACATAAGCTAGTGTTTTAATTAAATATGTATAACTAAACATATATATTTTTTATTTTGAAGTTTTTTTTACATCAAATATAAAATAGGATTAGGGTTTTTAGGCTATTTACACATACATACACATACACATATAATATATATATATACATGTATATACACATGTATACATAAATATACATATTTTAGGTCTAGGTATTTAAGATTAGGGTTTTAGACTTTAGGCATACATATAATTCAATTATTTTTATATTAAGAGAAAATATAGAGAAAAATAAGAAAAAAAACTGAATATATAAAAATATATATATATAAAATATGATTAGGGTTTTAGGATTAGGGTTTTTGATTTTTATAGGTGTTTAAGTATTTAGGTTTTAGTATTTTCGATTTAAGTCTAAGTCTTTCTGATTAGGGTTTTAGGGTTTTAATACCTACATAACATATACACACAAACACACATATACATATAATACATACATACATGTAGATACACATGCATATAAAAATATACATATTTTAGGTTTAAATCTTTAAGATTAGCATTTTAGGGTTTTAACACCTACATAACATATATACACACATACACATACACATACACATACACATACACATATAATACATATATACATGTAGATACACATGCATACAAAAATATACATATTTTACGTCTAGATCTTTAAGATTAGGGTTTTAGAGTTTAGGCATACATATAACTCAATTATATTTATATTAAGAAAAACTATATAGAAAAATAAGAAAAAAAATTTGAATATATAAATAAATATATATATAAAATATGATTAGGGTTCTAAGATTAGGGGTTTAGATTTTTATAGGTGTTTAAGTACTTAGGTTTTAGTATTTCAGATTTAAGTCTAAGTCTTTGTGATTAGGGTTTTAGCGTTTTAATACCTACATAACATATATACACAAACACACATATACATATAATACATACATACACACACATATATACACACATGCATACATACACACATATACACACATGCATGTATACATACACACACACATGTACACACATGCATACATACACACACATATGTACATACATACTCATAAACTCACACATGCATACATAGACACACATACACAGATACACACATGCATACATTCACACACACACATACATACACACATGCACATATATACACACACATAAGCTAGTGTTTTAATTAAATATATATATTTTTTATTTTGAAGTTTTTTTTACATCAAATATATAAAAATAGGATTAGGTTTTTTAGGCTATTTACACATACATACACATACACATATAATATATATATACATGTATATACACATGTATACACAAATATACATATTTTAGGTCTAGGTATTTAGGATTAGGGTTTTAGGCTTTAGGCATACATATAATTCAATCATTTTTATATTAAGAAGAAATATGGAGAAAAATAAGAAAAAAATTGAATATATAAATAAATATATATATAAAATATGATTAGGGTTTTAGGATTAGCATTTTTTATTTTTATAGGTGTTTAAGTATTTAGGTTCTAGTATTTTAGATTTAAGTCTAAGTCTTTCTGATTAGGGTTTTAGGGTTTTAATACCTACATAAGATATACACACAAACACACATATACATATAATACATACATATGTAGATACACATGCATACAAAAATATACATATTTTAGGTTTAAATCTTTAAGATTAGCGTTTTAGGGTTTTAACACCTACATAACATATATACACACATACACATACACATATAATACATATATACATGTAGATACACATGCATACAAAAATATACATATTTTACATCTAGATCTTTAAGATTAGGGTTTTAGAGTTTAGGCATACATATAACTCAATTATATTTATATTAAGAAAAACTAGATAGAAAAATAAGAAAAACAATCTGAATATATAAATAAATATATATATAAAATATGATTAGGGTTTTAGGATTAGGGGTTTAGATTTTTATACGTGTTTAAGTACTTAGGTTTTAGTATTTCAGATTTAAGTTTAAGTCTTTCTGATTAGGGTTTTAGGGTTTTAATACCTACATAACATATATACACAAACGCACATATACATATAATACATACATACATGTAGATACACATGCATACAGAAATATACATATTTTAGGTCTAAATCTTTAAGATTAGGGTTTTAACACCTACATAACATATACACACACATACATATACACATATAATACATATATACATGTAGGTACACATGCATACAAAAATATACATATTTTAGGTCTAGATTTTTAAGATTAGGGTTTTAATTAAATATATATAATTAAATATATAAAAATAGGATTACGTAAGAAAAAAATCTAAATCTATAAATAATTATATATATAAAATAAGATAATTATATACATAAATAAATATTAAAAGAATTAGTGTTTTAAATAATTTAATTAAATATATATAATTAAATATATAAAATTAAATATATAAAAATAGGATTAAGTAAGGAAAAAATATGAATATATAAATAAATAAATAAATAAATAAATATATATATATATATATATATATAATAGGATAATTATATAGATAAATAAATATAAAAAGAACTAGTGTTTTAAAAAATTTAATTGAATATATATAATTAAATATTGATAATTAAGTATATAAACATAGGATTAAGTAAGGAAAAATCTGAATATATAAATAAATATATATAAAAAATAAGATAATTATGTACATAAATAAATATAAAAAGAACTAGTGTTTTAAATAATTTAATTAAATATATATAATTAAATATATAAGAATAGGATTAATTTTAATCATTTTAAATAAAGTGAATATATATACACATACACACACACATACTTATATACCTATCTTTATTCACATATATATACATATACACATATATATATATACACATGCACTCATATATATATACATGTTTTAGGTCTAGGTCATTTTGATTAGGGTTTTAGGGTTTTAACACCTACATAACATATATACATACATACACATACACATATAATACATATATACATGTATATACACATGTGTACAGAAATATACATAATTTAGGTCTAGATCTTTAAAGTTTGGGTTTTAGGGTTTAGGCATACATATAACTCAATTAGGAGGAAAAAATTTTGAATAAATAAATAAATAAATAAATAAATATATATATATATATATATATATATATATATATATATATATATATATATATATATATATATATATATATATATATATATATATATATATATATATATATATAGGATCAATTAAAAAAAATCCGAATATATAGATAAAATAGGATAGTTATATAGATTAGGGTTTTAAGTTTTTTTAGGTATTTAAGTATTTGGGTTTAATATTTGAGGTTTAAGTCTTTAAGAGTATGATTTTCAGGTTTAATAAAAAAACAAATGTTCTAAAATGTCCATATTGTAGCAGATGGCTTCTTTGGATCCTCAAGAGAGAATGACATGTCCTTGCACACAGTGCAAGTATCAAACTTATCAAAAACGACAGATTTGTACTGCACATGTTAGAGAGTATGGAACCTTTGATAGGAGTCGACTGGAAAACCTACGTTACCATTCGCATGGTCCCCCAGGTGAGCAGATGGACCAAAACGACATTGCACCGGTAACCTCTCGTGGACAAAAGAGAGAAAAAAAGGAATTATACGTACAAGCAAGTACTAATAATATTACACGAAATGAACATATGGAAGAGATGCTTGAAGCATTTTATGAGATTGACAAAGATCATGATGGTGGAGAAGCTGTCGAGAGTTTCATGGACACAACAGAAATTCCACAATCAAAATTCAATGAAGAATATGAAAACATGCGAGGACTAGCTCGTTTACCACTTTACAATGGAGCAAAGATATCTGTACTACGTGCGTCGCGATGCTCAATCTGCAATCCATTTATGGATGGTCAGATAGTAGTATCACTGAATTGTTCAAGTAAGTGGAGAACAAATTGGCTTTCATTGTTGTATCACAATAACTTTATTTACTAATATCGTTTTAATTGCTTATTGCAAGCTTCTTAAAGATGATTTTTTGCAAGAGGGCAATGACATGCCTCCAACACGTGGAGATGCGAAAAAACTTTTACAGTCCATTGGAATGGATTATACTAAAATTCATGCTTGTCCGAGTGATTGCATTCTCTTTTGGAATGATTATGAGCATCTGCACGTATGTCCAAAGTGTGGAGCAAATAGATTTAGAGAAGACGTTGTAGGCAAAGCAATCCCTGCAAAGGTTCTTCGCCACTTTCCTTTCATTCCACGAATTAAGAACATGTTTAGATGCAAATCTATAGCTGAGTTAATGTCAGGCGTACAAAGAGCAGGTCTATAGATAATGTAATGGGAGTGCCTTCTGACTTTGATGCTTGGAAGCACATAGATAGTAAGTGGCTAGAGTTTGCTAGTGAGCCTTGGTCCATACGTCTAGACCTAGCTATGGATGGAGTGAATCCATTTGGATTACTCAGTTCTTCATGGAGCACATGGCCTGTATGTTTGGTCAATTATAATATCCCGCCATGGTTGGCCACAAAGAAAGGTCATTTATTATTAGCTCTTATTGTACTAGGTAAGTATAAGGTAAAAAACATGGATGTATATCTTGCACCACTTGTGGAAGAACTGCACATTTTATGGGATGGGATTACTGTAAGTGACATGCCTCAACCTATAAGAAGACGAGACGTGCGAGTGCAAGGCATACTTATGTGGACAATGCATGATTGGCCTGGTTATGGTGAATGTTTAGGTTTATGAATTTCGGGTTACCATGCTTGTCCTTTATGCCGACCACGACTCAAAGCACGCTATTCCAAAGAACTACATAAATCTGTCTATGAAGGACATCATAGATATTTTCCTGATGGACATGTTTTACGTGAAGGACAAATTGGTCGACAAGTGCAACACCAAATGAAAGCTAGCGATTGGAAACAACTATGGGATTCAAAAAATCTAGTTGCTAGCATGAAACGGTTGTCCATTTTTCATGAACTCCCTTATTGGAGTGAATTGTTGATCAATCATTTGGTAGACCCGATGCATATTTTTAAGAATGTGGGAGAGATTCTTTGGAAAAGTTTGAGCGAAAAGAAAGAAAGCAAAGCACAAAGCGAGGACTTAGAAGAGCGAGGTCGTATGCGAGAGTTGTGGGCAATTACTAAGCCCAACGGAACAGTATCGTTACCAAGAGCTCCTTGGGTGCTTCGCGGGATGGAAGAGCAACAAGGGAAGAAAATAATTTCAGAGCTTCGAACACGTACTGGATGCATGAGGTGTCTAAGGACTGCTTTCACATGAAACGACGATCTTGCAGGACTCAAGTCTCATGATTAGCACAAGTTTTTACAGTTTGTGCTCCCTGTAGCCCTAAAAGATTGTCTTTCAGAGGATGTACAAAGAACCATTTATAAAATTAGCTCTTTAGTACGGTGGATATCTTCTAAACAGATAAATAGAGATAGCATAGAGAGTGCGAAACTCAATGCTATCGAGGTTGTTTGTATTGTAGAGAAATACTTTCCCACAAGTATTCTCACTATTCAAATTCATTTACTAGTTCATGTGGTAGATGAAGTTGCAATAGCAAGAATTGTCCATAGTCGATGGATGTTCTTCTTAGAGCGCTTTATGAAGACATTAAAAGGGTTTGCTCAATAGAGGGCACGTCCAGAGGGTAGCATGGCAGAGGGATGGCTTGTAAAAGAATCTCTTGTATTCATAATTGAGTTTCTACGTATGTCAGATCCCGAAATGCCTCACTTATGGAGCGATGATGAAGATGTTCGTCTCGTACGCGATGAACCACAAGGTAAATGATTGCAAAGAAAAATGGATGCAGCTTTCAGAGAGAAGGCAATGAAGTTTTGCATAGTTAACTCTGAGCCTATGCAGAAGTGGTTAGAAAGGTATGAGCTTGCCGAGGAAACTAACGCAAAGGAAAGAGCTCAGTTTCGAAGAAATCATTTCACTCGATTTTTTCCTCTTCCAAAAATTCTTCGACCTCTTCCACCTTTTCCAACGAGCAGATGGCTAGATACAGCGGTTTCACAAGCAAAGGCAGCGGGTGAAGATATCTCTGAAGAAGAAGAAGAGCTCGCAAAAGGATGTGATTGGGAGTATATTAAATACGGTGCACTATGGTCTCATGGACGACACTTTCGAATCGCACGAATCGATCAAAATAGGTCTACTTTTGATAGTGGAGTGATGGTGAATTTTTTGCAAAAAAGTGGATCGAGTGCAAGAGATGATAATGCTCTAGAAGGCGAGCTAGATTATTGGGGTGTGATTCAAGACATCTTGAAACTATCTTTTAGAAAGTTTGATTACTTTGTTTTTGATGTGAAATGGTTCAAAGTAGTCACCTCAAGAAGAAACGCAAGAGTGAGACAGGATAAAAGCGGTTTTGCTTCAAGTCGACTCCACAAGATTATGGACAGATGAAAGGGATACATTTGCACTTCCCGAACACTGTGAGAAAGTTGTTTTTATACCAGATTCAAAAGAACCAGAGTGGCTATTTGTTTTACAAGCCCCTCCACGTAGTAGACAAATTTTTGAGAACATAGATGTAGAGGAAAGTCCATCTCTAGTGGACTCAGAGATTCATTCGATAGTCGAGGAGGAACAGATCATTGTTCGAGAAGAAGAGGTCATTGAAGAAGAGATCATTGTTCGAGAAGACGAAGCAATAGACGATGATCAGGAAGAAATCAACATAGAAATCGATTTAGAAGCCATCAATAAAGAGATAGATATTCTTGGTGCATCGGATCTTCAAGAGGATGCTAGACTAGAGGACTTTTGAATAAAATACTTGTACGTACTAATTTTTGTTTTTTTTGTTTATTCTCTATATTACTTTTATTATCACATTCTAATTATTTGAGTTCTTTTATTATAGAGCACGATGGGAGACAGTCCTCCAGTCACTCCACATTCCATGATAGAGGAGCAGTTTTCAGAGTTCATCTCTCAGGTTCCTCCCACGTATATGGCCACTGCATCACAGTATTGGATCGCTCGTGGTAGCACTCCTCCCGGACCTATTCATGCCGGCCTCACTCCCGCTGGCCTCACTCCCACCGGTGTCACTCCCGCCAGTGTCACTCCTGCCGGTGTCACTCCTATGGGTGGTGCTACTCATGTAGGAGGTATGTCTCCTAGCTTTGTGACTCCACCATGATCATCTTTTCAGCCATCTCCTACTGGGTCTACTAGTAGACATGTGCATTCGACACTTCAGTGGGATACAAGTTCTGGCCCGTCTCGTAGATCGAGGTCACACTCTAGAGTAGGAGGTTCTAGGAGTGGATCTACAGGTAGATTTGGAGGCAAAGAAGACGGCTGTTGTGGAGGCAATGCAATGGACGCTATGTCGCCTACTTCTACTCCTAGGACGAGTACCTCAGATGTAGGTACGCCACGCAATACACCACGTGGAACACCACGTACACCTTGGGGTGCTCATGACCATGATGACTCCAAGGTGTATAGTATCTGAGATGGAGCTCCGGTGATGGATACGTCTGGCAAAGCAATGCGTGCACGCATACGATAGCTTTGCTCCATCTAGTTTGGACACTCTATCATGCTGAAATGGAGTGAACATGATAAAGATCGGAACAATTATATCACACAGACGATTTATCAGGAGTTCCGACCACCTGATGGACAGTCTCTTGTCAGTTTAGAGTGGATTCTGCACACCGCACATGAGGTTATGTCCCATCGATGATCCGAGGCTCGTGATGCTTTCAGAGTAGGCTTACCAAAGCCTGTATGGTTAGATGCTGAGGAGTGGGACATGATTCATGACGAGCAGCAGCAGACTCCTGATGGATATCACCAGCAGCGAGATGCTGCAGCAACGTTTAGATACGGTTGGACCGTCACATTTGGGTAGCGGCGGATATGACACGATGCATCATAAGTTTATAAGTACCATTTCATTTATTGAATTTATTTGTGTTAAATTTCTCATGTATGTTCCTCTAATCTTTTGTATATTTGTTTTAGGAGCTGGCAATGGGTCGCCCTCCAACACAAATGGAGGAGTCTTACGGATATCGTCATGGGTTGATTGCACTATTGGAGGACTTGGAGGGACGCGGTGCGGTCGTTTCATGGGAGCGTTTGCGATGAGGTAATTAATTTATAAACTTGGTTTTTACTTGTTGTTTGTAATTTTCATGTGAATGCATATTTTGGTTGACATTAGAGTACACATCACATGTACTCGGTTTTTTTGGCCAAAGTGTAATGTCTTTTGTTAAGCAACATCATGGTAAGGTTGCTGTAGCAAAAGACAACACATTCTGCCCAAAAAAAAATTTGCAGGTATGGTCGTCGTTATATGCGACGGTACTCCCACTAATGTCATTGGAATAAGCTCCTAGTAATGTCATCGAAATAAGCGTCGGTACACCCAGCAGGCGACGGTATATGCGACGGTACGCCTAGCGGAGGCCTCGGTATAGGCACCGATATAAGCGCCGGTATTACCGATGCTTATACCGACGCATATACCGATGCATATACCGATGCTTATACCTATGCATATACTGACGCTTTGGTACCGACGCGCATACCGACCTTTACACCAGCATCGTGGCAAATAAAGTCGCATTCATTTTCCTTGACAAAAACCTCGTTATACCATCGATCTGTTGTAGTGCTTGTGGCAACACGAAAGTACTTCACCAAGGGGAGAAGATCCATGACGATAATGTTAGATGGGACTTTTAAAATATAATGTTGTACTTTGCAATGCAATGCTACATATGCATTTGAATTTTGGTAATTTAGATCGAGCAAATGAGGTTCTTAAAACTCTTTCTGCTAGAGATGTTGTCTCTTGGTCTACATTGATTGCTAGATATGCTCAAGATGTTCAAGGTGAGCAAGATCTTAAATGTTATGAGCAAATGTTGATTGATGGTTATTCTCCAAGTGCTATAACATATATCTGTACTTTGAAGGCATGTGGTCATATAGGAGCTATAAATGAAGTCCAACAAATTCATGATAACGTTTCTAGGCAAGGCTTATTAAGTAATAATCTCATGCTTGGAAATGTTGTAGCATACATGTATGCTAAGTGTGACACTCTTGAAAAATCTTGAGTGTGCTTGAGGAGCTCCCTATTCAAAATGTTGTGTCTTGGAATGTAATTATTTTAGGGTATGTGAAACAAGGACAAGTAGATTCAGCTTTGGAGTGCTTTAAAATGATGCAACAAAATGGTGCTTTGGAAGATTCAATGATCTTTTTAGGTGTTTTGAAAGGTAGTGGCAGCAAAGGAGGAGTGGACAAGGGTGATCGAATCCATAATCTAATAACTACAATGGGTTTACTGCACAACAATCTTGTACTTGGTAATGCAATTATAAATCTGTATGCAAAACGTGGTGATCTTACAAAAGAAGAGGGTGTTCTAGAAGCTCTTTCTACTCAAGATGTTGTCTCAACACACTCATATCAAGATATATTGAACAAGGGCAAATAGAAGAGGCCTTGAATTGCTATGGGAATATATTATGAGTAGGGCATTCTTAAAATTTGGTGATATTTCTATGCATTTTGTGGAGTGGTGCAAATTTGAGGATGCTTCCTCTTTGTATTAGGAAAATAAATTCAGGAATCATGGAACTAAAAAGTGATATAATATCTAAAACTGAAGAAGGATTTAGAGGCTATTGAACCGTTTCCTTTTGCAGATCTAACACACGAGAGTCAACTCCATCAAAGGGACAATTTTTTCTATCATAATTATGGGCCAGGTCGTTTTGCTAGAGAAGTGAAGTAGGTGGCTGGGAAGAAACATTCTACAAGCTCTAACTACTAGTAGTCGACAACACTCTATGTATGGTGACTTTTTCTATTAAGAGACTAGCTAGCGATGAGTTTCTTTTTGTGCAGCATCATGCATCTTTAGAGTTGCAGGCTCGTGGAGCTTGACGTGTAATCTAAGAGGACTCTCTTGCATTCACTGGTGAATGATTCCTTCCCCCTCTCAAGTTGATATTTGTGCTAAAAAAGAGCTACAAACCGATGGCTATTATGGCTTTTCTTTCTGCCTACTATTTTTAATGCTCTTGGGAGTACGATGGGGCTTGCAAAGTTCATGGGACAGGATTTTCTGTGGGATCATAATAGAAAACTTGGAACCTATTTGGGATTGAGGATCTCCTTGCTTCAAGGGCAACAAATGGGAATCATTGGCTTTGCACAAGGAAAGGGGAACTCGTGCTCTGGAGAAGAAGGGGATTAAGGAAGAAAGGAAGGATCATAATATCAATGTTTTTTTTGGAAAGAGGTTATGAGAAAATGTTTTGCATCCTGAGCTGGGGTCTAATGAATTTTGAGAGCAAAACAAAAAGGGTGAGACATGCTTTGAGGGACAGACTTCAGTGGCGCAGAGTTTGGATGGGAAACTAATATAAAGCTATGGAGATGTTGGAGTGCCTACTCTTCTTGAGACAAAGGAGGAACATTTAGAAGATGTGGCAAATTGTGGTGCAATTCCTCAAAGAGAGCTAAGAGGAAGTTTAGTGGTGGGACCCTTTTGACTTAAGGCAGATTACAAATCTTGAAGACAAAATCTCTATGCTAAAAAATAGAGGGAGAACTTTGGATAGTGCTAAATCTTATGATTGAACAATTTTTTCTAAGATGGGTTACATTAAGAAACAAGGCTTGTTTCTAAAGGTTCTTTGATAATTTATGATCGATGTACATGCTCCCAATTTGTTTAATTGCTTGTGGTACCCTGAAGATGCTAAGAAATTATTGAACATCTAGTGAATTATGCCTCTACTGTTTCTTCATGATCGAAAGTATTTTTTATCGGAAAGATTTTCATCAAAATAGTTTTTTATAAGAAACCTTTTGATTGAAAATTGGTTCAGTCAAACACAGTTTTTCCCAAAATGTACCCATAAAATAATGCCCCAGAGTGTACTACATCATAGTTGCTTTGCTTTTGGAATCTTAGCATGTCATACAAAAACAAGGTATAAACTCTTTTTAAATGTTTTTATTATTTTAGGAGCATAAAAATAAAGAAAAGTATAGACTTGTTTTTTTTAAGATTGTGAGTTAAAAAATATCGTGATTGTTTGACTGACATTGATTCTTACTTTATAATAGTATGATTATGTGTATGTGCATGTATGATTGTGAATTAAAATCTATTGTGATTGTATGAATCAACTATGATTCTTACTTCACAATAGTATCCATATGTGTACATGTGACTATGATTGTGATCTAATGTGATTGTCTTAGTCAACATTCATTCTAACTTCACAATAGTATGTGTATGTGTGCGTATGATTGTGATTTAAAATTTATTTTGACATGTTGAGAAAGGTTTTAACTTGTTATTTATAATTCAAGGATTGAGAAGGTATTGATAAGCCAAGAAAAGCTTTCTAGGTCCGTAGATGGCTTTCTCATATAAAGCTATCAACACCTTCTCAGATCCCTTGAATTGTGAAGGGATCCAAGAAAGTCTTCACCCAATTGAGCGAAGTATTTTATGCATGATCATCTTGACATGCCACTCAGAAAACATTCTTGAAAATGAATTGTGATTATCTGATTCAAAATTGATTCTTACTTCACAATAGTATGTGTTTGTGCATGAGTGTTTATAATTATGAACTAAAATATATTGTGATTGTGTGACTCAGCATTGATTCTTACTTCACAACAATATGTGTATGTGTGTGTATGTATGTGTATGATTGTGATTTAAAATGTATTGTGATTGTGTGACTCAACATTGATTCTTACTTTACAATAGTATGTGTGTGCCTATGTGTATATGATTACGAGTTAAAATCTAATGTGATTTTTAGAATCAACATTGATTCTTCCTTTACAAGAGAATGTGTATGTGTGTATGCATGTATGATTGTGAGTTAAAATCTATTGTGATTGTCTAACTTAACATTCATTCTTACTTCACAATAGTGTTTGTATGTGTATGTGTGTGTACGATTGTGAGTTAAAATCTATTGTGATTGTCTGGCACAACATTGAATCTTACTTCACAATAGTATGTGTATGTGTGTCTATGATTGTGAGTTCACATCTATTATGATTTTCTAACTCAACATTTATTCTTTCTTCATAGTAGTATGTGCATGTATGAAATTGAATTGAAACCTATCGTGATTTAATATCTATTGTGATTGTTTGAATTACAACATTGAACAAAAAACAAAGATCGAGAAATATAAATAGATAGGTAGATTAATACATAGACTAATTTTATAGTTTAATAGTTTTTAATATGTTTTAAGACATATATTTTGGAATGTACTAGAATGATCATATTTGACTATTTATCAAGAGGTTAAAATGGTCTCCACAATCCAATGCAAATGTTGTGGATATCATTATGTTGGAAATGCATCTGTGATAAAAGAGCAATAATGTTGTATGATTCTCTAACCCAAACAATGATATATGGGTATATTTTTCAAGTTATGCAAACAAATTGAAATGTCAAGCTATCACATCAAAAAGATTTCAAAGTATGAATAGTTCACAATACTTTCAAAGTAGTTAGATTCTAGAGCGAGAATGAGTAGATGTATCAATGACAATAGAAGAAGCTCGTGATACATCTATTCAAGTATCGTAAAGAGTTTTTGAGAATAATCAAGATATGTGTACTATGCTTTGCCTAGACATATCAAGAAAGAGTATACCAAGTGAATCTAGTAGAACATGTGGATCTAATAATGTGTCACTTAATATTGCTCGTAATAAATCACAAAACAAACTACATATATCTTTTGAAAAACCAATTTTTCTTGAGCTTCATTTAAAATGGACTCAATAATTTTTATCATGTGAGACTCCTTTCAATGCTATTTGTAATCAAATTTCAAAAGGTGCTTTGATATCAACTACACAAAAGGGATTTACGATACCACATTACAATAAAATGCAAACACAATATGTAGATAAAGTGCAAAATAGTAGTGATGCTATCTTAAAATGAATAGTGCTCAATTATTATATACCCACATTTTGATGCACAATAAACTAGATGGATGGAATGGTTGTCAAAAGAAGCCACTGATTAATGTCATGATGATATGTTCAACGAGAAGCATGTTTTTGGAGGCATTCGATACTTCTCTTGAGGAGAAAAGTTTAGCCTTCCTTATAAAGATATATTATCATGCTATATATTCCATCCATGGTCCAAAGAATGTCATTGTAATAGTGATTAATAATGCATCTAATTTAAAGTGCTAGAATTGAGATACAAAAGAAGTATGAAGGCATTAATTGAGTTCCACGTGTGGCTCATAGACTAAATCTAATTTCCAATAGGTAGATTATCTTTCATCAAATAGAGTTTATTAGATGAAAATTATGTGGTCAAATTATTGAGAGAGCATCAATTTTAATATTTTCTTTTTCATTCAAAATCTTCCAATAAAATGGTTTATATCTTTTGTGCTACAAAATTCGCAACAGCTTATACTGTGCTCAATGGATTATTGGAAGTCAGTCCAACACCTATAGAAATGATTGTGCATCAAAGCTAAGAGGCATTGATAGAGAAGTATCCTTCTTATTGAGTTGTGGCTTTGAAGTGTGTCTATCCAATACAATCACAAATTTTGGCATAATCTTGAAAAAGATATTGGTATCACTAAAATTTTTGAGGAACTTTTACGAATTGTTGATACTCATAAGTTTGTGATAGGAAATGTTTATTGGATTATGTCAGAGGCTATTCACAAAGTGAAATGTTTATTGGATTATGTCAGGGGCTATTCACAAAGTGAAAACACATATTGTATCATTAGCAAAGAAACGGTGGATGCAAATGCATTATCGTTTACATGGAACAATGTTCGTCTTGGATCCAATATTTAAAATAAATGGTCAAGCATCAAACAAACAAGTCATGGAAGTTTTCAAAACCACATGTCAATTATTACTTCTAGGCATAGATGGTCGAGATGCATTCCATCATAGGATAACTTATGTAAATCGTGAAGGAATATTTGGAGATCTCTTTTCTTCATTCAAAATGAATAAATCACTTAAGTCTATAACATATTGATGTTTTGGTATACAATTCTTTAAGTATGCACACCACGGCGATGTTTCGAAAATCGAAGAAATAGATGACATGGTATCTATAATAGATTATGATATTCAAAATGAAAAAAAATATTTATTCTAAATATATTTTTTTGATTCAATTGCAAAAAAGGTGTCATTATCATAAAAGATGATTTCAAATATTACAAGAAGTTGCTAGTCTATTCACTATTTTTTTTATGTAATAATTAATCGATAGTGTGTGGATCAAAAGATGATGATGCCTCTCATAGTATTCCATATCCGTTTTTATATGCATCTAAGATATTTATAAGTTTTTCACTTGATTTTCTAGATCATCAATTCTCTTTTCCTAATCATGAGTTGTTCTGCATAAACCTAGAATTCTCAACCCTTCATTGTCTAGCTCTACTCCCTCTGATGGTAAATCTTGAATAACCTTATGTTCTTTGGAAGGGAGAATATGTGGCCACTTTTAAAGAAGAGGGTCTTTGTGTCCTTGATTTCAAAATTTTGCGTGATTTTGAGGATGCCCCAAACCTATACTTGTATTCGTTGGGCGATTGACGTCCCAACCTACACGTCGGTGAAAGATATCTTGTACAAAATTTTTTGAATGAAATATAGTGTGATTTGATTATCATTTAGTAAGGATGGTTCAACTTGAACAAAGCACCAGAGTAAAGTTTCTGCTAATCGTTTATGTTGTAATTTGGAAAGCTTCAATGATGCTATCTCTTTCACTCTCCCTGTAGCTCCAAAGAGGACATCATGAGAAAAATGATTCAAACGTAGCTTTCTAACTTCTTTTATTGATAAGGATTTTCTTTCTAAACCATTTGGTTCTAAATATTGTTGAAATAAAAATGCTAACCTTGATTGCATGAATCAAGCATTTTATTCATTTAATAGCCTTTGTGATTGAGCATGATCAAGCTCATTATTTGCATCTAGCATTGCCATGTTTTACTTCTTTATTTCAACAGTGAAAACATTCATGTCATTATCATTCAATCCATATCATTGACATCATTCACTCCACATCATTGAAAATTTGACATCCACATCATTCACACCATTTGATCCACATAATCACATCATACAATAAAAAACAATCACATCATTCAATCCACATTATTCAATTGAATCCACATCATTGACATCTTTCAATCTACATAATTCAAATGAATACACATCATTCACTACAACATATGATGGGCATAGTGACACTCTCCACACCAACATTCACCCCCCGACATCGGTATGATCATTGAAAATATCTCTAAAGATCTCGTTATGCTTACCGACAATCATTTGATCATCAACATGACCTTTTAAAAAGCTATCATCGGTATGAGTGTCAATATATGTGGTGGTAATTCCTTGGAATTATCGATGCTCATACTAACACTTGTATTGATGGTGTCGTTTGAAATACATAGGGGACCCCAAAACAAAAATTGGACATTTTGCATGTCATTCGAATTGAGCACTATTTCTGACGCACTTGCGTGCACGAACTAAATTGTGACCTGCATTGTGTTGTGCACACACATATCTTCTCTACACACACACACACTCTCTCTCTTTAAATCTTGTTTCTTGGTAAGTGGTGTGTGTACTCTTACCCTCTCTCTTTCTCTATGCTTTTTTTTATATAATTTCTTTCATCTTTGGTTTTGTAGGAGGTTTTTGGTATCGATTCTTTGGAATGCGACGAGAGACAACGTTCATTACACTTTGATGACAACAATCCAAAAGAGGGACATACCTATAAATGATTTTTTTATCCTCTATTGATACAGAGAGAGAGATAGAGATAGATAGATAGATAGAGAGAGAGAGAGAGAGAACGAGAGAGAGAGTGAACGAGACAGAGATAGAGATAGATACACACACATATACACACATGCAACATACACACACACACATATACACACATGCATACATACACACACACATATACACACATGCATACATAAACACACATATACAAACATGCATACATACATTCCCACACACTCACATACATACATACACACACTTACATATACATACATACTCACATACATATACACACAATCACATATATACATACACAAAGATAGCATACATGCATATATACATACACAAACGTATGCATGCATACATTCAAGCACATATGTACACACACATACATATTACATACTCACATACATATATTCATGCATATGCATGCATGAATACACACAAATACATACACTTATATACATATTACATACACACATGCATATACCCACACATATATATACACACTCACATACATAGAGACACACACACTCACGTTGTCATCGTGATCCAAAACCCAGTGTTGGAAGTCAAATTTCAAACACCAAATTGAAGCACCATTGAAGAGGAGAATAGAGGGAAATTTCTTTTTCCTTAATCGGGACACGGGAAAATTCTTGCTTCCCATCTATCAATCGGGATATGTGGATATCGTCTACCTTGAGGAGAGATCTAGAGTTTTTTCCATCTATGCATTTTGGGCGTCTAGTCACATGACTTTGAGAAGAAAAAGGAAGCTTCTGTGGCGGTGGCAAGAAGGAGAAAAGATTGAGTGTCGTCAGTTTTGGGATTAGGGTGGAAGAAAGACACTCGAAGGGGGCCGACACTGTTCTGCATGGCACCTATTGGAAGAGCTACAAGCATGTCTGGATTCTCGAGAGAGAAAAGAAGGGAACCACCGAGTTTGGGAACAAGAAGAAAAGGAAGAATCGGACGAGAAAATGGAGTTCTGCCGCCTGAGAGGAGGACTCAAAAAGAAATCTACTCGGAAGTATGACAAAGGGAATCAGGGGATTATTATTGAGTGCGGAAAACGGAGAAGAGAGGGGTGCAATTCTAGGTTGGTCTCATGCGTTGGAATTGAGGAGGACAGTCTGCCCCGGTAGCTCCTATGTTGAAGACATTGATGACATAGTTTTTTCCAAGCAGAGGGATTGCTTGATCAATAATGCCAAGAATTCATTGGAGAACAGAGCGCGCAGATGGAATACACTTAATGTGATCTGCTGAAGACCAATTTGCACAATGTTTTAGTAAGGCAATACACGAATCTCGATCTCAGGACGATGACGACGATGATGTTCCATACATCTGATCTGACACAAACATCGAATATCTGAATGATGTTGAATATGTGCTCTGACGGAGGACACTGATGTCGAATGATGGCGTCATCTCAATGATCATTTAATATGATCTTGCAGCGAACAATTAAAGATGGATGTAAGTTTTGCATTATATGATAAAGGGCATTTGTTTTTTTTTTTCTTAGTCTACGCCATAAGTGTTTCCCCCTCATTTGCTGTGACATCCATATGCTTTGCTGCATATGCGTCTGGATTCTTACACAATACATTTATGCTTTCCAATAATGTGTATTGAAAATATCATGCCAAAAGAGTTTGTTTTTAAAAACGCGGAAGAATCCGTTCCTGGATTTAAAAGTCTCAATTGATGACTCGAGTCATCTTTTAAAGATGGAAGAGACTTTGTATAATAGAGTAATTGGTCAAGATGAGACTGTGAAAGCTATTAGCAGAGCAATATGCAAAGCCGTGTAGGCTTGAAGAATCCCAATCGGTCCATTGCCAGCTTCATATTCTCAGGACCTGCTGGTGTTGGGAAATCAGAGCTAGCGAAGGCCTTGGAAGCATATTAATTTGGTTCAGAAGAGTGAGGGAGGTCAATAACAAAGGCTGCTCGTCGACGTCCTTATACTATCGTTTTTCTTGATGAAATAGAAAAAGCAAACTTTTGGGTTCAAACCAAATCCTTATATGAACGCAAAGTTCTTACCGTGTATCCTCAGAACTGCTAGTGAAATTAATCAAAGGACGAATTGTTGAAGCCACTCTAGCTGGGGTTCTTCTTCCAGAATAAGTTGAGAGCTCAGATACTATTGTTAATGTGAAGTCTAAGATCCAGGACAAAGAGGGTATCCCTCCTGATCAACAGTGTCTTATATTTGCTGGAAGACAGCTTGAAGATGATCGTACCCTGGCTGATTATAATATTCAGAAAGAGTCAACTCTTCATTTGGAGTTGCACCTGCATGGCAGCATGCAAATATTTGTGAAGACCCTAACTGGTAAAACCATCACTTTGGAGGTAAGACCATCCTCCAGACCAGCAGCGTCTGAATTTTGCCGATAAGCAACTAAAAGATGGACGTACGCTTTCTGACTACAACATCCAGAAGGAGTCTCACCTTGTCTGCACCTCAGAGGAGGAACTGCTTTCTTGGGCCAAGGTTTTCTTTCTCCACTTTGATTGGAGATTTGTCTTTTTTTGCGCATATACGTATAGACCTTGTAAATTGGTTTGCTGAATGTAGTTGGTGGCTTGAATTTGATGGAAATGCTATTTCTTTTGATTTGAAAAGTTATGTCATGAATAATAACTAGACCTCCTCCATATGTGAAGAGTGAATGTTTCGCAATTAAGCTGCTTCAGGTTTATGGAAATTTGTTTCCTTATACGTGTTTATGATGTGTAAATACTTTTACACACTCATTCTTAGGGGGTATTTCAATCACCTGCTACGACCACGTTTCCGTGGTGGAATGCAAATCTTCATGAAAGCTTTACTAGTAAAACTATCACCCTTGAAGTTTAAAGTTCAACGAGTGTTTTGACTATGAACATTGAATAAAATTAAGTTGATCTATTGCAAGGAAGTGACTATGATCTCCCTCCTTTACATGAAACCCCGACGACATACCTGGTGAACCCGACGTGAAAGGAGGGGGTGAGTGAGTTATAGAGCCACAAAGATTAGCATAATCAAAAATGGAAGAGATCCTAGCTCAATTCCTACGATTTCAAGAAGAAGATAGGCGTCAAAAAGCCATCCAATCACTTCATGAACGTCTAGTCAATCGGTGTGGCTTTTTCAATGGAAAGAATGTCTCAAAGTTCTGCAAAGAATATGAACTCGAGGCCAAATATCTAGGTGTCGGACTAAGTCCGATGACGGAAAAAGAACTATGCGAAAACTTTATCTATGTGTCGGGATACGACATGCGAGACCAAATAATGCGAATAAATCAAACGACATGGTCCCAATACAAAGCGACACTCCTCAAGCAGTTTATGCTAGAGGATCTTGATAAAGTAACTCGTAGATCTTTCCTAAGGTGGGTTCATATGCCCAAAGACCAACCAATTCTTGAGATCAAAGAAGAGTTTGAGCGACAATATGATGATCTTTCCGAGCACGATAAGAGGTGCATGAGTCATGAAAGGGTTTCGTTGTTTCTTCGAACAATCGATGTTAATGCCCGAGAGGAGTTAATTCCACTTCTTCAAGATATAGACTCCGACTCAGGACTCACAGAGGATTGGATGCTCGTCCATGAAGCTGTGATGAAATACGTAAAGAAACAACAAACAATAGAGAAATTTTTAAATGATTGGAGAACAGATCTTCAAATAGATGAAAATTATAACCATGTTCCAAGCATTTTACCAATCGTGGATAATGTTCAAGTCCATGAGGTTGTAGAGACCCCATTTGGGCATGAAATAGATATGCATGGGCTTAATATCCATAGTGATGATGGGAAATATGAAGAAACTTCTAAAAGTGCGATTGATGTAACCTCAAAGGTTACAAGGTGCCAAGAGCCCCTAGACTTCTTTACAATGATTATATCTTTAGGTGCCATAAGTGGACAAAGCCCGAAGATGGGAGGATCAAAAGAGCAAGTGGAAGCTAATCAAAATCAAACCAAACTAAACCAACATCAAACCAAACAAACAACAAACATAAAACAAAACAAAAACCAACAAAACCCAACAAGAAATCAAGATGAAGCTTCCTCTACTCCGATAAACTCCTCACATCGAATAAAAGATAATCAAACAAATCAAGAAACATATCAAGATGCAAACAAAGAGATAGAGATATCTAGAAGGCTCATAGGTGACCAAATAGAGATAAAAGATGAGATACAAATAGAGAACCTAATAAATATGTCTGAAGATCGAGCTCGAGATGCATCCTTACATGATGACATCGGGCAAGATGTGGAGTATGATTGGATGTCACTTGATGGTGATGATCCTTTTCTAACACAAGATTCGGATAAAACTTCTGATCTAATGACTGAATTACATGAAGGAACTCCCATGGAACATGATGTTGAATCTAAGGACCTGTCAATAGAAGATCCGATGGGTAAGAAAATGGATATGCAGGAATCTGCATTATACATGCATACAGAGATGCAAGAAAACGAACTTACTTATATGAAGGAGGACATGCAAATAATGAGTCCTCTAGAGGTTGAAATGTGTGATGACGAAGATGAGTATGATGCTAATCTAGAGGATGTACAAATGATAAGTCCTCTAGATAGTGATGTGTATGGCGATGGTGATAAGCATGATCCTAATCCTACCGATAGTCTAGATCAAGATCAAGATACTGATATTCTTTTGAGCGATGTCACATTGGACAAAGATCCTACACATAAAAAAGAGGATAAGTTGGATGGAGTTCAAAATAATGATATGTATGTAAATGATGCCACATTCCATAAAGAGAGAAACATGAATGAACATGAGGAGGATGAGAAAATACCATTGATCATTCCTCTGAACACTGATATGTATGTCAAAAATAATCATGTTGTGTTGAGTCCACACGTTGAAGAAATTGAGCATAAAGTGGTAGATGAAATGTTTATTGTGACATATGATAAATCTGATGTGTGTATAGCATCAAAGGATATTCAATGTAAAACTATTGAGTCAAACAAGTGCATTGATGAAGCTCAACTTGATTTGGGTATATATGTCAAGATCCTCATACACGATGAGATAGTCGAGCAAGAATCAATGACCGAAGAAATGTATGATGAGTGTGGTGAGAGTACATCCTCTGAAGAGAATGAGCAAGAAATGATTGAGAGATATGAAGAATTCTATGATGGGATCTTGAATAAAGAAGTTGAGTTCCCGTCAATCTACATGCACTGTCCTATAAGATGTAAAAATTATGATGAGATTGATCTTGATAAGAAAGTCTCTAGTGATATTGAAGATGAAGACTTTCTTGGATTCAGTGATATTGAGTCTCTTCATGAAAATGGGCAGATGAATCTGGAAAAAGACAATGATGAAGAGTTCCTGGAAAGATTGGAGAAAGAAGCAGACTTCATAATTTCCGAAACTCAGTCAGAAAGGAATGATTTTGCCATGGAGAATAAAGATGACTGTGTCTTGATGTCTGAGTATGATGAACACTTCCATTTGAAGTGGGATTCAAATGATTCTATTCAAAAACCTCATCTTAACGGTGATGGAGACATGATAGAAGATATTGAAAGGGATAAAACTCCTATAAATGATCTCAAGCATGAAATAAAAGAAAATACATGCTTGCAAGAAAATTTCAATTATGAATCAAACATATGCAAATTTCAAACTTCATATACATGTATTCATGACTCTGCACATGATGAATTTGAAAGAATCATAAATAAAGATACTTATGCTCAGATAATTGAAATATGGATATCCAAATTCTCTGAGAGTTACAAAGACCAAACAAGCTGCCAAGAGGTAGACAAGCAAATAAGGTGGCTTGTATACATATTTACTGTATTTATGAATGCAACGCTGATTGGTGCAATTCAAAGATGGCTTGTTTTCAAGCATAGCTTCTTTGGAGAGCATTTATCTGTGAAAAAGTATTGAAAGGGAATTTCTTGAATTCACAAGAAATTTAAAAGTGACTTTTGTAAATATAAGTATGTAAATACTTAATAATTATGTTTTGATTTTTTGAGATGGATAAAAGTAAATATAAAAATAAATAAATAAATAAATAAAATAAATAAACAAATAATTGCATAAATAAATAGAGCAAGAAAATGCATCTAGCTCTCAAGAAAATGAAAGTTTTTCAAAATAATCTTTTTGAATATGATGCTACTAATGTGTTTTCTGAGTTTATATAAACAGGTGTTGATATGGAGCTAATTGGAGATCTAGGAGTTTGATGGATTGTGCAGGAGGCAACCACTTTCAAATTACATCTTTATGGTTTACTGCAAATGGTTTCCCGAAGTTCTTTCATGGATTGCATGTACATATTGTGTCATATGATTTGATGTTTCTCATGGTTTGTTTAGTTTCTATGAGTGCAGGAATGATCAAGCGAAGCCAACGGAGATGATGACTCAAGAACAAAGCCGTGAAAATCTTTTTCATTAGCTATCGTGCTTTAACCCTGATCTTTTCTTTGCACCATCTTTGAGATGCATTGCATGCCAAATATGCATGTAAAAATATATAGAAACACGACTTTGAAATTCCGTAGAAGCACGTCCATCTGCACAATTAGATAGGTAAATATCATTGAAAAATAATAAAGCAAGTTTTGAGTGATAAGAGAGGATAATTCTCAGTAAGGGAGAGTGATTGCATCTGTAAGAGAGTGGAGTTGTGAGTGATGTGAGCGTTGTTTAGATACCATAAAACCCTCGATTTTTCACACCATTTTGTTTCTCTTCATGCACCTAAAACATGCATAAATGAAATGTAAAGAGCACGAGTGATATTTTGGTTAAAACCCATAGTTGCACGAGTGATTGCACTTGTATTGAATTGTATATCCATGATGAAAATGTGAGTTCAATTTAAGTGTACATCCTCAACACCGAATACTTGATACCTCCCTTATTTGCACCATGCTGTTTTTTATGCACCTAGAGTATGCATATGTAGGGCCCATTACATGGCCGTGCATAAGCACATTTGTTTTAACCCGTGCACTTGAATTTTCACAATGATTTGCAGATACCGAGATCGATGCTGGCGCATCCAGAGGATGCACAGGTTTAGAGGGGGTGGATGTCGTCGTGATCCAAAACCCAGTGTTGGAAGTCAAATTTCAAACACCAAATTGAAGCACCATTGAAGAGGAGAATAGAGGGAAATTTCTTTTTCCTTAATCGGGACACGGGAAAATTCTTGCTTCCCATCTATCAATCGGGATATGTGGATATCGTCTACCTTGAGGAGAGATCTAGAGTTTTTTCCATCTATGCATTTTGGGCGTCTAGTCACATGACTTTGAGAAGAAAAAGGAAGCTTCTGTGGCGGTGGCAAGAAGGAGAAAAGATTGAGTGTCGTCAGTTTTGGGATTAGGGTGGAAGAAAGACACTCGAAGGGGGCCGACACTGTTCTGCATGGCACCTATTGGAAGAGCTACAAGCATGTCTGGATTCTCGAGAGAGAAAAGAAGGGAACCACCGAGTTTGGGAACAAGAAGAAAAGGAAGAATCGGACGAGAAAATGGAGTTCTGCCGCCTGAGAGGAGGACTCAAAAAGAAATCTACTCGGAAGTATGACAAAGGGAATCAGGGGATTATTATTGAGTGCGGAAAACGGAGAAGAGAGGGGTGCAATTCTAGGTTGGTCTCATGCGTTGGAATTGAGGAGGACAGTCTGCCCCGGTAGCTCCTATGTTGAAGACATTGATGACATAGTTTTTTCCAAGCAGAGGGATTGCTTGATCAATAATGCCAAGAATTCATTGGAGAACAGAGCGCGCAGATGGAATACACTTAATGTGATCTGCTGAAGACCAATTTGCACAATGTTTAGTAAGGCAATACACGAATCTCGATCTCAGGACGATGACGACGATGATGTTCCATACATCTGATCTGACACAAACATCGAATATCTGAATGATGTTGAATATGTGCTCTGACGGAGGACACTGATGTCGAATGATGGCGTCATCTCAATGATCATTTAATATGATCTTGCAGCGAACAGTTAAAGATGGATGTAAGTTTTGCATTATATGATAAAGGGCATTTGTTTTTTTTTTTTCTTAGTCTACGCCATAAGTGTTTCCCCCTCATTTGCTGTGACATCCATATGCTTTGCTGCATATGCGTCTGGATTCTTACACAATACATTTATGCTTTCCAATAATGTGTATTGAAAATATCATGCCAAAAGAGTTTGTTTTTAAAAACGCGGAAGAATCCGTTCCTGGATTTAAAAGTCTCAATTGATGACTCGAGTCATCTTTTAAAGATGGAAGAGACTTTGTATAATAGAGTAATTGGTCAAGATGAGACTGTGAAAGCTATTAGCAGAGCAATATGCAAAGCCGTGTAGGCTTGAAGAATCCCAATCGGTCCATTGCCAGCTTCATATTCTCAGGTACCTGCTGGTGTTGGGAAATCAGAGCTAGCGAAGGCCTTGGAAGCATATTAATTTGGTTCAGAAGAGTGAGGGAGGTCAATAACAAAGGCTGCTCGTCGACGTCCTTATACTATCGTTTTTCTTGATGAAATAGAAAAAGCAAACTTTTGGGTTCAAACCAAATCCTTATATGAACGCAAAGTTCTTACCGTGTATCCTCAGAACTGCTAGTGAAATTAATCAAAGGACGAATTGTTGAAGCCACTCTAGCTGGGGTTCTTCTTCCAGAATAAGTTGAGAGCTCAGATACTATTGTTAATGTGAAGTCTAAGATCCAGGACAAAGAGGGTATCCCTCCTGATCAACAGTGTCTTATATTTGCTGGAAGACAGCTTGAAGATGATCGTACCCTGGCTGATTATAATATTCAGAAAGAGTCAACTCTTCATTTGGAGTTGCACCTGCATGGCAGCATGCAAATATTTGTGAAGACCCTAACTGGTAAAACCATCACTTTGGAGGTAAGACCATCCTCCAGACCAGCAGCGTCTGAATTTTGCCGATAAGCAACTAAAAGATGGACGTACGCTTTCTGACTACAACATCCAGAAGGAGTCTCACCTTGTCTGCACCTCAGAGGAGGAACTGCTTTCTTGGGCCAAGGTTTTCTTTCTCCACTTTGATTGGAGATTTGTCTTTTTTTGCGCATATACGTATAGACCTTGTAAATTGGTTTGCTGAATGTAGTTGGTGGCTTGAATTTGATGGAAATGCTATTTCTTTTGATTTGAAAAGTTATGTCATGAATAAAAACTAGACCTCCTCCATATGTGAAGAGTGAATGTTTCGCAATTAAGCTGCTTCAGGTTTATGGAAATTTGTTTCCTTATACGTGTTTATGATGTGTAAATACTTTTACACACTCATTCTTAGGGGGTATTTCAATCACCTGCTACGACCACGTTTCCGTGGTGGAATGCAAATCTTCATGAAAGCTTTACTAGTAAAACTATCACCCTTGAAGTTTAAAGTTCAACGAGTGTTTTGACTATGAACATTGAATAAAATTAAGTTGATCTATTGCAAGGAAGTGATTATGATCTCCCTCCTTTACATGAAACCCCGACGACAACGTATATGTGGAAAATGAGTTCTCCTATGCGCAATGGAAGTGTGTAGTGAACCCTTGTATGTTTAGCACTTGGACAAACATCTGCACCTTAGATAGCTTCCTGCTCTCAATACAAAACTCAAATGGACTTGAGACTTTAGCCAATCAAACTAGACAAAAAGGGCTTTCTAACAAGCTATAAATGACGTAATTTGGACAAGTTTTGATTAGGAAACACAACTATCAAAGATGAACTACCTGTCCACACAGGTATGCTGAAGAACTGAGCTTCACTCTCGGACTCATAAATCTCTGAATATATATCCTTTGACAAAGATATTTGGTATGCAGAAATTAGACACAAATAACTTTCCAACAAGATAAAAAACAAGTAATTTGGATGAGTTTTGATAAACTCAACTTACCAAGATAGACCACCTGCACACATAAGTACACTGTAAAACTGGACTTTACTATTCGATAGATATCACATAGAATATAAATGATCTCAATGTGATATTTGAGACAATGTAAGTAGATGCCAAGAGCTTTCCAACAAGAAAAAAATCATGCAGTTTGGATATGTTTTGGTTGGGAAACTTAACCAACCAAAATAGACTACCTATCTACATAGGTATACTGAAAAACTAGACTTCACTCTTTCACTGATATCTCACAAACTACATAAGCTTCCGAAAAGATATTTGCTATGAAAAAAAGTACACAAGATAAGATTTCCAAAGAATGTTTAAACGCACAAAATGGTTACCTATGCACTGAGATATGAGCTCTGCAATAGAGCTGTGTACAAATTGACGTGCGGTTGGAAGGAGTCTAAGGGAAAACCAAAATGACCAAATGGCTAGATCCGACTACTGGGAGCTCTTGCCTATTTCTCTCCTTGTTTTGAATGTGCTCCCACTTCACTTTTATAACCAATGAGCATGTGAAGAATTTTGTGCCTTCTTCTTAACTCACCACTTTCTCAACTACATGCTACTAACTACAAGGCAAGATATTGTATCTCTTACTCTTCATGAAGTTTTGACTAGACTTTTTCTTTTATTATTTTTCCCTTTTTTCCTCTACTTTTCCTTTATCTTTATATTTGGTAAATTTATCCAAGCATTGCTCATATGAAAATGAGCTTGTACATTTATCTTCAACACTCCCCCTCAAGCTCATTTGGGAGTTATCTTCATCCATGTCCTGCAAATTTATCACATCCTTGAAGCCTTTGAGTTTAGAAGCATCCAAGGACTTTGTAAACTTATCTGCAACCTGGACTTTGGTTCTGATGAACTTTACCTCCACATCTTTGCTCAGCACCTTCTCCCTTACATAGTGGTAGTGGACCTCTATGTGCTTGCTCCTTGCATGAAACATAGGATTGCTTGCCAGTAAATACTTGACATGTTATCACCGTATATAGGGATGGTTCCAACTTGCACTCCAAGATCAGCCAAAAGATTTTTAATCCACATTGCTTCACATGTGGCAAAAGCTAATCCTCTATATTCAGCCTCCATAGATGAAAGTACAACAGTAGGTTGTTTCTTTGAGCTCCATGTGATAGGTTTGCTTCCTATCATGAACACATAACCTGAAGTTGATCTTCTATCTTCCTTTGAACCTGCCCAATCAGCATCACTAAAGCCTTTGACGTGCAGTTCTTCATCAAACTTGTAAAACAAAGCATGATTAACTATATGCTTTATGTATCTCAACACTCTCTTGGCTGAGATTTAAGTGTTCACTTGTCGGGACTTGCATAAACTGAGAAAATACACCAACAACATAAGACAAATCAGGTCTTGTAATGTTTACATAGATCAATGATCCTACAATGCTTCTGTATGTCGTTACATCTTCCAATGGTTCTCCATCATTTGAACAAATCTTTGTATTTGTGTCCATGGGTTGAGTGAGTGGTTTGCATTCACTCATTCCAAATCTGAAAAGAACATCCAACAAGTACTTCCTTTGCATGAAGTAGATGCCACTCTTTCCATAGGCAACTTCAATTCCTTAAAAATATTTCAGCTCTCCAAGATCTGAAATTTTAAACTCCTTACCAAGCTTCCTTTTGATATCTTTAATCCCTGTAACATCATTTCCTGTTATGATGAGATCATTGAGGTATATGCAAATATATACCTCTCTATTTTCTTCCTTCTTCATGTACAATGAAGGATCTACACTACTTGGGTTGTATCCACACTTAGTTAAATACTCTACCAATCTCTGATTCCATGCTCTTGGTGCTTGCTTCAAGCCATAAAGTGCCTTCTTCAACCTACAAAAAAAATCTGGATGGTTTTCATCTTCAAATCCAACCGGTTGACTCATGTATTCCTCTTCTTGTAGTTCTCCATTGAGAAAGGCATTTTGATGTCGACTTGATATAATGGACATCTCCTTGAAGCACCAATTGCTATTAAGGTTATGATAGTTCCCATCTTTGCAACAGGGCTAAAAACGTCATCATAATCTATGCCTTGTGTTTGTTTAAATCCTTTGGCAACTAATCTAGCTTTATATGTAGCTAGTGAACAATCAACATTCCTCGTTACTTTAAACACCCATTTGTTTGGAACAATCTTCATACCTTCTTTCTTTGGCACTAGCTCCCATGTGTGATTATCTTTGAGAGCTTTGATCTCCTCTTTCATAGCTTTCTTCCATTCCTTTTGTGTGCAAGCTTCTTCATATGTCTCAGGCTCTTTGTCTTTGATAACCTGCATCATTTATGCAAAATGTGTCGCCATAAAACGATCATAACTCAACCTTTGAGTTGGATACCTTGTCCTTGAAGATCTTCTTTCATTGCCTTTAGAGAGTTGCTTCTTTAACCTATTTAGCTTTACCATCGGAGTGATTACCTCTTCATATTCTTCACTTGCATCTACCTCACTGTTTGGAGTAGCACTTGCATCTTTGGCTCTAATATGAGCTGAATTTGGAGACAAAGAATGGCTCCCCCTCCATGTTGAACATTCTTCATTTGATGTAGATGCCTCTGGACATGAAGCCTTTGTTCTTGATTGTTGAACTTCTCTTTGATTTGTTCCTGCATAATCATCACAATCTTCTTCAAGAATCTTTTCCTTTCCTTTATCTTCATACCATGGTCTTAGTTCATAAAAGACCACATCTCGCGAGACTCTTAATTCCTTTATTCTATGGTTGTAACACTTGTATCCTTTTTGGTCCGTCGACTAGCCAATGAAAATGCATTTTTCTAATCTGGGTTCCATCATTGTTCTAACTTCTTGTGGAATGTGAACAAAGCAAACACATCCAAACACTTTGAGGTGTGTAAGATCAGGTTTCTTACCGGAATATACCTCTTCTGGATTCAAGTGATGTATTCCCGATGTTGTGCACCTATTCATCAAGTAAATGGCGGTTGTGGTAGCTTCATCCCAATAGTACAATGGTACCTTCATCTCGTTGAGCATGCATCTTGCAATTTCAGCAATTTGCCTATTTTTCCTCTCAACTACTCCATTTTGTTATGGTGTGTACCTACAAGTGAACTGCCTTTTGATTCCATTCTCTTGTAGAAAATATGAAAATTCTTTGGAGAAGTATTCTCCTCCACCATCGGACCTTAAGGTTTTGATAGACCTTCCTGTTTCCTTTTCAACTTCAACTTTGAATCTTTGAATATAGAAAACACCTCTGATTTTTGCTTCATACAAAACAGCCATACCTTTCTTGAGTGATCATCAATGAAGGTGACAAAAAATCTGTTACCAGCCATTGATGCCTCTTGGGTTGGTACCCATACATCCGTATGTATCAAGTCCACGACATTTGGAGCCACATAATTGCTCCTCTTGAATGGCTGCCTCATTTGCTTTCCTAGTTGACAAGCTTCACATAACTCATGTAGTCCAATGCTATTAAATTTTGGAAGACCTCTTACCACTTCATGTTTGCTCATGTCCTTCAACTTTGGAATGTTGATGTGTCCTATTCTTTTGTGCCATAAGTCCAGCTCTGAAATCTTCTTGTTCCCACATTGAATGTACATGACCTTTCCATGTGGATGTTGGACATCCAAAGTGAACATCCTTCCTTCTCTTCTACCTCGAGCAATGACCTTGAAGCCTTCCTTTGGATTCTTTATGAAGCACCCATTCTCATTGAATATGACATGATAACCCTTCTCTACCATTTGTCCTACTGAAATCAAGTTCTTTGAAATTGTAGGAACATGAAGAACATTAGATAGTACCTTTGCTCTACTTGTATCTCCAAGCCTTATATCTCCAATATGTTCAATCATGTGTTGAGTATCATCACCTGTTTCAACACATCCTTTTCCACTTGGTACATGTAGATTAGTGAACAAACTTCCTTGGCATGACATATGGTTACTACAACCTGAATCAATGTACCATTTTTTGTCATCTTCACAAGAGCTTCTATACTCATGTCTCATTGCAAGTAGTGCGTCCTTGCTTCCTTCACTTGAGGTGCTTGCATAGTTGCTTTGGTTCCTTTGATTGCCTCCATTTGGTCTTCCATTCTTCAGCCAACAATCACTAGCATAGTGTCCTACTTTACCATAATGATAGCATGCTATACCTTTATGAGAATTGTAGGAGCTTTGGCCTCTTCCTCTACTTCTACCTCGACCTCTTCCTTGTGTGTTGGCGTTTGATGCATCCTTGTTGTCTTCCGAATTGTCTTGATTGTAGTTGGAGTGGTTGTGACCTCTTCCTTTTCCTCTTGAGCCTCCTCTTGAGTTTCTTCCTTTGCCTCGACTTGCATATAACATTCGGTTGTGGCTGTCCTTTCCTTTGGGACCACCGAAGCTAAGCTCTTCTGTGACAAGATGAGGGATTAGTTGTTCAACCTGGATATACATCTTTCAAGTTAATGGAAGTTATAAAAGGCTTCCATCTTTCAGCTTCTCTCAACCCATTGAGAGTATAACACACAAGATCTTCATCTTCAACCGTTGTGCCAATAGAAGCCAAAGCATCGCTTAGCTCCTTAATCTTCAAAGTATATTCAGCTATGGATTGAGTCCAGCTTTTCTTGAGTTGAAGTTTCCTAGCTTTGGTATTTGTTGAATACATTCTTTCAAGAGCTTCCAAGCATCCTTAGCTTTCTCTAGATGTTGAATATGACCTACCATGGTATTAGTAATGACTTGCGAAATGAGGAACATGACTCTCCTATTCCTCTCCTCCCATTCTTTTGGTTGCCTCCTTTGGACTTCAGTGGCCATAACTTGATTGATTTGAGGTTGAGCATCATCGCCACTCACAATACCCCATAAGCCTTTGCCCATTAGGTAGTTGGTCATTCTAAACCTCCACACTGGATAGTTATCCTTATCCAACTCTCTACTTGTTGACCCAAGTCAGCCATTGAAGAGTATGAAACACTTTGAGAGTTACCTCGAATAGTTATAGTCCTTTTGCTCTTGCCTTTGTGAAGCTCCTCCTTGTTTTATAGCTCCTCTTTTGCTTTTCTTTATCTCCAGCTCTGTTGATGAAGCTTCAGCACCAAGTTTGCTCTGATACCAACTGTAGAGAATGAGTTCTCCTATGCGCGACAGAAGTGTGTAGTGAACCCTTGTATGTCCAACACTTGGACAAACATCTCCACCTTAGATAGCTTGCTGCTCTCAATACAAAACTCAAATGGACTTGAGACTTTAGGAAATCAAATTAGACAAAGAGGGCTTTCTAACAAGATATAAATGACTTAATTTGGAAAAGTTTTGATTAGGAAACACAACTGTCAAAGATGAACTACCTATCCACACAGGTATGCTGAAGAACTAAGCTTCATTCTTGGACTCATAAATCTCTGAATATATATCCTTTGACAAAGATATTTGCTATAGAGAAAGTAGACACAAATAGCTTTCCAACAGGATAAAAAACAAGTAATTTGGATGCGATTTGATTAGGAAACTCAACTCACCAAGATAGAACATTTGCACACATAAGTACACTATAAACCTGGACTTTACTATCTGAAAGATAACGCAAAGAATATAAACGATCTCAATGCAATATTTGAGACAGTGAAATAAGATGCCAAGAGCTTTCCAACAAGACAAAAATCGTGCATTTTCGATATGTTTTGGTTGGGAAACTTAACCAACCAAAAAAGACTACCTATCTACATAGGTATACTGAAAAACTAGACTTCACTCTTTCACTGATATCTCACAAACTACATAAGCTTTCAAAGCGATATTTGATATGCAAAAAGTACACAAGATAAGATTTCCAATGAATGTTTAAACGCAGAAAATCATTACATATGCAGTGAGATATGAGCTCTGCAACAGAGTTGTGTACAAACTCATGTGCGGCTGGAAGGAGTCTAAGGGAAAACCAAAATGACCAAATGGCTAGATCCGACTACTGGGAGCTCTTGCCTCTTTCTCTCCTTGTTTTGAATGTGCTCCCACTTCACTTTTATAACCAATGAGCATGTGAAGAAGTTTGCGCCTTCTTCTTAACTCACCACTTTCTCCACTACATGCTACTAACTACAAGGCAAGATATTGTATCTCTTACTCATCATGAAGCTTTGACTAGACTTTTTCTTTTATTGTTTTTTCCTTTTTTCCTCTACTTTTCCTTTATCTTTAAATTTGGTAAATTTATCCAAGCATGGATCATATGAAATTGAGCTTGTACATTTATCTTCAACAATATATACATACACACTCACACCTATACACACACACATAGTCACTTATATATTACATGCACACATAAATTTACATACACACACATATGCATACACACACATGCATATACATATAAATATGCATACTCACACCTATACACACACACACACACACTAACTTACATATTACATACACACATGCATATACATACACACAAATATGCATCTACATACGTACACATATGCATATTCATACACAGACATATGCATATACATACACACACATATGCATATACATACATATAGATATGCATACACACATGCATATACATACATACACATATGCATACACACACATATGCATATATATACACACATATGCACATACATACACACATATGGATATGCATACACACATATGCATACATATGCATATGCATACATACATACACACATATGCATACACATAATTTTTTAATTAAACTAAATATATATAAAAAAGAAAAGAGAAAAATTAAAATATATAATTAAATATATATAAACAATAGGATCTTAGTAAAGATAAATAAATACAAAAATAGCGAGTGTTTTAATTAAATATATAGAATTAGGATTTTAAGGTTTTTTATCAAATTAAATATATAAAAATAGGATTAGGGTTTCTAGGTTTTTAACAAATGCATACACACATACAGACACATAATATATATATAGATACATATACACATGCACACACACATATACATGTTTTAGGTCTAGGTCTTTAGGATTAGGGTTTTAGGTTTTTCTCATACATATGATAAAAATAAATATATATAATGAAATATATAAAAAATAGGTCTATAGTATCATATAAAATAATGTATATAAAAATAGGTTTTTAGTATAGATAAATAAATATATATAAAAAAATGTATAATTAAATATATATAATCATATATATATATATTTAAATATATAAAAATAGGTCTTTCGTATAGATAAATAAATATGAAAATAGCTAGAATTGCAATCAAATATATATAATTAAATATTTAAATTTAGTATTTTAATTAAATATATAAAAATAGGATTAGGTTTCTCACATTGTTTACACATTCACACACACATATACACATATACACACATAGTATATGTACACATACATACATACACACATATATATATAGATATATATACATACATATATACATGCATACACACATATAAATTTTTTTGGTCTAAGTTGTTATAATTAGGGTTTAGGGTTTTTACACATGCATAACATATACACATATACACATATAATGCATATACATATATACATACATATACACATGTATACACACAATTGCATGTTCTAGGTCTAGGTCCTTAGGATTAGAGATTTAGGCTTTTTTATATACAATAATAAAAATAAATATATATAATTAAATATATAAAATACAAGTCTTTAGTATATATATAGATAATATATAGAAAAATATATCTTTACTATAGAAAAATAAATAAATAAATATATATATATATAATTAGATATATATAATCAAATATATGAAAAATAGGGATTTACCATTTTTTAATTAAATAAAATATATATAAGAAAAAGAAAAAAAATTGGAATATATAATTAAATTAAAAAAATAGGATGTTAGTATAGATAAATTAATATGAAAATAGCTAGTATTTCAATTAAATATATATAATTGAATATATAAAATTAGGGTTTTATTGTTTTTTATCAAATTAAATTTATAAAATTAGGATTAGGGTTTTTAACCTAATGAACCGTTTCTCATAGTCTTCTTAGGCAATTGAGCCTCGATAATTCCTACTTACTCAATTTGAATCGCAGGGTATTCCACAGATCTCATAGTACAACATGTTGATGTCTTGCATAGCTCTTATGTGCAATGTGTAATTAGAAGCATAAAAAATGCTTCATTTGAATTTGAATAATCTCATGCTTCACTTGAATTTGAATATGGAGGGTGCATAAGTTGCGAAAAGGATCTCTCATGAAGGAAATGAAAAGGTCATTAGTTTTTCTTTGTATATCCCCTTAAGTTTCTTGGACGTATCTATGGTCTTATATATTTGAAAATAAAAACACACCCATGGATCCCCTAATCTCACAAAAGGAAGGTAGGACACCAAACACCCTCCTAGGAATGAACACAACGCCAAGGTCCTCTAAGGAAAAGAACTATGAAAACATGGTGCTATTTAAATGTAGAATATGATTATCATTGATGAGTGAGAAGAAAATGTTGATTTAATACAACATATATAAGCAAGTTCCACACTTCTACGGAAGCATATATCATGTTCCATTAGTAAATTAATATTAGGTAATTGATTAGGCTATGGTAGATAACATTTCTATGGTAGATCCTCATCTATTGGGGGTCTGTTGGGGGATTCGGGGACAAGAAGGAGTTTGAGGGTTTGTAGGAGAAAAAAGAGATGATGAAAATGGAATAATAGTGAGAACTTCTGCAAAGGAATACTCTTGAAAACCTTGAATATTAATTATCCTGCAACAATTACAATGACTGCGCACAGTCCAATCAATGACTAAATACCACTTCAGAGAGTATCAATTACTGAAGACCAATTATCTCAAGTCCTCTAGCGGCGGCCTCTCGTGCACCAATCCTTCACTTGCTTCCCGCTTCCCTTGTGCACACCTTGCACTAAGCTTCCGCCAAGCTAAGGAATTGGTATCACTGCGCACGCAATAGCCCTTGGAACTCTTGGAATCCAGCCCGCCTTCTCTCTTCTCTGCACACTTTCCTCTTGGCACCTCTTGCACTCGTGAGTGTCGTCGCCCACTGGAGGCTCTTCTTGCTTCCTTTCTTGCTCTCCACTCTCAATGTGTCCGAATAGCCTTTGTCCTTCCTTTTGTTTTAGAGTCCGCCGGTTCGCGCACTCTAACTGCAATACAATCTTGGTGTCCTTTCAATGTCCCAAGATTGTCTTTTTGAACTGGTCCTCAACGATTCGCTACTTTGTCTTGTAGTGTCTTTAGAACAAGAGTGACTTTTAAAATAAAATTTTGATTGGGCGGCCTATTTCCACCTTTTCGTACGCGGCCTTCCACCTTCACTTTTCCTTTTAATTCTTTTTCTTTTTCACCTTAAGATTTAGATTCAACCTTTGAACCTTAAGAGGAAAAATACCTTGTACCTTTAGTTTCAACCGGCTAGGGCTCTACAGATGCCCACCACCTAAAGATCTCTCCGTCCCGGAGAGAGACAACAGCGATACCAACTGAGAAATTGCAAAGACACAGAGATGAGAATGACGTAGGCAAGAAAAAAATAAAGGATGTGTATCTTATTGAGAAGAAAAAGTATAATGCACCCGACAAGAATGAGAGAAATCAAAATTATGAGGTAATTATTGGCAAAGGGATACTGGAATCGAAGAGCAATATTTTATGACTGGGATGAGCAAGTTATTTAGACTGAGGAATTTAATTTATTGTGGAGGGTGATTGAGGTTGTCAGCCGAGGTTGATGGAGAAGGGGGCAAAGGAGCAGAAGCTTGTTCGATCGTAAGCTGTAGCGAACTCAGGCATTGTCTAAGGTGATCCCTTTCCCTGCGGATACGTCGGCATGCAGCATTAGCACAAAGCCCTAAGTTGGAGCGATTCTGAAGATCTTCTAAGGCTTTCATCGCAGAGTCGGCCATATCGCGATAATGATCTCGCTCTTCTTTGAGCAATCGGGTTGATTCGTTGAGGGAGTGCCATTGAGAGGTTGCCATGCGATTGATGTTTTCTATTGTTGAGATATACTGTTGATGAACCGAAGCTGCTGCGGAAACCGAATCCAAGGAAATCTGAGAAGCCTGAGCATTGCCGATAGCGACTACACTCGCGTCCTGGAGTAGTTGCAAAAATGAAGGTGTTGATGGTAGGTCAAAAGGCGGAGCGGGATTGGCCGGTGGAGCAGGAGGGGGAGGGGGAGGGGGAATATACGGCGGAGGAGTATGAAGGTTTGGAGCGGCCGATGGAGTGGGAAGTGAAAGATTGGGGGAAGGGAGATGTTGACTGACAGGAAGGTTACTGATAGAGGGGGATGTGAAATCCGGGTGAATGGGTGGCATACAGGTGGGGTTTTGAGGGTTGAGCTAGGTTTGAATAAGTGGGGTGAAATCGGAAGAGAGGGGAGGTCTAGGGATAATAGGAGGGGTAGGCATGGATGGAGAATTTGTAGATACAGGAGGGAAAGGGGAAGAAGCTTGGGTAGTGAAGGAGTGGACGTGAGGGGTGGGAGTCATGAATGGAGAGGTGGTGGCTGTGGGCGGGATAGGTGAAGAAGATTGGGGAGGGAAGGAGGGCACATCAGGGGGATGAGTTAAGAACGGAGAAGTGGTAGAGGCAGGAGGGATAGTTGAAGAAGAATGGGGAGGGATGGAGGTTACATCAGGGGGGTTAGTTATGAATGGAGAGGTGGTAGATGCAGGAGGAATGGGTGAAGAAGATTGGGGAGGGCAGGAAGTTACATCAGGTGGCGCGGAGGTGGGTGTCGAGGCGGAAGTTGAGTCAATAGAGATTAGAGGGGGGGAGGGAGATGGAGCAATGGAAGGTCCAGGTTGGGAAGGGAGATAAGCAGCATTGTGTGCAGAATGTGCTGGAATCTGATATAGCCAAGATAAGAAGGGTGCAGAATAGATGGAAAATGCATGAGAGCCTCTAGAGATAGCCTGGCGTAGGCGACGGGAGCGCAACATCAAGGAACTATAAATGAGGTGTGCGTAAGGGTAGGGGCGGCTATGGAGAAAGCAAAAGAGCGGATCAGCGATACGAATATCAGACCACGGAAGGGAAGAGGTTTGGCTGCGGAGTAAGAAGAAAAAGATGAACGCATTGAGAAGGGTGGTCATGCGGAGCGAAAACCTAGCATTACTTTGAAAATGTGTGTTACAAAAGGCAATAGTGGCGGAGGCGGACAGTCCAGAGTATAGGAAAGGGGGAGCACGAAAATCTATTAGGGAAGACCCAATACTTGCGGCAATGTCTGGGATGAAGAGAGTGCCCGTTCGAAAATGAGGGAAGAGGCGGATGGCTTCATAAACCTGGGTAAAATTGGCGGGGTTGAAGAAAACATTAGCCAAGCCCCACAAGCCCGCCTGTTGAAGATCCTCAATAGAAAACATTTGAGGAAGGGCAATGGTAGGAATGGAGAGATACATTCGGATTTGCAGGTTTATGTCAGGTGGGAGAAACAGGCGCATATAATCCCCTGTTGGCGAAGATGGGTGGGATGAATGAGATATAGATGGGGAAGGAGAAGGAGGGTGCGGGAGGGGAGGTGGGGAATACAGGTAGCTGGAATCTGAGTCTATGGAATAAAGGGGAAGATCCAGGGTTGGTGCTGTTTGAGTCGCTTGAATAGATGGGTCTGCCGATGAAGGAGGAGGGGGATTGGGATGGGCATAAGCAATTGTGGAGGCAGGAGCAGAACTATCACCCGGAGCGGGGTCCGCCATGGATGAAACTGGGGAAAGGAAATGGAGCAGAAGAAAGCCTCTAGAGGGGAAGAGGAATCGATAGGTTGAGGTGGAGGGAGGGGGGCAGAGGGTGGGATGATTGGATGGTGTTGGGAGGAAGAGGGGGGCATACGGTGGAGAGGGAGAGGGGTTGTTTTGATGAGGGGGGGGCGTTGGGGTGAATGGAGTCGGGAGGGGTTTGCACTGGGTTGTGAGGAGGGGGGGGGGGTTGGGTGAGCGGTGTCGGGAGGGGGGCGCGGGGTAGTGATGAGGGGGGGGTGTTGGGTGAGGGGGGTCGGGAGGGGGTCGCGGGGTTTTGATGAGGGGGGTGTTGGGGTGAGTGGGGGGTGTGTTGAGTATTGGAGAGGGGGGGGGGGCTGGGGGGTGCTGTGCCGAGCGTGGTCGGGAGGGGGGGTGTTGATTGAGAGGGAGGGGGGAGCGCTGATTTGAGAGGGGGGGGGGGTGTTGTGAGTATTGGAGAGGGGGGGTTGTTTTGAGTATTGGAGAGGGGGGTGCTCTGCCGAGCGGGGTCGGGAGGGGGGGCGTTGATTGAGAGGGAGGGGGGAGCGCTGATTTGAGAGGGGGGGGGTGTTGTGAGTATTGGAGAGGGGGGGTTGTTTTGAGTATTGGAGAGGGGGGTGCTGTGCCGAGCGGGGTCGGGAGGGGGGGGCGTTGGTCTGAGAGGGGGGGTGTGTTGAGTATTGGAGAGGGGGGGGCTGGGGGGTGCTGTGCCGAGCGGGGTCGGGAGGGGGGGGGGCGTGGGTTTGAGAGGGGGGGTGTGTTGAGTATTGGAGAGGGGGGGGCTGGGGGGTGCTGTGCGGAGCGGGGTCGGGAGGGGGGGGGCGTGGGTTTGAGAGGGGGGGTGTGTTGAGTATTGGAGAGGGGGGGGGGGGGTTGGGGGGTGCTGTGCCGAGCGGGGTCGGGAGGGGGGGGCGTGGGTTTGAGAGGGGGGGTGTTTGAGTATTGGAGAGGGGGGGGCTGGGGGGTGCTGTGCCGAGCGGGGTCGGGAGGGGGGGGGGCGTGGGTTTGAGAGGGGGGGTGTGTGGAGTATTGGAGAGGGGGGGGGGGCTGGGGGGGTGCTGTGCCGAGCGGGGTCGGGAGGGGGGGGGGGGGGCGTGGGTTTGAGAGGGGGGGTGTGTGGAGTATTGGAGAGGGGGGGGGGGGCTGGGGGTGCGGTGCCGAGCGGGGTCGGGAGGGGGGGGGGCGTGGGTTTGAGAGGGGGGGTGTGTGGAGTATTGGAGAGGGGGGGGGGCTGGGGGGTGCTGTGCCGAGCGGGGTCGGGAGGGGGGGGGGCGCGTGGGTTTGAGAGGGGGGGGGGTTGGGGATTGGAGAGGGGGGGGGCTGGGGGGTGCTGTGCCGAGCGGGGTCGGGAGGGGGGGGGGGCGTTGGTTTGAGAGGGGGGGGTGTGTTGAGGATTGGAGAGGGGGGGGCTGGGGGGTGCTGTGCCGAGCGGGGTCGGGAGGGGGGGGGCGTGGTTTGAGAGGGGGGGGTGTGTTGAGGATTGGAGAGGGGGGGGCTGGGGGGTGCTGTGCCGAGCGGGGTCGGGAGGGGGGGGGGGCGTGGGTTTGAGAGGGGGGGTGTGTTGAGTATTGGAGAGGGGGGGGGGGGCTGGGGGGTGCTGTGCCGAGCGGGGTCGGGAGGGGGGGCGTGGGTTTGAGAGGGGGGGCGTGGGTTTGAGAGGGGGGGTGTGTGGAGTATTGGAGAGGGGGGGGGCTGGGGGGTGCGGTGCCGAGTGGGGTCGGGAGGGGGGGGCGTGGGTTTGAGAGGGGGGGTGTGTGGAGTATTGGAGAGGGGGGGGCTGGGGGGTGCTGTGCCGAGCGGGGTCGGGAGGGGGGGGGGCGTGGGTTTGAGAGGGGGGGTGTGTTGAGTATTGGAGAGGGGGGGGGGGCTGGGGGGTGCTGTGCCGAGCGGGGTCGGGAGGGGGGGGCGTGGGTTTGAGAGGGGGGGTGTGTGGAGTATTGGAGAGGGGGGGGCTGGGGGGTGCGGTGCCGAGCGGGGTCGGGAGGGGGGGGGGCGTGGGTTTGAGAGGGGGGGTGTGTGGAGTATTGGAGAGGGGGGGGGCTGGGGGGTGCTGTGCCGAGCGGGGTCGGGAGGGGGGGTGCGCGTGCTGAGGGAGATGGAGGGGGGAAGGAGTGGAATAATCAGCAGAGGGGAGTGATGAGGGTGATAGAGGAGAGAATGAGGGGGATAATAGGCAGAGGGCGCTGGGTCGGAATTAGGAGGGAGGGCCGATCGTGGTTGTAGGGGGTGGTTGGGTTGTAGAGGAGTTGGAGAGGGGGCGCTGAGGAGGTTGGGGCGGGGGAAGGGAGGGGCGCACGCGGGTGGGATGGGGGGAGAGTGGGGTTGAAGTGGATGGATAGGAGGTGGAGGGGCGGTAGTATGGAAAGGGGGAAGGAGGAGGGAGGGTGGTGGTATGGAGGAGTTGATGGGGTGGAAGGGGGCGTGAGAGATGATCGTCCTCTGTCTTTCTTAGCACAACCGGTTTGTGCAATGAACAAATAGTACGGAGTTCTGATGTGTTGAAGCCAGAATGAAGAAAGAGGCCATATTATATAGCTAGTTTGAATGAGGGAGCACCTTTCAAGAAGGAGCGGTCTAGCATAAAAGGGTGATCAAAAAGAGAGGAGATGACAATGTTAATCTCATCCATCCGAGAGACAAACAAAGGAAAGGGCAAAACTGAAAGTTACTTAGCAAAACTATGAGCCATTCAAGTGATGAAATTTATTTATGAAGTGAGTAAAATCTTGAATTTTGATGGAAAAGAAAACTTGCGTCAAAAAAAAAATTTTTGTTTGATTTTGATTAAAAAAGAAAAAACGTGCGCCCAATTTTTTTTTTGATATTCATAAAAACTGCGCCCAACCTTCATTGAGCTGATTATTACTACTTATTAAAACAATCCAAAACCAACAAGATAAAGGAAAATGCAATGGTTATGATACTTGATAATAAGCCTTGAGTCTGGAAATGTTAACTAAAGGTAGGGTGTTGCCATCGAGTGTTTCCAATTGCACTGCACCCCACTGCAGCATCTTCGTAATGCGAAAAGGGCCTTCCGAGTGAGGGATCCATTTCCCTTTGTTTTGATTAGAAATTTGTGGTCTGTGCAGGAGGGCTAAATTTCCAGGCTTTAATGTGTTTTGCCATAGATTTTGTCATGAGTCTCCTTCCTGTGTAATTGCTGCTTCTCTAACTGTTTGGATGCTAGAATTCTCGATTCTTCCAGTTTATGCAAAGCAGACAGTCTTGCTGAAACTTCCATCCCATTTTTCTCTAGTCTTTCCGTTCTTATAGAGCCTCTGATAAATTCAAATGATTCAATAGGAACCAAGCCATAAACTAATTGAAAGGGGGAATACCCAGTCTCTTTATAGGCCAGTCTGTATGCCCATAATGTACCCAGATAGGCCCGTCCCCAAGAGGTCGGCTGCAACATGCATTCTTTTCGTAACATTGAAATTAATACTTTGTTTGTTGACTCGGCTTGTCCATTAGCTCGTGGGTAGTATGCACAAGAAGTCCTGTGTAAAATGCGATACCTGTTGGAAATTTCTTGCAATATTTTGTTAACAAAATGAGTACCCTGATCGGTACAGATTTCCAGCGGGCATCCAAATCTGCAAATGATGTTACAATACAAAAAGTCAGCCACTATTTGTGTAGAGCAATCCGTTGATGCAATAGCTTCAGCCCATTTTGTTGCGTAGTCCGTGGCTATCAGTAAGTACTTTTCCCTTTTTGGAAGTGCCGGAGGGTATATAGGCCCAACAAAGTCTAATCCCCACTTCTCAAAGGGCTGCCAAGAAGTGGAAACTACCAAAGGGTGATGTCTTTGCTTGGTGGGTTTAGGTCCACACCTCTGGCACACATCACATGTTTTTCTCCAATTATCTGCATCCCTAAAGAGTGTAGGCCACCATAGACCAGCATCTAGTATTCTCTAGCTCATGATATGCCCTGGAAGGTGCCCACCACCTGTTCCTTCATGTGCAAATTGCAGTATTTCCCTCACTTCATCTTCCTCTAAGCATTTCCTGTCTGTAGAGTGTCATCCTTGCCCTGTCTGTAGAGTTTACCCTGAATGAAAGTATATGGTCTACTCTTGATAAGCAGCCTCTTTCTTAGTACAGCATTAGCACTTTCTGGATACAATCCAGTATTAATGAACTGCTTGATATCATCATACCATCCTTTAGGTTGTATAGCAAACAAGTGTGCGTCCGGGAAATCATCATTGATACCACTGGTTTGATCCTTCCTATTTATTCTGGACAAGTGATCCGCCATCACATTTTCTCTTCCTGGCTTATGGATTACCGAGAAGTCGAACTCTTGGAATAACAGTAACCACCTCCATATTCTACCCGTAGCATGTGGTTTGTTGAGTAAGTACTTGAGTGGTTGGTGATCTGATATAATAATAAATTTTACCCCCAATAAGTAATGGCAGAATTTTTGAACTACAAAGACCATTGCTAGTGCTTCCCTTTCGGTGGTACTGTAATTTCTTTCAGCCTTGGTCAAGATTCTACTGGCATATTGAATTGGCCTGTCCATTTTAAATTCTTCACTGGGTTGAGTCAGAACGGCTCCCACTGCATATGCACTGGCATCGACATGTATATGAAAGATTTTTGACCACTCCGGGGTGACCAAGATAGGAGCACACACTAGCCGTGACCTTAATGTCTGATATGCTTTTTCCTCCTCTTCTTCCCATTTGAAAGGTACTTCTTTACTTGTGAGTTTAGTCAGAGGTCTAGCTATCTCTGCATACATTTTTATAAACCTTCTATGATAACCGGTATGCCCCAAGAAACTCTGGATCTCTTTAGGAGTTTTGGGTTTAGGTAACTTTAATATAGAAAGAATTTTGTCAGGATCTGGGGCCATACCTTTAGCGGATACCACATGTCCTAAGAGGGTTCCTTCTGTCACAAGGAAATGACATTTATTTGGATTGAGCTTTAACTTGGTTTCTCTGCATCTTTGGAAAATATTCTGTAGCTGTCTCAGGTGCAGGTCCAAACAATCTAGATGAGTTTCTTTGTGAGATCCTGAAAATGAAGAGAAATCATCCATGAAGATTCTAAGTGATTCCAGCAATAAGGGCCCAAAAATGAGATTGACCGTTCTGTTAAATGTGGCTGGAGCATTTCTTAGCCCAAATGGCATTTTTACATACACATACGTTCCCCACGGTGTGATAAAAGCAGTCTTTTCACGATCCTCTGGGTGTATTGATATTTGATTATAGCCACTGAAGCCATCCATAAAACTATATAGTGCATGCCCCGCCACTTCTTCAATGACCTGTTCTGCAAAAGGCATAGGGAACCCGTCTGGAATGGTCACCTTGTTGAGAGCTCTAAAGTCCACACAAATCCTGATTTTATTAGTATTCTTCTTTGGTACTATAACCATAGGTGAGAGCCACTCTGAGTGTTCCACAGGAATGATGATTCCTGCATCTTCCATCTTTTGGATTTCCACATAGACAGCTTCGGCATACTTTGGATTGAGTCTATAACTCCTTCCTCTGATGGGTCTGGCTCCCTCAACCAGAGGAATTCTGTGCTCTCCATAAGATGCAGGCACTCCTTCTAAGTCTTTATAATGCCAGGCAAAAACATCTGCATACTGGGTTAAGAATGATTTTACCTTTTCTAGAAGCTTTGGGTGGCTCCACAACCAAGTGGCCACTAGAACTGGTTGATTATTGTTTTGGGTGCATAAATGTACTTCTTGAACCGGGTTTCTTGTTACCAGATTATCTTCTTGTGCATCTGCTTCTTTGTCTTCTTCTACTAGCTTTTCGTGCATTGCTTCATAAGCAGGTGTATTTTGAACTTCGATGTTTTCCTCCTTGTCCTGCATCCATCCTGCAGGAATTTCTTGAATTGGGAAAGAACATTCAACCTCAGAGTTTTTTACCTTGCTTTTAGCTTGGGAAACTTCGTTATCTGATGTTGACACATCCTCCTCCAATTTGTATTTGAGGGGTATCTTCCTGCCCCTTCTATGGTCAGTGATGGGCTCTCCCAATCCATCAACCTGGACCTTTCCTTTGTCTTCATCATAGCCTCCAAATGTATCAGGATTATCAAGAAAAATTCCAAAACAAGAAGAAGAGTTGCCGGCATGAAGCCAACTTAAAATATCCTCTTCTTCCTCAAAATCTATTTGGGGTTGATCCTCCGCTTCTGTTTCCATGCAAATGCTCACTGTTTGCATCATACTAGTGTTTCCTTGATTGTCTGGGCCTTCTTCTAAATGAATTTGTGTCAGCTCCTGCCCTTTCTTTTGTACCCACATGGTGTCCTTACCCCAATCATGAATGACACTGGCATGCCTCAGCCAAGGTCTTCCAATTAAGAGGGGAAATCCTCCTTCAACTTGGGGCAATCTTAAAACCACAAAATCCAGGATAAATAGATTACCTTGTACTTCAAGTGGAACTTTTGGGATTACCCCTAAGGGCCTTACTTTGCTCTGATCTGCCAAAGTGACCGTGAAATTTGCAGGTCTTGAAGGGTGGAGTCCAATCCTTTTCATAGTATGTTCAGGCATCAAATTAATGCCAGAACCACCATCTACAATAACACCTTGAAATTCATGGCCCTTGATTGATATTGTGAGCCGATGGCTTTTATAATCTGTGAGGGGTGCTTCCCCCCTGATTATCCCTTGATGTAAGATAGTAGTCTTAGCTACTAAGCTTGTCGTAGAAGCTTCATCAATTATCTGTAATAATTCTGACCTGAATTTCCCATCCATCTTTATTAAATCAAGAATACTAACCTCCTTTTTCATGGACTTGAGCAGTCTGGAGGCTTCGGATTCCTTAAGAGCTTGGGCTCCACTTGACTTATCCAACTCCTCATGAGCCCTGCTGAATGCCTGTCCAATGACATCATTGGTACCTGTGCAATTTTCCTTTTTCCTTGTCTCTGCAAATGTGGTGGCTAGGTCTTCGGACACACCTTTGTCTCTGTTTAATCCATTAACCAATGATTCTTGACCCACGTCCACTAGAGCCTTCCCTTTGCTTCTTGTCTGTACAGTAAAAGAGTCAATTTCCTCTAACTGCACCACCCTGGTAGATGGTGACGGCACCTTAACTTGATTTGCCATTTCTTCTTCCTGCACAGAAATCATTTGGATATGGGGCCCTGATGAAGAGGCTTGATTCTTAGGACAACAATTTGTATAATGGTCTCTGGCCTCAGGGCAGTTCCTGCAAGGAGGTGCATTCTCTGGTAGGGTGCACCTACTTTGATAGTGCCCACATTCTCCACACCTGAAGCAAATAATTGGCCTTCTAGGCCCATTTGCAAGGTTAGTTCTTGGTCTAGGATTATAGTTATTACCTTGGTTTATTGCTGCTGCCATTACATTTGCTGGTGGCAAGAGCCCGCCTTGTGTCCAGTATGTCGTTGTCGGTATTCCCCTTGATTGGCATTCATGGGCCTCATGCCCAATCTTTCTGCATAATTGACAAGTCACATTTAGCAAAGGGCATTCACTTACTATATGTCCTTGCTTACTGCACATGGAGCACCATAGTCCGTTCTTAATGCCGCCTCCTTTTAGTTCTTGCAACTCCTGCCTCAGCTGAGCTAGTTCCTCTGCTTGGGCTTCCTCTTCCTTTTGGAGCTTGAGGGCTTCAATCTCTCTTTTCAGCTGAGCTACAGTAGTCTCCTCCTCTGTATAGGGCTTATTCCTCTTCAAGCTTTCCAATTCCCTTCTTAACTGGCTCACTGGGTCCTCCAGTTCTGTACCATATGATAGTTGGGAAGACGTTGTACCAAACTGGTGCCTTATTTGTTCCAAGCGGGTGGCCGTGTTGATGAATTTCTCAACAGAGGCCGTAGGTAGCACCAACTCTTTTATTTTGCATTGGGTGACCACAGGTAAAGGTTTGGCTAACCACTTCTTGACAAAGAAGTCGTGTGGTGGATCCGGTAATTTGGCCATTAATGCTTTGGCCCTGGTCACGAATTCGGGGAACTTCTCTCCTGGAACCAACTTTAAGTTTTCCAATTCTTCTATAATGATCTCAGCCGTGTTGCCCTGCTGAAATTGATTCTTAAAGGCCTCTTTCATCAAATCCCAAGAGGTAAAGTGATTTTCGGTAAACTGACTAAACCACTTGTCTGCCAGACCTTCCAATGTGGCGGGGAAGAGTATCAAGAAAGCATCTTCCCTACCCATTAGTCCCCTAGTCTTACATAATGAAAGAAATCGTCGAATGTGCTCATCTGGGTCCTCATGGGCTAATCCTCTGAAGGAGGGGAATTTTATGTTTAACCTGGAGAGTAAGATTTCTAGGTCCACCTGTCCTGCCATGCTTCCTACCGATGAAGTCGATGAAAGTGGACTCGATGATCTTCGGTTCGTCTTTCTTCTTGTCTGCTTGCACTTGATTCTCAAGGTTTGTGACCGGGTCGCGGTCATGAGCTATTCATAGTCCACTTAAAATGAGACCTTGATAGAAGGATGTACCTTTTGGCCCACTGGAGTAATGTTGTCAACAGTGGAATGTTGTCCTCCAATGGCAATATATAGTCTCCTATGCTCAAAGCTCCTTGGAAGTCCCACCGTGCGTGCCAAATTTGTTGGGGGATTCGGGGACAAGAAGGAGTTTGAGGGTTTGTAGGAGAAAAAAGAGATGATGAAAATGGAATAATAGTGAGAACTTCTGCAAAGGAATACTCTTGAAAACCTTGAATATTAATTATCCTGCAACAATTACAATGACTGCGCACAGTCCAATCAATGACTAAATACCACTTCAGAGAGTATCAATTACTGAAGACCAATTATCTCAAGTCCTCTAGCGGCGGCCTCTCGTGCACCAATCCTTCACTTGCTTCCCGCTTCCCTTGTGCACACCTTGCACTAAGCTTCCGCCAAGCTAAGGAATTGGTATCACTGCGCACGCAATAGCCCTTGGAACTCTTGGAATCCAGCCCGCCTTCTCTCTTCTCTGCACACTTTCCTCTTGGCACCTCTTGCACTCGTGAGTGTCGTCGCCCACTGGAGGCTCTTCTTGCTTCCTTTCTTGCTCCTCTGAAGCTCTCCCTTGCTCTCTACTCTCAATGTGTCCGAATAGCCTTTGTCCTTCCTTTTGTTTTAGAGTCCGCCGGTTCGCGCACTCTAACTGCAATACAATCTTGGTGTCCTTTCAATGTCCCAAGATTGTCTTTTTGAACTGGTCCTCAACGATTCGCTACTTTGTCTTGTAGTGTCTTTAGAACAAGAGTGACTTTTAAAATAAAATTTTGATTGGGCGGCCTATTTCCACCTTTTCGTACGCGGCCTTCCACCTTCACTTTTCCTTTTAATTCTTTTTCTTTTTCACCTTAAGATTTAGATTCAACCTTTGAACCTTAAGAGGAAAAATACCTTGTACCTTTAGTTTCAACCGGCTAGGGCTCTACAGGGTCCCTAGAAAAGTAAATGTAGAGCACACCCACAAGCTAATGACCATAACTTAAGATAGTATTAAAGAAAACTAATGTGAAAAAAAAAATCACATTAAGAACTTCATTGTTAATGTTTTACTAGATACAACATATCATAACTTGAGATAATAAGAAAAAAAAACAAAAGTGAAAAAAATCATAATAAGAACTTCATTGTTAGATGTTACCTAGTTCAAATTAGGGAGTCCCTACAAAGATAAATGTAGAGCATGCCCACACGCTAATGGCCGTAACTTAAAATAGTAAGAAAGAAAAATGATATGAACAAAAATCACATTAAGAAATTCATTGTTGGATGTTTTACTAGATACAGCATATCATACTCTGAGAGAGTAATAAAAAACAAAAGTGAAAGAAAATCACAATAAGAATCTGATTATTAGATGTTACCTAATTCAAAGCAGGTATCTCTTATAGCGTTAGAGCCATTCTTTTCTATTGTCTACTTTAGCAGGTATTAGAGCTCTATATTTTAGTAGTTGTTCAATGTTCAATCTCGCATTTTGTAGAATTTGGAGGATTCCATGGCTGTTAAGCCCACTTTTAATTGTACTTTCAAATGAATTCAAGCTAATCAAAAGAGTAGATCTCAATGATCTAACTTCCTTAAAAAATAAAACATGTACTCTCAATGATCTAACTTCCTTAAAAAATGAAACATGTATTTTGCCTTTTTCTTTTAACATATAACTTCAAGGTTTGCAAGTCATCGCTCTAGTGGAGATTTTTAACCTTGAGTAGAAATGTGCACATTTTTTCTTTGAAAACTCAAAACGCTTAGACCTCTCAAAAAAAAAAGAGCGCATGTTGTAATGGAAATACTTTTACCTTTTTCGAATGGAGGTTCAACACTGAAGACTTTGGGTTGATTCGACGTGAACCTTTGAATGTGAAGGATAAAAGGATTCCATTGGGCGTATGGGTATTCTTTTTTTAAATTTCAAGTCAGAAAAAGAGAGTAGATTGAAGAGTACAATAAACATTATTATATTTTAAAACTTAAAACTTGCATCGATGGACAGATTTTGTGGTACATCCGTCAAATATTTATGATGCCAAAATATTTCGTGGTACGCATTTCAATAGTGAAAACTCCCTTTCACGAGCAAGGGGGCAAGAAATAGCTACAACACTTCATATTTTCTAAAGTAACAATTTACATTCTATTAGAGGAAAATCCTTAGAAATAGAGAGGGAGTTCTAAAAAGGAGATTAATTAAGCCCATGAGGGAAAGTCTACTAGTGATTGGGAATTCATCAGGTACATATGAAGAAGGGCATCTCATTTTCATCATCGAAGGAGGAGCTCTAGTGGGGAAAACCTAGTAGCTACACCTCTAATGCAATAGAGAGAAAGATATATGCATGAGAGATAGAATAATGTTAATGTTTTCAAGAATCCCCCTAAGCCAAGGTTAGAGCATGTGTGTATACATACACACATGCATATGCATACATACATACATCCATGCATATGCATACACACATACATGCATGCATATGCATACACACATACATGCATGCATATGCATACACACATGTATATGCACACACATGCATATGCATATGCATACACACATGTATATGCACACACATGCATATGCATACACACATGGCACACATGCATATGCATGTGTGTATATGTGTGTACGCATACACACATGCATATGCATACACAGATGCATATGCATACACAGATGCATATGCATACACAGATGCATATGCATACACAGATGCATATGCATACACAGATGCATATGCATACACAGATGCATATGCATACGTAGATGCATATGGATACAAACATGCATACGCATACACACATGCATTTTAACATCTCCACATTGGATGAGATGGGATCTCCACATACACCTTGGGGAGCACATGACCATGACGACTCCAAGATATATCACATACGTAATGGAGCTCCAGTCATGGATGGTCCATGCATAAGCGCATTAGACAACGTCATGTTAAAATGGAACGAACAAGATAAGGATTCCAAAATTTATATCATACAATCGATATATGAAGAGTACCGGCCAACACCCGGGCATCCTATTATGAGTTTAGAATTGATTCAGCATACGGCACGCGAGGTGGTCTCATCGGCAGTCCGAAGCTCGCGACGCTTTTAGAGCAGGCTTACCGAAGCATCTATGGTTAGATGTTGAAGAGTGGGAATCAATTCACGATGAGTAGCAACATACTCCTGATCCATATCGTCAACAACGAGATGTGGTGGCCACACGTTTAGATATGGTTGGAAGCTCGCATTTAGGTAGCGATGAATATGATAGTATGCGCTACCAATTTGTAAGTATCATTTTAATTATTGAATTTGTTTGTGTTAATCACATCATGTATGTTCATCTAACATTTTGCATGTTTACTATAAGACTTGGTAGTAGGTCATCCTTCAACGTGAACCGAAAAAGCTTATGGATATTGTCATGGGTTGGTTGCACTATTGCAGGACTCACAAGGATGTGGTGCAATCACTTCATGGCCGAAGAGTCTATGATTAGGTAAAATTATAGCTTGGTTTCGTATTTTTAGTTGTTGTTTATAAACGTCATGTCAATTTGTCTCATTTTACACATATGCTTTGTTGCAGGATTGTAGGTGTAAATGTTTTGATCCCCTTGTGTATATGTATGTTAGTGCTTTGCCACAATTTTGTATTACAATCCTATGTGGCAATGATGTACCATAATTTTGTATTTGATTCCTTTATGGAAGTGCTTTGTCACATTGCCATAATTTTGTATTACACTCCTATGTGGCAATGATGTACCATAATTTTGTATTCGATTCTTATATGGAAGTGCTTTGTTAGATTGCCACATATTTGTATTACACTCCTATGTGGCAATGATGTACCATAATTTTGTATTCGATTCCTTTATGGAAGTGCCTTGTCACATTTTGTATTCGGTTCTATATGGAAGTGCTTTGCCACACTCTTGTACATCCTTCATTTATGGAATATACAACTTTTTGTACATGATTCATGGTTCATTTTTGCTCATATAAAATCATGTTTTGGTTGCCATTAGAGTATTTATCACATGTACTCGGTTAAGAGTTGGGCAGAGTGTATTGTCTTTTGCTAGAAAACATCATGCTGTAGGAAAAGTCAACACAATCTACCCAAAAATCTTTTTACAGATATGATCATCGTTATAAGTGTCAGTACACCTAGCAGAGTCGTCAGCATGGATGTTGGTACACCCAGCAGAGTCGTTGGTATGGGCATCGGTATAAGCATCGGTATTACTGATGCTTATACTGATGCCTAAAGTGATGCCTATACAGATGCTTATATCGACGTTATGTTTCCGATGGGCATACCGATTGCGACAAGGACATCGCGGAGAAATTGTGCCCATTCATTTTCCTCCATAAGAGCCTCATTATACCCTCAATATGTTGTAGTGATGGATACTTGCACATATACACACACACACACACATCCACATTGCACAATACACACACACATTGCACATATAACACACACATAAATACTTGCACATATACACACACACACACACACATAGATACTTGCACATATACACACACATATAGATACTTGCACATATACACACACACACATACACATGCATATGCATACATACATAGACACATGTATACACACACATGCACATACATACATACATATGCATATACACAGATGCACATAGCTATATATGCATATACACACATGTCCATGCATACATATGCATACATACTTACATGCATTCATACACACACATACATACATATGCATACACACACAGGCATATGTATATATATACATAAATACAAGCACATACAAAAAATAATTGACTTGAGCCTAATCAAAGTTAATGATTCAAGTTAACAATTGATAATGATCCCTTTTTAATGGGAAATTTCTACCTTTATACTCAGCTCAAAATCAATCAGCCTTCAAAATAACCTATAATAATATTAAAAAAGTAAAAATTAATTATTATGTGCTTGAAAAACTATTGAATTATCATAAAAAGTAAAAAAATTTATTACGTGTTTACATCTTTTTCATCATAAGTATCAAAAGTTTGAGTGCATATGTAGATTTCTATCAAAACTTGGCCATAACAAGTCCCTCTTGATGTGATTGTCTTGATGTCAATATCTCAGCTAACAAAAGGTTTGCGTTGTATCAATACAATACAACTTCCTAAAGAAGATCTATGGATACGTGAATCTATATTGTATTAATACAACACAAACCTTCTGTTAGCTGATATACATTGTCCAAGATGCCATTGATCTTCAGCTATTGATACCTTCTCAACCCTTGAAATATCAAAAAGAACATAAAACCTTTTTCAACAATTACAATATTTTTTAATTCACAATCATACACACACATGCACATGCACATACACAATCATATTTGATTTTCACTTACAATCATATAACATACATACATGCACATACACATACACATACACACTTGCATATACATATTTTTATGTGCACATACATACACATGCATACACATACTTTCATGCACACATACACATATACATTCACACATAGATACTTGCACATATACATACACACACGGCCACACATACAGATATACTCACATGCATACACACACATGCATACATACTCATATGCATATGTACATGCATACATACACACATGCATATGCACATTCATTATTATATTCTAGAAAAAATACTGAACTATATCATAAAAAGTATAATCCTTTTTTACCTGTTTTCATCTTTTTCATCGTAAGTATCCAAGGATCAAGTGCATAAGTCGACTTCTATCAGAACTTCATCATCCCTCTCGATGCTATTGTCTCAACAAATTGATTTTTTTCCTCCCAACAATTCCCTCTTGATGCTATTGTCTTGATTCCAAGGCCCAATGTCTCAACTAAGAGAAGGTTCATGTTGTATCAATACAATACAACTTTCTAAAGAAGATCTATAGATCTGTGAAGTTATATTGAATCGATACAACAAGAACCTTCTCTTAGCTGAAATGCAACCTTTGATGCTTTTGATCTTCACTTATTAATACCCTTTGAACCCTTGAATTATAGAATAAACCCAAATATACACACATATACATGCATAATCATATAACATACATGCACATGCACATACACATACACATAGTATTGTGAAGTAAGAATCAATATTGATTCAAACAATCACAATACTTTTTTACAATCATACACACACATATACTATTGTGAAGTAACAATCAATGTTGAATCAAACAATCACAATAGATTTCATTCACAATTATACACTCAACTAAACACACATATACTATTGTGAAGTAAGAATCAATATTGATTCAAACAATCACAATACATTTTTATTCAGAATCATACACACATATACTATTGTGAAGTAAGAATCAATGTTGAATCAAACAATCACAATAGATTTCATTCACAATTATACACTCAAATACACATATATATACTATTGTGAAGTAAGAATCAATCTTGATTCAAACAATCACAATACATATTTACTCACAATCATACACACACATACATATACTATTGTGAAGTAACACAGGGTTCTCATCTCCAATCCATGAAAATACACTCTGAATAAACTAGATATATGAATTCCATATCTTTAAAGATGGAACTCTTATAAAGATCTCATAAGGTGGATTCTCATGAATCCAATGTCCTTGTCACTAGGATCGTTTGGTTCTATACATAATCTAACATGGTTTTTGATATTTGATTTATTACAATTTAATAAGTGACTAAGTAAAAGACCATAAATAAGTACTTATGAGGATTCTTATATTGTTTTGGTACCCTATAAGTTTTATTATCTAAGAGTCTATAATCTTATACAAAGATCTATTCGCCTGAGTTATATAAAAGCCTATCAATGCGTCCTACTAGAAAGCCATACTAGAGATCTTTGAACATGTTGATTTCCTTGAATAGCTAGTAATAATGAGTTAATTCTAGTAGTCAAGTGAATCCATCGAGTGAGCATTTTCACTCTTTGGGCTCCTAGGTCATGTCCCCATAATCTCCATAAACGTTTTGTGAGACTCTAATAAAGATTCAATGAATAAACGTTTTGTGGAAATGAATAATTCTAGCTCCATAAATCAAAGAAATTGTTGTATATCAACTTATATCCCATAAAGAGACATGTTTCTACCTTCTTTGGCATTAATATCAATGGTGTATCTAAATCAATCCCTTTTGGGCTTGTAAAAAGCTTAGCCCCATGCTTTATTTTTAATATACTAATCCTTAATAGGATAAATCCCTTGTCTTCCTTGATCTTTACCATATGTTAAATATCATAAAAATGATGAATCAAAGAGAATGTACACGTGCTTGCTTCCTTTTAATGAAGATGAATAAACCATTCATGAATGCTGGAGTAAAAAGAATTTAAACATTTTTCCAAAATGAACAATGAAAAGAGGCTTTTGTGAGATGATCTCTTTATCACACATCTTCCATATCTTGAAAGAAATTTTCCCTCAATCCTTTGATCATCTTCTAGTCTTTAGAGCCTTGAAATCTATTTGCATCTGCTACACCTTTTTTTTATATTCCCTCATTTTTAGAAGTCAAGGTAACCAAGGCTCTAGCATGGGTCCATTTATTCATGGAGGTTATTGCATCTCTTCAAAGTGGCCATGCAAAGAATGTTTTTGACCTTCTAGAAGAGTCTAGATATTCACGAGGATAGGGGCTATTTAAGGTTGGGAGGAGAGTGGTAGGTAGCTGATTGGGACCTCACAATTGGTATTAGAGCTTGTTAGAGAGAGAAATAGAGGGAAAGTTTGGAGTTGTAGAGGAAAAGTGTTCTTGGGAAGAGATGCTTGATCATCATCTTGAGAAAAAAGGGCTTATTCTTCCTCATGGAACATTGGCCTCACAGTTCGTGTAGAGGGTTTGTCTCATGGATAAAAAATGTTATTTTATCTTGGTCCCATCCACATCGCACAACTTACACAAAAAAGCATTATCAAATATGAGCATGAAAGTCTCCCATTCAGGAGGTGGTTCTTGAGAGCTCATGCATTTAGGAGATCTCAACCATCATCACCCAAGTATCCAACATAGATGGCACACTAATGATGATCCATAATGTTATCCAAAAACCAACCCTATGGAAGGAAACTCCATCTATTGATCCAACTAGTATTTAGATATCAATTATGGATGTTATAGCTTCTTCGAATACATATGTGAAGTGTAAAGTAAAGGATTTCAACACACAAAAGTACCACACACATGTGAGCATCGAGACTAAGGTAGATGGAGTGGGATAACGGATCAACAAATGGGATTAGTGCTTTGTTGTGTGCAATATACTTGAGGAGAAAAATAAAGATTCAAAATTCCATATAATTTCATGGATGTTGCACATAGATGGTGGAGAAAAAATGAATAGGATAAAATAGAACTTGCTACTTGGGCAAAATTCAAAGTGATTTTCCATGAAACGTTTTTTACCATCTAATGAGCCCAATTGGTGATTGGATGCTTGGTTCTCTGAGCAGCAAATTAACTTCATTGTGCAGAAGTACATAGATAAGTGTAGATATATTTTACTAAAGACCCTAGGTCATATATCAGATTTTTACTTGGGCTACATGAGATGTTGCAGCCACAAATTCATATGGAGTGTTGCCATACAGTGAATGACATTCTAGAGTAATTGTTTGTACTTGAGGATCCATGAAACTCACAACCTAAGCTCACTAGATAGAAAATGACTTGTAATAGGTTTTGGAGGCCAATAAATACAATTGTGATTCCCACTAAACAAATGAATATGATTCAAACTTCTAGTCACGGGAAGTAAAATTTAGTATCTTCTAAGGCAAACAAAGCATTTCAATGCTTTAATTTGTTCTAACCTTTCCCCTAGCTAATCTAACATCTTGCCACCTACAATTTCTACATTGGTAGAGATTATTATCTATCTATATGTCATTGTGTGCTTCCTTACTTCATAAGCAAGATAGCTCATAGTCTTGCTACGCTTGTAATATTCATTTTGAGTATAATCTGAGTCTAAAGTGTTCATTACCATTGAGTACATTGAGCTTCAAAGCTCACTCATCTTTTCTCTACATATTTTCAAGTATATGTGTGTGTAGAGTACACATAGGTACAAGGTGCTTTTATTGAATATTATTAGTTTTTCTTGTGAAAGGAGGTTCATACACCTCATACTATCCAAATAAAGTAATCTATGTCTTGTTGAAAATTCTACTGCATCTATTTTGTATCTGAAAAGTTTTAGAGGTTCAATGCTCTATTCCAAAAATTAATTGAAATTTTGGGTGAGTGTGGTAGAGTGGTCCCAGGCAATCTCCATTGTTCTTTTGTTGGAATTAAGAGGTGATGTAATCCATGAGTGGTATTAGAGCTCAACTTTGAGCATTAAAACAATTAAGAGGGGAAATTGAAGTTTCTTGAAAGCCATGGCTTCAAGCAAAGGCTAGTAAGACTTAAAGAGAATTTTGAAGCAAGATGGGGCTTCTATAATTACCAAAGATTCAAGAAAATTGGAGGTGCTTGTGGGAAGGCAACATATAATTCTTTATCAAATCTATCACAACCCAAGGATGGATTAGGAGGCATTAGATAGTCTCATACAGAATGGGAGCCTACAACATTGATATTGAGAAGCTTGAGAAGAGTAACTACCAACCTTGGAAGTTTAGAATCTCTAACTTCCTTATGGGAAAGGATCTATGTGTGTTGGTTAGTGGTACTGAAGTGAAGTTATACATAGATCCACAAACACCTAATAAACATTAGCAAATATCCACTAGGGAGTGGGATAAAAGGGATCCTAAAGCTCTATTTCAACACAAAAGCAACTCCATGGTAGTTTGTATCCAAGACCTAGATATATCGAAAAAGGTTTGGAAGTTTCTAGGAAGGTTGTACTTCACCTCTACAAATGATAGAATATTCGAGCTCAAGAATGAGCTCAACAATCTTAGGAATCCATCAAGTCATAGCAAATACTCAAAAGAAAAATAGATTTATAATGCACATGGTTCAATATCATGAATAGAAGGCATTCACAACATCTATGTATGTAAGGGAATTATTACTTGATTTTGAGCAACTTATATCTCTTATGGTGAATGAAGAGATCATGGAGGGAATGTCAAAGGGTATCCAAGACCAACCCTTCTATGCAAGCAAAGGAGGAAGACGCAAAGGCTGCTAAGAAGCAAACACCAAGAGGTCAGCCAACGATATCAAGGGAGTCAACCAAGCTAGTATGAAGGTCATTTCTCAAGAGTAAGAGGAAAAGGCTAAGGTAGAGGAGGAAGATATGGAGGCAGGGGCTACTCTAGTTCAAATATATGCATCAATTGCAGGAAGCAAGTACACTATGCAAAAGATTCTTGGAAAAATCAAGGCGGGAACAATTTTAAAAGACAAGGTAACTATGAAATTTTTTCAAGTACATCAAAAAATTATAAGTTGTTAGCTATGAAGCATAGTAGTGAAGCCCATCTACATGTTGAGGTGTGTTATAAAGATAGAGTTTGTAGTAACCACATGTTAGGTAGAGACGAATATTTCAACAATCTTCAAGCACCTAAGAAAAGAGGCTTTGTAGAGATAAGAGACAACACAAAGCATGAGACACAACATTTGGGAGATGTGAAGCTTGAATGCAACCAAAAAGCAAGGAGTTTATCTAAGATATTGCATGTTGCTACTATTAGAAAGAATCTAATCTCTATTGGAAGGTGGTTGAAATAGGATACCAAGTGAAATTTAACCATATAAGATGCGTTATTAAAAACCCAAGGAATGGCCATGAGATGATAGCCAAATGAACGGATGATTTTCACTCTTCCAATCCTACCCTTTCCCAAATATTGTGTAAGTTGTCCAAATTTTGTAACTCTTCTAATTCTTTGGAGAAGAATTGAAATATGTCCCCACATTAATATTGTCAAATAAACTTGATAAGACCTTGCTACCTTTAGAATACTCACATGTCTCCCTTATATCCTTCTGTAGTGTAAGAGTGGATCTTAAGGTTTATGTGTCTTGTGATATGAAGTTGTGAGGGTTGAAAATCAAGTCTTAATCATGCAAAAGGACTCAATCATGAGTTTTTCAAGTGCACCAACCAAATAGGAAGACCCAAATTCGTGGAATCAAGTTAGAATCTCCACAAAACTCAATCAAATTCAAATATCATAAATCACCCACCAAAAAGTGCACCAACATTGATTGATTGGTGGTTAGTAAGATTGTAGGAAAATTAAAACTCTATATAAGCACCAACTTGCCTTTTTTTCTTAAGTTCTATGTATTCCACGAGTTTCCCATTTAGTTTAGTAAAGTCCTAAACTCCAAAAAGTAGCCCCCTTGCTTGCTAACCTCATTTTCTCATGACTTTGCACCTCTTTATCAGGAAATGTAGTTAGGCTTTACCAAATCTAATTGTACTAGATTATAGAGCATTATTTGCTCTCTCATTGTACTCATTTCTATTGATTTCAAGTTTCATTTGTTCTCTCATATAGTACCTTGAATTTTGCCAAAGTTTCAAGTTCTTTGACTAAGTGAGTTGTGAGAAATTGTCAAGTTTGTGAAGTTATATCTCTGCACACAGGCAAAGAGTGTTGTAAACAGGTAGCTTGTTTTGTAGAGGATGGTTCTCCTTGTTGAAATATCCATTTGGGATGATTTAAAGCTAGTTTAGATGGATCTTAGTTGGTGAAGTTTGCAAAATTTCATTTTAATTCTTTGTACAAGTCACAGAAAAGTTCAAAACAATGAGCACATATCACTGCTTGTGGAGCTAGTGGAGGGCAACCATCTTCCACTTTTGCTCTGGGGTATTAGAATCATCCCCCATCAATGGTATCAGAGCATTTTTAAAGATTTGAGACATCACTGGGCATCATACTGAAGACTTGAAGGGATCAAGACATTTCGTGGAAGCAGAAGGAGAACTTATCAAAGCAAGAACATCAAAAGGGGGCTACATCAATCGAGATCTCAACTAGTTGAAGGTTAGCAAGAGAGAAGCTATCAAAAGGTAATACCCACACCTTCTAAAGCATATAAACACCTAAGTAGAAGCTAGAGGAGCATCTTAGAGCTTAATATGGCTTAGTGTAATGCACAAACAGAGAATTTAGAGAAAGGAAATTATCAACCATGGAAATTTAGAGTTAACAACTACCTTATGGGCAAAGGATTGTGGGGATTAGTGAGCAGCACATGCCAATGCCTCAGGTGTTGGTGCAAATATCAAGCCTACACACTTGGCTAGAGCTTCTGTACAATTGAAGCTCTATGGAAACCATTGCTAGGAAGCTTCTTATCCTTTACCATTTGTAAAAGTCATCTTTTGACTTGGGAGAATATTTGTAACTACCACTAAACTCGTGCGACTTGTTAGTTGGAAAGTCACGACTCTACTTGAGAGAATATCCCCTAGATTAGAGGATAAAATTTTAGTGAGAGAAAATGGAGGATTCAAATTCAAATTCAAATATCCCATCTACAAAAGATGTCTTAAAAACTCACAAGATAAGTGACTCCATTTCCCGAGTTCTCCTTGATCACATTGTAAGAGAGTAAGGCTTACATCATAGCCTATACTACTCACCATCATTAGGCTTTTATTAGAATGCCTATGATGTTTTACAACATTGTGTTCTAATACAATAGATCAATACTTCTCATCTATGGTCTCTCTATCATAGTCACTCGTAATAGTCAACTTGTACTACTCATTTTTTATGATAATCCATTCATAACATTTGGAGAAAAGTCCGTCGACGTACCCACCGAGCAAACTCTACAGAGGTCCTAAAAATTCAAGGGTAATGATCTAATTGCTAAACTGATTGCTCTATGTATAGTGCATTATTTTAATTGATTGCACTTGGAATCATTATCTCATTAAGCTAATTTCATATCTCTAAAAGGAATGTTTCTAATTCCTACTGTACTGAAAGCACTGAGCATAACATGCAGGAGGTGTGTGAACAAAAATAGAAGGTTTTCATTAATCCTTCAACTTGGAAGTATTCTGTTTTGTTTCAATCATTTCTCACATAATTTCCAAAGTACATAGGCACTTATTTAGTGTCATTGGAAAACTACGAGGGCCTAGAAATCAAATTTGAAGATAGAAGGGGTTGTTACAAAACAAGATTTGGAAGTACCTACTCATTTTTTGAAGTGTCTATCCATCTTTCCCAACAGTGGTATCAGAGCAAAGTAAGGTAAAATGGGAGATGGTTTTCCTTCTTTCATTGATAAATTGGACACAAACAACTATCAACCATGGTCCTTGAGAATGAAGACATACTTGAAAGGGAGGAGCCTATATGGATACATCTCAAGAGATAAGCTTTTATCAGTGTATAGGTCAAAAGATTTATTACCTCTTGATGAATCTCCATTCTTTTTGAGCTTGGCTTCATGCTTAAAGAGTCACCTCATGAGTGTGCTAAGGTCTAGAATCTGCATGTCCATGTACAAGTCCATGGCAATTGTGAGGCTCTCCCATTTATCATCAGCTTTAATACCATTGATTACTTGTCTTACAATGTGCTCCTCTTCAATTTCTTCTCCTATGCTTGCCAATTCATCTGCTACATCTTTGACTTTGGTCACATACTCTGAGATGCCTTGCTTGGGTTGCTTTCTTTGAGTGGTAAAATCAATCGAGAATTGGTTCTTCCTAGCCCTTGTGTTAGAAGAGAAATAGGAAGACAATGTTTCCCAAGTCTCTTGGGATGTCTTATAGTTTCTAATATGTGGAAGAAGAAAATCAGAGATTGATTTAAGTAAGTAAGACCTTGCTAATGCATCCTTGGCACACCATGTGTTGAGTCTTTCATGCTCCTCTCTTGTAGGTTGTCCTTTGCATCTATCAAAAAGAGAAAGGGAAGAACAAGAAGATTGAGGATGAGGGAGCTACCTTGTTGGCAGTAGCCTTGGTACACCAGGACCTACAAGACGTGAAAGCCAAAGAAGGGAGTCAGAGCGAAGGGACAACACAAGCAAACATGGCAGTCAAAGAAGATCTGGCAAGTAGGCCAATATTTTTTCAAGACACTAATGCAGATCAAAGAGATGGACATGCAGGGAGGAAGAGCAAGTAGGGAGCTCGAAGATATGTATGACAGATCACTAGAAGAAATCCCTACAACAATAGTGATTTTTATCACTAACAATCATTGTAAATATCATTTCACATTTTTGTAGCTCTATTTTGTGCAAGCCAAGGAGTCCTTGAGCTTGAGGAGCCTTAGAAGTAGTTGCGTACCAATTTTCGTATTTTTTAGATCTCGTTTGAGCCCCCAAATAAGCCCTGGAACCTAATTTTTAACTAGGCCGGACACTAGGTCTGGACAGGGCCAAAAGCTAGTCAAAAACTATAAAAAGAGCTAGAGAGCTCATTTTTGAGGTTAGATTGTAATTGAAACGAACTTGTAAGAGCATTTTGAAAGTAATCTAAAAAGCTCCATTGATTCTCACTCTTTGTCTTGCCTTGTGTGCGCGTGTGTGTGTATGTGTGTGCATGCTTGTGTGCTTCTCACTCACACACTTGTGCCGCCACTTGCTCGAGGTCTTCATACCATCCTCACGTCTTCCCGGATTGACATTAAAGGAGGTGCTACTCATCACTGAGCTACACCAAATTTTGGCGCCGTTGCCGGGGATCGAGCTTGGAGGACGAGCGTGTGATGGTAAGACGTAGAGTTGACGCGTTGGAGTTGTAGGTATTTTCTTCACTCTCATCGATTTTCTTTTACTTTCTTCACCATCTTCATCACCATCATCATCATCACCATCTCCCATGTCCATCTCCATCATCGCGAAAATTTCAGTTTTTTGACCATATCCCCATCTCCACCTCATTCCCTCATTTCACTTGTGAGAGAGAGCGAGAGAGCGAATTTGCATGTGCTGTTTTTTGCATGTTTTGTGAGTATTCTGCAGGTACAGGCCGCATCATCATCCCCAGCACCCTACGCAGGTACGGAAATCTGAGTAACTGTCTGTGTGTCGCCGAGCTCTGTCAATCGCGACCGACTGAAAAATTGCTCTAATTGCTAAACAAAGTGCATATCCATGACCTACAGGCCTAGAGCTTCCCAAAAATGTGTTTAGTTTTTTGAAATTCCACAGATTTCTGTCAATCGCGATCGCTCTATCAATCGCGATCGACAAACCACGACGGACAGATCTGTCAATCGCGACCGACACGTCAATCGCGACCGACAACCCACGACGGCTCTGTCAATCGCGACCGACAGAGTCAACGACCGATTGACCACGACCGACTGACCATACGCCTGACACGTGTCAATCGCGATCGAGTCATCAATCGCGATCGACACAGTCAACGACTGTTTGACCACGACGGCTCTGTCAATCGCGACCGACACAGTCAACGACTGTTTGACCACGATCGACAGACCCTCGCGAACGACCTGTCAATCGCGATCGACTCATCAATCGCGACCGACAGAGTCAACGACGCTTTGACCACGATTGATTGACTTTTTGGCCACGTGTCAATCGCGACTGACCAGTCAATCGCGACTGACAGCCACGACGGACCTGTCAATCGCGATCGACACGTCGATCGCGACTGACCTGTCAATCGCGACCGACAGACTTTGCGAACGCGTTAGAAGGGCAAATTAGGTCAAATTTTCAAGGCAAAAATCATTGGTCTAAATTTTGATTGAGTGTGGGACAAACACTAGGGTGTAGTATTGCATCGCGAGGCCGTGCCACAAGCTACTCGAGTATTCCTGTTTGACTGTTAGCTTGTATTGAATCCTGATTTAACTCCCTAAACCCTGAACAGTCATAACTTTTTCATACGAAATCCAATTTTTGAGCTCTTGGGCTTGTTGGGAAGCTCGTGGCATATACTACACGCCCTCAACTGTTTTTTATAAAGATAATGCGTTGATTTTCAGAGAGAGTATTTTGAAGTTGACCATACCCAGGGGGATCAAAGTCAGGGGTCTTTAGAATTATTTTCCTAAAAGTCACAATGCAAATGTATGTTTGTGTTACATGAATGAAAGTGGTTGGTTGTGTCCTTTGAATCTAAGCATTGAGCTAACCGTGGGACCTTTATAGGTTCATTGAGAGCAACGGAGAGCATACAAAGCAAGGTTTCTTTGCAAGCTTGAGAACCGGGTTCTTGAGCACCATAAAGCAAGGGATCAACAAGTAAGGTTGGAATATTCTCAACCCCCTCTGTCATTTCCTAGCTCAAGCTAAGAACGAGAAGAGGTAGGAGTAAGTCAGGTGGACGATAGGCAGTTATCAAGTTGAAGACTATCTAAAAACTCAAGTTCAAGCTAAAAACTGAGTTACTGTACTGTCGATAACCTAAAGGAAAAGAATCTAACGTGGAACGATCAACCTAAAGTACGAAGAACATTCAAGTATTCCTGACGACGTGATATCAGACAAGACCATAAACACAATAATTAACTAAAAAGAATCAAGTGACTGGTACCAATTGATTGGCAACGAGGTTGTACTCTGGAAAAAATTGGGATAATCAGTTGGGCATATGAACCTTAGATCAGGACGACATCTAGCAAGAGAGAGACAAAGCCTTAGGTCTTCAGAGGCTAGTGTCAATCACACTGCAAGGTCTTGGGCCCAGCAGTTGAGCCACCGCTCAAACTACCCTAGCTCTGAGACCAGTGAGTCAGAAATGTCCCAAGGCATGGACAGACCTACGGGAAGTTCAGGAGTGCCTTATCTATACAGGGTAGAAGGCCCTTACAAAACGCAGCTGGAGTACCTTAGGACCAACCGATTAGGTGCTAGCATCTATGAGGACGGCTTAGGAAGATCTGTGGTCCAGATTAAAAACCCTGACCAATCCATAGGACTAGAACACCCAGCTGTCAAGTTTGAAAATGGTGCATACCTGGACAAAGAAGGAACGATATATGTTGTCACTAGTCACCCTGATAGGACAGATGACTTCGGGAATGTAATCTCAGAAGCGGACTTAGGTGACCTAGAACAAGGGAACATGGATGCGGAACCTAGAACCCCTCGAGGTAAATCAGTTCTCACTAGGATTATCACGCCTGAATGGGTCCCCCAAGACAACAAGAGCATAGAGTTGCTCCTCAATCGAGAAACTGATGAAGCCTTTTGGAGGTATAAGTCTAATCAGCCAACAGACATAGGAAATATCATGATCTATGAGTTTAAGGATCCGGATAGCCCAGGCAGAGTGACCTACTTAGATCATGCTTCAGAACGGATCTTTGTGGTGACAGAAAATGATAGGCATGCCTACACTTGGAAGGGTGAATTCATTTTCCCCCAACCAAGATCAAATGTATCCTATGGTCACCCTGGAGCTGGAACTTCCCAAGCTCATGGTACGCAAAGAGACAGAAGTAGAGATAGACCGGAAGTAAGCTTTGCCAACCCAGTGGGCAGAGAAAGAACGAGAACAGAGACGAATAGGGTAGAACCTGAGATGCATAGAGCCCACAGGAACCAAAGAAATGTAGATGGATTCCCTCTGCCGAGACCTAGAGAGCACACAAGAACTTTGAGACCCACCCAGCTAGTTAAGTCCATGAAGAATTACTTTGACGGCACAGGAGATCCCTATGATCATGTGGCGGAGTTCAAGCAAGTCTTGAGAGCTGAACAAGTGGAAGATCTGTTCACGCAGTACAATGCCTTCGGTCTAACCCTCAGGAACACGGCACTTACATGGTTTCAGCCATTAGATGAGCGTCAGTTCAGGAGCATAGACCAACTCCTAGAGGCTTTCATTGTAGAGTTCTCTAAGAGTGGCATAAGACACAATACTTCCTCATTGATTCACAGCTTCAAGCAAACCCCTCAAGAGACTGTGAGACTTGCAGGAAGAAGATTTAGACAATATCTTGAAAGGTGCCCAATTTCGGAGCTACCCACATCTGCTAAACAGGTAGCCTTATTCCTCGATGGATTGCTGAGTACGAAATTGAGATCCTATGTGTACCTGAAGGACCCTAGGACTATAGAAGAGTGTGTACGCATGTGCATTGACATTGAAGATAACCTAGGGGAAGAGCTAGAGCTTTCCAAAATCTATAAAGACTCAGATAGCGCATCTAGCCACTCTTCCACGCAATCTACATCAATTGAGGAACTCGCTGAGAAGGTAGCTCACAAATTAGGTGTAACTAGCAAACAGATCCCAAGGTTTGCCTCTGTGAAAAGGTGCTATACATGCGGTGGTGACCATATGGCGAATGTCTGCCCTATTATGGCTCAACCCCAAGTAAACCCTAGTAGCCAGTACTGCACCATAGAACGGAGATACACCAATCACACCGCACAAGATTGCCCATACAACAAGCAGGCAGTCAGGCAACCCTACCCGCAGCCCTACCAACAAGGCAGATACCAAAACCAAAATCCACCACCACAATATGCTAGACCCCAACAAACCTACCAACCACAATATCAGGCCCAACAGAGACCCCAACCGGTGCTGGCTCAACAGCCTCCAAACCCCGCTAACATGATTCCAGTAAAGTATACTGTTGCAGAAGAAAACCTGAATAGGGCCATTGTACCAGTAACCCCATTGATCTCAGAAAGTGACCCAAGTGACCATAGCTTTGATTCTACACATGTCGATAGTCCCCAGGCTTACTACATGCAGTCTCCAGAACATGGTGAGTCTTACTATAGTGAAGAACCAAGTGAACCTAGTTGGGAGTCAGATTACACGGACGTCATGTATGCAAACCCCAACCCCAGGCCTCAACCTAGGCAAGTAAGACTCCATTCCCAAGAGGACAGTGCTACAGATGCCAAGGAGATCATCTCATTCGTGATTGTCCCTTGCCTCCACCTACACAACCCCAGTCAGTGACTATCCAAGGTTTCTGCCAAGATTGTGGAAAAGAACATCTCTTACGAGATTGCCCTAAGAACCCCAATAATATGCCAAAAATCACTCCTATCAATGTGATCGGTTTGGTTGTAGATCCCTCAGGAAGCGTCACTTCCACTGCACCAGTGCAAGTAGTCACTAGAGCTCAGGCATTGCAGCAAAACCAAGAGACAAGCAAGGAAAAGGGCCCAGAGGCTAGTGAAACCGAGAGCGTAACAAAGAAAAGGACTAGAGCATGGAAAGATAGTCGAGAAAGAATGAAACGACAATGGGCCAAAAAGATGAGTGAGCTTGAGGAAAGCATAAGAGAAACCAAAGCGAGGATAACTGAACTCACAGCTCAAACTCCCTCTCACATCACCCCGCCTCCACCACTCCCATCTCCATCCGACTCACCACCTTCCCCACCGCCTCATCAAATCCCACCACCCCCTAGAGTAGGATCAGTCCTAGCAGATCCCACTCCTGAAGACCTAAACATGATGCTTAAAGCATATCAGGCCAGAATCCAACAAGGGCCAAACGTCACGGATCATGACAAGTGCTATCCTAGAGCTGACCTAGAGATAGAAAGAACCAAACTGTGCGCGAAAATGGTCGCATTGGCTCAGACTATGTTTGAAGCCAGTCGCCTTTTCAATTACTCGGGCTCAGCCAAGACGCAATTACACTTGGATGGATTCCTAGAAAAGTTAGAGAGGATAATTGCAAGATCTGACAAGGAAGAAAAAAATCAGGAGAAAGGAAAAGCAAGCAAAAACCTGAGCCATTCCCCATCGGAAGTTTATGCAGCCAATTCCACTAAACCAGACAACTTCCCCTCCTTAGAAAGAATAGAAAGGCTAATTGCACAATCAGAAAAGGAACCTGTCCCTCAAAGAAAAGAAAGGGCGAGAGAACAGATAAGCAAGCCTCCTCAAGAAGCTTATCTCCCCCCCCAAAAGTCACAGGAGCCTCCCTCGAAAGCTTACGTACCTCCACAGGTAACCCACATTCCTTCCCAGAGAGTGTATGAGCCTGCTCGGAAGAGTAATAGAATAAGCAATCCTCCCCAAGAAGCTTGTGCTCCAGCCATTTATGAGAGCAAGGAGAGAGCCAACGGAAGAATAAGCCCTCCTTCCCAGGTTGCTTATGTGCCCAATTCTACGGAGCCGGACACTTCTTCTTCTATGAATCGGTTTGCACCAGACTTCCTACGGGAGATTCAAGAAGACAAATGGGAAAACGAAAGCGAGGTCGCCCCTCCTTTTGAACTTGTGGACGATGCACACGACCAATTCCCACAAGACATCCCATCCATCTACGGGGAACATGAGAGTACTCAATCTCACGAGAGATTGGACTTTGAATCTAATTCCATACAAGAGTTACCCCACTTCACAGGCCCATGGGAAGCAAAATCCACGTGTATGAGAGCACCCACAGTCATGGTAAGGAACGACGACTCAGTCATACCAAGGAACACGGAGGTAGTAACGAACACCAAGGTGCAGCGCAATCTCACTTTGAAAGAACTGCCTGAGGATAGACCAAACGCGGGGAAATATGCAGCCAGTCGAGTAACTGAAGTTGCAAAACCTCATTCCCGGGTAGGATCCCATAGGACAATGCCAGAAATTCCCTTGGATAAGATAGGAGATATGTGCGAAGGTGAAGAAGGGAACACCTATCTTCCCATTACCTACCAGGACTACACCACAAAGGCAATTTTGGACTCAGGTGCAGGAGTTGCAATTGCCACTACCTCCTTATGGAAGCGTTGGGGCAAGCCAGCACTCAGGCCAACGAGAATGAAATTGCAAATGGCAGATGGTCACATAGAGAGACCCCTAGGATTGCTAGAAGGAATAACTCTCACCACTTGTGGTGTCGAGTTTGAACATACCTTTGCCATATGTGACTTCAGCAAAAATCATGCCTATGAGATGATTTTGGGAAGACCATTCATGCGACAGTTGCAAGTGGTACAGGATTGGGGGACCAATTCTTTGTACCTGCAGCACTTAGGTGTTACAACCAAAGTCAATCTCAAGGATTATTCTCATAGAGATGTCCCTCCTATCCAATGGAATCCCATCCATAGAGCCAAAGATGATACAGAATCGGTGCATTCCATAGGGTCTGGATCCTCATGGATGCATGAAGATACTCACTTATGGATGTGCAAGGTAGCAGTAGAAGAAGAGAAGAGAGAAAAGGCCAGAGAAATAGGTGCAAACGAAACCCATAGACCCATTCAAGACCCAGCCTATGCACCTGTAGTTTTCCCAGACGAGGAATTTGAACCCCATGGCTGGGCAGAAATTTTAGCAACAATGGACGTAGCCATCAATGAAGAACAATGGACACCTCACTGTGATGAGGATGGCTATGATATTTCAGTCTTCTCCATAGAGCCAATCATGGGAGAGGCAGTTTTAGAAGAATGCGAACCTAGCCCTGATGCATTTGAGGATGCAAGTGACTCCGATCTAGAGTCAATCATTATGGACCCACCATTTGCATCAGATGAAGAATACTTCCATGAAGTAGAATCTCAACCTCAGAAACATGGAGAGGTTACAAATGATGTAAGATTAGCAACACATATGACCTCGAAGGAAGAAGGAAAGAAACGAAGAAAGAAAGAAGTTTTACCAGAGGAGGAAGAATCTTTGTTTGAGGTCCCAGAAAATTTTAAGAAGTACGAGATAGATGACAGGAGAGTCATGATAAGAATGCCTAAACGAGAGGCACAATCAGGAGAGGCCTATGATAACAAAGAAACCACCAAGAAAATAGTAGTGGCCATAGAAGAAGGAGAGGAGCGATGCACGTATATAGGCCATGACCTGACAGAAGAAGAAGAGCATGAATTGATTGCCTTGCTAAGAGAATACAGAGATGTATTCGCTTGGAGTTACAAGGATTTGAAAGGTGTTGACCCTGACATATGCTCACACACTATCCCCATGACCTCAGATGCCAAACCCTCTAAGCAAAAGCCTTATACATATAACGATAATTACGCTGCTAAGATCAAAGAAGAGATAGATAGACTGGTGGAAGCTGGATTTATCTATGAAATTGAGCACACTGAATGGGTATCCCCCATCGTAGTGGTGCCCAAGAAGAATGGCAAACTGCGTGTGTGCATTAACTTGAAAAAGGTTAATGCCGCCACGATTCGAGATAACTATCCGCTTCCCATCACAGAACATCTCTTAGAAAGAGTGGCAGGCAAGGAAGTGTACAGCTTCCTTGATGGATTTTCGGGCTACAATCAAGTAGCCATAGCTCCAGAGGATCAGCATAAGACAGCCTTTGCCACAGAATGGGGCATTTTTGCTTTTAGAGTAATGCCATTTGGGCTTACCAATGCACCAGCTACCTTCCAAAGGCTGATGTGCCACGTGTTTAAGGAGTTTCTGAGGAAGAGTTTAGAAGTCTATGTTGATGATCTCTGTGCTCATTCCAATGTTAGACAAACCCATATTCCTGAACTCAGACAAATCTTTGACAAATGTAGAGAATACCAAGTCTGCTTGAACCCAGAAAAGTGCGTTTTTATGGTCAGGCAAGGCAAGATTCTAGGACACATAGTGTCAAAGAATGGCATATCTACCGATGAAGAAAAAGTGAGAGCCATAGCAGAGCTACCTAGGCCAAAGAATGTCAAGGAAGTACAAGCTTTCATGGGGCATTGTGGGTATTACCGACGTTTCATCCACATGTATGCTGTCATCGCAAAGCCCATGTACGGACTCTTGACTAACTTTGAGTGGACTGATGAATGTGAGAATTCCTTCCAGGAGCTTAAACGAAGATTGTGTTCAGCACCAATCTTGACCACACCAGATTGGAATAAGCCATTCCATGTTCATGTTGATGCATCCAATTATGCTATTGGATGTGTGCTTGCACAACCTACTGGTGAAGGTAATATGGATCTTCCAATTGCCTATGCCAGTAGACAATTGAATGCGGCTGAACGGAATTACACCACTACGGAGCGAGAAGGATTAGGCATGGTATATGCAGTTAAGAAATTTAGACACTATTTGCTTGCAAATAAGTTTAAATTTTTTACTGATCATCAGGCACTGTTGTACCTAGTAAACAAGCCATGCAATACTGGAAGATTAGTAAGATGGTTTCTCTTGCTAATGGAATATGATTTTGAGGTTGTGGTAAGAAAAGGTAGGACTCACTTACGAGCAGATCACCTCTCCAGGCTCACATCGGGAGAAGCCCCACAAGGAGTGTCAGATGACCTTCCTGATGCTTACTTGTTTAAGTTGGAAGTGGTGCCGCAGTGGGCCAAGCCACTAGTACCAGTATTGACATACGGACCTAATCATCCAGTGGTGAACACACGGAATCGAGAGATCGTAAAAGCCCAAAAGTACCATATCATGGCAGGAAGCATGTACAAGCACACAGATCAAGGGATCTTGGCTTGTTGCGTAGAAGAGGATGAGTACGCTAAATGGTTGCAATTAGCACATGTAGGTGCACTAGAGCAACACCATTCAAAACAACGAACTTTACAGACTCTAAAGAGATTCCGAGTGCACTGGCCAACCATGGAAGCGGATGTCCAAAAGTTGTGCAAGGAATGCCCAATCTGTTGCACTAAACCACCTGTGGAACATGCCACTCTCTATCAAGTATCCATTGTGCCAGATTGGAGTGAACCTCTAGTATCATTCTTGCGGACAAACACATTCCCCCCAGACATGACTCTAGCTAGGAAAAGGAGTTTAGAACAAGAAGCCCTGGATTATTCACTCATAGGTGATAATCTATATAAGCGCGGTAAAGATGGTTACCTGAGACTGTGTGTCCATGAAAGTGAGTATCTTAAGATCTTAGAAACTGCTCACCAAGGTGTAGCAGGAGGACACTTTGGACCAGATCGGGTAATCAAGGCAATACTATTTGCGGGCTTTTGGTGGCCTACACTTCACATGGATGCACATACCTATGTGAAACGGTGTGATGTCTGTCAGAGGACTCAGTATCCTATACGCAAAGATGAGATGCCACTGAAACCTATGATGGGTGGACGTGCATTCTCTAAGTGGGGAATAGACTTCGTAGGTCCTATTAATCCCCCAGCTAAGGGTTCTCATGCGGAATACATCATTGTGGCAACAGATTATCTCACCAAGTGGGTAGAGGTAAAAGCTACAACCAAGAACGATGCTCAAACAACTGCCAAATTCTTGTTTGAGAATGTATTCACGAGATATGGGCTACCTATAGAGCTTGTAAGCGATAGAGGCACTCATTTCTTGAACGAAGTGATTGAAAATCTGCTCCAAGAATTCTTGGTAATACACAAGAAGTCTGCCCCTTATCACCCTCAAGCTAATGGACAAGCTGAGAGCACTAATAAGATTTTATGCAATGTATTGACGAAACTAGTGAACACTAAACGCTCTGATTGGGACAAACAGCTACACCATGCTCTTTGGGCATACCGAGTTGCCTATAAAACGGTACTCCAAGCCACTCCCTTTCAGATGGTATTTGGCCAAAATGCTGTGCTACCCTTGGACTTCCTGATCCCTACATTGAGAGTAGCACAAGAGCACGAATGGACAGGTCATGAGCTCTCCTCTAGGATCTTTGACCTTGAACGATTAGGAGAAACAAGACTGAGAGCCGCTGCTGGAATATATGCAGCCAAGAAGAGACAGAAGGCATACTTTGATGCCCATGTGAAGGATAAAGGCTTGAAAGCAGGAGATCTAGTCCTAGTCTATACACTCAAACAACACGCGAGGAAGCTAGAAAAGAGAGGCTATGGACCTATGATCATCAATAGGATCTCCACAAGCGGAGCAGTACAATTGGCCACATTAGAGGGGGATGTTCTCCCAAATTATATTAGCGGTTGCAGAGTCAAGTTGTACCAGGAACCCCTCACGGAGGAAATGCTCAGCCGACTCAACACTGCTAAGAAACGCAAAGAGGAAGAAAAGCGAGTTAGAGAAGAAGCTCAAGCAGAAGCTTTAGAACGCATCAGAAGGATGAAATTACGAAGGCAAGGTAGAGAGCAGCCTAGGACAAATGACGATGCAGATCAAGGATATCATATGGCAATGTGTGAAGTCGCAGGAACCAGCTCACCTAGGATAACTGATCGACGTCCTTTCGTAACCCTAGATATAGGACAAGGAAAAAGTGCAAGGACCGTAAGAGCCTTGATTGACTCAGGTGCAGCCACTAGTGCTGTTAAAATGTCTTACTGTCAAGAGTTACAGCTAACTGTCAATCCTGTGGCAGCATATCTCATAGGATTGGGAGGCGTGGAAACCCCTTGCATGGGCGAGGTGGAACTTCCCCTCTACATTCACGAGGAGGCAATGACCGTTAAAGTACTAGTGTGTCAAGATGAGGATCTCACTGAACCTCTCGTCTTGGGTCAGGATTGGATCTATGACCAAGCAGTCAATCTAAACCTAAGAAGTGGACTTCTCCAGGTTTGGGTCAATCATAGTCGAGTTACAGTAGAATTAGACAATGGAGCACTCAAGGAACTAGGAAAGGCACAGACTCCTGGTCCTTCCAGGGGTACACATGAAGATGACCATGCTGTTCTTGTCCAAAACTATGTGTTGCAGAGGAATGATATTCGCAAAAAAGAAGTCAGGAATGCAACGGAACTCCCTTCTTTTCCAAAGGCTAGAAGGAAGCAGCAACCCAAGGTGGATCAAAGGCAGAAGAAGCAGGGTACTACCTATGTCAGAGATCAAAAGTACCTGCGCAGCAGAACAGCCCAGAAAATAGACCAGGTATGGGTGCGGAAAGGCGAACGACCGGTTGCACCACCGTCAACTACAGGGGCAAAGCCTCTTATTAGTGACCAACAACGCAACGCTAATAAGAAGTCTTTCAGAAATTCTTCTGCTAAAGTAAAATCTATTTGGGTGCCCAAGAAGTCGATGAAGGCAAGCCCACAATCAAGACAAATTTGGGTGCCTAAGGCTTGCTTGATGGCACAAGTAGCTACGCTGAGGCCACAACTTAAACAGCATAACGCAGCGACGCATACTGCCAGATTTCACTCGTTCTCGACACTCATGTACACACCAAAACCCAAGAGCGTACATGTAATCAATTGTAAATGGGTCCCAAAAAGGCCTCATCTTCAAACCACGACACCGGGAAGGCTCTGTAGAGACTCTCCGAAACCGAAGGCAAAGCCCACTCACTGCATTTGGCAGCCTAGGGCCTGTAATAAACCCCCCGACCCCAATTTGTAAATCCATACCTACTTACTAACTGCAGTAGTCTCCTAGGACAACACAAGCACTAAATACACACACTGTCTTCATGCACTTACTAACCACTAACTCATCATCCACCTCATGTTAATGTTGTAATGGGGACAACAACGGATTTATTCTGTCCATTACGATGTTAACACTTGGTTCTATATTCTCACAGAACCAACCAGCGAACAGGGCCATGGCAGAAGCAGGTACTAGTTCTCAAGCCGGATCTGGTGCCCAGATTGTGGACATAGAAACACTTCTCCTTGAGCCACGTCTCACAGCAAGACCGCAAGAGCTTCAAGCAGTGCATATGCTCCCCATTCAGGATCCTCCTCAAGGGCACACTTCTCAAGTAGGTAAGCATGCGCATTGGTTCAGTGATGTTGCTGGACCACTGGGCGATGGAACCTATTTCTGGGAAGCAGAATTGGAATTCAATGGCAAATGGGGTCGATACCACTTTTTCGCACGCGAGTTTGAAAGCTATCAAAATGCCGAAGTCATGAGATCAGTTTGGGTCAAAGCAGGTGTGGAAAGTTATTTCAGGACTCACTTACCAAAGCCGGATTTTTTACGATGTTCTTATCTGATCAGTACCATCACGCCAAGCAGAGCCAAGGGCGGCGACAGCACCTTTGTGTTGCCATCACTGCTGCCGGGTAATGAGCTTAAAAGATTCAAGTTGACCCTCAATCTGGTAAGAGAAGCATTGGGTATGTATGGCATGCACATCCCAACAGAAAAGGAAACCATGGTTCCAGGTCGAATGAAGCACAAAGATCTTAATAAGCTGAAGGACATGGTTGCGATGACACCTACCATTGCGCTTCACCTGCGAACCATCATGCAACATTTTGCTTTTCCCGCCCAAGAACGCTTCACAATGCCCCCGAAAAAAATATGGTTCAGTTTATATCTAGCAGAAACCGAAAGCCTGCCCATCAATGTGCCACACTGGATCATAGATCAGATCCACCTAGCGCATCAAAGGTGGAACAAAAAACAGAAGAATGTGCTCCACGGGTGTTGTGCTTTGACCAGAATAATCTATAGATGCTTGGCTTATGACGTGCCTGTTCAGCGGGCACTCGTATGGTCCCGAGTCCAGGAATTCCAGAGAAGACTATCAGCAGCAGGTCCCCCATCAAAGAAGATGAGGGGGGGAGTCCAACTACCCTGTGCTCAACCAAGGGGAGCTACCGCTACACCAGAAATCACTCCTCCCCAGACACGACGAGTTAGGCCATTCACAATCCGGTTACCAAGACCAAGCACCGAGGGGCCTAATCTGGTGTTTCCACCCATTCCATCCGATTTGGAATTTCCGCAGGGATTTACTCTTGAGGACCTCACGGATGAAGAAATTGCCAGATTAATCTATGACTCTAACCTCGAAGCCGAAGTAGCACGAGCTCAGGAACCGCGACCCCAAACAACATCGGCCCCCACCCAACCACCAGTTGTAGAAGTCGATGTAGATGAACAAGAGGCAGGAGGAGACGAAGAAGAAGCCGACGAAGAACAACATCAAGAATATGACGAACTCTCCGAGTTAGCAAGTGCCCCAGCATATTCGGCACAAATCAAGAGACTATATCGAACCATGCGACTGGTTCAGGAACAGCATCAGATGTCTCTGGAACAGGGCAAAAGACTCATGAACGACTTGCTAGCTGAGGAAGGTGTGGACGAGTTGTTCATTGAGTCCATGAACCTTCATGCCGACGCTGTAGGACTGGACGAGGCCATTCATGAGGCAATGGCCTACATCCATAGGTTTGAAAAAAGAGTTCCCGTTCGTCCCAGGAGGTCCGGGAAGCAAATTCACATCAATACATCAGCACCAGGCGAGGCAGCACAAGCAGAAGAATATCAGGAAGCTCCGTTGTCACCACCATCCCCACCTCACACTACACAATTCACTCCACCACAGGACACTAACACTACCACATCCACTACCACTACCATCGTCATGGGCATCCCACTCTCTCCGGGAATCCAATACGGGGGAGTCACCATGCCCACCTTCACCACCCTGTTCACCGATGTAACATCCACTCCACCCACGATTCCCATCTACACCGTCACGCAAACAGTTGACACGATGGAAACATCACCAGCCACAGCACCGCTTCCTCCCCCCATGCCACCTTCACCACCCATACCCCCTCCCCCCACATCTCCACGTACATCCACATCATTCACCTCTCCCATTCCCGCCCCCATTCCCCCTGCATCTTCACCCCTCCCAGCATTATTTAATGTAAATAACATATTTTTAGCATTAAACCAATGTGTATACCAGCTCCAGCATGAGTACAAAGCTCTGGACAACCGGTATCAGCAACTGGAAACGAACCATCAAAACTTACAAAGACAGTTTCACATTCTACAAACAGAAAATGCAGAACTGAATCAACGCTACACGACGCTTGAGCAGGCTCACCAAACATTATTGGCGGCACCCCAACCATCGACAGAATCAGGTGCCAAACAACTAGAAGCTTTGCTCGAGGTATACCAAGCCGATAATCTCAAAGTCCGGCGTAACCTGGCACTTCTCAGAAAACACATGGCAGCCGCCCTTGAAGAGAACAAGAGACTACAGCAGCAAAACGAAGCAAATCTAGAAGCAGCAATGGAAGGCTCTCCACACGAATTTGATCCAGAGCAGTTTAAAGCTGTACCCTCAGAGACAATGAAGACCATCTTGGACAGCTATGCAGATCTATTAGAAGCTCATGATGACTTGGAAAGGGAGCGTGATGCGCTGCACAATCAACTCCAAGAGCAACAGACAGCACCCAAAGTCACAGAAACGACCACGACTTCAGAGGAAGTCAAGGCTTTGAAAGAGCAGGTGGCCGAATTACAGGCAAGATTACTCACACATGAAAGGCAACCCTCTCCAGTTGTCGAACCAGAACCCGAGGATTTGGTACCCATCGAGGTAGATGAGATGTATGAGGAACCTTACGTTCCTATGCCAATGCCAGGTGGTGAGCAAACCGCAGAAGGAATGGATACGTTAGAAATCGAAGTACCTGAGTGGCTCCAAACACTAGAGAAAACGGCATCAACTCATGAAGATCGAGTGGCAGTTCAAATCCAATCTATGGCAAAGATAGAGGACACTATTATTAAATCAGAATACTTCCGCAGCATGTCCCACCATAGATGGATCGGAACCAATGATGATCAATACGTGCCATATTGTATACTCCCGGCGGACTACAATGCAGAAATCCAACATAGATGTGGCAAACCTCCAACGTTTGCTACACAATTTGGGCCAGATGATATCCCAGAGAGCGCCAAAAAAGGATCCATTCATCAACCCACTTGGAGGATCCGACTCCTCGAAACCTACCCGGAGATGGTTCGCACCTGGACGAATATGCCTCTTTTTATTAAATATAACCCTTGTTATGTTCCTGTACTCCGCAGACGCACATGGCCAGAGTTTACCATTGCAGTCAAGAATATCAAGGGATGCGCCAAATGGTTAAACTACGTCTATCTAGCACCCCCTCAAGGGCCCCCCACCGTCAATTACATGATTTCCACTATACGGCACTGGAGCACCCGATTAAGGAATACCCCTGATGTAATGGCCCAGATGTGCATGAAAATTTTTGAGTTAATGCTTATTACATTCAGGACATTCAAGAATATCAAGGACCCCCACTTCTCAGGCGTCGGATTCCTTACAAGCAACCAGGATTTAGTTTATGACATGAGCACCACTCCTTCCATAGAGGTGATATATGCTTGGAACGCCAGAATAAAATACCTCCCAGCCTGCTTTAAACAAACATTCGAAGAGATGTTCATAACAGGGTTCTGGGAATACCACTCAGAAATATTTGTACCCAGACCCTCACATCTCCTCCATTTATTTGCTGTGGAGCGAACCATTCACTATGAACAATTACGAGTGCCACATCCAGATGTCCCAGGGCCAGTCAATTGGGATGCATTGCTGACAGATCTAGCAAGGGGACTCAGGCTAGAAGAACACCACCTCGCCGCGGATGTTGTCCAATATTACGTCCAAAAAGCAGCTAGACAAGGGTCTGTCAGGGGCGACAGACGCGAGAGTGGGGGGGGTGTTGGCAGTAGCCTTGGTACACCAGGACCTACAAGACGTGAAAGCCAAAGAAGGGAGTCAGAGCGAAGGGACAGCACAAGCAAACAGGGCAGTCAAAGAAGATCTGGCAAGTAGGCCAATATTTTTTCAAGACACTAATGCAGATCAAAGAGATGGACATGCAGGGAGGAAGAGCAAGTAGGGAGCTCGAAGATATGTATGACAGATCACTAGAAGAAATCCCTACAACAACAGTGATTTTTATCACTAACAATCATTGTAAATATCATTTCACATTTTTGTAGCTCTATTTTGTGCAAGCCAAGGAGTCCTTGAGCTTGAGGAGCCTTAGAAGTAGTTGCGTACCAATTTTCGTATTTTTTAGATCTCGTTTGAGCCCCCAAATAAGCCCTGGAACCTAATTTTTAACTAGGCCGGACACTAGGTCTGGACAGGGCCAAAAGCTAGTCAAAAACTATAAAAAGAGCTAGAGAGCTCATTTTTGAGGTTAGATTGTAATTGAAACGAACTTGTAAGAGCATTTTGAAAGTAATCTAAAAAGCTCCATTGATTCTCACTCTTTGTCTTGCCTTGTGTGCGCGTGTGTGTGTATGTGTGTGCATGCTTGTGTGCTTCTCACTCACGCACTTGTGCCGCCACTTGCTCGAGGTCTTCATACCATCCTCACGTCTTCCCGGATTGACATTAAAGGAGGTGCTACTCATCACTGAGCTACATACCTCCCAAGCCAAATATGGAGGGAGAGGTAGAACATCAAGAGGAAGGGGCAGAGGAGGTAAGCAAGATAGGGGGAGACCTTATAACTCCTCACCATGTAATATTTGTGGATTGTCAAATCATACTACAAATGAGTGTTAGAGAAACTTCAAGAATTAGAGAGGTAGAGGTTATCAAAGAGGTGGATATACACAATCAAGAGGAAGATTCAATCATCATCAAGGATACAATAACAACTACAACAACAACTACAATAACAACTAGCAAGGAGGCTAAAAATCAGGGAAAGATTACAACAACTACATAGAGGAGCAAGAGGAGTCTCTTCTGATTATGAATATGACTTCAAAACAAGGTATAAATGATGAACATTCATTCTACATTGACTTAGGATGTTCAAACCATGTGACAGGAAATGTAGCTCTTCTCTCTGACCTTGAGGAACCAAAGGGTAAGCATCAGGTACAAATAGGTGATGAGACCAAGCGCTCAATGATTAAAGTAGGAAATGTTAAGAACTCTGATGGAAACAAGAATCTGTTGAGCAAGGTTCTATATGTACCTACAATTACCAAGAATTTGATGAGTGTTGGACAGATTGTGGAAAAAGTTTTGCAGGTTAGGTTCAACCAATATGGAGCATTTGTAGAGGATCCCTAATATGGATTCTAAAGAATTGCCAAAGGAGAAAAGAAAGATAGATTATTCACTTTTGAACTTGAAGATAGAAGGAATATTGCACTTTATAGCTACAAAGTTCAAACACTATCAGAGCTTGAAATTTTGCATAAGAGATTAGGACATGTTGGTGAAAGAACCTTAAAAGAAATATGTAGTGATCAATGTGTGCTTGGGATACCTGATGTCTGAACCTCCTAGCTATGAGGATCCAAGCAAGGTAACATATGTATGTAAATTGAACAAAGTTGTTTATGGATTGAAGCAAGAATCTAGGGCATGGAACCATAGATTGACTACATACCTTCAAGATCAAGGATTCATCATGAGTAAATCATATACTTTTTTGTTTGTTAAGAGGAGAAATTCAGAGGTAATATACCTATGTGTATATGTTGATGATATCATACTCACAAGTAATGATGCTAATGGTATCAAGCACATTAAGAATCAGATGATGCAAGAGTTCAAAATTAGTGACCTTGGATCACTAAAATATTTACTTGGACTTGAGTTAGTCTATACTAACTCTGGAATTCATATTACTTAGAGAAAGTATATACAAGATATGTTATAGAAGTTTCATTTGTGGGATGCCAAAGTAACAAGCACTCCAATGGAGGTAAATCAGAAGTTAAGTGCTCATGAAGGTGATGTGCTTGAGAATATTGTAGGTTACCAAAGCATAGTGGAACGCTTGAACTATGTTACATTGACAAGGATTGATATTGCTTATGGAGTAAGTGTTTTAAGTCAGTTTATGCACAAACCTAGGGCACCGCACTTGGAAGCTACGAAGACAATTTTGAAGTGCCTTAAGGGTACTCAAAATCAAGGATTGAATTTTCCTTATACCTCAGACTTGGACATCAAGATATATTCAGATGCTGATTGGGTAGGTTGAAAAGATGATAGAAGAAGTACCTTAGGATACCTATCCTTTATAGGTGATAAAATTATATCATGGTCTTAAAAGAAGCAACCTATTATTGCTTTATCTTCTATAGAGGTAGAGTATAGAAGATTGGCCAATGCTACTGAAGAGGCCATATGGATTAGACTGTTATACACAGATTTGGGTTTGCATACTACATCTCCAATGATTTTTGGAGATAATACAAGCTCACTACATGTTGTAGGAAATCCTATTTATCATTTTAGGACCAAGCATATAGAGGTCCATTATCATTATGTGAGAGAGAAGCTATTGAGCAATGAAATTCAGAGGCTTATGTATCAACTAACATGCAATGTGTAGATTTATTGACTAAAGCATTGGATGGTACAAAACTTCACACATTTAAGTCTACGATTGGATTGCAGTACATTCAAGAAGATTGAAGAAGAAGACCAAGTCAAAATTTTTGGCTTGAGAGGGAGTTGTTGGTGCAAATATCAAGCCTACATATTTGGCTAGAGTTTATGTACAATTGAAGCTCCATGGACACCATTGCCAGGAAGCTTTTATCCTTTACCATTTGTAAAAGTCATCTTTTGACTTGAGAGAATATTTGTAACTACCACTAAGATCATGGGACTTGTTAGTTGGGAAATTCAGGACTCTACTTGAGAGAATATCTCCTAGATTAGAGGATCATTTTTTAGTGAGACGCAATGGAGGATTCAAATTCAAATTCAAATATTCCATCTATACAAGATGTCTAAAAAACTCACGAGATAAGTGACTCCATTTCCCGAGTTCTCCTTGATCACATTGTAAGAGAGTAAGGATTACATCATAGCCTATACTACTCATCATCATTAGGCTTTGATTATCATGTCTATGATCTTGTACAACATTGTGTTCTAATGTCCAGTTTCTTGGGCGTCGTGCTCTCAGTACCCTCTTCTTGCTCTCAGTGAATGAAGCAAGCATGCAGGTTGAAGTGGCGACGAAGCCGATCAGAATGGAAAACAACAAGACTCGAACTCGGTCGCGGGGGTCATCAGTCGTGATAGACGGACACAAGATCATCAATCGCGATAGACCAGTCCCTCGGGAGTTCAGTCCATCGTGAGTTCTGTCCGTCGTGAGCTCTGTCCATCGTGCGATTGACAAGCTTGGCGCGCGTCGCAATAGACCTGTCCATTCGGGAGTTCAGTCCATCGTGTGTTCTGTCCATTGTGTGCTCTGTCCATCGTGCGATTGACAAGCTTGGCGCGCTTGACAGGATGTGATGTAATGCAGATCTCAAGGTGGTTAGTCGGTTGCCGCACTTTCACGTGCGAGTGAATTACCTCAGTTGCTTTCAATTTAGCACTCGATTTTTGGCACGGTATCGGGAGGGCAGTTTGAGCCATTCTTCAAATTTCTTTAGCAGTTAATTCTAAAAAAAGAGCAAACGTGTCCCTCTTTTGTCATGGATTTGGCGACCCCCTCTCTTGTGAGAAGTAACCTGGCCCCTCCTCCCGCGGAGACCGATAACCTGGCCTCTTTGTTGGAGGGGGGTTCTTGTGCCACCCTAGGGGCCTTCGAGAGTGCTGAACCCCCCTTGGTCTCCCTCAGTAGACCCGCAATTCTGTCAACTCAGGAGGAGCTCAAGAAAGTTTGCCTCGTCGGCCAAATGTTCGGCCCTAAGCCCCGCTCGAAACTGTGCGACAGTGGCCAGTGCTAGTCTTTGAAAATGAAGATATGGCGTTTCGAGCCCTTAGTGTCGGAACTTGGCAACTCGGCCGGGCGACCCTGTGCCTATTCAGATGGTCCCCTGATTTTACTCCCGACAAATCGAAATCGCTTCGGTACCCTCTTTGGGTTGAGCTCCTTAACCTACCATACTTCTTGTACAACTTCGTGTGGGACATCGTTTCTCCTATCGGCAAGCCGTTGGCCTCACGCGAGGACATTGGTGGTCTCATTTATGAAGGTGCAAGACACTCGTTCAACGCTCGGTGGCACCCTCAAATCTGTGTCGAGCCTGACCTCAGTATGCCACTTCCATCGAAGATCAAACTGGACTTGGGCAAAGGGGATGTATGGGAGCAAGACATCAGCTACAAAAACCTTCCCAACGCGTGCTTTCGTTGTGGCCAACAAGGTCACAGGATTAAAGATTGCCCTTTGAGACGAAAAAGCAAGCGAAATCAAGAAGCCCCCAAAAATGCTCAAGATAGCAATGGAGCATTGAATCACTGGACGAAAGTCGAGGAATTCAAGGGCCCCCTTAATCCAGAAGCTGATGCAGACGGGTTCATCGAAGTCAGAAGAAGAAGGAAAAGAAGCCCTAGGGCAACTTCTAAGCGAAACAACATGTCAGTTACCCCCTCCAGCAACTTGTATTGCAATCTGGAAAAGGACATCAATGAGTTTGACTACCCAGGTGGGAACCAACTTGAGGTGGACACCGATGTCAAAGGCCTAGAGATCCCTGACAGTAAAGAAACCTTGCAGGAGGGTTTCACTACAAGCAAAGAAGACGGCTTTACTACTAGCAACGAAGATAACATGGATAGTGAAAGCTCCATCATTGGATCGACTATTCCGGAAACGGAGCTGAAAACGGTGCCCAGTTCTTCCCAGCAGGAGGCATCCCGCAAAGGAAAACAACCTATGGAGTTACCGTGGAAAAGCCCCCACAAGAACCTATTGCTAACTCGGGATCCGATCCGAGCGAAAAAGAATGATGAATCGAAGAAAAGAAAGGACAAAGCTCCCTCCTGCAAAGAGGGCTCACTACGACAATGATCATCATCTCTTTAAATGCTAGAGGGCTAACCGACCCCTCAAGAGCAATCATCATTGGTCAATGGCTTCGCGACATTAGCCTAAACACAGATTTTATATGTATTCAAGAGATTAAAATTGACGGAGAAGACCTCCAGAAACGACTTAGACATGTCTCCTCGACCCATGTTTGGATTTCAACGGTGCATCAGCGGGGGTCCGGTGGAACAGTAATCGGTATTAATCAACTCTGGTTTGAAAAGCTTGAGAACTCCATTGAAGATGAATGCCATCGATGGAATGCTGTTTCTTTTGGTGCTCCCTTTTGTTTTACTTTAGTTTCTTTGTATGCCCCTAATGGGGAGTTAGAGAGACTTAACACTTGGGCCTCCTTGGACTCGCTCCCCCACAACGTGCTTATTTGTGGTGACTTCAACATGGTAGAGGACCCTATGGACAGATGGATGGGCAAGGGTAGGGTCATCGATAGTCAGGAGAAAGAAACGTGGGACAAAACTAAACTACACTTGGATTTGGTCGAATTCAAAGACTCGAATGGCTTTTCTTGGTCAAATCTCCAAGTAGGCGAGGACCTGAGGAAAGCTAGACTTGATAGATGCTACATTTCTCAGAGTTTTACTCATCAGTGGGGCCACCCTTCCCTCTCGCAACGCACCGACCTCACCATCTCTGATCACTACCCGATTGTCATCACTTTTCAACCCCCCACCAAGATCCGTAAGGCTCCTTGGTTCCACGCCAGTGTGCCCTCTGTTACTCAATGGAATAGTCAATGTCTCCCCTAGAAGGTGGAAATTAATTGAGCGGCGCTGAACCAGGACGGATGAACCCGGACAGGTGCCGAAAAAAGTGGATTCGCGGTAGCAGACTTCTATTTAAAAGCACATAAAGGGAAGCGGAGAAGATCGGCAGTTTTTTTTTTTTAAGAAGGAGTCTCTGTTCTGTTGAGTACTGTAGTGAGTAGGGTTGATCACATCGCAAACTGAAGTATTTGGAAATTGCAAGTATCGCATTTATTCTGTTGTCTGTTATAGTGAATCAATTTGGGAGATTGCGAGCCTCATATTTTAAGACTATGTATGAGATATTGATGAGTACATTGAGTTCTGTTCCATTCTATTCATATTTAATTATTCTGCTATTCTTTTGGTTGAACCGATTCCCATGCGGTAGTCTTGTGTTGTGAGTCTATTTGATGATCAGTTATATACGATTCTGTATCTCTCGTCTGTGAGATTGTGTGTTTGTTGTCCTGCGTGAGACTGTGTAAGAACAAAGTTTAGTATCCTTTCGGTTAAGTGATCAGTTCTATACAATAATCTGCGATCAATGAGTATTCGATACGGATCTGTATGTGGACAGAAGTATTAGTAGTTATTAATTGCGACTCGAGCCAGTATACGGAAAGTTTGACGTAATCTCGATCCGAGTTGTCTGTGTATTTTGTTCAGTGTGTTTACCCGTCATATGGACTTGTCTTATTGAGAAGTATTTAATTAGTAAGAAGAGCGTATTCTAATAGTTGTAAGTTACGGTAGGACCACTGCATTATTACCATAGCATATTCAGTCCGAACATTCTAACACTCACCGTGCCGAAGAGTAGTCAGTATTCAAACTCACTCACTGTGTTAAGACGTGAGGGCATGCTTACGATTGTGGGAAAATAGTACAGGGCCTCTGTCTAACAGACCCCTACCACTCCCAAGAACCCGAGGACCCGATAATACTATCCCGAAAGTTGGATTGAAGTATTATTGTTCAACATTAGCGATCCTGCTGGGGATGTGGCATTGAGATTGCCTGGTATTTTGTTCAAACTAAATTTTGTTGGAAGGACAGTAGCAACAGAATCAGATTGTTGCAATACTGTTTGTTCGTAATACTATATGATCAGTACGGAAATGCTACATGCCAATTACTCGATCAGGTGAAAAGTATCCCAAGAATCATCAGTTAGGGGTATTAAGAACAACTTTGGGAGGTACTAGTGCAATTAGACCTGACCCAGTGGTCGAAAAAGTGACGAACGATAACACTGATTCCGGTGAAATTACGGTAGAACGTAGTACATCTCTAGAATTGCCTGGTGTTACTAAGGTGCAGACTGCCGAAAATATAGCAATTTTGGAACCTACCAAGGCGCAGTTGGAATCTAGTCTAAAAGTTTTCGGAATAGATTCAGATACGATTAGAAACACTTTAGGGAAGGAAATTAATACAGGCGAATCTACGCTCTATCCAGTCACAATTTTGAATCCTTCCGGTGGAATTTCGGTAAGAAAAACATAGTTTTTCGGTGACGATTTAGCAGTTTCGGCTGAATCTTCAGCTCAACTACAACGTTTGGAAGCAAGTCCTCCTACTTTGGATATCAAGGAGGAAGGAAGATTATTTGAAACAGAAATTCGCAATATAGTAAATAAGCTAATTGCACCGGAAAGTGTGCCATTTGGCGAAACAAATTCCGGTAGTTCAGAAACTAAAACCAGAAATACAGAAGGAGTGTATAATACATTTACGATGAATGAACAACCGCAACGACAATTAGGTCAACCCAGATTGGCTCCAACGGGAGTAACATACACAAAGTTTAGTGGGTTTCCAGGAGATGATCCAGATGCTCACGTACGCACCTTCGAAATCAGTTACGCTGTTCTCAACCATCCACCGGATCCGGCATACAAAGCAATTGTTTTTCAATCTACACTTGTGAATGAAGCAGCAAGATGGCTTACTGAATATGATATTAATCATTTCGGTACTTATGAAGCAGTACGAGACGCTTTTCTGCAGCGATTCAGGCTGAAAAAGAATCCTGCAGAGATCTTTGAGTATTTACAGAACAATAGACAGAAACCAACTCAAACTGTACAAGAATATGCTACCCTTTTCAGAACTCATTTAAGACAGTTACCCCAGGCTCATGCTAATTTACCAGACGATGTTATTACACAGTGGTTTATCAATGGCTTACTTCCTCAACTTAGGCAAATCATGATTATAAGATGTGTAGGAGCCATGACCCTCGATGCAGTGATAGCAATGACCCTTCAGCTGGAAAACAAAGTTGGTGGATTTTCAGAGGATTTGGAATGGATTAAAACAGACAAACATGTGGTTGAAGATATAACTAGGCAAGTATATTGCACCACCTGCAAGAATTCAGGACATACTAGTGCCCAGTGTGCGTTAAATCAGACCTATTGTGCCATCTGTAACATTGTGGGACATACCACTAAGAATTGTGCATACAATGCTAGAAGACAAGGAGCAGCAACAGTTAATGCAATTATTCAGGAACAAGGGCAGTCATCCAATCAATATGTACCCCCACATTTGAGACACAATCAACAACAAGGGTATCGACAATATCGAGGACAGAGGAACAACAACTATAACACACCGCGCTGGCAGAATGGACCCCCACCGGAAAACCAAAATTTACCACCACCTCGATGTCATTTCTGTGGACAATTGGGCCATATTAGAAGATTTTGTAGAGATGCAGCGGAATATGATCAAAGGAAAAAGGAACGTCAAAACCCAATGGCCAATGTGGTAACAATCACACCTGTAGAGACGCAGGCAGCAGCAGTTCAAACGTGTTTTGGTAAACAATTGCAACCAGCAGCAGAATTATTTGAACCAGGGATACGTGAACAACACAGAATGTATCATAAGGCTAGCCAGTGGACTACCGTAGAACCACCTCTTTTTCCAGAACCTACTCCCGTGATCCAGTCCCCGGATACAACACAAGTTCGTGCTGATAATACAGAAGCAGGTACATCATCTGCAGTAGAATTACCATCTTCAGACCAAGCTTCATCTTCAACAGTTAAGGAAGATGCAAATCAATTGCAACCAACTTGGGATATATTGTCAAAAGCATCCATCACACTGCCTTTCGGGCAATTGCTGGCATTAGTACCAGGAATACGCCAACAATTTCAACAACAGTCTAGTACAAAATCTGCTTGTATTCCGGCTACCGCAACAGTACAACCAGAGCCAGACTCTACGGTAGATCACTCAGTTCCTCTGATTACGGTATGGTTTCATAAACATCAAATTCCACAAGTTTTAATTGATGGGGGGTCTAGCGTGAATATTGCCACTGCGTCACTTTGTAAGAAGTTAGGATGGACTAAGATAGAACCAGTTCAATTCTTTGTTAGGATGGCTGATCAATCTAGAGTTCATCTAGTAGGACTGGTCCGAGATATACCCATAACTGTCCAAGACACAACATTCAAGATGACTTTTGTTGTGCTTGAATTGCCGGAATCCACCCTAGACTACAATCTACTTTTCGGTCGTCCTTGGTTGAAACAAGCCAAGGTAATTCAAGACTGGTCAGCCCAGGAACTTACGTTCAAAGATAAAAATCGCAAATGTGTTGTAAAGTTAGATGCTATACAACCCTGTGAGTTACATGCTCGACCATATTTTGCCGAACCAGTCCATATGTTAGATGGGTTGTCGGATGACGAAGAAGAAGAATTTCTGAAGAATAATGTTGATTTGATGACAGTAGGAACTATTGATCTACAGTCTGTGGTAGATACCTGGAATGCTTCAGTATGTACAGTAATACCCATTGCCAAAGAAATTAAGGAGGAAGATACCATTTCAATTCAAGGTAATGAACTACAGCAACTTCTCGAACCATCAGCTGATACAGAGAAATATCAACAATTTTATGTTCCAGAAGACCAGTTAATTACTTATAATCTTGGAGATGAAGACCACCCTCGTCCTGTAAAGATAAAGCAAAACTTACCTGAAGCCTTTCAAGCAGATTTAATCAAGTTACTCCAAGAATTTACTGACGTCTTTGCATGGGATTACAAAGACATGAAGGGCTTGGATCCTCGTATCTATCAACACAAAGTTATGCTAAAACCAGAAGCGAAACCGATAAGGCAAACCAGCTACCGGATGAACCCACATTATGCATCACAGGTAAAGGCTGAACTTGATAGGTTATTAAAAGTGGGATTCATAGTACCAATAGAACATGCGGAATGGATTTCACCGATTGTAATTGTACCGAAGAAAAACAAGCAATTGAGAATTTGCGTAGACTATCAGAAATTAAATGCTGCAACAGTACCAGATCCTTTTCCGATTCCTTTTTTGGATACTATGCTTGACAAAGTAGCAGGTCATGAGATGTATTCATTTCTAGATGGATACAGTGGATATAATCAAGTAAGAATGGCTGAAGAAGATATACCAAAAACTGCATTTATTACAAATTGGGGTGTCTTTGCTTGTACCGTAATGTGGTTTGGATTGAGGAATGCGCCAAGCACATTTCAAAGATGTATGCAGGAGATATTTTCTCCTTATCTCACCTCATTTATGCAAGTATACCTTGACGATTTTTCAATTTTCGGTAAGATGATCGCACATCTAGTACATTTACGATGTTGCTTTCAGAGATGTAGAGAATATAGATTGTGTTTAAACCCAAACAAATCTGTGTTTGTGGTTTCATGTGGTAAGTTACTTGGTCACATCATATCAGCACAGGGTATTCAAGTTGATCCTGATAAAATTTCAGCAGTATTAGAAGCTCCGGTGCCTAATACACCTAAGGAAGTAATGCGATTTATGGGTCAAGTGAGATGGCATGGAAGGCATTTACGGTGGCTTGCTCATGTAGCAATACCACTGAACAAATTAATTTCCAAGACTCCAAGGCAATTCGAATGGACTCAGGAATGTCAGATAGCATTTGATCGACTGAAACAGTTATTAACACAGGTTCCCATTTTACAGCCACCAGATTGGGATCACCCATTTCACGTATTTGTTGATGCATCTGATATAGCAATAGGAAGTGGACTGATGCAACAAATAGATAAATGGTTTAGACCAGTATACTATGCTAGCAGAAGATTAGCACCTGCAGAGAAGAACTACTCGGTAACTGAGAGGGAATGCTTAAGACTAGTGTATTCGGTAAAAAAATTAAGACATTATTTGTTGGGCCGAAAATTTACATTTCATGTCGATCATGCTGCACTTGTTTACTTGGTTCGACAGCAACATATAGGTGGCCGCCTAGCACGATGGGTTCTACTATTGCAAGAATTCGACTATGATGTCGTTCATCGGCCAGGTAGTTCACATGCTTTAGCAGACTTTTTGTCACGCTTAGATTCAGGTGAACCTCCGGTTGGTATAAATGATACAACGCCAGCCATTTATACTTCAGAACCAACTACTGAAGAATTGTCAAACCAACCAGTACCAACTACATATTATGATCAGTTATTGACCTTCCTTTCAAATGGATGTCTACCTTCTGAGGTCCCCACAGCTACACGCCGGAAAATTGCAGGTTTTAGTCGAAGATTCCGGTTAATTGCTGGAGAACTTTATTATGCAGATCATACAGGAACCTTACTCCGGTGTGTTCCTACACATGAAGTAAATTCAGTCATCAATTTAGCTCACTCAAGTCCAACAGGAGGACATTTTGCAGCAGATCTTACTCACCGGAAAATTCTGCAAGGTGGACTTTGGTGGCCAACTATGTACAGAGATGTATTGGAATTTATCAAAACTTGTGATAACTGTCAAAGAACTGGACAACCACTACAACGCCATTACTTTCCACTTCATCCAGTATTTCCTTTAGAACCATTTCAGAAATGGGGTCTTGATTTCATTGGTCCAATCACACCTCCCGCGGTATTCAGTAATAACAGGTATATATTGACTTGCACAGATTACGCAACCAGGTGGGCAGAAGCATGGCCTTTACGATCGGCTACAGCAGTTGAAGTAGCGAAATGTCTAGTATTAGATGTCTTTCCAAGATTTGGATTGCCACTAGAGCTTGTTTCAGATCAGGGCACCCATTTTATGAACAATTTGATGAAAGCATTAACACAGTCATTCCAGATCAGTCATAAATTCAGCTCACCATATTATCCTCGTGCAAATGGATTGGCAGAAAGTACCAACAAATCTTTGCTGAATATGCTTCAAAAATTGACTAGAGAAACACCGGAAAGATGGGATCAGTTGCTACCTGCAGTCTTATGGGCCTATCGCACAACATATAAGGTAACCACTGGTTTGACACCATTCAAATTAACCTATGGACTAGAAGCAATAGCTCCGATGGAAATTGTAAGACCAAGTTTAAGAGTAGCAATGTCTCAGAAGCTTTTACCCGAAGAGTCATTGGTATTTCGGTTGGAAACACTTAGAGAATTAGATGAGCACCGATGGCTCAGTTTCTTAACTATGAAAGAAATCCAACTAAGACAGGCCAGAACACATGACCGTAATTTAAAGACTCCAGTATTTTCGGTAGGACATCTTGTTCTTTTTTACAATGCGAAGTCCAATAGATCAGCAGGGAAATTCAAGTTACGTTGGTTCGGTCCATTCAAGATTTCAGAACAAGTTGGTCCGGCTACTTTTCGATTGACTACATTGACTGGACAACCACTTCCAAAAGCGATAAACGGTTCCAAGCTACGACCGTATCAAGTAACGTCACCACGGCAATAACAAGGGTACACAGCGTACCGCAATTTCTTAATTTTCTTTTTTGTCTTTTAGTTCCCTTTTGTTTTAATTTGGTGTAATCAATAAAGTAAGTGTAATCGCCGTACTCTAATATCTATTTATGTCAAGCCGCCCGCTCCTTTTTCTCTCTTTGCATGCATGCACACCAGATATAGACATTACTGCCCGTTTTGTGTAATTAGTACCATTTAAAATATTCTCTGTATAAATTTCTTATATAACTCACTTAAACTCGCCAGATAGGTAATATAGTATTTTGCGATCACGGCTGTATTTTCTGAATACTTGTGTTTTGCGTCTTGTATCTGTGCGTAATGGAATCCCTAGCAAACTATACAGCTTTTGCTGATGGTATCCCTGCTGAAGTAGGAAATTACCTGCATGTACGAGGATTGGGTAGTTTCGCCGAGCTGCCCTGGCACTCAGTAGAAGCTCACCCCTTCTTCGCACAGATCATTTCTGCTATCGCTCGAGTATCTCCCACCGAAAAACAATGGGTTTTCCTCTCCTTACCTTCTAGAACTGTGATCACATTCCAAGCGTTTGCAGAAGTATACCATTTGACTCCACAAGGCCGCGAGAATCTCCCCATGATTTCGGTAACCCGAATGGCAGAATTGTTCCCTCGTTATTCATCTAATGAATACGCCATTCTCTGCCGACCAGAACCCGAAAGAACTCTATTACAATTCCTAGTTGCTATACTCAATTTTCAGAAACGTACCTATGGTATCTCTCGACCATTTTATTCTGCCATCGATATAGCTGCCCGAGAACCTGTTAACTTTGCGTCGTTTTTCTTTCAACGTATTCATAAGGAGTGCGTCTCAATTATGAAGCAAGTTAACAAAGGCAAAACCCCGAGGTCTCAACTGCCACACATTCTGTCATTTCTGTTTCCAACTATAATGCAAGCACAACCACCACCAAGAGGACCAGTACTACAGATTGAAGAATCAGCGCAACCTTTAGATGAAGATGAAGAAGATGAAGAAGAGATTAATCAGTTATTCAGAAGTAAACGAATCAGAATCAGTTCTTCTGAAAGTAAGATTGCAGGTTCAATCGGACAAGACGAAGAAGTACAACAGGAGGTCGATCAGCATTCAGGTGGAGTAACACTAAAGGAAGCCGAACAACAGCAAGAAGTACAACACGACACAAAACAACAACACGAAAAACAAGACAAAGCAGTAGAGAATGAAGCTGATCAGCAAGACAAGGAAGCAAAAACAGAGGCCAAGCATCAAGATGAAGAGAGGTTCCATGATACAAATACGTCTATGCACCAGGAATCATCAGCGTATTCATTAGCATCTGAGCATCTACAAACGCAGAAGCAAACTGAAACGGAAGCAATGTCAACTGATAAAGTCTGTCAACAGCAGCAGCAAGAGAACCAACAAATCCATGAACGTCAACCTACTAATGATGCACTGGATAAGCTCCTGAAGGCAGCGGAAACAACAGAAGTCGGCTCCTCAGCGAATGAACAACAGGATGCAAATAAGGTAATTAGCTCTAACGCAGATTGTCCCATTTTACCACCGCAAAATGAAGCACATCCCATCCAAGACCACCCCGACGATACATCATCATCTTCCCCTAACTACTCACCACCGAATTCTCAACAATTACGCACCAATACGTTTGCCCAACCACGACAACTTCCACAAACACAATCTGTTCAAGTATTTTCCGAATTAGCATCAATTGGACAGTTTCTTATTAACCTCTCCCAGCAATTACCTGCTCAGATAAGAGCTGATACATACAATATCTACAAGGAGTTGCAGCATAAAATAGAAATACTGGAAGCCGATATCACTCCGCTTTAAGAAGAATTATACATAGTAAAAGCAGAAAATCAGGCCCTACAAGAACAGGTGAAACAGCTGCAAGAACGACTCAGTGACCAAGAAGATATAACAAAACAACGGGATGAAGCTCTGGAAACAATAAACAATCAAAAAGAAGTGTTGACAAAAGCCACTGCAGAAATCAATAAGTTAACACAGAACTTCAAAGATGCAGAAGATGTCAGAGTAGCATTAGGCAACTTACTGGAAGAAACTAGATTACAGCTAGCTCAAAAAGAATTCGAGTTGGATACTACAAAAAACAGTTTATCAACAGTTAACAACATACTGCATAAGTATCTTATTGAAGAGCCTCAGAAACAGAAAAGACTAGCAGATACGAAAAGGGCAAGAGATGCATATCATAAAACGATCCAGTTTCTTAACCAACAGTTAGAAAGGCTCGACAATCAAGTACGCAACCAAAATGATTACATCCATCGAATGCAGCAACAAGTAACAGATATGAAGACGGCCAGAGATGGAGCATTGGCCAATGAATTTTATTTACAGGAAGCATTCTTACAAACAGAGGCTGAAAATTTACTTTCGGAAGCTATTGCGCTCAGTTCGGTGCGGACAAATGCCCAATTATTAGAACTCGACACCCTGAAAAATGTATTCAAAACGCTTAAGAAAAAGATTGCCCGTATCTTTCGATCAGCTAGAAGTATGTATTTAGAAGGTCTCGTAGCAGAACTATAGATTTCGGGCCTACAAATCCGGTGTTGTACTGATATATTTTATTAAAAGTCATGATTTTTTTGTGCATAATACTTTTCGCACATGTAAAAGACGTTCCAAGTCCAGCATCGATCTCCAGAATGATGATTTTTGATTCTAGAATTTCGGTAAGAAGCATGAAGTGTCATGTCCGAATGAAATATCATCATTCTAGCAAATGGCAGTTCAAGTTCTAGTACTTATAAAATGCGTATGCCCGGCAAAGTATTTTTTCTGTATAGTATTCTGCGAGCTCTTGTGCTAATTAACAAAACTTCTAGCACATTATTTTCGGCAAAGTCTTACAACCATGTCTGAATCGGATATACTGAGATGGCGACTCAGAAAGCGCACACTTACACAGAATCGTGTTGTGACTACAACCGATACTACATTACAGGATGATGAAGATGACTCAAGAACTTCGGCAACATCACCAGGTCTACATAACAACATATTATTTTCTACAGAATTCAAAATAGAGTTTGACATCCATTCAAGGGGAAATGAGAACTGGTTACGGAGGATCGGACTCCTACAGTTTGCTAAGTTACCCTGGGAACAGTGGACAGGTAACGACGATGCAGAGAATCAGTTACACATTATGCGACAAACAAAAGGTTTTCTTGAAAATCAGGTACAATTTTCACCACAATTAGTTTCGTCAGTATTTCAATTACCGTTGTATGAAGAAGCAAATTTCCCCAAATGTTCTTATAACGACCTGAGAAAAGAATTTGGTAAGGGCGAAGGTCGTAGACGCTATTTTATGATGAAGAATGCCACATATACTCGCCGTGGACAATTTAAATGGTACTTAGAAAGGCTCTGCTTTATAGTCAGATTTGATCTTATGTCTAGAGAAAATTTTTCGCCTCTAGTACAAGTAGAGAAAGGAGGCAAAGTGAGTTGGGCTCACTGGTTGTACAATCATTTACACAAACAGTTTTTTGTTGGAGACAAACGCAGGTCCCAAAAATACATTCGTTTACCAGTGTATTTAGCTGCCATATTTAGTTTTGCCCAATCTGTAAAAGATAAACAGTTACACTGGTTCCCCTCTTTTTACCCTGAACACCACACAGAGCCTCAGGAAGAAGCCCAACCCTCCACCTCGGCTACATCTTTACTCCACACAGGTAACAGCACACAGAATCAAACAGTAGGGATGCCATTTCGGCTGTCCATTAAAAGACGAATGGCAGACAACGTGCCAACTGCCAGTCCAGAGCAAGCACCGGATGACCCCCAACCCGATTTTGTTACAAGAATGCAGAATCAACTCCAAGAGGTTTCCCAATATTTACGGCAACAGGAACAAGCAATTCAGCACCAAAACGAGTTGTTATTAGCAACGATGACTAAGTCCAACTCAGTAATGACACAGATGCAAAAAGAATTGGACGACAAAGATGCGTTAATACAGGTGTTACAACAAAACAACCAGCGTATTACGACCGAATTGATCACCGAAAAAAAAATATGTCCAAGACCTTAATCAGTGGCAGCAAGCTATCCAAACACAAATTCAAACCGAAATGTCCAGTTTTTCGACCCTGAATGCTCACCTGCAAGCCGAAAATCAACTTTTGCAGTCAAGAATACAAGTATTGCAGGAGTTCGAAAAGCAGATATTAAAAGATGAGGGTGTAGAACTAAATGCCACAATGATGACAAATGTGGACATAGATTTATTAAAACAACAGTTGGATAGCCATATTCAAAATCACTGGACACTTTTTCGCAGGAGATGGCTAGCTATACTTGTTCCGCCACTAGAACAAGTGCGATCAGAAAGGATTGGGGAGTCAAATCCTGGCATGGACCGACAGACACTGTAAAAGGATATTTCAGCCAGGTGGTGATAGGATACCGTATGGGTACATGGCTTCTGCAGAAGACATGGATATTTTCAACAAGTATGGCACTGACCTATCCAAGTTGGTAAAAACACGCACAAACTTTCAAGAAGAAGAGGATTCAACAGCACAGAGGGTACTTTGATTCCATAGACGAAGCGATTAAAGCACATGATCAAGAGGGTGGGTCCAGCATATAAGAAAGCGGGACTTCATGAAGAGGCAACTAGACCAGCTATACGAGTTTGAGGAAGTTCTGGAGAAAAAGACGACCTATCACATACAGTGACACATTCGAGATTGAAAGATATTTGCTGAATCACCAGCAGGATATTGGCATTATGAACGTTTAGCCAGAGCCTTTCTGGATGCATGTAAAGAAAAAGAACAGTGGGATAGCCTAGGCAAAAAGGATATTACCAACAGTACTACACTTGCGGGTTTGAGTCCACCGTGCGTGCCAGTGTTACTCAATGGAATAGTCAATGTCTCCCCTAGAAGGTGGAAATTAATTGAGCGGCGCTGAACCAGGAGGATGAACCCGGACAGGTGCCGAAAAAAGTGGATTCGCGGTAGCAGACTTCTATTTAAAAGCACATAAAGGGAAGCGGAGAAGATCAGCAGTTTTTTTTTTTTTAAGAAGGAGTCTCTGTTCTGTTGAGTACTGTAGTGAGTAGGGTTGATCACATCGCGAACTGAAGTATTTGGAAATTGCAAGTATCGCATTTATTCTGTTGTCTGTTATAGTGAATCAATTTGGGAGATTGCGAGCCTCATATTTTAAGACTATGTATGAGATATTGATGAGTACATTGAGTTCTGTTCCATTCTATTCATATTTAATTATTCTGCTATTCTTTTGGTTGAACCGATTCCCATGCGGTAGTCTTGTGTTGTGAGTCTATTTGATGATCAGTTATATACGATTCTGTATCTCTCGTCTGTGAGATTGTGTGTTTGTTGTCCTGCGTGAGACTGTGTAAGAACAAAGTTTAGTATCCTTTCGGTTAAGTGACCAGTTCTATACAATAATCTGCGATCAATGAGTATTCGATACGGATCTGTATGTGGATAGAAGTATTAGTAGTTATTAATTGCGACTCGAGCCAGTATACAAAAAGTTTGACGTAATCTCGATCCGAGTTGTCTGTGTATTTTGTTCAGTGTGTTTACCCATCATATGGACTTGTCTTATTGAGAAGTATTTAATTAGTAAGAAGAGCGTATTCTAATAGTTGTAAGTTACGGCAGGACCATTGCATTATTACCATAGCATATTCAGTCCGAACATTCTAACACTCACCGTGCCGAAGAGTAGTCAGTATTCAAACTCACTCACTGTGTTAAGACGTGAGGGCATGCTTACGATTGTGTAAAGGATTGGGAAAATAGTACAGGGCCTCTGTCTAACAGACCCCTACCACTCCCAAGAACCTGAGGACCCGATAATACTATCCCGAAAGTTGGATTGAAGTATTATTGTTCAACACCTCCTTCTCTCTCCCCTCCGTCCATCAAGAAATTTCTGATGTGTGGAAGGAGGCATTCGCCTCTGGCTTGTCCCCAGCCAAGTGTTGGAGAAGTGCGCTCGATAAGTCACGACAGATCATGATTAGATCCAGGAAGATGCTAGAGACTGTGCGGCGGGCTCGTAGAGAAGCTCTATATCATAGACTCTGGCGGCTCGAGGAGGAAGTGAACAAAGGAAAATCTCAAGCCCAGAAAGGACTTCGAAAAATCAGAGCGCTGCTGAGATACGAGGAAGAGATACAAAGGAAATATTTGCAAATTTTCTTCAAGGAGTGGTGGGCTGGCAAAGCCGACAAACCCACCAAAGAGATGTGCCGTATCCTCAAAAGGAAACACAACAGAGAATCGATCCCCTTATTGCTAGATGCAAATGGCAATGTATGCAATACGGAAGAAGATAATTTTGGGATCATTGAAGGGCACTTCACGAGACTCCTGGGGACCTCAAACCCCCTCTCCCATCATAGAAGGGACTGTATGGCAGCCATATCTAGGGTTTCCCCCCATAGGATACCACTCAACCTTCACTCTCTGCTTCATGCCTCTATCTCTGAAGCCGAAATCATTGAGGTCATTGATGCCCTCCCTTCAGGTAAAAGCCCGGGACCCGACGGGCTCACTAATGAGTTCTTTAAATCCTTCAACTTGGTGGTTGCCACCCCTCTTCGTTTGGTTTGGCAAGAGGCACTCAAGTTTGGCGCGCTTCCTTCTTGTCTCAACAATGGCATTATCAAGTTAGTACACAAAAAAGGGGAAAAGAACAGAATAGAGAACTGGCGTCCCATTACAATGCTCCAAACAGGATACAAGATCATCGCCAAAGTCATTGCCAACAGAATCTCTTGCCACTTGAGAGCGTGGTTAAGCGAGGACCAAAAAGGTTTCATCAAAGGCAGGTCAATTTTGGAAACCATTATAGATATCTAGGAAGGTCTTGAATTTGCAAATGAGTCTAAACAAGAAGTAGTATTCCTCAAGATCGACTTTGATAAAGCCTACGACAGGCTAGAATGGGACTATATTCTACAGTCGCTACAAGATCTTGGATGTAGTCAGAAATTCACCAAGATGATCGCGACCCTTCTCGGAAACGCATCGACCCAAATTAACATTAATGGAAAACTTTCAAAGGTGATCAAACTTAGAAGATCTATCAAACAAGGGTGCCCATTGGCTCCCCTTCTCTTTGCCATTGCCACGGAAGGGCTTAGCAGGCTAGTGGAGCATCAGGTGGAAGCTGGTAACATTAAAGGCCTTCGTTTGCCGCATGACCACAGTCAGATCACCATGAGACTTTTTTCCGATGATATGAACGCTTTTGTTCACAATGATAGTACCAGCCTGGAGACGTTCTGGAAGTGTCTTGCTACTTTTTGTGAAGCCTCTGGATCCATAATCAACCACTCTAAGACCGCCTTTAGAGCTATTGGTGGGTCACAGCCCGACCTTCTCATTGATCATGGCTGTCAAATCATTCCACAGGGCCAAATTTTTTGGCTTCTTGGGATTCCCTTGGGGTTTGGCGTCTCTATGGAACAGCGGTGGAATTGGGTGCTTGCCAAACTCGAAAACAAGCTTAACTATTGGAGAGGTATGCAAATCAATCTTGCTGGTCGTGCTATGGTTATCAACACATTCCTCTTATCATCTACCATTTATTTCCTTTCTTGTTGGAGACCGAAAGAGCAAGATCTGTCCAAACTGGATAGTATTTGTAGAAACTTCCTTTGGACGGGCGACCACAATAGGAGGAGGGTGCCTAAAATCAAATGGTCCATCTGCACCAGCCATAGAGATAGTGGGGGACTTGGTATCTTGGACATTGGGTGCATGGCTAACAAACTGTCGGCCAAATGGATGATGAAGGCTTGGTGCAACGGGGAGGCCTCGTGGGCCAAGTTGATCTTCACAAACAAGAATGAGTTGGCGCTCATGGGTTTCCCAAATTGGAAGAATCTTGACATCTTGACCTTGCTGTTTTCCCCGATCCCCGTCTTCCCGAAAGGCTCTAATCTGGTGTGCTCCCTTTGGAAGAGTTGGAGTAAAGTCAAAAGCTTCACAAGAATAAGTGAAGACTGGAAGTGGGCTGCCGATGTCAGACAAAACGACTCTATCTGGTTTCCGATCCATGGCATCCAGAGTGTTGAATCTTGGAACATTCAAAATGCCAAGAAGCTATGGAACAAAGGCTTCAAAAAATGGAAACATCTCTGGAAACAAGACACCAACAGCTGGATCAACTTTGAGGATATTGACCCTAGCATCAACATTTCGCATGAAGAATGGAACACTTTGCGAAGCAGATGTCTCGCCTGGGACCGACACAAAGTTCGCCTTCTCATGGGACACGACATGTCGAGCTCGCTTGGTCTCAAATGGCACAATGGGAATAGCCTATCAAAAATCCCGAACATCAAAGAAACGATCGACTATCAGGTTAACCTCAACAAAAAGTGGTACCTGTCATGGATGCGGCTTCGGTGGGACATGAAGTTCATGGCTATCTGGCACCCCCTCATAGAAATCAAAAAGTTTGTCCTCTTATGGCAAATTCTTTCGCATGGAATCTGGACCAACCTTAAGGCTAGCAAAATTTGTGGGATCCCTCCCTAGTGCAAACGCTGCTACCGGTCTATCGAAGATGTTTCACACATCTTCTTTACCTGCCCCAACTCCAACAAACTGTGGCAGGTGGTTGGAAAGAGAATTAGACTTCAAAAACGTCTGAGTTGGCAGCAAGCCTTGTTGGGAGAAGCGATCGGCTGCTCTACGACTCTCTGGAACGCCATCAGAGGGGAGGTCCTATGGAAAATCTAGCGAGAAAGATGTGCTTTCAACTTCGGTGACTCCCCCAAGGAGTGGTCAATTGAGAAATCGCTGTTCCTCCTTGGCAAAAGGATTGTCAACTGTAAAAAATCCCCCCCCTTTAGGCATCATCAAGTACTCCTTTTGATCGATAACAAGCTTAAACCCAAGTGGGCCCCACATGAGGGTGATGAGAGGGTAATTAACCTTCTTTGTAATGTCATCTAAGCTCTGTAAAAGCTTCCCCTGCTTTGTGGGATTTGGGGGGTCTCGTGGGCACTAGTCCCCTTCTCTTGTACTTTTCTTTATTTAATTCAAGTCCGGGAGAGTAGGCTAATGCCGAACTTCCTTTATATTAAAAAAGCATTGTGTTCTAATACAATAGATCAATACTTATCATCTATGGTCTCTCTATCTTAGTCACTCATAACAGTCAACTTGTACTGCTCATATCTCCGTCATTTATTCCCCCTTTTCAATGATCTATAGCTTGTTGGGATCAGCTCCAAGTCTTCTACATGCTTAAAAATTTTGAAGATAATACATTCAACAAATTTGGAGAAAAGCATGTCAAAGTACCTAGTGGTCAAAATCTAGAGAGGTCCTAAAAAATTGGGGTAAGGATTCAATTGCTAAATTGATTTCTCTCTGTATAATGCATTATTTTAAGTGATTCCACTTGGAATCATTAGCTCATTAAGCCAATTTGGTATCTTTAAAAGGAATTTTCCTAATTCCTATTGTACTGGAAGAACTGAGCATAACAAGCAGTAGGTGTGCGAACAAAAATAGAAGGTTTGCATTAATCCTTCAACTTGGAAGTAGTGTGTTTTGTTTCAATCACTTCTCACATCATTTCCAAAGTACATAGGCACTTATTTAGTGTCATTGGAAAGATAAGAGGGCCTACAACAGAAATATGAAGCTAGAAGGGGCTGGTACAAAACAAAATTTTGCAGTACCTACTCATTTCTTAAAGTGTCCATCCATCTTTCCTAACATCATGTACAAGATCCACCATTTCAAGGGTCCGTTAAGGCACTTCATGAATGGATAGAAAAGGATAGGAGATTCATATTCATCCTATCCCAACACACAAGCAAGATAGGGCATATACAAGATTTGGACATATCCTAGAAGGTTTGGGAGACCTTGGAGAGATTGTACTCTTAATCAACCAAGGCAAGAAAGATTCATCTCAAGAATGAGCTAAATAATCTTAGGAAAGCATCGAGTACTTACATAAATGAGTACATTCTGAAGATTAAGGAGATTCCAAATGACCTATGCTCAATTTGGAGCCCAATCAAAGATGATGATCTTGTTGGGCACACTCTCAATGGCTTGAAAGAGGATGAAAGGTGGAAAGCATTCACAACATCAATTCATGTGAGGGATTCCCTAAAAAAATTTGATCAATTAATCACATTGATGGTGACCAAGGAGATGAACCAAGGAGGTTCACAATCAAAGGGAAGCCAAGTAGAGGCAAAGGCAAAAGAGGTGGATAAAACTCCCAAAGCAGAGGGAGAGGAAAGTCAAAATCAAGACCAAGCAACCAAGAAGCCTCCAACCCAAGGAGGTTTTCTATGCAAGTAGAGGCAAAGGCAAAAGAGGTGGACAAAACTCCCAAAGCAGAGGGAGAGGAAAGTCAAAATCAAGACCAAGCAACCAAGAAGCCTCCAACCCAAGCTATGTATCAAGAGGAAGAGGAAGGAGTAGACAAAGAGGAGGAAGATCACATGGAAGAGAAGCATCCAATGGGGAATCCTACAATTGTGGAAAATCAGGCCATTATGCAAGAGATTGTTGGTAGAAAGGAGGAGGCAAACAAGGATAAAAAGGGAACCAAGGTAATTATGCTAGTACATCACCAAATTTAGAAAACGAGAACTTTCTTATGATCTATGGATCAAGTGAAAAGAGTCAATTTAGATTTTACATGGTACATTGATAGTGGTTGTAGCAACCTTATGAGTTGCAGTAAAGATGTTTTCTTTAATGTACACTCACACATCACTCAAGGACATGTAGAGACAAGGGATGAAATTGAGCATAGGATTACACATGTGGGAGATGTTGTATTGAATGGATCTCAAAGCTCCAAGGTGTTGAAGGATGTGTTGCATGTGCCAACCATAAAAAAGACCTTGGTTTCGGTAGGTCAAATGGTTGAAAGAGGTTACGAGATGAGGTTCAATTATCAAGGATGTTTTTTTGAAGACCTCATGCAAGACCACAAGTTCATATCCAAAGGAAAGAGGCAATGAAGAATCTTCACCATGGAGCTAAATCCATCAACCCCTCACACTGTCTACTTGTCAATTGGAAATAAATAGCTTGTAGAAATTGACTTATGGCTTAAAAAAGTTGGGCGTATAAAATTACAAAGGATAAAGGACATGCAAAGGAAGGGCTTGGTGAGTGTTCTACTTGAAACTTTAATATCAAAATATGTAAAATTTGTGCCATGCTTGTCAATTAGGGAAACAAAGCAGATTGACATTCAAGAAGGGAGTACATGTGAGCAATGAAGTGTTGAATTTCATACACACAGATGTATGGGGACCTACAAGGCATCCATCCATTGTACTTAATAGATATTTTGTCACATTTTTAGATGATCATTCAAGGTTTGTTTGAATGTATTGCATGAAGTCAAAGTTAGAGGTGTTTTACCACTTCAAGAGGTTGAGAAACCTAGTGGAGAAGGAAATAGGGAAGTATATAAAGCCTCTTGATTGGATGGAGAGGGAGAGTAAGGTTTTCTACATGACTATGGCATCAAAAGGCAATCCATTTGTAGGTTTAAACCTCAAAAAAATGGGGTGGCATAGACGAAGAATAGATACATAGCAAAAGTGGCTAGAGCTTTGTTAAATGAATTGAACGTTCCTAAATCTTATTGAGATGATGCAACAAATACATCCATATACATTATGAATAGGTTTCCAAACTCAAGAATACATGGAGTTACACTTTATGAAGCTTAGTTTGGTAAGGAACCCAACCTTTCACATCTCAAAGTATTTGATTGTGTGTTTTATGTTCACATACCTCAAGAATTGAGACATAAGTTAGACCCAAAGCTCGATAGAAATATAATTCTTGGATATTCTTCATATCAAAAGGGTTTTAGATGATATAATCCTTGCAGCAAAGAGCTTAAGGTTTCTAGGGACATAATATTTTATGCGTTTCTACCTTTGTATAGTAGCAAAGATGTGTTAGAGGTTGATGATGGATTTGAAGTTGAGAAGAAGTTCAAAGAAAAAAAACAGAGCATTGAGATGAGTGGTCCAACCACCTCAAACACACCATTAGAGGAGCGTACTACATCAGCTTGGCATAAAAGGACAAGGAATGCATCTCATTCAAGTGAAGGAAGTAAAATAGGAAAGGGAAAGACAAATGATGAAGACCATCGATGGGTAGACATGGAATGTACAAGTGACAAAGAAATGGAAAAAATAGAAATCCAAGATTTAAAACATCTCAACCAAGGAGGAGGAGATTCATAACACCTAATGGTGAGGTAAGGTCATCCAATAGGGTTGAATACCATGTTCAAAGGTTAACTTATGATTCATTCATTACAAGACACTATGCCTACATGAGTCGAGTTATAGCTTGTGAAGAACCTAACTTTTTGAAAAAAAACAAGCATAGGGAGTGGATTGAAACAATTGAGGAGGAATTCAAGGCACTTGAAGAATATGATACTTGTTCATTGGTGCCAAGTCCAAAGGATATGAAAGTTGTTGGAAACAAATGGGTGTAGAAGTTAACGAGGCATGAAGATGGGAGCATCACTAGGTATAAAGTGAGGTTGGTTTCCAAAGGTTTTGCTCAAACCTATGGCATAGGCTTTGAGAAAACATTCAATGGAGTAGCTAAGATGTCCAAAATAAGAATTTTGATCACAATTTCAGCCTCAAAAGGTTGAAAGATGTACTAGTTTGACTCATGTACATTCTAGATCTTTTGAAGAAGTTTAGCTTGTGCAATAGGAAGTCCGTTTCAAATACATTAGAAGTAAATGTTAAACTAAGTGCTCATAAAGGTGAAGAAGTGAAAGATGTGACCATGTTTAGGTCAATACTTGGTTCTCTCTCATACACTACTATGACAACACTAAATATTCCACATGTAGTTGGAGTGTTATCTCAAACTTTTTAGGCACCAAGAGTACCTTATCTTCTTGTAGCCAAAATGGTACTTAGGTACCTCAAAGGATCAATGAATGAAGAGTTGTGTTATCCATTTGATGGTGGACTCAATGTACAAGCTTAGCGTGATGCTGATTGGGTAGGTTCCAAAGATGATAGAAGGAGCAATAGTGGATATGTTATCATGCTGGGGAAATTGAGACATTCAGGGGAAATTGAGAGATTGATGGGAAGTTGAGAGATTCCCATTCATATTGTCTCCTTTTGACTTAATCATTGAAGCACATGCCTATCATTTAATTGATCAATTCAATTGCTCTCTCTCTATCTCACATACACATACACACACATACATACATACACACACACGTATATATATATATATATATATATATATATATATATATATATATATATATATATATATATATATATATATATATATATATATATATATATATATATATATATATATATATATATATATATATATATATATATATATATATATATATATATATATATATATATATATATATACACACACACACACGCACATACATACATACATAAATACATACATACATATACATACACACATATATATATATATATATATATATATATATATATATATATATATATATATATATATATATATATATATATATATATATATATATATATATATATATATATATAAGAGATAAATAGACATGAACAAGGGTAACATGTATCTAAATATAACACACGTCCACTTAAAACTATATGAACAGTTTTAAGTGTGGGAGCAATTAAATGTTGGAATATATTTCAAGTTGATGTTAAAAATGCATTTTCGAATGGCCAATTACAAGAACATGTTTATATGGTCCATGGAAAATTTTAAGTTTGGCAGCAATTAAACGTTGGAATATTTTCAACTTGATGATGAAAATTAACTAAAATCAAGAGTTATGCTAACATCATTCTTGATAGCTTCTCTCCTTCTACAGTGTCCCCAAAACTCTTTTTCCACAAAAATTGACTTTTGAGAAAGAGATGAGATTGACTTTTGATAGCTGCCTTACATCACATGATGAGAGAGTCATGCTCATACATCTAGAATACCATAAAGGAAGTCATGCTTCTTACTGTGAAATGAAAATAACTCTCCAACAACTTTTCTCCAACAACAACCATATGAAAATGAGGGAGGGATAATTTCTTTAAATGATGGCTAAAACAAAACTTCAAGAGCTTTCATTCTGCACTCTTCAAGGGAGAGAAAAAATAATATCCACGTGCATTAGGTTCATTGGTTAGGCCTTTCACCTCTTAAGGCAAGGTTGAAGGTTCAACCTCTCTTTATGGTAGAACATATATGAGCTCTAGGCTAGTGTATTGCCTCTAAATAGATTTAAACCAATAAAAAATAGCTACCTTTTGGATAGTACTTTCCACATGTCACCTTCTAGTAGTCCAACCCCTGTTTTGTGAGACACCAAAGGTCCCATGTGTTGGAGATAGATGTCTGCGGAAGCACACGAACAACACAAGGAAGAAGAAGAAGCTTGGAGCACAAACACACAATACTGAATGTATTACTAGAGAATGTACAAAGATAAGTAGCCCATTAGGGAAATAGGCGTATATACAAGCCGGAGGAAAAAAACCTCCTAAAGAGGGGAAAAAGTGCCCCGGTGGTCCTAGTATGTTCACACACATCACTACCTAAATATATCAACAAATCCCCCCTAGGAGTGATGCAATGAACAAGGAGCTAGCACTCATGTATAAGGAAGTGCCAAGCTATGTGGAAATCACTCCACAAAAGGAAGTAAGCCCAAAGCTTTGCGGAAAGCTTCAAACTTCTCCCTAGGTAGAGCCTTCGTGAAAAGGTCTGCAATGTTCTCCTGCGTGGGCACATATGCCAAGCTGATCTCCCCAGCAGAGAACCTCTCCCTCGCATAGTGATAATGCACCTCAATGTGCTTAGTGCGAGCATGGAACACAGGGTTCCTCGCAACTGCCAATGCGCTCTGACTGTCAGTGAAGATGGTGGTGGTAGAAGACTGGCCAACACCCAAATCAGCCATAAGGCATCTGAGCCACACACACTCAACAGTCGCTGTGAAAGCTGCCCTATACTCAGCCTCACAACTGGAAATGGCCACAGTACGCTGCTTCTTGCTCAACCAAGATATACATGAGCTACCAAGCATGAAGCAAAAAGCATTGGTGGACACACGAGTGTCATAGCAACCAGCCCAATCTGAGTCAAAGAAAACATGCAAATCTGGTGGTAGTGATCCCCCCTTGGGATAAAACAACCCAAGTAGCCGAGGACCACTCAAGTAGTGAAAGATGCGCTTAACCGCCTTCCAATGCGTGACTCCTGGGCAATGCATAAACCTGCTCATCTATGAGACAGCAAACTGAATATCTGGTCGAGTAGTGCATAAGTAAATTAAGCATCCAACAGCCTATTGATAGAGAAGAGCATCAAATGCATCTCCAGCATCATGAAGACTCAATCGTAAACCTGTTTCCATAGGAGTGGCAATAGGCTTACAGTCTTCAAGGCCAAAACACTACAATAATGTGTCAATATATTTCATTTGACACAAAGCCATTCCACCATCAACTTGCATAAACTGAATGCCCAAATAGTGATGCAAATGCCCCAAATTAGACATCTCAAATGAGGCATGCAAATTAGTCTTGAAATCAACAATATGCTTCTCAATAGGACGAGTGAGCAGCATGTCATCAACATAGACAACAATGATCAGAAGCACATCATTAGCACGCTTAACATATAAGGTGCTTTCAGTTGGACTGTTCACAAAACCATGTGCAATGAGATAGGCATGTATCTTCTCATACCAAGCACGTGGTGCTTGCTTTAAACCATATAATGCCTTCTTTAACCTGCACACCTGGTTTTCATGCCCTTTCTGCACAAAGCCACAGGGCTGAAAAACATACACTTCTTCATGTAAGTCACCATTCAGAAATGTTGTTTTATTGTCCAACTGATGTACATTCCAACCATGATGGGCTGCAACTGCACAAATGCTCCGAACAGTAGTCATACGGCATGTAGGTGCAAAGGTCTCATCAAAATCAATGCCTCTTTCTTGCGCATAACCCTTTGCAACAAGCATAGCCTTATACCTGTCAACTGTACCATCAGGTTCACGCTTCAGCTTGTATACCCACTTAGTGCCAATGGCCTTCTTGCCAGGAAGCAAGTCACATAAAGACCATGTACCATTCTTCATTATAGCATCATATTCAGATTGCATGCAGCCATCCAATTTTCTAAATTCTGTGCTTCATCAAAAGAAACAGGCTCATTCTCATCACAGAGACTAGACACATCCATAGCATAGCAATCTCATGCAAAGAAGGCACTATGAGAGCCTGAACGAATATGATATGACAAAGGTGCATCTAATTTGTTGTCACGCAAAGTCTGGACCAGCCATTTTAGCATAGTTTTTACCTGCTCAATATCAGCTCTCTCATCAACAAGTGCATCATGTAAATCTGCATCAGAAATAGAATGATCTGCATCATCATATGAAACCTGCAAAGGCTGAGAAGTTGCCTCATTAGGACCATCACTAGATTGTCCACCTGTAAAAAGAGGCATCAATGTATCATACATGTCTTTGGAGCTAACAGATGTCTCCTTAGTACATGAAAGCAATGGCTGAACGGCATCTTCCACAAAGACAACATCACGGCTAACCAGAATGCGTTTAGTGTGTGGATGATACAGACGATAGACTTTACTTTCAGAACTGTACCCAACAAAAATACATTTTACTGCCTTATCATCCAATTTTCTGCGATGTTGTTCAGGCACTAATGCATATGCCAAACACCCAAAAACACGCAGATGAGCAACAGATGGCTTGCGTTCATGCCAAGCCTCATATGGAGTGATAGACTGCAATGCTTTAGTGGGACACCTGTTCAGTACATATGCTGCACACATGACAACCTCAAGCCAGAAACTATGTGGTAAAGTCTGACTTTTGACCATGCACCTCGCCATCTCCATGAGTGACATGTTCTTTAGTTCAGCAACTCCATTCTGTTGAGGTGTATACGGCACTGTACACTAGTGTTTTATCCCACGTTCAGCCAGAAATGCATTAAAATCTGAAGACATATATTCCCCCCCTTGATCATAACGGAGGGTGCCCATTTTACATGCTGACAGATTTTCAACCAAAACCAAAAACTGTTTGAAGCACATGAACACTTTGGACTTTGCTTTGAGTGGATATACCCATGCATGCCTGGAAAAATCATCAATAAAACTCACGAAGTAAAGGTAATTGCCAAAAGAGGGTGTCTGCATAGGACCACAAACATCACTATGTACAAGCTGCAATTTTTGCGTAGCCCGAACTGAACCATCTTTTGGAAAGGAAGAACGCTGCATTTTGCCCAAAATATAGCCTTCACAAACATGTTTTCCAGGAGCCTCAAGTTTGGGCAAAGAGGACACCATTTCAGATTTCTACAAGCGTAGCAAACTAGCAAAATTCAGATGACCAAAGCGTGCATGCCAAAGCTTTGCATCTGACATAGCCTAAGAATCATGAACTGCACATGCCAAATCATTCACAGATCTTTCATAGTCTATGAGCTTATACAACCCACGACATAAAATGCCAGAAGCAATAATCACATCACCATTTGAGAGATCATGGACTGTACACTTATCATCAACGAATTTCACATCCAAGCCAATCTTGGCTAATGCACAAACGGATAACAGGTTCTTTTTTATCTCTGGCACAAATAAAACATCTGACAAAGTGAAAGAACTACCATCAACAGTAGTCAGAAGGATCTTACCAACTCCCATAACAGGATAAGAGGAGTTATTGGCGCATGTGAATGTATTCCCTGTAGGGGCAGGCTCGAGTGAAGAGAAGAAACTGTGCTGCGAGGTAATATGTTTGGTCACCCCACTGTCAAAGTACCAAACATCTGCGTCTACTGCAGACATGCATTGATCATGAGAAGATGGGTCAAAACTGCAGACAGTAGTAAACGCCCATTCTTCTTCCTGCACAAGATTTACAGACTCTGTTTTTGGTGTAGAGGCCTCTGCAACAACCATTCCAGCCTTTTTCTTCTTTGCCTCTTTAGCAGCCGGTTTTGGACAGTTCTTTATGATATGATCATTTCCTTTACAGTACTTGCAAAAAAATTTCTGCTTTTCTAATTTCTTCTCATCTTTATCTCGGTTCTTCGATTATGCAGCATTTGCAGATTTCTGCTTACTAGTAGAAGAGCTCCATTTTCCTTTGCCCTTCTGACTAGCCAGGAAAGCTTGATCCGCAACACGCATAATGGACCTGTTCTACCTCGACTGATCTTCCTGCAACAGAACAGAGACTAACTCCTCAAATGACAAGGCATTTGGATTGCCTTTCATCATCAACCAAAGAGTAGAAGCAAAACTCTGATATGAATCAGGAAGACCATTCAGAACGGTCTACACAAGTGAGCTATCTGGTATAACCTCATCAACAAAAATCAACTGTTCCATCAAATCTTTGATCTTCGTTCACAAAATGTCCATAGAATCACCTTCATTCATGTGCTCACTCTCCAACTGTTTTCGGAGGTAAGCAACACGAGCCTCAATCCTAGCCTGGTACAAAATGGTAAGTGTATCCCAAGCATCCTTTGCTATCTGCAAGAGCGAATGTGAGGAATAATGGCACGTTTGACAGACAAAGCTATCAATGCATATGCCTGGGCATCTCTGCCATCCCAGCAAATCTGCTCTGCAGTAGGTGCAACAGAAACAGTAGCACGAATAGGAATATGCGGAATATCATCTTTGACACCATCTTCATCAGCTCCAGCACCTGTATTTGCAGTACCTGTCGTTAGAGGTGTAATAGGACGTCTTTCAACACCCCGCACAATGTTCCACAATCCTTTTGCAACCAGTACATGTCGCATCATATAAGCCCATAATGGGTAGTTGGTACCATCCAACTTATCCTCAACAGCCAACATACGGAATACATCACTGCTTTCAGCCATGGTCGGTGACTAAAATACCTTGATGCAGAAAATTAATTCTATCTCAAAAAGTTGAACGGAACTGCCCAGACGAGTTCTGCTAGACCTGTAGCAAACTTCAAGATGCTTAAACTGGCGAACAAAAATTGGTATATACCTTTGGCACAAAAGGACAAAATAGCCTGCAAAAGCGCTGTGATAGTGCATTCGGAGGTCGAAACGAGCTCAGATCGCGATTTCGGCACCACACAGCAAAGCTGTTTTGATGTTGGAAACACCCTGAGTATGCTCACCAAACTTTGTGCGAATCTGAGATTGCAAACGGAGGAGTGTCGACGACAGCCTAGAAGAAGCGACAACCTGCTCTGATACCAATTGTTGGAGATAGATGTCTACGGAAGCACGCAAACAGCACAAGGAAGAAGAAGAAGCTTGGAGCACAAACACACAATACTGAATGTATTACTAGAGAATGTACAAAGATAAGTAGCCCATTAGGGCAATAGGCGTATATACAAGCCGAGGGAAAAAAAACCTCCTAAAGAGGGAAAAAAGTGCCCCGACAGTCCTAGTGTGTTCACACACATCACTACCTGAATATATCAACACCATGGGTACTATGCCCATGAACTTGTACAATTATTCTTTCAATCAATTCAAGCAAAGGAAGATTAGGTTTTAGTAGAACTTCCTCTTTAAAAAATAAATAATGTGAGAAAAATTCACATGAACTTCATTGTTAGATGTCAAATGGATACAACATATCAGATCACAATAAGAGCTTCATTGTTAGATGCTATTGACTTCAAACCAATTATCTTGTTTATGTTGATGCAAATAGATCCAGGCCTACATACAATTAGCTATTCACTTCTATGTACACACATGAAGTCTCAAATTAATACCCACTTGTAAAAGTTTGGTTGTACTCCCTGTAAAAATGCATATGTAAAAAAGGAACTTCATTCTCTACCATAATGTTAGAATAGGTTAAGCTTCACATATATGAGATTTTTTGCTAGATGCTCGGGAACATAAAAGAAGCATCCCTATGATTTTGTGTTTAAAAGTCTCTGTGGAGGGTGTTTTTGAAAAGAGAAGCAAAAGAAGGTTGTCCAGGAAATGTAGGAGAAAGCAGACTCTACATATCTGATTGGAGGAAGATCA
>CM035413.1:41201810-41289310 GCA_020310875.1 Ceratopteris richardii | reverse complement strand
TTTTACCCCTTGTAAAAGTCTATTTGACTTGACATTTATTTATAATCACTTGAAGTCATTCACCTACCTCATTAGTCCTGGAAAAGAGAATAGTTAAGTGGAGAGAATATCTCCCTACTTTTAGAGGAGAGAATCAAGGGAGCCTAAGTTTGAATTTGAAATTCAAATCACAATCAATTCTTATAAAAACTCCATTTGAAAAGTCGCGGTTAGTCACTCACTTCAGCTCACTCCCCGAGGCATATGTTCATTGTAACTGAGTGTGTGTTAGTGCTACTCCATAGCCTACACCACCACACCTCAATTAGCTATGCTTGTCATGCTATTGAGCTTGTACAATCTTATTAATCAATAGATATACACACATTTCTCATTTCTGGCTCTCTGTGTTAACTTCTCCAAGTCTGTCAACTTCAAAGGAGCATATCTCAGGATCTACTGAACCAAATCAAGAGATCTATAGCTCATTGGAACCAGCTCAAGGTCTTCTACAAGCATACAAAATCTCAGAGGATTTCATTCCGCCATTTGGGAGAAATCCGCTTCGAAGTGCACACTGGTCTGTGTCTGCAGAGTTCCTAAAAAGTCGGGGGTAACTAGAACTTTGCTAAACTTATTTCTCAGTGCATAGTTTATCAATTGAAGTGATTCCACTTGTGATTGGTAGCTTACTAAGGTACTTTAATACTCCCAAAAGGAATTGTTCCAATTTTAAGTGTGCTGGTCACACTGAGTAAAAGTCTGAGCAGGTATCACTACATGAATAGAAAGTTTTGCTTGACTTTTGAAGTACCAAGTTATCTGTTTTGGTTTGATCATTACCCAAACCATTTCCAAAGTACATATATGGTTTCTTTGTGTCATTTGGAAGCTAAGCAAGTCCACTAAGCATATCTGAAGAGAAAAGAGGGCAGGTGTGAAGCAGGTTTTGCAGGACCAACTCATTTCTTGAGTGCATCCATCCATCACTCTCAACAGTGGTATCAGAGCAAATAAGGTAATCATGGGTGATGGTTTCCCTTCATTCATTGACAAATTGGATAGAAATAATTACCAGGCTTGGTCATTGAGAATGAAGACCTATCTACAAGGGAGAAGTCTATTTGGATACATATCAGGAGATGAGGAGTTGCCCTCATTCAAGACTAGAGGACTACCTACAAAGGATGAACATGAAAGGCTCAACCAATGGTGTGCAAAGGATGCTTTGGCAAGGTCTTATCTCTTAAACTCTATATCTGACTTTCTTTTACCTCATGTAAGGAACTGTAAGACTTCCCAAGAGACTTGGGAAACCTTGTCAAACTACTTTTCTTCCAACACAAGGGCTAGGAAGAATCAATTATGGATTGAGTTCACAACCCTTAGGAAGCAGCCCAAGCAATCAGTCTCAGAGTATGTGACAAAGATCAAAGATGTGGCAAACCAATTAGCAAGCATTGGAGAGGAGATTGAAGAAGAGCAAATAGTCAGGCAAGTGACAAATGGACTCAAGGCAGATGATAAGTGGGAAAGTTTCACCACTGCAATGGATCTCTATATGGACATGCATACCCCTGATCTCACAACACTCATGGGCCAACTATTTACACATGAAGCAAAGTTTACAAAGGCTGGAGATCAATCAAAAGGTAATAACCCCTCTGCTCTCTATACTGATAAGAAGACTAAAGATAAAGGCAAGAAGAAACAGGATGAAGAAGGTTCTACCTCTCAAGCTAATTATGGAGGGAGAGGTAGGTCATCTAGAGGAAGAGGCAGAGGAGGTAAGTCAGGTAGGGGGAGACCCTACAACTCATCACCTTGCAACATCTGTGGATTGTCCAATCATACCACAGATGAATGCTACAAGAACTACAAAAATCAGAGAGGAAGAGGCTACTCAAGAGGTGGATACTCTCAAGGGAGAGGCAGATTCAACCAACATCAAAGCTACAATGGATACAACAACCAATACAACAACAACTACAACAACAACCACGATGGAAACTACCAAGGTGGATTCAGAAATAGAAGAGACTACAACAATTACACAGAGGAGCAAGATGACTCCTTATTGATCATGAATATGACCTCCAAGATAGGTACAAATGATGATCATTTATTTTACATTGACTCAGGATGTTCTAACCATGTAGCTGGCAATGTGACACTACTTTCTGATTTGGAAGAGCCCAAGGGCAAACATCAGGTACAAACAGGTGATGACACTAAACACTTTGTTGTCAAAATTGGAAATGTGAAGACATGTGATGGTAATCAGAACCTATTAAGCAGGGTACTCTATGTACCAACAATAACTAAGAATTTAATGAGTGTTGGTCAGATTGTGGAGAAAGGTTTGCAGGTCAGATTCACACAACATGGAGCATATGTGGAGGATCCAAAACATGGATTCAGAAGGATAGCCAAAGGGGAGAAATCAGGTAGATTGTTTACATTTGAGCTAGAAGACACCAAAAATATTGCTTTGTATAATTATAAGGATCAGACACTTTCAGAGCTAGAGATATGGCACAAGAGATTAGGGCACATAGGTGAAAGGACTCTAAAGCAAATGTGCAAGGATCAATGTGTGCTTGGGATACCTAATGTATCCAAGCAACACATGATTTACAAATGTGGATCATGTCAATTTGGTAAGTCTCACAGATTACCCTACTCAAGGAAAGGTTTCATGCATGAAGACTACCTAGACTTGGTACACACAGATGTTTGGGGACCTAGCAAGGACCCTTCCATTTCTGGTTCAAGGTATTATGTGTCCTTCATTGATGACTATAGCAGGTGGACCATTCTATACTTTATGAAGCATAAGGATGAAGTATTTAATTGTTTCAAGAGGTATCTTGCACTTGTTGAAAATCAAACAGGTAGAAGCTTGAAGAGGCTAAGGTCAGATGGTGGAGGAGAGTACTTCTCCAATGAGTTTGAAGATTTCTTGCAGGAAAGAGGCATCAAAAGGGAGATCACTACAAGGTACTCACCTGAACAAAATGGGGTAGCAGAAAGAAGGAATAGACTTATAGTAGAAACAGCTAGGTCTATGCTTAATGAGAAAAAGTTGCCAAATTACCTATGGGCAGAGAGTGTATCCACTGCCACTTATCTCATCAATAGGTTGCCATCCAAATCACTTGATGGCATGACACCATATGAAGCTTGGCATGGTAAGAGACCCTCTCTGGATCATTGCAAAATCTTTGGTTGTGTAGCATATGTGCATATTCCCTCACAGGTAAGAGGAAAGCTAGATCCTAAGGCTGAAAAATGTATCTTCATTGGTTATGATTTGAACCAAAAAGGATACAGATTCTACAACCCCACAAACAAAGGGTTCAAGGTAAGCAGAGATGTCATATTTGATGAAAATGACTCTTGGTATGAGAATGAATGCAAGAAAGTGAGTCTACCCTATGACATGGAAGAAGATTTTCCAGAGCTTACCAAGGAAGAGCCAACTCAGCAAGAAGATTCAAGCTCAGATGATGATACAATAAACCTTGAAGAGTTCAAGGCTTGGAAGTCCAAAGGAAAGATGAAGATGAAGCAATTAGAGGATAAGCCAGAAACTTCTACTCAAGCAATGAGGAGATCTCAAAGAGAAAAGAAGAAGCCTATCAGATTTGGGTATGACACATCACTTGTAACTAAACATTCTGTATATCTTGCAAAAGACTTGTTGAATGAAGAACCAGGTACCTATGAAGAAGCAATTACTAAACCAGAATGGAGACAAGCCATGGATGAAGAGATAGAAGCTCTTAAGGAAAGTGACACTTGGGACTAGGTACCCAAGAAGGACTCTATGAAGGTGATTGGATCCAGATGGATCTACAAACTAAAGAAGAATTCAGATGGAACAATAAACAGGTACAAAGCTAGGTTGGTAGCCAAGGGTTTTGCACAAACCCAAGGCATTGATTATGAGGAGACATTTTCTCCTGTGGCCAAGATGCCAACTATCAGAGTATTGGTGAGTGTAGCTGCATCCAAGAATTGGAACATGTACCAATTGGATGTGAAGAATGCATTCTTGAATGGATGGATATCTGAAGAAGTCTACATGTCACAACCACCTGGCTATGAAGATCCAAATAAGGTACATTATGTTTGTAAATTGAAGAAGGCTCTGTATGGTTTGAAGCAGGCACCTAGAGCATGGAATTACAGATTGACCACCTACCTCCTAGACCAAGGATTTGTGATGAGTAAGGCAGACACTTCTCTATTCATAAAGAGAAGTAGTACAGAGGTAATATATCTATGTGTCTATGTTGATGACATCATCATCACAGGTAATGATGTCAATGGAATTAGACATATCAAAGGACAGATGATGAAAGAATTCAAGATCAGTGATCTTGGACTATTAAAGTATTTCTTAGGTCTTGAATTGGTCTACACAAATTCAGGTATCTACATCACTCAAAAGAAGTATGTACAGGATATGGTCAAGAAGTTTGGTTTGCAGGATGCTAAGGTATCTACTACTCCAATGGAGGTTAACCAAAAGCTAAGTGCTCATGAAGGAGAAGAAATCAAAGACATTACAGGATACCAAAGTATGGTAGGTAGTTTAAACTATGCTACCTTGACAAGAATTGACATAGCATATGGAGTAAGTGTGCTTAGTCAATTCATGCACAAACCAAGGGTACCTCACCTAGAGGCAGCAAAGAAGGTCATGAAGTATTTGAAGGGAACACAAAGTCATGGTTTGTATTTTCCTTATACATCAGATATTGACATAAAAGTCTACTCAGATGCAGATTGGGCAGGATGCAAGGATGATAGGAGGAGCACCTCAGGTTACATTTGTTTTGCAGGAGATAAGCCTATCTCTTGGTCAGCTAAGAAGCAACCTACAGTGGCATTATCATCCACTGAAGCAGAGTATAGAGGGCTTGCCAATGCAACTCAAGAAGCTATCTGGTTGAAGCTTCTATATACAGAGTTAGGTCTACACACAAGACCACCTATTATCTTTGGAGACAACACTAGCTCTCTTCACCTTGCAGCAAATCCAATTTATCATGCGAGAACCAAACACATAGAGGTTCATTACCACTATGTGAGAGAGAAGTTACTTAGCAAAGAGATTCAATTGACATATGTGTCTACTAATATGCAATGTGCAGATTTACTTACAAAGGCATTGGATGGAAACAAGTTATGCAGATTCAAGTCTATGATTGGATTGCAGGAAGTGATTGAAGAATGAAAGAGAAGACTTAAGCCAAAGTGTTTGGCTTGAGGGGGAGCTGTTGGTGCATATCAAGCCTTCACACATTGGCTTGGAACATTGGAACTTTGAAGATGGATTTGGAACCTTTGAAAGATATCTCTACATGAAGGATAAGGCATAGGAACTCATACTTATGAGTTATTATCTTTTACCCCTTGTAAAAGTCTATTTGACTTGACATTTATTTGTAATCACTTGAAGTCATTCACCTACCTCATTAGTCGTGGAAAAGAGAATAGTTAAGTGGAGAGAATATCTCCCTACTTTTAGAGGAGAGATTCAAGGGAGCCTAAGTTTGAATTTGAAATTCAAATCACAATCAATTCTTATAAAAACTCCATTTGAAAAGTCACGGTTAGTCACTCACTTCAGCTCACTCCCCGAGGCATATGTTCATTGTAACTGAGTGTGTGTTAGTGCTACTCCATAGCCTACACCACCACACCTCAATTAGCTATGCTTGTCATGCTATTGAGCTTGTACAATCTTATTAATCAATAGATATACACACATTTCTCATTTCTGGCTCTCTTTGTTAACTTCTCCAAGTCTGTCAACTTCAAAGGAGCATATCTCAGGATCTACTGAACCAAATCAAGAGATCTATAGCTCATTGGAACCAGCTCAAGGTCTTCTACAAGCATACAAAATCTCAGAGGATTTAATTCAGCCATTTGGGAGAAATCCACTTCGAAGTGCACACTGGTCTATGTCTGCAGAGTTCCTAAAAAGTCGGGGGTAACTAGAACTTTGCTAAACTTATTTCTCAGTGCATAGTTTATCAATTGAAGTGATTCCACTTGTGATTGGTAGCTTACTAAGGTACTTTAATACTCCCAAAAGGAATTGTTCCAATTTTAAGTGTGCTGGTCACACTGAGTAAAAGTCTGAGCAGGTATCACTACAGGAATAGAAAGTTTTGCTTGACTTTTGAAGTACCAAGTTATCTGTTTTGGTTTGATCATTACCCAAACCATTTCCAAAGTACATATATGGTTTCTTTGTGTCATTTGGAAGCTAATCAAGTCCACTAAGCATATCTGAAGAGAAAAGAGGGCAGGTGTGAAGCAAGTTTTGCAGCACCAACTCATTTCTTGAGTGCATCCATCCATCACTCTCAACAATATGCACTCATACACTTATACATGATTAAGATGCACACACACATGCATATACCTACATATACACATATATATGCACATACACACACATAGACATAGAGTTATACATATACACACACATACACAAGAACATGCACATATTGATACATACATATACACTTATACATGCACATGCATATACATACATATACGCACACATACACATGCACATACATACATATACACATATACATGCACATACACACACATACACATAGAGTTATACATATACATGCATATACATATACACACACATACACATGCACATGCACATACTCATACACACATATACACTTATACATGCACATGCACATACATACATATACACACACATACACATGCACATACATACATATACACACACATACATATACACTTAGGTACACACATATGAATGAATTATATAATTAAAGTATTAAAACACATTCTTAATATAAACAAAAATAACAATCAATAGAACAAAACTCTTCATTACTTAATACCATACACACAATTCAAAACATAACTGAAATGAAAAATATATAGATAAATATATATATATATATATATATATATATATATATATATATATATATATATATATATATATATATATATATATATATATATATATATATATATATATATATATATATATATATATATATGTAAATACATATAATCCAATGTCATAATCAACTAAAATCCTAATCATCATCATCATGATCATCATCATCATCAGCAATATCATGATCATCCTGATCTTCCTCATCCTCATCGTCATGATCACCCTGTGATGATCAAGATCGTCCCTCATGTGTTTGTCTCTCCACCTCATCCATATTTGTCTCCCCATAATACTCCTGTATCACATATAACAAACATAAATCAATAAAATAATCAAAACATTTATAACAACAAAATAATTATATAAAATATAAAAATACTCACAAAGGCATCAGGATGATCTTGTATATACTTGCCCAAACGCCGATATCCAAAATGTGTAGCATACTCGATCTCGTGTTTCGTAGGATATCGGCCATAATCCTTTCGCTGCAATGAAACAAATAAAAAACATTAGTTGCTTGCATTTTAACTAAAATAAAAAATATACTCACAATAACATATATACTTACAAAAATAGCTACAAAACCATGATGGCCCATTTGGCCTAAGTGCGATGTGTGGCCCGACTCCACTCTCTTCTTTGCAGCAGCCTGTTTATTCAAGAAAAAAAATACATAAATTAAATGTAAAAAATTACTAAAATATCTAAAACTTATAACTATAAACTATTAATTTGTGTACCTTCTGCTAAGAAAATGACTCGTGAAGACGTAGCTGTCTACGAAAAAACTACCATGACTCAGGTGGTATGTTAGCTCGCCTCTTATTTTTTTCGACCATACAATATCTCCTGTTAATTTAATCTCAAACAGAAAAAAAAGTCAGAATACATACACATATATACACACACATACACATACACATACACATACCCACATACACATACCCACATACACATATACATGCAAACATATACGCATGCATATATGTATATATATACACATATACATACATATAACATAAACACACATATACATATCCACATATATACGTACACACACATGCATGCATATACACTCATTCATACAAAATACATGCATTTATCCCACAATAACATGTATTTGTGTACATGTGAATATGTGTGTATGTATAAATGTGTATATGTGAATATGTGTGTATGTGTAAATATGTATATGTGAATTTTTTATTTATGTAGATAATCAAATTATTAATATCAAATACCATTATTTGTAGATTCTGATCAATCAGATGGAACTCCACCACCGTCTCCTCATCGTGCAACGACTTTATACTGTAAGTATATGAAATATTTAATTTTAACTATATTTGATGGATACATAACTTATATTTTTTTTTATGTTTCTTATGATGTGCAGATTCTGATCAATCAGAGGGTACTCCACCACCTCCTACCCATGCAACGACTTCACATGTGTCCTCCGATAGGAATTATGATGAATTTTACTATCAAGAGCATATTATATGTTGGTGTAACTCTTGTTATGGCACGTATCGAAGACCACGATTGGAATGTATTCAACATGAGGCAGAGTATGGTACTTTTGAGCATGCACCATCACCTAGTCAACGTGATAATGCTTGGGTAGGTATTTTCTATATATATTAATGTCATTATTTTATTTAAAAACCATGTATAAAATTAAATTATTATTGATATATAGGAATACTTGCTCGATGATGATGATGATTATGATTTTTCTCATAATGTTAATATACCTCGTACACGTCATGGACTTGCTGTTCATCAATTACAAGCAGAGGTTTCTAGAAATCCTCTACCTCGTGGTTTAGAGAATGAAACAACTGGAGATTATCCATTGCCAGCTCGTGATCGTTCTTTAGTACAAACATATGATAGAAGAAGATATGGAGGATGGAATAGAGGACCACTTCCTTTAGATGGAGAGGTTTTCAACTTTTGGGGTAATCGCTATATGATTGCTCCATCCACTATTACTAATGCTGGTTGTCGTCTCTTTATTGTAGAGGATTTGTATGTGCCTCCGAACTCTGAAGTCACTCTTATGTCATTTTGTGGTCCTATATATGGATGGGGAGATTGGCATCGACTTTCATGTTATGTTCAAAGAATGAGTACTTATGGAATATGCTTGAACGCAGCATCCCTTACTAGTAGAAGGATTTTACATGCATAAAATGAAAGATTATATATTGATGGAAGACCTTACACACATGGAAATATAGCAGGTTTAATAAATAGTAGTCGAGGGTTACATAATAGTTCAAGGATTAATTGCACATTTGAAGAGCGTGAAAATAGTCATGAATCACCATACATGAGTAGAGATGTATCAAGATACATAGTTGTCAATGCTATTACTACATTACATGTTGGTGATGAACTATTAGTAAATTATGGATGGCGTAGACCTCCAAGAGCACCTTTTAGCTAGAGAGAATAAAAATTTTCTATCCATATTTAATAAGTTATATACTTAATTTTATATTTGAAGTTTAATTTTTATTCATTTATGGAATACTAATGAGTTTTATTTATATGTGTAGATTCCAATGTATGATGTTGATGATATTCGTCCACAGCATTCACAATTACCAGTAAGACCTCATTTATCAGAAGCTTCCATGAGGAGGCTACGCAAAACTAAGCCTGTGCAATATGCAAAGTTGAAAGATCTATATTCAAAAGATGATAAAGTACAAGATTTGTGTGACAATGATGAAGATGATGGGATGGAAGATTTTATTGAGGATTGGTATCAAAATGACAGTGAGAGCATGGATATTTCTAAAAATGAGAAATTTCTTCGAGAGGAATGTCTAAAGCATGTATATGAAGGAAGTCATTTGACATGACTAAATGCGAGCTTACTTATTTTCAACCTTCAAAATCGTTTTGGATGGAGTAATGTATCTGTTTCGACACTATTAAGGTATAGATTTCAGTTTTCTATCTATTTATATATATATATATATGCATAAATATATATATATATATATATATATATATATATATATATATATATATATATATATATATATATATACATATATATATATATATATATATATATATATATATATATATATATATATATATATATATATATGCAGATTTTTATTCTTACTTTACATAAGGTAAGAACAAGAACTTGAATTGAATGGAAACTTTTTGTCCGCGCATCTTTTAAAACTATTAATGCATCTTTCCAAATATTCGCAATGGTGACCTGGATGAGTCGCATGCACAGAGGTTACTCAAGAGACAACAATCTGATTATAATGGAGTAGTCCACTTTGTATCCTAAAGTTCAGATGCTCATCATTGACATGCAAGAGGTTTGCTGCATACCCGAGAAATCTTGCTCTATCTTGAGTAACCTTTGTGCATGCGATTCATCCAGGTCACCATTATATGAACATATGTGTGAATTGAGAGGATACGATTTTTTTCCATAAATATTTTGAAAGATGCATTAATAGTTTTAAAAGATGCACGGACAAAAAGTATCTATTCAATTTAATTTCTTGTTCTTACCTTATCTAAAGTAAGAATAAAAACCTGCATGTATATATGTATATATATTTATTTACCTTTTTTAATATATCTTTTTTTGATAAACTTACAGGTTATTATCTGAAAAGTTTTTAACGATTGTATTTTATATAGAGGTGAATATGCAGACCCTTTGACATGTCCCAAATGTCAATCTCCTCGATATAAGGGTGAAGAAGGTAAAATCCCGAAAAAGGTATTGAGACATTTTCCATTGGCTCCACGGATTAGACATATGTTTCAAAGCCCCGAATTATCAAAGCTTTTGACTTGGGGACATGATCACAAAAGTAGTGATGGAATAATCAGAATTCCTCATGATAGTGTTGCTTTTCAGCATATTGATTCTACATGGACTGAATTTGCACAAAATCCACAGAATCTAAAGTTAGGAGTTGCATTAGATGGGGTTAATCCATTCTCCATGAAATCTAGTAAATGGTCAACATGGCCAGTGGTAGTCATAAACTACAACCTTCCGCCATATCTTAGCATTAAAAAGGAACATTTAATGCTTTCACTTTTAATCCCAGGCAAAAGACAAGTTAAAGATATGAATGTATATCTTGCTCCTCTCATTGACGATCTTCAAGAGTTATGGAGAGGTATTAATGTCATTGATGTATCAAAAAGCATCAATGAAAGACATATTACGATTCCTGGTATTGTGGCTTGGACTATTCACGTTTTTCCTGGATATGGCATTTGTTCAGGTATTGATGTATTTTTTTTATTCAATATGCATGTAAATAAATATGATTTAATCTAATTATATTTTTATCATTTTCCATGATGTAGGAATATCTACTAAGGGTTATAAAGCTTGTCCATATTATGGTGATTGGTTGAGATCAATCTATAGTAAGAATCTCAACAAAAATATTTATCTTCGACATCGACGATTCTTGCCTGATGATCATCCATTAAGATCTAAAAGAGAAGCGATACATTTTAATGGAAAGCTTGAAATAGGCGAGTATCCAAAACCTATGATGCCTATGGATTGGTATAAAAAATGGGTAGATGGACCTCTGATAGATCCAGAAGCAGAAATCTTCAATGATGATTCAGATAATGAGTATGTGAACAGAGGTAAAGGGAAATTGGCACTCGCAGAGAACATATCAATATGGTATTCTTTGGAGTATTGGAAAGAGTTAAAAGTATGTCATCTTCTAAATCCTATGAATATATTAAAAAATATTGGTTATTCACTATGGAAGCATCTTCTTGGACTAAAAGATACCACAGCATCAAGGAATGATTTGAAAGATAAAAAATCCAAACCAAAGTTATGGCCAATTTTTGATAGACATCGACAAGAAACGACTTATGCATCTGCTCCTTGGGTACTTACAACAAAAGAGATACAGATTATCAACAATAGAATTCAATTGATCAAGACTCCTACAGGATATGGAGCATTGTTTCAAAACATGTTTACTATGGATGATAAGAGCTTATCTAGGTTAAAGACCCATGACCAGCATAACTTTTTGAAACATATTTTACCTTTGATTATCGATGGATGTACAACGAAAGGAGTACGAGATGTGATCTATCTCTTGGATCACTTATAAGGTAATTATGATACTTTTATATTTAATATGTATGAATATTTATTTTTTAATTAACTTCTTTACAATTGCTTTTATGATTTGTATAGGTGGATTACATCCAAAGAGATCGATAAAAATTCAATCCCACAAAAAAAACGTGAATGCAAAGAGCTACTATGTTTGATGGAAAAAGAACTTCCTACTTCATTTTTTGATATTCAAGTTCATTTACTAGTCCATCTTGTAGATGAGATAGAGATTGCTGGTGTTGTCAACACTCGATGGATGTTTTGGGTCGAGCAATTTATGGGAATACTAAAAGGTTATGTGCGAGAAAGAGCAAAACCATAAGGATCCATGGCAAATGGTTGGATGCTTGAAGAGTGCATGTATTACGTTAGTGAAGATATTGGATCAGATTAACGAGATTTATTTAATTCATAGAGTTGAATTTGAAGAGTGGTGAGAGTCGATGTTTGGGGATGACTCGAAGACCCACCCCTCGTTGGCCAAGAACCACCATGATTGCAAGATATGATGTAAAAGCCCGCAAATTTTCTAATGCTCTCTCATGGTGCAAGCGATGCTCTAGCGATAGGGGATGCTCTAGCGATAGGGAAGAATTGGGCCCCCTCTTCTTATGAGCATCCAGACTTAGGAATGCCTCAACAAGCTGCTTTTGTTGCTTTTGTTGGTGCTTCTTTAGCTTTCTCGTATTTTTCCATGTTTATTATTTAAAGTAATTTCATTAAAGTAATTTAGAGTATAGTACGAGCTGCGTGTAAATAGTCGTTTTCCTTGAAACTGATAATCGTGCGTGTAAACAATCCTCTTACTTGAAACTCATAACCGCGCAGGTTTGGAAAAGTAGTTTTTGAAGTGAGTTTAGAGTATGGTCGAATAATCACCTATTCAACTAATTTTCACTGTTTTTTTTTTATAATTGCTTTGTAGCAAGATAGGTTCCTTAACCTTTGGTATATGTAGCCTACACCTAAGTATTAAGTATATATAAGTTCCGGACAGAAATGTTCTTTTATTGAAAAAGATAACTCACATTCCAAAACTAGGTTTGAACCTTGGTAGGGGTGTGGTTTTTGGTCCGGTTGTGTACGTTGCCTATGATGGTACGCTCATAAAGTGTGTGAGAGATTTTTATAATAATGCTACCTCAAATGCGTGAATCGATTTCCTTTTTTAATGGGGATGTTGTTTTTGGTCTGGTTGTTTAGGTAGTTGATAGTTTCTCCTCATATGATATGATGAAGTAGTCTCTTCGAGGAATTGTTGGCCTTTGGGTATTCTCGACGGACAATATCAGTAGTTAAAAGGGTTTAACTTGCTAATGCAAGGTCGAATTTAGTTCAAATTAGTATCCTCATCACATACGATTGGCCCTAGCGAGTTATTACCCTTTGAGGGCCTTTGAACTCTATTCATTCCTAGTAGGTACTAACCGTTGAACCCTTCTTGTGTGGGATTCATGGAATCCCACAGGAGTTATCTCCTTCACATTTTACTATGAAGAAAGTAGATTGTAAGGAAGTAGATTGTAAGATCAAACTTCCTATAAAGAAAAGTCAAAGAGAGATTTATTGTAAGAACTATGCAGTGGTCGAGAAAGCAAAGAATAATGGTTTTGGCTAGGTCAGCCAATTGTAATCAAGTCGTCACCTTATTTAACCCTTGCTTTGTGGAATAGAGGGGTCCCACAGATGCTATGCCCAATAATTTATACAATTGCACTTTCAAAGTTGACATACAATTGCACTTTCAAAGTTGACGCTTGGTAAAATAAGCTTTGGCTGAACCTCCATTTTAAAAAAGATACCTTTTTTGTGATTATCTCTAGCTTTTTTGCATTTTTGTATCTTGGTTCTGCCCGTTTTGCAAAAAAAGTAGAAAACGATTGGCAGGATATTCACAATTATGTTTAACTCAAACGAGTCTTTGCATAACCATTGCGACAATTCTTTTTTGCTGGTAATCTTTTTTGTCTATAAATGTTAGTCATCTTTTTTGGCCCGCTTGACGATATCATTTTTTATTCATTTTTTATTCATTTTTTATTCCTTATTAGTTTATTCATATTGTGTCAATTTTATATTGAAGGGTTATCGATGCAATAATACATTCATATTCTTTGTTTCATGTCCCTCTGGATAAGGAATTCGCACTATCAGAATCATGACATTAATGTGAAGAAAGACGAAAAAGTACCTTTTCTCTCGTCTTGAAGGGATGCCTTAGTCTTTTTTTATACATTTTATTTGGTTTCCTCCCCTATACTTCAATAGTTTTTCCATTGTTGCTCCTATGATCCGTTTGACTTTTAATGATATTATTTATGGAATTAAATTGATTCGACAAAAATAATGCAATCGTGTAATCTTTTTTATCTAGGATCTTCTCCTTATTATTTGAAAGAATAATTATACACATATTACACCTTGGATACTCTTTAATTCTTAGTTTTGTAAGTATCTAATTTATTTTCTATATACCTCAGAAACAAATCAAGCAAAAGCTATTCTATCAATCCATCATTATTGGAAATATATCATAACATATTGTATAAATATTATGCAACTAAGTCCCTTTCCTCGGCCAAGAATATTTATTTCACTTACGCATATGGTTTGGGGTTGGTCAATGTGGTGGGCACATCCCCTAGTTTATGGGTGAACATTCATACACACATACATAAATAAATAAAAAGAAATAAAGAAAAATATAGAGAGAAAGAGGCATAAAATTTAACTCTCTTCCATTTTTTATTTTCTTTCCGTGGGTCGACTGCAAAAAAGTTGCAACTGAGCGGCATGAGGAAGAGGCACGAGAAACACGGGGACTATACGAGAACCACGTGGTTCGCCCTAAAACCAATGTTGTATGCCAATGTGTTGACTTTTACTATTATAAGGAAAATATGCCTTCGAGGTAACGATGAGTTCATGTCTTGATCAATATTGCATACATAGAAGCTTTGTAATATGTAGTACTCTCATGAAAGCACTTTATAGGAAAACACCCTCCAAGCTTCGACTTGATGGCATGGTCCTCTTCATTGCTAATCTCCACAGTAGCTAACAGCAATGGAAAACTCCTTATTGGTTGGTGAGCTCACTCTATAAAGTTTGTAACCAATCAGTCTTGTTTTGTGAAGAATATAGTAGAGAATCGTCGTAGGAAAGCAACCATGAAATGCTTGTAGTAACAAGTTCACTTGATGGATAGATTAGACCATCATGGTAAGAAGGTATCATGTTAGAATGAATCTTTGATTGTATTATTTCATGATCTACCAAACTTGAATTAATGTAAGAGATTTCTCTGATTAACTTATAAATTTGCTTAGTGGTATTGTGATATGCTACAGCTATGGTACATTTTTGTTTACCTTAAGTACAGGGTTTGACTATCCATTCATGAGACTACTGAAAAGCTAAGCTTTTTCTTTTTAAGAGGAACGAGACCACTGAAATTTTAGCAGTGGACATGGCAGCTAAGTCCAAATATGGAGTAGTAGTGTGGTTATTCATTTTAGCTTACGTAATCGACTAAAGTACCTCTCATGAGTGATGAGCACAAAATGACGGCTAACGTTCTCTGACAGTAATCTTCAAGTTATTATCTTTCCAAACCGATTGGACGTGTTTGTCTCCTGCTACGTACTTGGAAGTTGGATGACAGTGGGACGAAGGGAAGCACAAGAACATGCATCCTTTGTTGACCAAACAAACACCTACTTAGTGCTTACCTGTTGTAGGCGAGCTTTCTATACTGTAACGGAAGCTGTACACTTTGTCAACCCGAATTGGCTCCGGCACCTACGAACTGGTTACATCATACCATCCAATCGTCCACCATGCTCGCTGTTTTTTTTTTTAGTAAAAGGAAGTTTGGCGTAAGCTTAATCTCCCGGACTTTAATTAAAATAAAGAAGAAAAGTTATAAGTGAACGGGACTAGTGGTCATGGGACCCCCCAAATCCCACAATGCAGGGGAGGAATATGTGAAGCTAGAGGGCATTACAAATGAGGCGGATAAATCTATCATCACCTTCATGTGGGACCCATTTGGGTTTCAACTTGTTGTTTTCGAGGAGATAAATACAGAGGTGTCTAAATGGTGGAGATATCTTATTTCGGGAGATTCTTTTACCTAGAAGAAACAAGGATTTCTTGATCGACCATTCCATAGGAGTTTGGCCAAAATTGATAGCACATCGCTCCCTCCAAATCTTCCAAAGGGTCTCACAACCCCTCAAATCATTCCACAGCCTCGATGAGCAGCCAATCGCCTCACCCAACAGCATCTGTTGCCAATTGATTTGGTGTGTGAGTCTCAATATCAAGGTCACATGACGCCAGATAACAGGGGACTTGGGGCAATCAAAGAAAAGGTGAGCTAAATCTTCGATGCATCGATGGCAATGCTTGCACCATGACAGCACACCACAAAATTTATTAGCCCTTGCATTGGATGAGATATCTTTGTGCAAGATTTGCCATATGAGAATGGACTTTTTGATCTCAATCAGGGGGTGCCAAATAGACATGAACTTTAGTTCCCATCGAAGTTTGCTCCAAGAAAGGCACCATCTCTTGTAAAGAGTGTGATGAACATCTGATTTGTCTTTGAAGCTGGGGATTTTGGATAGTTTCTTTCCATTGCTCCATTTGAGGTTCTCCAGGCAAGGAAGATCCTGACCACAGAGAAGGCAGGTAGTTGAGCAGTCCCATGCTAAACACCTGCCTTGAAGAAGAGTCCATTCCTCTAGGGTAACTCTAACTCTCGGGTCCAAGTCTTCGAACCTAATCCACTGGCTGGTCTCTTGTTTCCACTGTTTGAATCCCTTGTTCCATAACCACTTTGCACTTTGGAGGTTCCAAGACTCCACCCCCCTAATGCCACCGATCGAGAACCAAATATAGTCATTTTGTCTTATCCCAGCTGCCCAGTTCCACTCACTGATTCTGATGAATTGTTTGGCCTTGTTCCAAATCTTCCATAAAGAACACACGAGGCTAAAGCCTTTAGGGGACACTGGGTGGGGGGAGAACAAAAGCGTGAGAATCCCTATGTCCTTCCAACCAGGATGGCCAACTAAGGCAAGGTCTTCCATGCTCGCTGTTCTATGCTAGAAAGAGTCTCTCATTAATCGTCTATGCATGGACATGCAGATTAACTTTTGACTTTTGTTCCTGCATAGCATCTGCTTGCGATTTCTTGCCACAAGTAGAGGCCTTGGATATGATCGTTTCCTCACGGTCTACATTCTTTATAGAAGTAATGCCAGATTCAACATATGTGAAGCTAACCCTATATCTAGCCGATGCACTCACAGGTCCGCAATATGCATCGAACATTAGGTAGCACATGCGAAATGCTAGAGACCCGACCATTGCCAACAGGGATGTGATGAGATAGCCGATGGGCAGAGTGCCCAGAATATGCGCAGCACAAAGCATTGCAACATCAAGCAGAATATGGAGAATACAGATCATGAAAACCTTGAGACGAAAGATATAGCAGCCTAATTGATTATTATTATGGAGAGGCACATATGGATAATTGGAGAGATAGACATACGAGGGATGATATCGATCATCAAAGAGTATTAAACCCTCTACCCATCATGCCTTTTCACATACATCAGATTATACGGATGATCATGATTATGAGGATGACCATGATTATGTGGATGACCCATCATGCCTTTTCACATACATCAGATTATACGGATGATCATGATTATGAGGATGACCATGATTATGTGGATGGTCATGATCTGGGAGAGGATTCGGATGATTGATATTTAACATTGGATGTATTATTTACGTACACACACACACACACACACACACACACACACATATATATATATATATATATATATATATATATATATATATATATATATAGTCTTATTCTAGTTATAGTTTTATTCTAATTAATTTTTAATTTTAAATGGAGGTTTGGCAAGTGCCTACTCTCCCGAGCTTTAACCTTGAAAGAACAATTGTATCGATGAATGGCAGAGTACCCGTGGTACCCCTGTATCCCACAAAGCAATGGTTTGACAAAGTTACAACTAGTTTAGACTAGCCAAAGCCAATACATGTCGAGTCTGAGGGTTAATGAACACAAAACCTCCACCTCAAGAGGCTTATTCTTAATCAGCACACTAACAGGACATGGAGCAAAGTGCTTGAAGTTGTGAGAAATCTATAGAACTAATTCAGTATACTGTCTCACATAGCAGCTCCTATTGTGGTGGAACCCAAAAGAGTGCCCCAAACCTCTTGTTGTTTGTTTGAATCAACAACCGTCTCTATCTCATCTTCAAATTCCGCAAAACGGGAGTTGAGAATGAAAATCTGGTGAAAGGCCTACCCTCACAAGCTCCACACACGTCTTTTTTTCATTAGACATCATCTACAACAACGCATAAAAAATATAGCAATCTCTCCCTATTCCAAATATCTTCTCTTTCTAACTTCCATCAGATTTTTTCACCTTCTCGTTACACTTTCTGACCTTGGATAAAGGGGATTCTTGAAAAGATTAACATTCTTCTATCTCTCATGCATATATCTTTCTCTCTCTTGCATTAGAGGTGCAACTACTAGGTTCCCCACTTTCATCACTCTAGAGCTCCTGCTTTGATGAGAAAATGAGATGTCCTTCTATGCGCCTGATAAATTTCCAATCACTAACAGGCTTCACCTCGTGAGCTTAAATAATCTCCCTTTTATAACTCCCTTTCTATTTCTAAGGATTTTCTCTAATCAATAAAACGCAAAAATTGTTACTTTAGAAAATATGAAGTGTTGTAGCTTTTTCTTGCTCCCTTGCTCGTGAAAGGAAGTTTTCACTATTCATATGTGTGCGTTAGCACACGTCTTTTTGGTTTACACATGTAGCACAAAATGGGTGCATTGAAAAAGAGTACCCACACGCCCAATGGGCTCCTTTTATCCTCCACATTCAAAGGTAAACATATCCTCCACATTCAAAGGTAAACAAAATCTTTGAGTGGTGAACCTTCATTCCAAAAAGCTAAAAGAATTGCCATTACAACATGCGCTCTCTTTTTTTGAAAGTCTATGCATTTTGAGTTTTGAAAGAAAAGTTTGCACATTTTTACTCAGAGTTGAAAATCTCAATTAGACCGATGATTTGCAAGAAAAAAAAAGTATACTGAAAGTTATATGTCAAAAAGATGCAAAATAATATGTTTCTTTTTTATCATTGAGATGTACTCTTTTGATTAGCTTGAATTTATTTGGAAGTACAATGAAAAGTTGGTACAACACCCACGGATCCTCCAAATTCTTTAAAATGAGAGGTTAGACATCGAGCACCTACTAGAATATAGAGCTCGAATGCCTACTTCTGGGAAAAGTATTCCCTTATGTGCACAATAACATTCGCAAATGTCAAGCACCGTGTCAGCGCTGCGCACAACGTGAATCCTCCTCCTATAATTCCTGCACCTATTCGCTGTTTGATTGTGATGGCGTTCTTGGCTATGGATTCCACGGACGTTCCTCCATTGTACGCAGCAGAGAGAAGCGATGCGCCTACCGAGACTTTGAACGTTGAAACCATGCTTTTGAGCAGTATTCCTTCGCGAATAAGTACCAGATAAGCACAGAACTGTAGGATAAGCATAGGCACACCCCCCATTGCAGTTCCAAGGATTGAATACAAGCCATTCATTTTCGGAGATCGCAAGTTATGCACCCTGCATATTCGAATTCAAATGAAGCAGGAGATTATTTTACAAGTTTGGCTGCTGGTCCATCTATATATTTAGCGTTTTCGATGCTTCTAACACATTGCACATAAGAGCTATGCAAGACAGTAGCATGCTGAGCTATGAGATCTGTGGAACACCCTCCGATTCAAATAGAGTAAGTAGAAATCAATGCAACCAGGCTAAACTGCCTAAGCAGACTATGAAAAACGGTTCATTAGGTTACATCTTCAAGCCTTGGCAGCTTGAACATCGCATCCAGAACCAGACTTTGCTCCACTGAACAAATCAAAGTATTGTTACAATACATGGATCCACTGGCTTGCACGTTCCATACTAGACAAAATTTTAACAGAGATTTTCGAATCTGATGATCATTTTCGCAGCGGATGCAGTAATCAAGACGGCGGCTGTTTCATCTCGCGCCAAAGGAGTAGAGGATGCATTCAAGATTAGAAGGAAAAGAGCTATTACCCTGCACAGCTTAAAGTTCGCCAGAGGAGCTTCGAGAGGCGATAGAGATGGATCAAGGGAAGGAAATAAGCAGCCCAGAGCGGTGCATCGCTGTGCTTGAATTTGAGCTTGAAGAGGACGCCCTTTAGCGTGTGGCAGCACACCAGAATGACAAGCAGAGCATAGAAGTATCCTGCTAGCTCGCTAGTCTGATGTCGACACTTTGCATCACAAATAGAGAGTCCTCTAGCTTCGCGCTTTGATAGTTCTGCAAAGCGCTGCGAGTATTCTACTAAGACGACAATATTACTGCCGAAGTCGAACAAATAGGTGCCGGCAGAAAGGACGATCCTGCTCACTACCACAGAAGTCCTAAGCTGCGAAGTGTCGACGACCATGATGAGAAAAAGCTTAATTTATCACTCTCTCGTTCTTAGTTCCTCACTCTTTCACAGATTCTTCTCCTAGGTTTTCATTCTTTCATAACATCTTCTCTCAGGTTTCATCCTCATCAGTAAGGCACCATGGCAGTTGACGAAGATCTGAACTGAAAAGATGCATGGACACGTTGCAGCTGTACTCTATATGGATGTAGCGTGTGGCTATAGACTTTGGAGATTAAACTAACAGAAAACCCAAATGCGTGATGTTTGTGCAGCATGAGTGCGCCCTGGACGAGACATTATAAAGGAAAAAGCTTGCTGTAGAGAAAATGGTTTCTGTGTCTTTCAGATACAGCGCCGCCCTCGCAATTTTTCAATGATTCTCGCAAATTTTCGATGCTTCACCAATGACTGTGTGAATAGAGGGCCGGACGATTGAGGAACATTCGAAATCTCTAATTTTCCAGGCGAAAAATGTACTTTCCTTGTACATCCTTTCGCCAGCACGCTGACCAAAATGCACAACTCCATCACGGCACGCAAATTTGAGCTTCAGTAGCCTTGTGCCTGCTTTGATATCAGTAAATATGTGAGCTTCAGTAGCCTTGTGCCTGCTTAGATATCAGTAGATCTCTGTACCTCACTAGCCTATGCTGTGACAACCCGTGGTGTTGAATGGTGTATTCAATGCTTCCAGTGATCCTCCTACTTTTGGGAGTCACTTCCAAGGCACGTAATTCGAGATCCCTTCTTAGACCTGCGCGAACACGGAGGGTTTTCGATGAAAAAAATCGCCGCCCAGCCGCGTACCCCCTTCTTGAGTTAATACTCCTTAATTGGAGTGAGTACTGTGGCATTTCACATGAGTGCCACATGGCACTCATGTGTGTGCCCTTCTAATGGAGCCCAAGAGATGGTTCACACCATCTTTTCTATATGGACTCCCTTCATAACATTTCCTTCCCCTTAACTCCATTTTTGTCCTCAAAAATGGTATTGGAAGGTCTAGAAATCAAGAGGGTGGTACTCCCACTATATCCCCATGTATAAAAATACATGGTCCTGTCTCCGTGTTGTTTCCCCATATCCTTCCCCTTAAGAAGAGTCTTGGGAAGGTAGTCTAAAAGTGGGAAACCGTCTCTGAAGGGTGCTAACCCGCTCCCAAGTGGCACTATCTTCTGAACTATCTTTCCACTTTACTAGACACTCTTTATACAAGTGACTTCTCGTCCGTTTCTCTCGAGTGCGTAGTATGCTCTCAGGCTCATGTGGAATAGATTGAACAGAAATAGGCTCTACTACCTCACTATCTGGAATGAGGTTGTCAGATTCACCCAGCCTTTTCTTAAGCCGGCTAACATGAAAAACCGGATGGATTTGACTATTCTCTGGAAGTTGGAGCTGGTAAGCCATCTTTCCTATTCTCTTAAGTATTTGGAAAGGTCCACAATACCTAGGAGATAATTTTGGACAAGGTCCCGTCTTCATGGTTTCAGACCTGGATGGAACTCTAAGATAGACTTGCTCTCCTACCTCAAAGTTGATATCTCTTCTCTGAGGGTCAGCATAGGCTCTAGCCCTATCCTGAGCTTTCCTAATGCTGTCCTTAGCAAGTCTAAGCATATCATTCATTTCTTCCAAGAAGTCCTTTGCAGCTTGAACTTTTTCATTCTGCAAGCAAACTGCATAAGGAGCCCTTGGCTGAAACCCATACATAAGCATAAATGGACTATGCCCAGTGGAAGAGTGCTTGGCACTATTATATGCAAACTCTACTATAGGTAAGTACTCCTCCCAATTAGTTTGCCTTTCGTTCACATATGCTCGAAGCATATCCTCTAGGATTTGGTTAACCCTTTCTGTTTGCCCATCCGACTGTGGATGCTCGGCCGTACTCATGCTAAGCTTTGTATCCAACCTTTTGAAGACCGCTCTCCAAAAGTGGCTAGTAAACTTCCTATCCCGATCAGAAACTATGTCTAAAGGAAGACCATATAACCGGTATAGGTTCTCTACAAAGAGTCTAGCCAACTCAGGTGTCTTCACTGTAGTATGTGTTGGAATAAACCTAGCCATTTTGGTTAACCTATCCACAATTACCCAGACCGAGTCGTGCCCTCTCTGTGTCTTAGGTAAACCGACTATAAAGTCCATGGAGATACTCTCCCACTTCCCATTGGGAATATCCAATGGGTGGAGTAGCCCTCCAATCCTCAACCTCTCAGCTTTGTTGACCTGGCATTTATTGCACTTAAGCACATACTCTAGGACGTCCTTATGAAGTCCAGGCCAATAAAACTGCCTCTTAACAAGATCATAAGTCTTGTTAACTCCTGGGTGTCCCGCACTAGGTGTGTCATGACACTCATATAAAATATGCCGTCTCGTCTCAGTATCTCTAGGGACACACACCTTACCTTTATATAACAGATATCCATCTTGGACACTGTAATTCTTCCACTTGAATCCTTCTTGAGTACCCGTCGATACTCCATCCTCATTGGAAACCCGTATATCACGATCCCCATTCTCTATGGCTTCCCAAATCTCAGAATATGCAGGATCAAGCCTACATTTCCCTCTAATAGACTCAAGTAGCTCACTAGTGATCTGAGTAAAACTCAGTCCATTGAGCATAGGCATGCGGCTAAGTGAATCAACCACTACATTAAACTTTCCCTTCCTATACCTAAGCTCATAATCAAACTCTTGAAGGGTTTCTGCCCATCGGGCCTTCCGACCTTTAAGGTCTGTTTGATTAGAGAGCCACTTAATGCTCTCTTGATCAAACACTATCGTAACTTTGGCACCATATAAATAATGACGCCACTTGTTCAAAGCATGGACTATTGCATACAACTCCTTCTCATAGACGGAGTAATTCTTTTGAGCCGGTTCTAGTTTCTTGCTCTCAAAAGCTAATGGTCGACCATCCTGTACTAAAACCGCTCCTATAGCAAAATCACTCGCGTCAGTCTCAACCACAAATGGTTTATTGGGATCTGCTATATGTAAAAGTGGAGTTGTAGCAATTGCTACCTTCAACTTTTCCATACTTTGCTTCTGTTCGTCTCCCCAATGAAAGGCTTTCCCTTTCCCTTTAAGCTGTTCCGTCATCGGGACAGCAATTTTGGCATAGTTCTTAATGAATCTTCGATAGAAACCTGATAAACCTAGGAAGATCTGCAGCTCCTCCAGGTTCCGTGGATGTGGCCATTCCATAATAGCCCTTACTTTTTCAGGATCCATCTGGATTCCATCTTGGGAGACTATATGCCCAAGGTACTTAACCTCAGTCACTCACAGTGGAACTATCCACTCAAGAAGGGGGAAGAAAAGAAGAAAGGACCAGAGTCTAGTACGGCTCCTGAAAGGGGCAAAAAGGCGGTCCACCTAGTGCAGACCCTTCCCATTCATGGCAGCTCTAGCTGCAAGGGAGTGGAGGTGATGCACGAGGATATAGAGCACACGTGTTGTTTGACTCAGTCATTGTGGTCACCACAGTTTGGACCACATGACTTGGTCAAACTACATGGTACTGTATACGGGACCAGGGTGCGAGTCATGATAGATGACTCTGCCACTCATAATTTCATTAACTATGCTTTGGTCAAGAAATTGAAGATTCCCCAACAGCCTAGTGCACATAAATACATTGTATCTATGATGCAAGGGCAAGATAAAAGAATATGGGATACGATGGTATCCAATTTGGAAGTCAAGATGCAGGATTATACAGACCATATGGACTTCCAAATTATGAACATGGAGAGGACAGATCTAGTCTTACGAAGAGAGTGGCTATGGGATAGGCACCTAAAACACAGGTTCTCTCTTTTGGCCTTCTCAAACTGATCTGTGGATAGCTTAGGCCCTTGTGATCTTTGTTTTTTAATAAAAACCTTGTTTTTCCCAAAAGGCAATTTTTTCTTAAATTTAGTGGTGCTAAGAGGTTTAAGGGGCTGATCCGTCTCCATAGGAGTATACTGAGGACGGTTATGGTCCTCATATATCTGTGCATATTTGATCGCCTCCTCAAACGTCTTAGGCGCATTCCTCCTGACTTCCCTCTTTATGGCTTTATCCAAGCCCCTAACAAACCCTCTGGTCTTCTGAAAATCATCTAGCCCCTTAAGCTTCAAAGTGATCTCTCTATAGTGGGATAGATAGACTGAAAGAGGCCTGCTTCTTTGAGTAATCCTATCCCACTCATCCCAATTCCTCTCCTCTTCATTTTCAGGAAGAAACTCTTTTAGGAAAAGAGTCTCAAAGTGAGTCCAGTCACTAGGGATAGAGTTCGCCTCCTTAAGACTCATCCACCACTTATAAGCACGCGGGCCGAGGGAGAGACTCGCCTCTAGCACACGATACTCAGGTGGGGTGCCCTTCAATTGATGCAAATCTTGCCACTTTTGTAAAAAAGTGTAGATTGCATCCTTATTCCTGTCTCGGTCATCCCCCGTGAAGGTTGGTGGCTTTAAGTCTTTCAGGAGGGGAGCTTCCCTAGAGCTCTCTCCTTTATATTTACTAGGAAGAGAAGTCTCTTTCCTAGTAATCTCTAGAGGAATGGTAGGAGTCTCTCTTTCCTTCCTAGCTAGGAAAGAGGTGACACTAGTCTCAAGAGAGATCATTTGAGACTTAAGTTGCTGTATAAGAGATGTAATGCTACCCAAATCTTTCTCTAACTTAAGGGTTTGCTCTTTCAAGTCAATGAATTGGTCACGAGTGACAAATTCATCTATAAGCTCTTCATAAGTATACTCTTGCTGTGAAGGCTCTTTTTCTTCTATATTCTCTTCTATTTCTTGTCCTAACTCTACTTCTTCCATCCTAGCATCCTGATCCTCTAGTTGCTCTCTAGGTGGAGAAGTGGTCTCAACTACTTGTTTATCTTTAGTTTCCATGTTTAAGTACCCTTCCCCCGTTTGCTAACTAGAGAGTATGAAAATGAATGGAAGTAGAGTTTAAATATGCAAGAAGAAGAGAGATATAACACAAGAGCACTTCCCTGATACAAAGTAGAGTTGCGGAAGCTAAATCCAAGTGGTCCTTGATGCTTCAAGCCGCTGATTTTGAGTCCTCGCCAGTCCCCAAAAAAAAAATTGGAAATGTCCGCTTGGTCCGGGGAGGTTCTAGACACCATAAACCATCCAAAATAACACCAAAAGTGCGTAGGAAAAGCCTCAAACGGGCAAACTGAATGCAACTAAACAATTTCAGAAATTTTCCAATCCTCGCCAGTCCACAAAGTGTTGCCCAGCACCTGCACTTCAAAAATTTGAGACAATCCCAAGTGAAAAAATTGGATTTGGAGTCCGGATGAAGAAAAACTAGGCCCGGGAGTGGCCGCCTAGTTCCTGCTGAAGCGCTGCAGAGAGATTTTGGTAGGGCATATCTCTTCCAAATCCAACACCGATGGTCTCTGAGCGAAGCTTGAAAGCGTAGCTTCGAAACGTGACCAAGATTTGCGAAATCCGATATGGTATGAAGAAGATATGGTGCGGAGAAGTCGGGTATGTCACCGATGGGAGGTAAAAAGCTTCATCTTCATTGATGGATGACTTTGTAAAGTTCAAAACTGAGGAAGCAAAGCTTTTTTTGAATTACCCACAACCCATACCCCATAACCACAGCCCATAATACATATGTGCATCCTCATTTAACCAATATCTTGATCCAAGCCATCATCTTCATGCTCCAAAGTTAAGAAAAAAGGCTTGAAATTTTCCCAACAGAAGCTTTACCTAATGCCCTTTTCGAAAAAAAACGAAGAGTTGATGTCGATGGAGCTTGATATCCCATATGCAGGCGGAAATCGTAGTGAGCTCTTGTATAAGAGGAAAACTCATTCGATGCACTCTCCAACTAGAGAGGAGGGGAGGAAGAGGAGCTCCGTTGATGGGGTGTGTGGCTTCCGTCGCGTATGGCGGCGTCAGTTGGCGCTGTCCTGCTCCTTGGATAGCGTGTGGTGTCCGTCGCGCGTGCGGCGTCTACTGGCGCTATCCTGCTCCGATACCAGTGTTGAATGGTGTATTCAATGCTTCCAGTGATCCTCCTACTTTTGGGAGTCACTTCCAAGGCACGTAATTCGAGATCCCTTCTCAGACCTGCGCGAACACGGAGGGTTTTCGATGAAAAAAATCGCCGCCCAGCCGCGTACCCCCTTCTTGAGTTAATACTCCTTAATTGGAGTGAGTACTCTGGCATCTCACATGAGTGCCACATGGCACTCATGTGTGTGCCCTTCTAATGGAGCCCAAGAGATGGTTCACACCATCTTTTCTATATGGACTCCCTTCATAACACGTGGGCAAGAGCCCCCCCTGTATTTCTATCCAGCCCCTTTAGGTGCTTGTGTGGGTTGCCGACCGGCGCCAAATTGCAAGTACTTATAACGTAACATAGTGAGCCTCCGAGATCAAGCGATCAAAGTGACCCAAGCGAAACTTGTGCTCAACGTGCGGTAGCCTTCGTGCTAGTCCCCTCCGCACGCACCTTTCGAAAGCGCCGTTGTGCCACCGAGGGACCGTTGTACACATTTGCCCGTGATGCTTAATGGAGGCTGGCTCATTGTAACGCGTTTACCCGCGATGCTCAACGTGTGCCGGCTTAGGTCGTTCTCTTGTACTCGTTCTTTCTAATGTAAACAAGTTTTTCCTTTCACAAGTGATCTTCTGCTTTCAAGCAAGGGAACAAACACTCGAGCAAGTCATCCTACTGACGGGCCGGTGCGAGTCACCGAGCAAGCCCAGGGTGCTTGCTTTCTTTTTATCACATTTGGTATCAGAGCCTCGCTCGATCAAAGTGGCCTTGGAAAAGAGGACGGACCGGTTGTCACACTAGTGCTGGGGGCCGATTCTCAACGTCCTACTTAGTACACCGCAATGGAGCGTGAAGGCAACGACATCTTTCTAAGCGATGTGGAGCCGTGTGGAGGCGGCCAAAGGGAAACAGGACAGAAGAAACGAAGGAACAAGGGGAAACGACCGCAGACTCCTCGAGTTTCATGAAATTATGATTTTATGACTAGGGAGAAAGAAAAGGAGGAACCGTTGGCGATGGAATGGATGATGGCTCAAGAGAACCGCATGGAACGTCTTGAGTCCACCATTGCCGATCTAGCTCAACCACTAAAAGGTCAAGTGGAACCAAAAGGAGATAAAAAGAAGGATACAGGAAAGCAACCAAAGTTACATGAGGGTGAGACCTCGGGACGGACGTCTTGGTAGGGCCGTCGGCTACACACACGGCAACGTAGGCCCGTCTCCTCCTCTGACGATGGAAGCGATTCGGACTCCTACGAAAAGTTCAAACCATGTCCACCAGAGAAGTTTCGGGATAAACACAACTCTCTCGCACTCTCCAAATGGGTGCGAGACATGGAGCAATATCTCGACTTACAAAGGGTGGGCAAATGACACTAGGTAAGGATTGCCGTATCTTTCTTGGCTGACGATGTCGATGCTTGGTATTTGACAAAGTCCACAAGGGGAAGAATTCAGTTCATGGAAGGATTTCAAGGCGACATTTGAGGATTATTTTATCCCTCAAAATGAATCCTTCAAACTCAAGGACGAGTGGAGGGGCCTTAAACAAGAAGGCCCATTGTCTGAATACATACGCAAGTATAGAAGACTCATGCTCCAGATAACGGAGATGCATGATCTCGATCAACTGTATGGGTTCCTATACAGGTGCAGTGTTTGGACAAGACGCGAAATTGAGAAACAATTGCCTAACACATGGGAAGAGGCGATTGTCATGGCAGAAAGGCACCAAGACACTAAGAGGAACCGTCGTGCTCAAAATCTACGCAAGACAGAAAATATATCACCAAGGAGAAATCAGCAGGGCGCGGGAAATGCCAACACGAACACCCGCCCCGCAACTACACAAAGTACAAGCAATACTCAAGTTCAAGGAAACCCAAACAATTTTGGAAATAATCAATAGAGGGCGTTGCCAGCGCCTCAATGGTAGAGAAATGATCCCTAACCGTTCTATAGGACATGCCGCGGGAACCATTGGACACATCAGTGCATATGTAATAACAAGCAAATGCGAGTGCAAACGGCTCAAGTAGAAGAGGAGCCACAGAGACGTAACACTAATGTGGTCTTAACAGAATTAGATGAGAATGAAGAAGAAGTACACATAGGTAACAATGCACCTCATGTCGGTACCATGGCGGCAATGCGAGGGTGCTTTCCAATGACGTTACATATGATCCAAATTATGTATTTCTCGGAAACTTTTAGGAACCAAAGAAAAGCGGTATTAGTAGATTTGGATGCGACGCATAATTTTATGTCGCCCCAATGTGCAACAAGCCTACAGTTAGCCTTGAGTAAGCTTTGCAAAATGTCAGTCACTTTTGCTCAAGGACGGGATGATAATGTAAAGATTGCACTCAATGTGAGAATGACAATAGGTGAATGGTCTGCCAAACTAGATTTCTTGCTAGAATCATTTGATGTTATAGTTGGGCAATCATTCATGGATAGATTCATGGTAAACATGTTGAGCAAGGGGATAGATAAACTCCTTCTAGACATGCAAGGGAACATTGTGGTGGTGGATTGTCATAGAGTGTCGAAAAGAATCCCGGAGGATAGTAAAGACCCGCAAGGCAAGTCAAAAAAGGTAGAGAACCCACGATAAAAGTCACAAGAAACGAACCACAAGGCCATCACTCCTCCCATGACGAAAGAGGAGGCGGACAGGCAGAGGAAAGGAAAGGCACCCATGCATCAAGAGTGTGTGCCCTCAAGTAGTCAGGAAAAGGGGAACAAGAAATTGAACTTACAAGCAGGGAAGTTGAAATCAGTAGCAGCAGTTACAAGAGCAGAGAAAAGACAACAAACATAGGGGCTTTGACGGCCAAACAAGTAGAAAAGGCGATGAAGCAAGGGGCTCAAGCCCATTTGTGTGTGATAAAGTGTAACCCCATTTACTTAGATGAAAGGGAAAACAACAGGATGAAGGTCGGCGATCAACAAAATCATGAGATATTAAGGGAATTTGAAGATGTTGTACCAAGTCAATTACCAAGTAGGCTGCCACCACTCAGGCAAGTCCAACATAAGAAAGAAGTGATGCTAGGCCAAGCTCCACTGGCCAAAGTGCCCTACAGAATGAATGAATCGGATCTGAAAGAGCTGAAAAGGCAATTAGTAGAACTTGAACAACAAGATTTCATTCGACCCAGTAGTTCACCCTATGGTGCTTGTGTCTTATTTGTCAAGAAGAAAGAAAGCAGCATGCGGTTATGCGTGGATTATCGGGCCTTGAACAAGATTACCATCAAGACGAAGTATCCAGTGCCAGTCATGGATGAATTGATGGACCGATTGGGTCATGCAAAATTCTTTACACAAATAGATCTAAGATCCGGATATCATCAAATTCGCATAGCAGAGCAAGACATTGAGAAGACGGCATTCAGAACTCACTATGGCAGCTATGAGTGGCTAGTCATGGCATTTGGGCTCACAGGTGCTCCAGGCACATTCTACCGAGAGATGAATGATGGCTTCACGGACATGGTAGACGAGTTCCTGATCATTTACATAGACGATCTATTAATCTACATTCGAACTCTTGAAGAACACTTAGATCACGTAAGAGCCGTACTTCAACACCTAATAGAAAGGAAACTATATGCTAAACCTAAGAAGTGCGAGTTTGCCATGACTTCAATGGAATTTTTGGGTTTCATAGTTTCAGACAAAGAAGTGATGATAGATCCCCACAAGATCACTACAGTTTGTCAATGGGCACTGCCTAGAACAGTAAGAGAAGTAAGAGAATTCATAGGTTTCTGCCAGTTTCCAAGGAAGTTGATAAAGGATTTTAGAAAAAAGGTCACTCTGCTCACAGAGTTAACTAAGGGAAAGGGGTGCTTTGTGTGGGGGCCTAAAGAACAAGACACCTTCGAGCACCTCAAACAGGTGATGTGTGAAGCTCTTCTGTTGAAGTTGCCAGAGTTTAATAAAGAGTTTGAAATTCATACAGATGCATCACGACTAGCGATTGGAGGGGTCCTTATGCAAGAGGGACACCCTGTGGCTTATGAATCACACAAATTTTCAGGTACAGATTTAGTTGGAGCACTCACGAGAAGGAGATGCTCGGCATGATCCACTGTTTGCGAAAGTGGCATCACTATGTTCAAGATAAACACGCGAAGATTTACACAGATAACATCTCATTGAAGTATTTTTGCATGCAGCCCAAGTTATCTCCCAAGCAAGCAAGATGGCAAGATTTCTTGGCAGAATTTGATATAGATATCATTCACAAACCGGGGAAGCAAAATGTTATGCCAGATGCCCTGAGTAGAAGACTGACGTTGGCCGTAATTTCCATGGCCGAGAGTAAGATGAAAGATCAAATCCAAAGACTGCAACAAACTGATCCTGAGATACAGCGGATCATCAAAGATGTACACTCGGGCTTAGACCACAAAGGAAAGTACATGATCATGAACAACATAGTATATCGAAAAGGAAAAATTTATATTCCAGACAATGCAGAATTACAAAGGATGTTGTTATGGGAAGCACATGACTGTCAACTTGCAGGACATGGAGGACAACTTAGAAGTTATGAGCATCTAAAAGAGCATGTGTTTTGGCAGGAAGATGAAAGAAGATGTAATTGAGTATGTACAAACATGCCCAACTTGTCACTTAGTAAGACAATAGAAGATAAAACCGGCAGGCTTACTTCAGCCAATGCCTGTCCCAAATAGACCTTGGGACATGGTAAGTATGGATATCATAACCGATTTTCCAACATCAGATGGATTGTTGTATAACTATGGGTCAAAGTGGCCAAAGACATGGGTTTTGAGGGTCCAAAACCATCTGGAGAACCCTTGGATTCTATTGGGAAACCCTTGGGAAAGTGTCTCCAAGAGTGTGGTTTGAACCCTTGAGTTATTTGGATTTATTCACTACAAGGAATACGGGCGTGTAGCGACGGTTAACGCGACAGAATTTCGTCGCTATAAAATTGCAACTTGCGTCGGAATTACCGTCGAGCGCGGACGGTCGATTATACGACGCAAAAAACGACGGTATTTGCGACCTTTTTGCGACGCTTCCTCCTAACGTCGCTTAAACGACGCTTGTCAAAGGCGTCGCTTAAGCGACGCTTTTTTGCGTCGCATAAGCGACGGTCCACACCGTCGTATAAGCGACGGTGCAGACCGTCGTATACGCGACGCTAAGCAAATGTCGCTTATACGACGACGGGTTGCATCGCTTATACGACGATCTTTTGACGGACAAAAATTAAAACGTTGGAGGCTCTGCAATCGGCATTTTCACGCATCCGATCGAAGAGCTCTCCAACGTTCGCAATTGCGCTGCGCTTACGAGCTGAAGCAAGTATATGCATAATTGTTGTTTTGCTTAAGCTCTCTGTTATTGTCTCCCTCTGTCTTTGTTTCTCTCTTTCTACATCTTTCTCTCTTTGAATTTTCTCTCTCTCTCTCTAGATCTCTCTCTCTCTAGATCTCTCTCTCTCTAGATCTCACTCTCTCTCTCTCTCTAGATCTCTCTCTCTCTCTAGATCTCTCTCTCTCTCTCTCTCTCTCCCTCTCTCTCTCTCTCTCTTCTCTCTCTTTATTGCAGGTTATTCAAGAAGCTAACCAAGCAAAAACTATGGATCACAATTGTAAGTACAATTTCTATTATTTGTAGATCATTTGAATTGTGTTATTTTCATTACATACCATACTCACACTTATTGATATGCACTCATACACTTATACATGATGAAGAAGCACACACACATGCATATACCTACATATACACATATACATGCACATACACACACATACACATAGAGTTATACATATACACACACATACACAAGAACATGCACATATTGATACATACATATACACTTATACATGCACATGCATATACATACATATACGCACACATACACATGCACATATACACATATACATGCACATACACACACATACACATATAGTTATACATATACACACATACACATGCACATGCACATACTCATACACACATATACACTTATACATGCACATGCACATACATACATATACACACACATACACATGCACATACATACATATACACACACATACATATACACTTAGGTACACACATATGAATGAATTATATAATTAAAGTATTAAAACACATGCTTAATATAAACAATAATAACAATCAATAGAACAAAACTCTTCATTACTTAATACCATACACACAATTCAAAACATGACTGAAATGAAAATAATATAGATAAATATATATATATATATCAATGTAAATACATATAATCCAATGTCATAATCAACTAAAATCCTAATCATCATCATCATGATCATCATCGTCATAAGCAATATCATGATCATCCTGATCTTCCTCATCCTCATCCTCATGATCACCCTGTGACGATCGAGATCGTCCCTCCTGTGTCTGTCTCTCCACCTCATCCATATTTGTCTCCCCATAATACTCCTGTATTACATATAACAAACATAAATGAATAAAATAATTAAAACATTCATAACAACAAAATAATTATATTAAATTTAAAAATACTCACAAAGGCATCAGGATGATCTTGTATATACTCGCTCAAACGCCGATATCCAAAATGTGTAGCATACTCGATCTCGTGTTTCGTAGGATATCAGCCATAATCCTTTCGCTGCAATGAAACAAATAAAAAACATTAGTTGCTTGCATTTTAACTAAAATAAAAAATATACTCACAATAACACATATACTTACAAACGTAGCTACAAAACCATCATGGCCCATTTGGCCTAAGTGCGATGTGTGGCCCAACTCCACTCTCTTCTTTGCAGCAGCCTGTTTATTCAAGGAAAAAAATACATAAATTAAATTAAAAAATTACTAAAATATCTAAAAATTATAAATATAAACTATTAATTTGTGTACCTTCTGCTGAGGAAATGACTCCTGAAGACGTAGCTGTCTACGAAAAAACTGCCACGACTCAGGTGGTATGTTAGCTCGCCTCTTATTTTTTTCGACCATACAATATCTCCTGTTAATTTAATCTCAAACAGAAAAAAAGTCGGAATACATACACATATATACACACATATACACATACACATACACATACCCACATACACATATACATGCAAACATATACGCATGCATATATGTATATATATACACATATACATACATATAACATAAACACACATATACATATCCACATATATACGTACACACACATGCATGCATATACACTCATTCATACAAAATACATGCATTTATCCCACAATAATATGTGTTGTGTATATGTGAATATGTGTGTATGTATAAATGTGTATATGTGAATATGTGTGTATGTGTAAATATGTATATGTGAATTTTTTATTTATGTAGATAATCAAAATATTAATATCAAATACCATTATTTGTAGATTCTGATCAATCAGATGGAACTCCACCACCGTCTCCTCATCGTGCAACGACTTTATACTGTAAGTATATGAAATATTTAATTTTAACTGTATTTGATGGATACATAACTTATATATTTTTTTTATGTTTCTTATGATGTAGATTCTGATCAATTAGATGGAACTCCACCACCGTCTCCTCATCGTGCAACGACTTTATACTGTAAGTATATGAAATATTTAATTTTAACTATATTTGATGGATACATAACTTATATATTTTTTTAATGTTTCTTATGATGTGCAGATTCTGATCAATAAGAGGGTACTCCACCACCTCCTACCCATGCAACGACTTCACATGTGTCCTCCGATAGGAATTATTGATGAATTTTACTATGAAGAGCATATTATATGTTGGTGTAACTCTTGTTATGGCACGTATCGAAGACCACGATTGGAATGTATTCAACATGAGGCAAAGTATGGTACTTTTGAGCATGCACCATCACCTAGTCAACGTGATAATGCTTGGGTATGTATTTTCTATATATATTAATGTCATTTTTTTATTTAAAAACCATGTATAAAATCAAATTATTATTGATATACAGGAATACTTGCTCGATGATGATGATGATGATGATTTTTCTCATAATGTTAATATACCTCGTACACGTCATGGACTTGCTGTTCATCAATTACAAGCAAAGGTTTCTAGAAATCCTCTACCTCCTGGTTTAGAGAATGAAACGGCTGGAGATTATCCATTGCCAGCTCGTGATCGTTCTTTAGTACAAACATATGATAGAAGAAGATATGGAGGACGGAATAGAGGACCACTTCCTTTAGATGGAGAGGTTTTCAACTTTTGGGGTAATCGCTATATGATTGCTCCATCCACTATTACTAATGTTGGTCGTGGTCTCTTTATTGTAAAGGATTTGTATGTGCCTCCAAACTCTGAAGTCACTCTTATGTCATTTTGTGGTCCTATATATGGATGGGGGACTGGCATCGACTTTCAGGTTATGTTCAAAGCATGAGTACTTATGGAATATGCTTGAACACAGCATCTCTTACTAGTAGAAGGATTTTACATGCAGAAAATGAAAGATTATATATTCATGGAAGACCTTACACACATGGAAATATAGCAGGTTTAATAAATAGTAGTCGAGGGTTACATAATAGTTCAAGGACTAATTGCACATTTGAGGAGCGTGAAAATAGTCATGAATCACCATACATGAGTAGAGATGTATCAAGATACATAGTTGTCAATGCTATTACTACATTACATGCTGGTGATGAACTATTAGTGAATTATGGATGGCGTAGACCTCCAAGAGCACCTTTTAGCTAGAGAGAATAAAAATTTTCTATCCATATTTAGTAAGTTATATACTTAATTTTATATTTGAAGTTTAATTTTTATTCATTTATGGAATACTAATGAGTTTTATTTATATGTGTAGATTCCAACGTATGATGTTGATGATATTCGTCCACAACATTCACAATTACCAATAAGACCTCATTTATCAGAAGCTTCCATGAGGAGGCTACGCAAAACTAAGCATGTGCAATATGCAAAGTTGAAAGATCTATATTCAAAAGATGATAAAGTACAAGATTTGTGTGACAATGATGAAGATGATGGCATGGCAGATTTTATTGAGGATTGGTATCAAAATGACAGTGAGAGCATGGATATTTCTAAAAATGAGAAATATCTTCGAGAGGAATGTCTAAAGCATGTATATGAAGGAAGTCATTTGACACGACTAAATGCGAGCTTACTTATTCTCAACCTTCAAAATCGTTTTGGATGGAGTAATGTATCTGTTTCGACACTATTAAGGTATAAATTTAAATTTTCTATCTATTTATATATATATATATGCATAAATATATATACATATATAAATACATGTAGGTTTTTATTCTTACTTTAGATAAGGTTATAAGAACAAGAACTTGAATTGAATTGAAACTTTTTGTCCGTGCATCTTTTAAAACTATTAATGCATCTTTCCAAATATTCGCAATGGTGACATGGATGAGTCGCATGCACAGAGGTTACTCAAGAGACAGCAATCTGATTATAATGGAGTACTCCACTTTGTATCCTAAAGTTCAGATGCTCATCATTGACATGCAAGAGGTTTACTGCATACCCGAGAAATCCTGCTCTATCTTGACTAACCTGTGTGCATGCGATTCATCCAGGTCACCATTATATGAACATATGTGTGAATTGACAGGATACGATTGTTTTGCGTAAATATTTTGAAAGATGCATTAATAGTTTTAAAAGATGCGCGGACAAAAAGTATCTATTCAATTCAAGTTCTTGTTCTTACCTTATCTAAAGTAAGAATAAACACCTGCATGGATATATGTATGTATATTTATTTACCTTTTTTAATATATCTTTTTTTTATAAACTTACAGGTTATTATCTGAAAAGATTTTACCAAGTCAAAATATTCTTCCTACCTCACATGATGAAATGAAGAAGATAATCAACAATCTTGTTATAGATTATCAATGTATACATGCATGTCCTAATGATTGTATTTTATATAGAGGTGAATATGCAGACTCTTTGACATGTCCCAAATATCAATCTCCTCGATATAAGGGTGAAGAAGGTAAAATCCCGAATAAGGTATTGAGACATTTTCCATTGGCTCCACGGATTAGACATATGTTTCAAAGCCCCGAATTATCAAAGCTTTTGACTTGGGGACATGATCACAAAAGTACTGATGGAATAATCAGAATTCCTCATGATAGTGTTGCTTTTCAGCATATTGATTCTACATGGCCTGAATTTGCACAAAATCCATAGAATCTAAAGTTATGAGTTGCATTAGATGGGGTTAATCCATTCTCCATGAAAACCAGTAAATGGTCAACATGGCCAGTGGTAGTCATAAACTACAATCTTCCGCCATATCTTAGCTTTCACTTTTAATCCCAGGCAAAAGACAAGTTAAAGATATGAATGTATATCTTGCTCCTCTCATTGACAATCTTCAAGAGTATGGAGAGGTATTAATGTCATTGATATATCGAAAAGCATCAATGAAAGACATATTACGATTCGTGGTATTGTGGCTTGGACTATTCACGATTTTCCTGGATATGGCGTTTGTTCAGGTATTGATGTAATTTTTTTATTCAATATGCATGTAAATAAATATGATTTAATCTAATTATATTTTTATCCTTTTCCATGATGTAGGAATATCTACTAAGGGTTATAAAGCTTGTCCATATTGTGGTGATTGGTTGAGATCAATCTTTAGTAAGAATCTCAACAAAAATATTTATCTTCGACATCGACGATTCTTGCCTGATGATCATCCATTAAGATCTAAAAGAGAAGCGATACATTTTAATGGAAAGCTTGAAACAGGCCAGTATCCAAAACCTATGACGCCTATGGATTGGTATAAAAAATGGACAGATGGACCTCTGATAGATCCAGAAGCAGAAATCTTCAGTGATGATTCAGATAATGAGTATGTGAACAGAGGTAAAGGGAAATTGGCACTCGCAGAGAACATATCAATATGGTATTCTTTGGAGTATTGGAAAGAGTTAAAAGTATGTCATCTTCTTGATCCTATGCATATATTCAAAAATATTGGTTATTCACTATGGCAACATCTTCTTGGACTAAAAGATACCACATTATCAAGGAATGATTTGAAAGATCAAAAATCCAAACCAAAGTTATGGCCAGTTTCTGATAGACATCGACAAGAAACGACTTATGCATCTGCTCCTTGGGTACTTACAACAAAAGAGATACAGACTATCAACAATAGAATTCAATTGATCAAGACTCCTACAGGATATGGAGCATCGTTTCAAAACATGTTTACTATGGATGATAAGAGCTTATCTGGATTAAAGACCCATGACTGTCATAACTTTTTGAAACATATTTTACCTTTGGTTATCGATGGATGTACAACGAAAGGAGTACGAGATGTGATCTATCGTCTTGGATCACTTATAAGGTAATTATGATACTTTTATATTTAATATGTATGAATATTGGATATCTTTTATTTTTTAATTAACTTCTTTACAATTGTTTTTATGATTTGTATAGGTGGATTACATCCAAAGAGATCGATAAAAATTCGATCCCACAAAAAAAACGTGAATGCAAAGAGCTACTATGTTTGATGGAAAAAGAACTTCCTACTTCATTTTTTGATATTCAAGTTCATTTACTAGTCCATCTTGTAGATGAGATAGAGATTGCCGGTGTTGTCAACACTCGATGGATGTTTTGGGTCGAGCGATTTATGGGAATACTAAAAGGTTATGTGCGACAAAGAGCAAAACCAGAAGGATCCATGGCAAAGGGTTGGATGCTTGAAGAGTGCATGTATTACGTTAGTGAGTACCTTGAAAGAGTTCATGAAGAAGCTCCACGTGCATGGACCAACGAGTCTTCTTCAAAAATAACAGATGAGGTATTATCAGGTAAGGGGGTTCCATTCTTATTTACATCTCAAGAAAAAAATGATGTTTCTACTTTTGTAGCATATAATAGCGAATGCATGCAAGCATTTGTTAGCGAGTACGGGGAACTTCAAAGTCTCCAAAGTAAAAGGCAAAAAAACAAAAGATCTAGACATAATCTCGATAATAATGAGATTACAGATATACCTTCTTTCACGGATTGGCTATACAGTCGTTTGCAACGCGCCAACGTAAATAATGAAGAAATCTCAGAGGAGCAAAGAGAGTTAATGATAGGTTGTGAACAAAAGGTAATTTTATTAAAATATATATATTTTTTATATATGTATGTTAGTTTCTATTTACTAATTGAATTTATTTTGCAGGCTCGAATGTTCACTAATATGTGGGCTTTTGGACAGCATATTAGAATCAAAGCCATTGATTCTTTACGTAAAACAGAGGATTCTAGTATTGTTGCTTGTTTCAAGCAACTATCACGTGCTAGCTCAAAAGACACGAACTTTATAGATAGCGAACTTGGTTACATAGGAACTATTGTTGGTATCTATGAAATTTGATTTCGTACATTCAAACAGGTAGAAAAAAGTTTATATATCTTTTTTAGAGTTGGTTATTTTTTTAAGCACCTAATAATGGGACGTTTTTGTTGTTATATATTTTGATAGGTCATTTTGAAGGTTGACTGGTATCGAGCGGAGTATAAAGGTAGTAATTCTACAATAAGAAAGGAATTATCTGGGTTTTGGGCAATTGATTCTTCGAAGGTAATGCGATCTACTAAAGAACCATATATTCTTCCTAGGCATATTGAACAAGCAGTTTTTTATAAAATCCCAGATGCTCATCCTTGGTGGCAAGTCATTCATGTGCAACCTAGAGGTAGGTCATTGTTTGAACAGTTTATTGTTAGAGAGATTGAAGAAAGTCCTCTTGATGATTCAGCATCAGATACTGATAGTGATAATGATACTAATCTTTTTGATGAAGAGGATAATTCTCTACATGCTGATTCTACTGATGAGGAAGAGGAATTACCAGAAATAGATATTAATCCACCAATAGATGATGTGATTCATGAGAACATAGATTTAACAATAGAAGAAATAAATGAAATCAATAAGGATAATGAAGATGAGACTATATTGATGTCTTACCAAAATGATGGCAATAATGAAAACATATGATCAGATTAGAAAGTAACTTGAATCTTCTGAATGGATATCAGATAATAGATTTTTTTTATTAGCTTGAATAACGATGAATCCTACTACAGAGATGAAATCATGTTCTTCTAAGTTAGAACATGAAGCTCGGGGGTATGCCTAATTATTTTATATATAGCTTTATCTTCGAGGAGTAAATTTTTATCATGTATGTATGCATATGTGTGTGTATTCATGTGTATTATATGTATACATATATTAGTATGCATATATATGTATTTCATGTATATGTATGTGTTTGCATGTGTGTGATATATGTATACATGTGTTAAATATGCATGTGTATATATGCATATGCATTTATGTAAAATATTCATGTATTCATGTACGTAATATATGCAAGTGTTTATAATTGTGTACATGTATATATGTATATGTGTCTATGTGTAAATATGTACATGTAAATATGTATGCATGTATATATATGTTTATGTGTGCATGTAGGCATGTACATGTATGTGTAAATATGTACATGTAAATATGTTAGTATGTATATATATATTTATGTGTGCATTTAGGCATGTATGTGTGATGCATAATATATCTACTCCATTTTATATTTATGTATCCTATCTACATGATGTGTATATATCTTTACATATATTATGAATCATGATCCTCGTTGATTCGAGTAGCTATATATAGAGGCATAAGGTTGGGAGGAGAGACATCTCTCTAGTAGGACGTCGGAGGTGTACATATACTTCAAACATATGGCTAAAAGGTTGAATTAGAGTTTTTAAATTAGGGATTTCAAAACCCTAATATCGAGATTAGTGTTCTCTCTCTCTCTCTCATATACATACATACCGTGCATTGTCACGACGATGCGCCATAAGTGTCCGCATCTCTTTTAAACACCATTTAAGAGACCACCCTGTCCCAAACTCCATCTCAAGTGAATTGAGCACGTACTTTTTATCCCTCTCATCATGCTCATTACAAAAATAAAAAACATAATATAAATAAAACATAAGATATATATTTCAATTTATATGTAAAACTTTTACTTACTTCCACGGTAAGTGGATAAAGCGCAGGTAAGAGTCGCATAGTGCACGCATTCTCCTCTTGAACTCCAATCCATTTCCTATGTATACAATATTCCCCTCTGGCTCTATGTCGCACTCTAGTCCTAACGTAACTATGCATGTCCTCATAGGCAACGTCTCTGCTCTCCTATCACGTGCTTGAGGTGGTATAGGTGTCCTGAAAATAGATAGATAGAAATAAATAAAAATATGTGGTATAATATCATTAAAAAAGTTTATGAAAAAAAACATACCTATGAGCAGATAGCTCTCTTCCTGCGTGTGGATCTGCAGAAGAGCCCTCGTCTGATCGCGTAAGCATCTGCATCGTATAATCCAGCTCCTCATCGGACATCTCTGCGTAGTCCCGCATTATGGCCCCTAGAGTATCTGACGGAACTCTTGCTCTCATAAGACTTTTTATGAGAGTGAGTTTCGCCTTTCTCTCTCTACTGGGATCCATACTACCTAACATATAAAACAAAATGGTTAGAAATCAATATATATACGTGTATGTGTGCGTGTTTGCATGTGTATGTGTGTGTATACATGTGTTTGTGTGTGTATGCATGTGTATGTGTGTCTATGCATCATTATGTGTGTATGTGTGTAGGTATATGTGTGTCTTGTCTATGTGTATGTGTGTATATGTATGTGTACATATGTGTGTGTGTGTGTACATATGTGTGTGTGTGCATGTGTATGTGTGTGTGCACGTATATGTGTGTGCATGTGTATGCATTATGTGTGCATGTGTGTATGTGTATGCATTATGCATGTGTATGTGTGTGTGCATGTATATGTGTGTGCATGTGTATATGTGTGTGCATGTGTATGTATTATGTGTGTGTGTGTCTATGCGTATGTGTGTGTGTGTGTCTATGCGTGTATATGTGTGTGTACATATGTATGTGTGTGTGCATGTATATGTGTGTGCATGTGTATATGTGTGTGCATGTGTATATGTGTGTGCATGTGTATATGTGTGTGCATGTGTATATGTGTGTGCATGTGTATGCATTATGTGTGCATGTGTGTATGTGTATGCATTATGCATTGTGTATGTGTGTCTGTGTGTGTATTTGTGTGTATGTGTGTGTGTGTCTATGCGTATGTGTGTGTGTGTCTATGCGTTATATATATGTGTACATATGTGTGTGTGTGTGCATGTATATGTGTATGCATTATGCATTGTGTATGTGTGTCTATGTGTGTGTATTTGTGTGTATGTGTGTGTGTGTCTATGCGTATGTGTGTGTGTGTGTGTCTATGCGTGTATATATATGTGTACATATGTGTGTGTGTGTACATATGTGTGTGTGTGTGTGCATGTGTATGTGTGTGTGCATGTATATGTAGTGTGCATGTGTATATGTGTGTGCATGTGTATGCATTATGTGTGCATGTGTGTATGTGTATGCATTATGCATGTGTGTGTGTGCATGTATATGTGTGTGCATGTGTATATGTGTGTGCATGTGTATGCATTATGTGAGTGTGTGTCTATGCGTATGTGTGTGTGTGTGTCTATGCGTGTATATGTGTGTGTACATATGTATGTGTGTGTGCATGTGTATGTGTGTGTGCATGTATATGTGTGTGCATGTGTATGCATTATGTGTGCATGTGTGTATGTGTATGCATTATGCATTGTGTATGTGTGTCTATGTGTGTGTATATGTGTGTGTATATGTATGTGTGTGTGTCTATGCGTGTATATGTGTGTGTACATATGTGTGTGTGTGTGCATGTGTATGTGTGCGTGCATGTATATGTGTGTGCATGTGTATATGTGTGTGCATGTGTATGCATTATGTGTGCATGTGTGTATATGTATGCATTATGCATTGTCTATGTGTGTCTATGTGTGTATATTTGTGTATATGTGTGTGTGTCTATGCGTATGTGTGTGTGTGTCTATGCGTGTATATGTGTGTGTACATATGTGTGTGTGTGTACATATGTATGTGTGTGTGCATGTGTATGTGTGTGTGCACGTATATGTGTGTGCATGTGTATGTGTGTGTGCACGTATATGTGTGTGCATGTGTATGCATTATTTGTGCATGTGTGTATGTGTATGCATTATGCATTATTATGTGTGTGTGCATGTATATGTGTCTGCATGTGTATATGTGTGTGCATGTGTATGCATTATGTGAGTGTGTGTCTATGCGTATGTGTGTGTGCGTCTATGCGTGTATATGTGTGTGTACATATGTATGTGTGTGTGCATGTGTATGTGTGTGTGCATGTATATGTGTGTGCATGTGTATATGTGTGTGCATGTGTATGCATTATGTGTGAATGTGTGTATGTGTATGCATTATGCATGTGTATGTGTGTGTGCATGTATATGTGTGTGCATGTGTATATGTGTGTGCATGTGTATGCATTATGTGAGTGTGTGTCTATGCGTATGTGTGTGTGTGTCTGTGCGTGTATATGTGTGTGTACATATGTATGTGTGTGTGCATGTATATGTGTGTGCATGTGTATATGTGTGTGCATGTGTATGCATTATGTGTGCATGTGTGTATGTGTGTATGTGTATGCATTATGCATTGTGTATGTCTGTCTATGTGTGTGTATTTGTGTATATGTGTGTGTGTGTCTATGCGTATGTGTGTGTGTGTGTCTACGCGTGTATATGTGTGTGTACATATGTGTGTGTGTGTACATATGTGTGTGCGTGTGCATGTGTATGTGTGTGTGCATGTATATGTGTGTCCATGTGTATATGTGTGTCCATGTGTATGCATTATGTGTGCATGTGCGTATGTGTATGCATTATGCATGTGTATGTGTGTGTGCATGTATATGTGTGTGCATGTGTATATGTGTGTGCATGTGTATGCGTTATGTGAGTGTGTGTCTATGCGTATGTGCGTGTGTGTCTATGCGTGTATATGTGTGTGTACATATGTATGTGTGTGTGCATGTATATGTGTGTGCATGTGTATGTGTGTGCATGTGTATGCATTATGTGTGTATGTGTGTATGTGTATGAATTATGCATTGTGTATGTGTGTCTATGTGTGTGTATTTGTGTGTATGTGTGTGTGTGTCTATGCGTATGTGTGTGTGTGTGTCTATGCGTGTATATGTGTGTGTAAGTGTGTGTGTGCGCGTACCTGTCAACCGTCTCCCTTCTCTCTCTCCCTCTTGCGCGCGCTCTTTCTCTCTCTCTCTCTCGGTCTTGCGTTCAAGGCCCGGCACAAATGTGCCGGGAGAATTGAAATTTTTTTTTTTACATTCTAGAGCGTCGCATATGCGACGCTCTGCAATTTGCCAACATCGCTAAGTGCGTCGCTAACTAGCGACGCTTTTAGCGACGCTTTGGTGTTGTGTCGCATAAGCGACGCTACCGTCGCTTATGCGACGATGCTCGGCCAAAAAAAAAAATCCAATTTTTTTACCGTCGCTTATGCGACGATTTCATCGCATAAGCGACGGTTTTCGTTTTTTTCCCGATTTGGGGGCGTCGCTACGCCCCCCTTTTTCTTGTAGTGATTTGCTCCCAATTGAAGGGTTTTTGACCTTAGGATTGATATTTCCTAAGAGTATGATATTTAACCCTTAGGGACGCCTCTCAAGCCTTGAGACTTGTACGTACAAGCTTAGGAGAATTCCTTTTAGAATCCATGTGAGAGACATGTGATTCCATCTGATTTCCAAGGTTAGAAGGCCTTGGATTAGCATCCATGTGGAGACACTTGGCAAGCTCTCCTCATATTTCCCCCCTTCGCCTTGAGGTATATGTATGGGTGGAGTTGGTTGGGTGGATACGTTCATCTCTCACCCCTTGTGGGCTAGGCTAGTTATTTTGGATTTTCCTTAAGCTTGTTGTGTAGTTTTCACAACAGTGGTATTCAGAGCCACTTCATTCTGAGCTACTTACGTGACCGGTCCCGTCATCCTTGAACATTCATTGCGCCCGATTCTCAAATCACAAGATCATTATTCTCTGTAAAAATACATTTATTTAGTCTTGCCAACCACCTCGACGGGGCCATCTAGAATCTCGATAAGACGTCGTCTGGTCTACTCTCGGTCACAGTTAGCGCCTGTGAGAGCAGACAACGCGCGTGAGAGAACTCATCGCCCATGAGCACTATTTCCCATGAGATCTCTTCACAATCGATAGAAACACCATGTCTTCAGACTTATATAAAGGCATGCAAGAAGGGAGTACTCCTTAATGTGGGATAAGTTGGCAGCCGTGTGCGATTGGAGGAGTGCTTCATAATTTTGGTTTCGATGCATAGTGAAGGAAGAGTTACTTTTTTTTGAAGCATCATCATGGAACACGATGAAGCAAGGAGGTCAACATGAAGATAGAGGAAGTTTAGCCACATACTTTTGAAACAACGAAGCTACCAATGGAGGTTCGACCCAGGCTTACTCCCCCGAACTTTAACTTTCTAATTGCAACTGTACGAGGAAGGGCATAGTACCAATGGAGGAGCATGAATGAAGCGATTTGAAGCAAACAAAGGATGACTCTCCTCTCAAGAGACAAAAGAAGGATGAAGCTTAGACAAAGCTAAGTATTTGTTTAACTTTATGTTGGGCTTTAATGATTGTTTTTCTTAAACTTTCATTACATTTGCATACATAATTGAAGCATATGATAATGCCTCAATTATCATATGGTTCATATGCACCTACAAAGTTAATGCCTTCTGATTATCAATAGGAAAACATTAAGTTCTTGATAAGAGATTCAAACACCTCAAGTACTTGGTGTAATCCATGCATTGAAAAGAATAGATGTATGCGCATTGTCTATCAACATTAGCTGATTTTAAATGAATCAAGCTCAAAACTTTTCCGTTTTCTGCACATCCTAAGTGTAATCTTTATTGGAAACACTCTAAATACAAACCAGCATGTGCATTAACATGATGATGCATGGAAAGGACTCCATTCATAAGGATGGATACATAAGATCCATCATAGCATGGTTTATTCTTAACATATGTAGTATATAGATTCATACATGAAATGGAATTATAAGTGTGAATTCCATGCATGCTTTAAAGAGGGGTTCAATTTTGAACCTTATGCATGCTAAGCATCTTTGAGTGACGATGTATATGTTTCTAGCATACACTAAGTATGCTTAAGGTTACGGATTACCAGAACCATTTATGACATGCATGGATATGAAATGAATGTATGCAAATATTTGTACTTCAGTGAATAAAATTCACTCTTTTGTTTTTTAAAGTTATGAAACCAAGTAATCTTAGTTCTGATAGAGGGTTTACTTCTTTACGAAAGCAAGGCAATTGGAAAGGAATGAAGCTAAAGTAATTGCAAAATCATGATTAGATTGTGCAATATAAGTACTTAGCAATGTCTTTCAAAAAGGGGATACTAATGTATCGAATATTTAATGTTATGACGGCATTAAATATGAATTGCCTACTAATAAAGTAAATCTAAGGAGGTAAAGCCATTACCAAGTCAATGGCAAGGCAAAAATGAATTGATGAATACCAGAATACATCTAAGTTCTTCCATAACTTAGAAAAATTCTCCGGGTTTAATCTTTTAATACAATTGGTAGCTTTAAGCAATGTACACATGAAAGTTTATAAGTTCTTTCATAACTTCAAGAGTTTTTTATCATGAGAACCTAGCATATTAAAGGCTAACTCTAAGTACAAGATATACTTAGACATGGTTCCTCTCACTGAGATGACTTAGGTACATGATTTCCATATAATAGTTATTTGTGGAAATTTCTTACACTACTTCATAGAACCTACAATACTACTCTAAGTATAAGACATACTTAGAGATAGTTAATAGAAAAAGGTTCTAAACTAATTATGCATATCCTAAATAGGATGAAACTCTAGAATGGTTTCAAGAGTCTCATGATATAAAGCTCTATTAAGTTGATGCCATTAAAGACAATTGATGGAAACTAATAATGAGCAAAGATTACTTTCACCAACATGAATGGCAAAAAGTATTCAATGCATCATTGAAAGCTCCCTCCTTTTGGAAAAATTTCCAATTTAATTGAAGGCTTCATTAATTCAATAGATTTGCATCTCAGAAAATTCAAATAAGGTTTTCCTCAGTAGATGCAATGGTTCTTAATGGAAGAAACTTAAAGTCCTATAGGTACAATGATGAAATGGAAGAATATTTCTTATTTCATAGTACCTTCAAACCTCTTATGCTTTGATTAGCATCAAAAATTACAGCCACCTCTCCTAGCACAGATAAGCATGAGCATTGCATTGTTACGGATCATAAGAGCTCATGAGCATTTCCATAAAGTCAAGGGGAAGTTCATGAGCAAGTTAGGATAGGTGGTCGCTTAGCTACCTCTAGAACATCTTCTAAAAGATACCATTTCTAATGAATCTTCTAGAAATTTTTTAGGTTATACTCAAGTATAAGATTACTTGATTAGTCCAAAATTGGGAGGAGTCAGAGTATCGACTCTCTCGTTGTAAATGAAGCCATAGATTTCACAGTTTCCAAGGACAAAAACTCTTCAAAGGGGGGAAGAAAGTTCCAAAACTTATCAAAAAATTGGTACAATTAATTCCATAAAGAGAAACTTAGAATATAGATGATGAGATAAAAGAAAATCTTTGTATATATAAGATGTTTGACAAATAGTGAGTTGCTCAGAAAGCAACTTCATGGCATGCTAAATCTAATATTGGGATCCCAACAATATCACTAAAGATTTTGAAGAAAGATGGTTGTAAACCACAAGCTCGAATAAAGCATGCCAAAACTTATACTTCTCTAAGGGGAAGTACGAAGGAGAGAATATGCAAAGTGCATAATATGCAACTTTGATAAATGATACTTAAGTCTGGAGAAGGTGAAACTTGTATTCACCTATTCTTAAAGGGATTTCAAGGAAAATCCGGAAGCATTAGAAGATGCTTCGACTTAAGTACTAACTGAGATTCCTAGAAAACCCTAGGGTAGCTTTTTGAAAAGCTTTGGATAAACAAAGGAATCTAAAAGGCAAGAGTAATCTCTTGTTACTTCAAGAAAGAACTAAGTAGATCTTGAATATGATTCAAGACACTTGGAATCACACTCAAAACCTTAGAAAGAAAGAATAGATGTTTATTCCATCAGGATGGATATTTATTTCATCAAAAGCTTTGGATCTTCCAATATGAGTTTTGGAATGATTAGGATCATAGAATGATCATATGTTGAAAATCTTAGAAACCCAAGCAAGATGGAAACATAGAGCTAATCCCTTGACTTCAAAAGTGAATTTGAGTAAAGGGTACTCTATAGTTAGATTAAGCTTCTAGACTTTAAGATAAATATCATTCACACACTAATGTTGGATATAAAGTGTAGTGGTATGGGACACTATCCTTTATATTCACATTAATGTAGGAATGATGGTATGGGACATCAGACCTTGATATGATAGGTATCTTTTAGTCTTGGGCACATGAGTTGGAGTGAAACTCCATCCCAATGGAAACTGAAACTTCATAGATAAAAATGAAGTATAGGTTGGTCAGGAATAGGACCATACCAAGTAACTAATTAAGTTTGAGAAATCACTTTCTAGATCTTCATAAAGATTTTTAAGACTAATGTAGTCTTGCTAAGGATTTTGAAGTTCTTTATCAGAAATGCTACATGGATTTCTGGGGAGAGAACTTGGAAAGATCCTTTCGAGAAAGGTAAAATTGATTGAGTCAATCTTGGATAAAACACTTAGTTGACAAATACAACTAAGTGAGTTAATATTTTTTAGAATAAAGATGTACCAAGAGGTATTACAAAGGTTTGAATTAGTTATTTTCATAATTCAAGTTAGACTAAGTTAGTCAAAAACATCTTGTGGATAGTACAACAAGGTAATCAATCTCCTAAAGTAAGAGATTTATACTAGACTTGGTATTCAAGTCTATAGGAGTCTCAAGAGATTGAAAAGGACTAACTACTTAATAAAGAAGCATCATAGTAAAGTTGAACATCATCAAAAATTGATGGCTCGAGACACTGATGTTTGTTACCACTAAAGACTGGTAGATGGATGATGGTTTAAACTTTAACCAATGGATCTTCTTGAGAATTTAGATTCAATAGAAACAATGCTTCAAACCATTAGCTAGATTAAATCCTTAAAGTTTTTGAGTCTCATTTGATTTGACTCAAATCCTATTAGTGTTTCAGAAGTTGAACCGGCTACATCGAGTTTTGGTTGTTCCTTCTTGTTTTTCCAGACCTTGGATTTCACTTAGAAGGAATCTTCAAAGTCACTCCTAGATCAGGTTTAGCTAGATGGATTGGATAACCAAATCAAACAGCAAAAGATAGATGTTCTATATAGAACCCCTTTTACGTGATCCTCATTGTGGTTCTAATGCTTTCTTCAACTCAAGGTTGGGCAATAATTTTAAATAATTTCATACTAAAGCGCAAGCCATGAATTGAGGAAGTCAAACACCTGACAACTGTATGTAACCATAATCAGAGACCAAAGTCAATTAAGCAAAACACATCCTCCACATTTCAAGAACCACAACTTCCACGGGTTTTTCTTAAGTGAATGTCAATAGCGCATATTTAACTGTCTTTAGTATTTTAATTCATCCCACTAACAATGAGCTGTATTTGTTTTGCACAACCAAACAACAAAAGTAGAGTATTAGAATTTGCACGAACGTATGCACGTGAATCTAACCTATTGTCATAAACATATCAGTGTAAGTAGATTCAAGGAAACTATGAAGTATTACATAGATAGGAAGATCTTCAAATTGCACTCTTCTCACAAGTATTGTTGCAGTAGCGCAAGTCTGGATGGAATGAAACTTCGGCAATTCAACACTTTGGTTCAGTAATGGCCGTGCAACAAAAGCTAGGATCTCTCGCGCTTATCCCCAAACATAGCTGCAATGAGGCGATATCTAAAAAGCTTCCATCACGCTGTTCCCCTTTCGAAGATTCCCGTGATTTGCAAGATAAAAACTTTGAATTGACCCAACCTTCTTATCAGGAGAAATACACATGAGAGAAAAACTTCCAGAAGCTGCGCCCCCTTTCACATGCATGCACCTCCTTTTTGCACGTGGCCTATCTGTTAGTTGAGTTTCCAAAAGCTGAGGTGATCGAACGCTGAGGGCCTAGCTTCTAGCCACCTTTCCCTGTCTTTATGCATGCGCCTCTACATTCCATATACGCCTCTGTTTGTCATGCTCATGGTATACATATTTCATATATAAACACGACTATCATGTATTAGTTTCTTTAAGCATTAGAATCAACATCAAAAACTCACTTTAAAGTGATGTATGTTCCATGCGCATAAAGTATTCCACTATGTCTCTGAGTGTCATATGTGAATATTGCAATGAGCACAATAATGCGTACATCAGTACTCATTGATCTCCTTTTCGAACACCTCAACATCATGTGAGCAAGCCTTCAGAGTTACTATTTATAAGTTCCATACAGTTCATGTGTACAAATAAAGAAATGGAATATCCATTTAAGGGAGAGAATCTCTCTGACATTCATCCCCGCCAAACCTGCACATCCTTTGGATGGGCCAACGCTATTACTTGTTTTTCTTCAAAAATAAAATTTATCTTGAACGTAAAAAATTAGCTTCACGTCCATTAGAAAGCAAGTGCATATGCAAGGCCGTATAGTTAGCCATATGAAATGCATACTTTGAATTTCATGGGAAATCAAACATGGTGCAATTCATAAGGTAAAAGGCTTTTTATGTCAAGGCCTGTGTACTCCCTCACATACAAGCAATGTGAAAATACATAAAACCTTACAAAATCACTCATAGTGCATAGGTAAGAAAAGCATTCTGCCTTGATGCAAGGTCATGAAATGTAATTCTATTATGCAAATTTGAAAATGCAATAAAACTCAATATGATGCCTCAGAAATTTAATAGGCTATTGATGGTGAGCTTTCTCCTCTTCAATTGAATCCTATTATAGAAAATATCACATGCATTTACATCGCTGATATGTGCCGTTAAATATGCATCTAGGATTATAAACGCAAGTGCACTTTATATATTCAATGCATACTTTGAAATGCAAATCAATCAAAATAATGCAAAATGGATCAATGCATTTGATTAAGGATTTCTAAACTCAAATTTGTAGAGGCTTTTCCCTTGCAAAGAGAATTCTTTCACAATATACCTATTGTAGGGCAAACATAGATATGAGTAACATGAATACATCTTTTTACATATACCCTTAGTCATGGTCACTCAAAATCCTAGAGGAACTAAGGTCTTCATATTTATATATTTCTTCTCTGTAGCTATCATCTTTGATAAGCCTACATTAACTTAAGTGTAAAAGTTAGCCAACTTTTCATGGAGGTCAAAACTCATTTATAACTCTTTTACCCTCATCTTTAGTTATTGTAGCTTGCTTTATGCTTCCACATCTTCATAGCTATGCCATCAAATTCATATATTCACATACATTTAAAAGGTATCATATTGGGTGTACCATTAGGAAAAAAGGTGAGCCCTGGATGGGCCTTTTAGCTCAAGGAGTGATTAGTGATGGACCAATCAGAAGAGGGTGGTGGCCACAGTCTAGTCCCTCAATCACCTAGACTAGGCATAGCCTTCCCTTGTTTCTTTGTGGTCAAAGGTGGTATGAATGACTAAAAACCAGGAGTTCCTCTTCAAAAGTGGTTTGATAGGCCTTGATTTTGAAGCATAGCCATTGGATGGACTCAAAGATCCGAAGGCTCATGTTAAAACACAAAAAAAAAGTCGGCATATAATTTTAACCATTGGATCTTCAAAATATCTAACGGTGTAGCTTGAAAGTCATGACAACATGCGCCTTTTTATTTCCTTCGTTGGATGGACCTAGAAATGAATGGTTGAGATGTATTGCTTTAAATTTTGGGCCACTTTCAATTGCATCCATTGGATCTTTGGTTGATCTAATGGTTGTGAGGCTTTTTTCTTGTGAGGATCCCAAAGTCATTTTGTAGCCATTAGATCATTGGCACATCGAACGTAGAAGAATGAATTCCGCCACGGAACTGTGCCATGTCTCTTGTCGTTTTCTGCCAGTCCCCAAGCTCCTTGAGCTCATTGAATGCTCTTTCTTTTGTCTTTTAGTGACAGGCAACTGCGCGTTCATCTCAGCCGTCCTGTCGAATTCGCATCCAATGGAGAGGAATGCCGACGACTGTTCACTTCATGGGAGAGTTTTTGTCTTCTTTTGACAGGTACCCAAAGGTTGATCTTAGCCATTCATTCAATCTCATCCAAGGGACAACAATTCAAACGAATCTATTCGGTCTGAGCACAAATCTTAGAGGAATTTTTTTATTGCAAAAACCATGAGTGGTTTTTTTTATGACCTTGATACCACTTTTTGTTCTCTTTAATCCCTAAAAATTAGGGATCCTTACAAGGCCCATGCAGAGTTCACCTTTTTTCCTAATGCATTCTCTCATTTCTAGTCATCATACTTCGAATTTATACATGCTTTAGTGCACGCACATGTTCACACTTCAACAATTCAGGTATATGCCTATCATACATACTTTTCATACATATATGCTCATAAATCCCTGCAATCATGTAAGATCATAAATTCATGTTCATGGATATGCTCTCATGCACATACATGTTCATTTTTCCTAGTCACCATACTTTGCACATGCTCATAATCAAAGTTCCATGTATATATTCATCATTCATGTTTAACTCATAAACACATACACATACATACTCTCATGTATACATACCAATCACAAAGTCATAAACATGTATGGCCCTCATGCACTTGCATGTAAATACATGTATTTTCATAAATACAATCATGCATTTACTAAGTTCATCTCAATAACCTAACTCAAGAAATCATCTCATAATTTTATACATGCGTACACACACTTTCATGCATACACATATATTCATAAATTAATTCAATTAAAAAATCATTTAAAAACTCATTTCAAATTCATATCACAATTCATTTCAATTTCATTTCAAAAACAAGTCCTCTTTCTTGTAGAAACCTATGACAAAGCTCACAAGAAAGTTATTCAAATAACATATTCAAAGTTTTACACATCAACCATGATTATTTTTAGCTTCAAATTCTCCTATCTTTGGGTCTGCATAATATAAAAATTTAACCTTCATATCATCACTGACATACAACCATGCATCCAATATAAGTCCCTTTTTGATGAGGGAGAAGGTAAAAATCTCCCATGATCATTCATAATATACCTTTTTGATGAGGGAGAAGGTAAAACTCTCATGATCATTCAAAATGTATCTTTTTGATGAGGGAGAAGGTAGAAAACTCCCATGATCATTCATAATGTGTCTTTTTGATGAGAGAGAAGGTAGAAAACTCCTGTGATCATTCATAATGTACCTTTTTGATGAGGGAGAAAGTAAAAAAACTTCCGTGTTTAAATCATGATGTACCTTTTTGATGAGAGAGAAGATAAAAGAACTCTCGTGATCATTTGTAATGTACCTTTTTGATGAGAGAGAAGGTAAAAAAACTCCAGTGTTCAAATCATAATGTATCTTTTTTATAAGATAAAAGGTAAAAAAGACTCCTGTAGTCAAATCATGACGTACCTTTTTGATGAGAGAGAAGGTAAAAGAACTCCCCTGATCATTTGTAATGTACTTTTTGATGAGGAAGAAAATAAAAAACCTCCCACTCATCACATTAAAGTTCCAGCAAATTCAATTTAGGAAACCTTATAGTTAGCTAGATTCGTATCAATCCTTAACGTTTTTCTCAATTCCTTGAATAGCTTCATTTATCCAATAACTTGTAATATACTCATCCTTATTCTCAAGGCTAAAGCATTGATTTTTATCTAATTGATTTGGATTTTTATCTAAACTTTGTATTGACAATTCACAATTTGTGTTGCCTAAAATTTGATTATATCATATCCATTCATCTTTGCTCATAGATCTAGGTTTAATGCTTTTGTTCTCTCTTATAGATTCATAGACTCTAGCAGGTTCATTATTTTCAGAGATACCTTTCAGTTCACATATTCCCTTTTCTTCATGCTTGTTAACTTTAGGAGATAGAGTCTCATCATTGATCTTAGGGTTCAAAATTCTAGGATCTGAACTTGCGACACCTTCAAATTTCTTAATGCATATCCATTTCTTTGTACTTTTTATATCTGGTTCTGATTTGTGTTTAACTTCTACAAAATAAGCCTTCATTCCTGCTCTACCTAAGTTTAAGCGTAGAGGAAGATGGGTTTTATAATCACATATTTTGTTTTCAATGATGGTAACTAAGAATATTGACATGCTTTATCGTAGGCTTAGCAATTATGAAATGTATCACTTATCTCTTCATACAAAAAGCACCTAATTACCCGTTAAGATCTTTTAATCTTAATATTCTACATGGGCTTCCTAAGATCAACGTTTCGAGTTTCATCATCACTCTTAATTGCATTTACTTGAAACTAATTATCATGATTTGCATTCGTAGTTTCACTAAGCTTACTTATAACATGAAAAACTTTATCAAACTTTTACTGACACGACTTTTTGAGTTTTTCATTTAAATCATTGACACGAAAGTCTAAATCTCTAATCTTAGATTGAATGAGTTCCTCCATATGCGTCTTTTCTTTTCGTGAATAATCTTGATGTATCTTCTTTTTGCCCATTGAATCATAACTTTAAAAGTAATGAATAGCAATCAGATGAGGAAATACCTAGAAATTTATCTTGAAGTAGAGGTTTCAAATGATTGGTCTTCAAAGAGAAGTGGAGTCCCACGATGAGGTTTACCTAAGTCGCAACGCCACTGTTTCACGTCCGGTTCACCAAAATGTAAGCGCAAAAACGATGGCTGGTAGATAAAGCCAACTGCTGGTAAGACGACCCACGCTGGGTGCTTGGAGCAATCACAGGTGAAGTGGGAACTAGAAGCAATTCACAATAAGGTTTTAGAAATTTCGGACATTAATTGAAAACATAGTATACCAAGAATTATAACATACATAACGATTCATCATAATTCTTTTCAAATAACGCAATCGGATTTCAGAATATTATTGTTCTAAAGCATCAATGCTTGCTTTCAACTCGATCACTTAATTTCCTATCAGATGAAATAAACCCACATAATGATTGGTGAGCCTTTTATGTGATCCTCATTAGGGTTCTAATGATCTCTTCAACTCAAGGTTGGGCAATAATTTCAAATAATTGGATACTAAAGCACAAGCCATGAATTGAGGAAGTCAAACACATAACAACTGTATGTAACCATATCCGGAGACCAAAGTCAAGTAAGAAAAACACATCCTTCATAATTTAAGATATACAGCTTCCACGGGTTTTTCCCAAGTGAATTTCAATGGTGCATATTTATCTATTTTTATTATTTTAATTCATAGGTCATAATCTGGATTTCAACTATGAGAAACATGCAGGGAGGATAGCAAACACATGATGCATTAGCCTTCTTTTTTTTGCGTGAAAGGCTAATGCATCATGTGCTACATTTTTTTGCATTAGCTCTCCTCGGAAAAAAAAACGTAGAATCAAGATCTGTTCATAGAATTATGGGTAAACCCATAAGTTCAGAGCTAATTGTATAGCAGATTTCGCATATAGTATAAACTCGAAATCCTACGAATTCTTGCAATAAGAACGTAGAGAATAACTTGCTTTATATTTAATTATCATACTCGATTTTTAATTATTATATTATTCATAATTATTATCATCTTTCTTATAGAAATCTATTATCCTCTTTCTTCTAGAAATCTATTATAAAGTTCACAAGAAAGTTATTCAAATAACATATTCAAAGTTTTACACATCAACCATTATTGTTTTTAGCTTCAAATTGTCCTATCTTTGGGACCGCATAATATAAAAATTTAACCTTCATATCATCAATGACATACATCCATTCATCCAATATCAGTACCTCTTTGATGAGAGAGAAGATAAAAAACTCCCATGATCATTCATAATGTACCTTTTTGATGAGGGAAAAGGTAAAACTTCCATGATCATTCATAATGTACCTTTTTGATGAGGGAGAAGGTAAAAAACTCTCGTGATAATTTATAATGTATCTTTTTGATGAGGAAGAAGGTATATATATATATATATATATATATATATATATATATATATATATATATATATATATATATATATATATATATATATATATATATATATATATATATATATATAGAGAGAGAGAGAGAGAGAGAGAGAGCGTCACACACACATGCATACACACATACACATACACATACACATACACATACACACACATGACATATACATACACACATATGCATGTTTTAGGGTTAGGGTTTTGGCTTTTACATATATACACACATGCATACACACATATCCTTATATGAACTCATAATACATATGTAATACATATGTAAATACATATGCAAATACACAGATATATACACATGCATACACACACATACATACACACACATACATACACACACATACATACATACATACATACATACATACATACTATATATATATATATATATATATATATATATATATATATATATATATATATATATATATATATATATATATATATATATATATATATACATATACACACACACATGCATACACATATACACATGTTTTAGGTCTAGGTCTTCACGATTAGGGTTTTAGGATTTTTACATAGGTACACATATGCATATATACACATACACATATATATATTCACATACACATATATATACAAGAATACACACATACACATGTTTTAGGTCTAGGTCTTTTGTTTATAATTATCATGTCAATGTGTCTCATTTCTTTACACGATTCATGATTCATTTCGCTCGTGTCTTTTGTATTTGATAGTATGTTTTGCTTTATCAAATCAATTTTTTGTTGCTTGTCATACATATCAAGTGAACTTGTGTTTTTCTTGGCAGAGTGGATTGTCGTTTGCTACACAAGAGCATGGGAATATTGCTGTAGCAAGAGACAATACACTATGCCCAAAAAAATTTTACAAATATAGTCGTCGCTATAGGTGACAGTATAAGGGTTGGTATCCCCAGGCACATACCGATACTTATAGCGACTATTTTGCGAAGGGGCATACCATGGCTTATACTGACGCTTATACCGGCACTTTGGTTCCGATGCCTACAGAGACCCTTACATCGATGTCTGGGCAAAGTTGTGCCTGTTCATTTTTCTCGGTAGAAGCCTCGGTATATGCCTGATATGTTGTAGTGCGTGAATAATCTTGATATGTCTTCTTTTTGCGCATTGACTCACAACTTTAAAAGTAACGAATAGCAATGAGATGAGAAAATACCTAGAAATTTAGCTTGAAGTAGAGGTTTCAAATGATTGGACTTCAAAGAGAGGTGGAGTCGCATGGTGAGGTTCACCTGAGTCGCAATGCCGCTATTTCATGTCGGGTTGACCAAAATATCGGCATGAAAATGATGGCTGGTGGATCAAGCCAACCGCTGGTATTACGGTGCACATTAGGTGTTTGGAGCAATCAGAGGTGAAGTGGGAACTCAAAGCAATTCGCAAAAAGGTTTCAGAAATTTCAAACATTAATTGAAAACATAGTATACCAAGAAATATAACATAAATAACGATTCGTCATAATTCTTTTCAAATAACGCAATCAAATTTCATAATATTATTGTTCCAAAGCATCAATGTTTGCTTTCAACTAGATCACTTAATTTCCTATCAGATGAAATAACCCACATAATGATTGTTCAGCCTTTTACGTGATCCTCATTGTGGTTCTAATGATTTCTATGAGATGAAATAAACCCACATAATGATTGGTCATTCTTTTACTTGATCCTCATTGTGGTTCTAATGACTTCTTCAACTCAAGGTTGGGCAATAATTTCAAATAATTGCATACTAAAGCGCAAGGTAACCACAATCGGAGGCCAAAGTCACCTAAGCAAAACACATCCTCCACATTTCAAGAACCACAGCTTCCACGGGGTTTTCTTAAGTGAATGTCAATAGCGCATATTTAATTGTTTTTAGTATTTTAATTCCACGAGAAACATGCAGAGAGGTTAGCCTTCGTTTTTTTGCGTGAAAGGCTCTCATCATAACAATATAGCTCTCCTCGGAAAAAGACGTAGAATCAAGATGTGTCCATAGAATTATGGGTAAACCCATAAGTTCAGAGCTAATTGTATAGCAGAATTCGTACATAGTATAAACTCGAAATCGTACGAATTCTTGGAATAAGAACGTAGACAATAACTTGCTTTATATAAGTGTACTATATTTTTCACGTTCGATATTCACAATTATTAGCATGATATTTAATTATCATACTCGAGTTTTGTCCTTAAATTCCAGCAATTGGATGTTAATCAAAAAACACAATAAAAATACGAAGTTGGGCACGCGAAAACAAATCACACTTCTGCAAAAAGAAAAAAAAAAATTCAACTAAGTTTTTATGCAAGCACCGCATTTCGAATCATGATTTTCATCTTCTAAACATATCAAAAATCGAGCGCAAGTCCACCACTGAATAAAGCAACATGATACAAACTAAATGGCGGCATCTCGTTAGGTGGGAATGTAGGGATAATTATAAGTATGAGGAAAAAGCAGCATCACTGATGAAATTAATTCTAACTGACTGCATTGTTCACGCTGCAATAGATCTTTGCAAGCCAGGATAAATCTGTAAATCTTTTCCATTTACACCAGCTGTTGGACTGGCACATGCTGAACACAGAAGAAACTCATTAGATAAGGATACGCATGTAAAGGAAACTTCAATCATTTACGTTTCACAATCTTTAGAATAACTTTTGAGATGTCTGAAGCATACTAGCACTGATCTTGCGCACTCCTTCAGATGTGTCAAAACATCATTGACCCTCCCTTCTTATCAGGAAAAAAACACACGAGAGAAAAACTTCCAGAAGCTGCGCCTCCTTTAACGTGCATGCACCTCTTTTTTGCGCGTGTCCTCTCTGTTAGTTGAGTTTCCAAAAGCTGAGGTGATCGAACGCTGAGGGCCCAGCTTCCAGCCGCCTTTCTCTGTCTTTATGCATGTGCCTCTACTTTCCATATACACCTCTCTTTGTCATGCTCATGGTACACATGTTTCATATATTAGTTTTCTTAATCACTCGGATCAACACCAAAAACTCACTTTAAAGTGATGTATGCGTCATGTGCATAAAGTATTCCACCATGTCTTTGAGTGTCATATGTGAATATTGCAATGAGCACACTATGGCTTACAACAACACTCATTGATCTCCTTTTCGAACACCTCAACATCATGTGAGCAAGCCTTCAAAGTTACTATTTATAAGTTCACACAATTCATTTGTAAAAACAAAGAAATGGAATATCCGCTTAAGGGAGAGAATCTCTTCGACATTCGCCCCCACCAAACCTGCACATCCTTTGGATGGGCCAAGAGTAGTACCTAATTTTCTTCAGAAATAAAATTTATCTTGAATATTAAAAAAATTAGCTTCATGTTTGTAGTGCACAGAACATAAAAAACGAGTGCCTATGCAAGGCCGTATAGTTAGCCCTATAAAATGCATACTTTGAATTGCATGGGAAATCAGATATGGTGCGATTCGTAAGGTAAAAAGGCTTCTCTGTCGAGGCATGTGCACTCCCTTGCATACAAGAAATGTGAAAATATATAAAATCTTACAAAATCACTCATAGTGCATAGGTAAGAAAAGCATTTTGCGTTGATGCAAGGTCATGAAATGTGACTCTATTATGAAAATTTGAAAATGCAATAAAACTCAATATGATGCTCAGAAAGGTAATAGGCTATTGATGGCGAGGTTTCTCCTCTTCAATTGAATTCCGTTATAGAAAATATCGCATGCATTTATATCCTTGATATGTGCCATTGAACGCGCATCTAGGGGTATAAACTCAAGTGCACTTTACATATTCAATGCATACTTTGAAATGCAAATCAATCAAAATAATGCAAAATTGATCAATGCATTTGATTAAGGATTTCTAAACTCGGATCTGTAGAGGCTTTTCCCTTGCAAAGAGAATTCTTTCACAGTATACCTATTGTAGGGAAAATATAGATATGAGTAACATGAAAAAATCTTTTTACACATATCCTCACTACATGGTCATTCAAAATCCTAGAGAAACAAAGATCTTCATATTTATATATTTCTTCTCTATAGCTATTCTTTATCTTTGATAAGCCTACATTAACTCAAGTGCAAAAGTTAGCCAACTTTTCATGGACGTCAAAACTCATTTATAAGTCTCTTACCCTCATCTTGAGTTGTTGTAGCTTGCTTTATGCTTCCACATCTTTATAACTATGCCATCAATTTCATATATTCACATACATTTAAAAGATATCATATTGGGCATACATTCTCTCATTTCTAGTCATCATACTTCAAACTTATACATGCTTCAGTGCACTTACATGTTCACACTTCAACAATTCAAGTATATGACTATCATACATACTTTTCATACATATCTAATCATAAATTCATGCAATAAACTAAAATCATAATTTCATGTTCATGCATATGCTCTCATGCACATACATGTATATTTCTCCTACTCACTAAACTTTACACAAGCTCATAATCAAAGTTCCATGTATATACTCATCATATATGTTTATCTCATAAACACATACACATAAATACTCTCATGTATACATACCAATCACAAAGTCATGCACATGTACATGCCCTCATGCACACGCATGTGAATACACATATTTTCATAAATACAATGATGCATTCATGCATTTAATGAGTTCATCTCATTAACCTAACTCAAGAAATCATATCATAATTTTGTACATGCATACACACACTTTCATGCATACATATATATTCATACACTAAGTCAATTAAAAAATCATTTAAAAACTCATTTCAAATTCATATAACAATTTATTTCAATTTCATTTCAAAGCAGAAACCTATTACAAAGTTCGCAAGAAAGTTGTTCAAATAACATAATCAAAGTTTTACACATCAACCATTATTTTTTTTAGCTTCAAATTTGCCTATATTTTGGATCACATACTATAAAAACTTAACCTTCATATCATCAATGACATACATCCATTCATCCAATATCAGTACCTTTTTTATGAGGGAGAAGGTAAAAAACTCCCATGATCATTCATAATGTTCCTTTTTGATGAGAGAGAAGATAAAACGCCCATGATCATTTATAATGTACCTTTTTGATGAGGGAGAAGGTAAATAAACTCCCATTCATCGCATTAAAGTTCCAACAAATTTAATTTAGGAATCCTTGTAGTTAACTAGATTCATATCATTGCTTAATGTTTTTCTCAATTCGTTGAATAGATTCATTTATCCAATAACTCTTAATATACTCATCCTTATTCTCAAGGCTAAGGCATTGAATTTTATTTAATGGTTTTGGATTTCTATATAAACTTTGCATTTACAGTTCACTATTTGTGTTGCCTAAAATTTGATTATATCGTATCCATTCAGCTTTGCTCATAGATCTAGGTTTAGGGCTTTTGTACTCTCTTATAGATTCATAGATTCTAGCAGGTTCATTACTTTTAGACATACCTTTCAGTTCACATGCTCCTTTTTCTTGGTGCTTGTTAACTTTAGGACATAGAGTCTCATCATTGTTCTTAGGGTTTAAAATTCTAAGATCTAAACTTACTACACCTTCAAATTTCTTAATGTGTCTCCATTTCTTTGTACTTCTTATATCCGGTTTGGATTTGTGTTTAACTTCTGCAAACTTATAAGCCTTCATTCCTCCTCTACCTAAGTTTAACTATAGAGGAAGATGGGTTTTATAATCACATATTTTGTTTTCAATGATGGTAAATAAGCGTAATTGACATACTTTATCGTACGCTAAGTAATTATGAAATTAATGACCTATTTGTTCACACCAAAACCACTTAATTACCCGTTTAGATCTTCTAATCTTAACATTCTACATGGGCTTCCTAAGATCACTCTTAATTGCATTTACTTGAAACTCATTATTATGATTGCATATACATTGTGAATCATCATGAATGTACTTGGTTAGGTCATTGAATTGTTGTTTAAAGTTAGCAATTACTTCTCTTAATATACCTGTCATTGCATGATTTGCGTTAAATGTACTTTCACTAAGCTTACCTATAACATGAAAAACTTTATCAAACTTTTCGTGCAATGACTTTTCGAGTTTTTTGTTTAAATCATTGACACGAACGTCTAAATCCCTAATCTTAGATTTAAATGAGTTCCTCCATATGCACCTCTTCTTTTCGTCACTACAACATATGAGGGGCATAACGACGTTGCCCATACCGATGGTCATGTTTTGGCATTGGTATGACTGTTTAAAATGCTTGAAAGACCATGGATGCAATACCATCAGTCATTTAATCGTCGGTATACTCGGTGTTAGTATGAGCATTGATATAGGCATCAATATTTTACTATAAATTACTAACGCTTATACCGCTTCTATACCGACGCACAAATGGATGCTTATACTGAGGCAATGTCTTAACCGGATCCGAGAGCAAAAATTCAATATTTACTTACCTTTTGATCCAAAGTCTGCTACTGTTGAGTTTGTGCATGCGAACTACATTCTGAGCATATTTTGTACACAGATCTCTCTCTCTCTTTCTCTCTCTCTCTCTCTCTCTCTCTCTCTCTCTCTCTCTCTCTCTCTCTGGTTCTCTACATCTCTATTTCTCTAGATCTGAAATTTTGGTAAGTATCCCACATACTGTAGCACGTTTCTCTTTCTTTGTGTTTTCCCTTTTCTAATTTCTCTTCTCTTTAGTTTGGCAAGAGCTTTTTGGAATGAATTCTTTAGAATTCAACGAAGGACAACATTAAGTGGACTTTGAAGACAACGCTCCAAACAATTACATCGATGTAAGTCATTGTTTTGTATTCAATTGATATAGAGTGAGATAGAGAGAGAGAGATAAAAGAAAGAGAGAGATCTAGAGAAACATAGAGAGAGATAGAGTGAAGGAGAGAGAGACGAAAGAGAGAGATAGAGAGAGAGTGAAAGAGAGAGAGATGAAAGAGAGAAAGAGAGATGAAATAGAAAGAAAATGAGATATAGAGAGAGAGATGCATACATACATATACACACATATGCATACACATACTCACATACATATTGAACACACACATGAATATTACATACACACTAACATACATATTACATACACACATGCATATACATACACATACATATTACATACTCATATGCATACACATATATACATACATACATATTCATACTCATACTCATACTCACATACATACATACATGTATACACACATATACATACACACATGTACACACACATGTATACATACACACATGCATATTACATACACACTCATATATATATACACTCACATATATATACACACACATATGTGCATATACACATGCATATACATACAGACATACACACACATATGCATGTACACACACACATACATACATACATACACACATGCATATTACATACACACGCCAATATATATACACACTCACATATATTATATACGCACACATGTATACATGTACATACACATACACACACATCACATATACATACACACATATACATGTTTTAGGGTTAGGGTTTTAAGATTAGGGTTTTTGAATTTCTCATTTCTTTTATTTTGCACAAGATATTCTGCATCAGTTCTTTGGAATTTGACGAAGGACAACATTAAGTGGACTTTGACGACAACGCTCCAAACAGTTACATTGATGTAAGTGATTCTTTTGTCTTTTATTGTTATAGAGTGAGACACAGAGAGAGAGAGAGAGATGAAAGAAAGACAGAGATCTAGAGAAACCTATATATATATATATATATATATATATATATATATATATATATATATATATATGTATATATATATATATATATATATATATATATATATATATATATATAGAGAGAGAGAGAGAGAGACAGAGAGAGAAAGAGAGAGATAGAGAGAGAGTGAACGAGAGAGAGAGAGATGAACGAGAGAGAGATAAAATAGAAAGAGAATGAGATAGAGAGAGAGATGCATACATACATACACACACATATGCATGCACATACTCACATACATACTAAATACACACATGCATATTACATACACACTCACATACATATTACATACACACATGCATATACATACATATACATATTACATACTCACATGCATACACACATATACATACATACATGCATATTACATACACACATGCATATTACATACACACATGCATACTACATACACACATGCATATACATACACACAAACACATATTCATACTCATACTCACATACATACATGTATACAAACATATACATACACACATGTACATACACACATGTATACACACTCATATACATACACACTCACATATGTATACACACACATATGTGTATACACACATGCATATGCATACATACATACACACACATATGCATGTACACACACATACATACATACATATAGACATGCATATTACATACAAACGCACATATATATACACACTCACATATGTATACACACACATGCATACATGTACATACACATGCACACAGATCACATATACATATACACATATACATGTTTTAGGGTTAGCGTTTTAGGATTAGGCTTTTTGAAGTTCTCTTGTCTTTTGTTTTACACAAGATTTTTGGCATCAGTTCTTTAGAATCTGACGAAGGACAACATTAAGTGGACTTTGACGACAACGCTCCAAACATTTACATTGATGTAAGTGATTGTTTTCTTTTTCATTGATATAGAGTGAGATGGAGAGAGAGAGAGATGAAAGAAAGAGAGAGATCTCGAGAAACATATATATATATATATATATATATATATATATATATATATATATATATATATATATATATATATATATATATATATATATATAAAGAGAGAGAGAGAGAGAGAGAAAGAGAGAGATAGAGAGAGAGTGAAAGAGAGAGAGAGATGAAAGATAGAGAGAGATGAAATAGAAAGAGAATGAGATAGAGAGAGAGATGCATACATACATATACACACATATGCATACACATACTCACATACATATTACATACACACATGCATATAAGATACACATTCACATACATATTACATACACATGCATATACATACACATACATATTACATACGTGCATACACACGTATACATACATATATGCATATTACATACACACATGCATATACATACACACACAAATATTCATACTCATACTCATATACATACATACATGTAAACATACATATACGTACACACATGTACACACACACACATGTACACACACACATGTACATACACACATGTATTCATACACACATGCATATGCATACATACATACACACAAATTTGCATGTACACACACATACATACATACACACATGCATATTACATACACACACATATAAATACATACTCACATATGTATACACACACATATTTGCGTACACACATACATATGCATACATACATACACACACATATGCATGTATATACACACACATACATACACACATGCATATTACATACACACGCAAATATATATACACACTGATATATGTATACACACACATATGTACATGCACATACGCATACACACACATCACATATGCATACAGACATACACACATACACACATACACACATATACATGTTTTAGGGTTAGGGTTTTAGGATTAGGAATATTGAATCTCACTTTTCTTTTGTTTTGTAGGAGAATTTTGGCATTGATTCTTTGGAATTTGACAAGAGATGATGTCGATTGCGCTTTAACGAAAGCGCTCAAATGTTAGGGATTGTTTTGTTCTCTATTAAAAATAGAGATAGAGAGAAAGAGAGAGAGAGAGAGAGAGCACTACAAGAAATAGGGTGGCATAGCGACGCCGTCGAAGCGAAAAAAAAATGGGGACCATCGCTTATGCGACGCTAGCGTCGCGTAAGCAATAGTCATGTTTTTGAAATTTTGATTTTTAGGTGGGGTACGTCGCAGACTGAAGCTTGCGTTGCTTATGCGACGCTAATCTTTGCATCGCAAATATAGTCGCTTGCTAGCGACGGTATGTGTGACATGGGCAAACTGGAGAGCATCGCATATGTGTCGTCCTTTCGAGAGCGTCCTGTAAGCGACGCTTTAGAATGTTCAAAAAAAAAATTGATTTCTCTCAGCACATTTGTGCCGAGATCTGGACGAGAGCAAGAGAACGAGAGAGATAGAGAGAGCACTCAAGAGAGAGAGACCAGGTATGCGCACACATACACACTTACACACACATACATATGGATACACACACATATACACACATAGACACACACACACACACACATACACATATACACACACATACACACACATATACACACATACACACACACATATACATGCACACACACATATATATGTTGGTGCATTTCAAGCCTTCACACATTGGCTTGGAACCTTGGAAGATTAGCTTGGACAAAGTTCATCAAGGCCTTAATTGAAGGAAAGGGCATAGGAACCCATACCTATGACTTATTATCTTTTACTCATTGTAAAAGTCTATATGACTTGGCATTTACTTGTACCACATACCTACTTGATCAGTCGTGGAATTTGGATGGTGTAATTGGAGAGAATATCTCCTTAATTTTAGAGGAGTGATTATAGGAAGTTTGAATTTGAAATTCAAATTCAAATATCAACTCAACTTCTATAAAAGAAGTACTTGAAAAGTCGTGTTTTTTTAGCTAGTCCAATTGAGCTCACTCCCCGAGGCATTCATCATTGTAACTCTGTGTGTGTTAGTGCTACTTCATAGCCTACACCACAACACCTCATTTAGCTATGCTTGTCAAGCTAATGAGATTGTACAAACACATTAATCAATAGAGTTTACACATTCATTATCTTTGTTGTCTCTGAGTCTTCTTCTTCAAGTCTGTCAGCTTCAGAGGAGCATATCTCAGGATCTACTGAACCAAATCAAGTGATTCAAAGCACATTGGATTTAACTCAAAGTCCTCTATACACATACAAAGTTTGAAGTCAATTGGTTCAGCCATTTTTGAGAAATCGTCATCGAACTGGTCTCTGGTATTTTTCTGCAGAGCTCCTAAAAAGTCGGGAGTGTCCCTAACTTTGCTAAAGTGATTTCTCTGAGTATAGTCTATCATTTTATCTCATTCCACTTGCAAATGTTAGCTTATTGAGCTAATAGAATATCTCTAAAAGGATTTTTTCCAATTGTAACTACACTGGTCATACTGAGTGAAAGACTGAGCACGTATCAAGACAAAATTAGAAAGTTTTTGAGCTTTGTGATTTACAAACTTATCTGTTTTGATCAAGTCATTACTCAAACCTCTTTCAAAGTACATATAGCATATTTTGGTATCATTTGGAAGCTTAAGGAGTCTACTAAGCATATCTGGAGTCAAAGAGGGCTGGTGCAAAGCAGGGTTAGCAGCATCTACTCAATCTTCTGAGTGCATCCAACCATCACTCCCAACAGTGGTATCAGAGAAAACAAGGTAAACATGGGAGATGGATTTCCTTCATTCATTGACAAATTGGACAGGAACAACTACCAAGCTTGGTCTCTGAGGATGAAGACCTATCTACAAGGCAAAAGCTTATTTGGATACATATCAGGAGATGAGGAATTGCCCTCATTCAAAACTAGAGGACTACCCACCAAGGATGAACATGAGAGGCTCAACCAATGGTGTGCAAAAGATGCTTTGGCAAGGTCTTACCTTCTAAACTCTATATCTGATTTTCTTTTACCTCATGTAAGGAACTGTAAGACTTCCCAAGAGACTTGGGAAACTCTGTCAACATACTTTTCTTCCATCACAAGAGCTAGGAAGAATCAACTGTGGATTGAATTCACAACCCTCAGGAAGCAGCCCAAGCAATCAGTCTCAGAGTATGTGACAAAGATTAAAGATGTGGCAGACCAATTAGCAAGCATTGGAGAGGAGATTGAAGAGGATCAAATAGTCAGGCAAGTAACAAATGGACTCAAGGCAGATGATAAGTGGGAAAGTTTCACCACTGCAATGGACCTTTATATGGACATGCATACCCCAGATCTCACAACACTCATGGGCCAACTATTCACACATGAAGCAAAGTTTACAAAGCCAGGAGATCAATCAAAAGGTAACAACCCCTCTGCTCTCTATACTGATAAGAAAGTTAAGGATAAAGGTAAAGGGAAGAAACAGGATGAAGAAGGCTCTAGCTCTCAAGCTAATTATGCAGGAAGAGGTAGATCATCTAGAGGAAGAGGCAGAGGAGGTAAGTCAGGTAGGGGGAGACCCTACAACTCATCACCATGCAACATTTGTGGATTGTCTAATCATACCACAGATGAATGCTACAAGAACTACAAGAATCAGAGAGGAAGAGGCTACTCAAGAGGTGGATACTCTCAAGGGAGAGGCAGATTCAACCAACATCAAAGCTACAATGGATACAACAATCAATACAACAACAATTACAACCACAACCACAATGGTAATTACCAAGGAGGATTCAGAAATAGAAGAGATTACAACAACTACACAGAGGAGCAAGATGACTCCCTATTGATCATGAATATGACCTCAAAGGAAGGTACAAATGATGATCATTTATTTTATATTGACTCAGGATGTTCTAACATGTAGCTGGCAATGTGGCACTACTTTCTAATTTGGAAGAACCCAAGGGCAAACATCAGGTACAAACAGGTGATGACACTAAACATTCTGTTGCTAAGATTGGAAATGTAAAGACATGTGATGGTAATCAGAACCTATTGAGCAGGGTACTCTATGTACCAACCATCACAAAGAATTTAATGAGTGTTGGTCAGATTGTGGAGAAAGGTTTGCAGGTCAGATTCACACAACATGGAGCATATGTGGAGGACCCAAGACATGGATTCAGAAGGATAGCCAAATGGGAGAAATCAGGTAGATTGTTTACTTTTGAGCTAGAAGATACAAAAAATATTGCTTTATACAACTACAAGGATCAAACACTTTCAGAGTTAGAAATATGGCACAAGAGGTTAGGTCACATAGGTGAAAGAACCCTAAAGCAAATGTGCAGGGATCAATGTGTGCTTGGGATACCTAATGTATCCAAGCAACACATGATTTACAAGTGTGGAGCATGTCAGTTTGGTAAGTCTCACAGGTTTCCCTACTCAAGGAAAGGTTTCATGCATGAAGACTACCTAGACTTGGTACACACAGATGTTTGGGGACCTAGCAAGGACCCTTCCATTTCAGGTTCAAGGTATTATGTGTCCTTCATTGATGACTATAGCAGATGGACCATTTTATACTTTATGAAACATAAAGATGAAGTGTTTAATTGTTTCAAGAGGTATCTTGCACTTGTTGAAAACCAAACAGGAAGAAGCTTGAAGAGGCTGAGGTCAGATGGTGGAGGAGAATACTTCTCCAACGAGTTTGAAGATTTCTTGCAGGAAAGAGGCATCAAAAGGGAGATTACTACAAGGTACTCACCTGAACAAAATGGGGTAGCTGAAAGAAGGAATAGACTCATTGTAGAAACAGCTAGGATCTATGCTTAATGAAAAGAAGTTGCCAAATTATCTTTGGGCAGAGAGTGTATCCACTGCCACCTATCTCATAAACAGGTTGCCATCCAAATCACTTGATGGCATGACACCATATGAAGCTTGGCATGGTAAGAGACCTTCTCTGGATCATTGCAAAATTTTTGGTTGTGTAGCATATGTGCATATTCCCTCACATGTAAGGGGAAAGCTAGACCCTAAGGCTGAAAAATGTATCTTCATTGGTTATGATTTGAACCAAAAGGGATGCAGATTCTACAACCCAACAAACAAAGGCTTCAAGGTAAGCAGAGATGTCATCTTTGATGAGAATGACTCATGGTATGAGAATGAATGCAGGAAGGTTAGTCTACCCTATGATATGGAAGAAGATTTCCCAAAGCTCACAAGGAGGAACCAATCCAGAAAGATGAATCAAGCTCAGATGATGATGATACAATAAATCTTGAGGAGTTCAAGGCTTGGAAGTCCAAAGGAAAGATGAAGATGAAAAAGCTAGAGGATATACCAGAATCCTCAACTCAAGCAATTAGAAGATCTCAGAGAGAAAGCAGAAGACCAATCAGATTTGGGTATGACACATCACTTGTAACTAAACATTCTGTATATCTTGCAAAGGACTTGTTGAATGAAGAACCAGGTACCTATGAAGAAGCTATCACCAAACCAGAGTGGAAAGAAGCTATGGATGAAGAAATGGAAGCTCTCAAGGAGAGTGATACTTGGGACTTGGTACCCAAGAAGGACTCCATGAAGGTGATAGGATCCAGATGGATCTACAAGCTAAAGAGGAATTCAGATGGAACAATAAACAGGTACAAAGCTAGGTTGGTAGCCAAGGGTTTTGCACAAACCCAAGGCATTGATTATGAGGAGACATTTTCTCCTGTGGCTAAGATGCCAACTATCAGAATATTGGTGAGTGTAGCTGCATCCAAGAATTGGAACATGTACCAATTAGATGTCAAGAATGCTTTCTTGAATGGATGGATATCTGAAGAAGTTTACATGTCACAACCACATAGCTATGAAGACCCCAAGAAGGTAAATTATGTTTGTAAATTGAAGAAGGCTCTATATGGTTTGAAGCAGGCACCTAGAGCATGGAATTACAGGTTGACAACCTATCTCCAAGACCAAGAATTTGTGATGAGCAAAGCTGATACTTCTCTGTTCATAAAGAGAAGTAGTATAGAGGTAATCTACTTATGTGTTTATGTTGATGACATCATCATTACAGGCAATGATGTCAATGGGATTAGACACATCAAAGGACAGATGATGAAAGAATTCAAGATCAGTGATCTTGGATTATTAAAGTATTTTTTAGGTCTTGAGTTAGTCTACACCAACTCAGGTATATATATCACTCAGAAGTATGTACAGGATATGGTCAAGAAGTTTGGCTTGCAGGAAGCTAAAGTATCTACTACTCCAATGGAGGTCAACCTAAAGCTAAGTGCTCATGAAGGGGATGAAGTCCAAGACATTACAGGATATCAAAGCATGGTAGGTAGTTTGAACTATGCTACCTTGACCAGAATTGATATAGCATATGGAGTTAGTGTGCTTAGTCAATTCATGCACAAACCAAGGGTACCTCACCTAGAGGCAGCAAAGAAGATCTTGAAGTACTTGAAGGGAACTCAGAACCATGGTTTGTACTTTCCTTATACATCAGATATTGACATTAAAGTATATTCAGATGCAGATTGGGCAGGATGCAAGGATGATAGGAGGAGCACATCAGGTTACATTTGTTTTGCAGGAGATAAACCTATTTCTTGGTCAGCCAAGAAACAACCTACAGTGGCATTGTCATCCACTGAAGCAGAGTATAGAGGGCTTGCCAATGCCACTCAAGAAGCTATCTGGTTGAAGCTTCTATATACAGAGTTAGGCCTATATACAAGGCCACCAATTATCTTTGGAGATAACACTAGCTCTCTTCACCTTGCAGCTAATCCTATTTATCATGCCAGAACTAAACACATAGAGGTTCATTACCACTATGTGAGAGAGAAGTTACTAAGCAAAGATATACAATTGACTTATGTGTCTACAAATATGCAATGTGCAGATTTACTTACTAAAGCTTTGGATGGAAACAAGTTATGCAGATTCAAATCCATGATTGGATTGCAGGAAGTAATTGAAGATTGAAGATGAAGACTTAAGCCAAAGTGTTTGGCTTGAGGGGGAGCTGTTGGTGCATTTCAAGCCTTCACACATTGGCTTGGAACCTTGGAAGATTAGCTTGGACAAAGTTCATCAAGGCCTTACTTGAAGGAAAGGGCATAGGAACCCATACCTATGACTTATTATCTTTTACTCATTGTAAAAGTCTATATGGCTTGGCATTTACTTGTACCACATACCTACTTGATCAGTCGTGGAATTTGGATGGTGTAATTGGAAAGAATATCTCCTTACTTTTAGAGGAGTGATTATAGGAAGTTTGAATTTGAAATTCAAATTCAAATATCAACTCAACTTCTATAAAAGAAGTACTTGAAAAGTCATGTTTTTTTAGCTAGTCCAATTGAGCTCACTCCCCGAGGCATTCATCATTGTAACTCTGTGTGTGTTAGTGCTAATTCATAGCCTACACCACAACACCTCATTTAGCTATGCTTTTCAAGCTAATGAGATTGTACAAACACATTAATCAATAGAGTTTACACATTCATTATCTCTGTCTGAGTCTTCTTCTTCAAGTCTGTCAACTTCAGAGGAGCATATCTCAGGATCTACTGAACCAAATCACGTGATTCAAAGCACATTGGATTCAGCTCAAAGTCTTCTATATACATACAAAGTTTGAAGTCAATTGGTTCAGCCATTTTCGAGAAATCGTCATCAAACTGGTCTCTGGTATTTTTCTGCAGAGCTCCTAAAAAGTCTGGAGTGTCCCTAACTTTGCTAAAGTGATTTCTCTGAGTATAGTCTATCATTTTATCTCATTCCACTTGAAAATGGTAGCTTACTGAGCTAATAGAATATCTCTAAAAGGAATTTTGCCAATTGTAACTACACTGGTCATACTGAGTGAAAGACTGAGCAGGTATCAAGACAAAATTAGAAAGTTTTTGAGCTTTGTGATTTACAAACTTATCTGTTTTGATCAAGTCAGTACTCAAACCTCTTTCAAAGTACATATAGCATATTTTGGTATCATTTGGAAGCTTAAGGAGTCTACTAAGCATATCCGGAGTCAAAGAGGGCTGGTGCAAAGCAGGGTTAGCAGCATCTACTCAATCTTCTGAGTGCATCCAACCATCACTCCCAACAATATACATACACACACATATGCATACATAATGCACATGCAAACATACACATACATAATGCATACACATGCACACGCATATACACATACACATACACATACATACACACATACACACATACACACATATACACACGCATACACACACATACACACACATACACACACACATATACACACACATATATGCATACAGACACACATAGAGAGACATGCACACACATACACATACATACATACATATGCATATGCATATGCATACATACATACATACTTACATGCATACACACACACATGCATACACAATGCACATGCATACATACACATACATAATGCATATGCATACATACACATACATAATGCATATGCATACATAATGCACATGCATACATACACATACATAATGCATACACACACATATGCGTACATAAAGCATACACACACATACACACGCATATGCATACATACATGCATACACATACACACATAGACACATACACACACACATACATATGCATACACACACATATACACACATAGACACACACACACATACACATACACACACACACACATACAAACACAAATACACACTCGTATACACACATACACACATAATGTTGCATACACACACATATACATACATACACACACATATACATGCAGACACACATATATACATACACACACATATGCATACATAATGCACATGCAGACATACACATACATAATGCATACACATGCACACACATATACACATACACATACACACATACACACATACACACACATACACACATACACACATACACACACATATACACATACACACACATACACACACACATACACATACACACACATATATGCATACTTACATGCATACACACACATATGCATACATAATGCACATGCATACATAATGCACATGCATACGTACACATACATAATGCATATGCATACATAATGCACATGCATACATACACATACATAATGCATATGCATACATAATGCACATGCATACATACACATACATAATGCATACACACATATGCATACATAAAGCATACACACACATACACACACATATGCATACATACATGCATACACACACACATACACACATACACACCCATAGACACATACAGACACATAAACAGATCCACGCTCATAGACACACACACATACACATAGATGTGCACACACATACACACATACACACATAGACACATACACACATGATGATGCATTCACACACATACAGTTGCATACACACATACAAATGCATACACACATACACAAATAATGATGCATTAACACACATACACATGCATTCACACAGGGATACAGGTCTTAAATATGACCTTTATCCGTGGTATAGAGTACACATATTTAGGCAGTGTAGTTGTGCATGACAATGAGATAATGCAGTGTCCTGTTTGCAATAAATGGTTAACAGATTGCCATACAGGAATTGTCCAACGTCTTTGCTATAAAAAAGGGACTCATCTGCTCTTCAGTTCTAACAACGAGTCTCTGTGTGTCTATGTGTAAACCCACAACCTATCTACTGACACTCGACGAGCTTCTCATGAAAAGAGATATAAGCTTATCTATGTGTATGTGTGTGTATGTGTGTGTCTATGTGTAAACCCACAACCTATCTACTGACACTCAACAAGTTTCTCATGAAAAGATATATAAGCTTATCTATCTGCACATGATTTAACTCAAATAGAATTTTCTCCTGTGAATAATTCACATAACTCACTGCTAATGCTCCCTTGTATATGCTTCTCCTTTGTTGATGGACCCACGTTGTAAACCCACAAACTGTATACTGACACTCAAGGAGTTTCTCATGAAAAGAGATATAAGCTTATCTGTCTGCACATGATTTAACTCAAATAGGTTTTTCTCCTGTGAATAATTCACATAATTCGCTGCTAATGCTCCCTTGTATATGTTTCTCCTTTGTTGATGGGCCCACATTGTAAACCCACAACCTTTCTACTCACACTCAATGATTTTCTAATGAAAAGAGATATAAGCTTATCTATCCGCACATGAATTAACTCAAATAGGTTTTTCTCCTCTGAATAATTCACATAATTCGCTGCTAATGCTCCCTTGTATATGCTTCTTCTTTGTTGATGGGCCCACCTTGTAAACCCATAACCTATCTACTGATCACACTCAACGAGTTTCTCATGAAAAGAGATATAAGCCTACACTAACATCTCACCCGTATGCGTGCCTACATGTAAACAAAACTTCATTACACCTCAAACAGTGATCTAATGTAATATCAGAGATTATTAAATCTAAGCAAAGAACCTGAGTTGAAAAACGTGTCTTTTGCTTCCCATCAGTCCAGGCATATGGATTGATGTTCATCTCTCCATAGCTATCTGCCTCAGAAATACCATGCAACTTTTTATCAATGTAATTAAACAAAAATAGTGGCATTCCTGGTTGGACATTCTTTACATAGATGATATGAGAAGCTCGAAGGCCTGGACATGCACAAAAGCTAATGATCAAGCTATTGTTCATGCATACGGTTTAAAGGGAGAGACATATATCTGTGATAGAAAGTAAGAGGATAGATAAAGTATACCAAATAGAAGCTGTGTGACGCATTCATTGTAAGTCGCATGGTCACAGCCAAAAATCACAGCAGCAAGCTCCTTCGCCGAAAGGTTCAAGAACAGGAGCAATGATCAAGGAGAATGGCTAGCCCAAGAGGAAGGAGAATGAAGGCCTTTGTATGTTTCGGTCTTACGTCCAGCTCCCATGACAGAAGCACTTTGCTGGCGATGAGACTTGTAAGATTAATTTTAGAGTTTGTTGGAAAACGTTAATTACAAATTTATGTAATGAGACCATATGCTACGTCTGTATTAATTACAACAATACTTTCATAATAATATTTTTTTATGAATGAAGGCATTCTGTGGGTAGAATATTGACACCAATGGATGAAGATATGAAAGATATTGACACCAACATTCACAAGCTCACTGTCAAGGATGTAGTTGACAATGATGTAGATAGCAATCTATGGAGCATGCGCAAGAGCAAGGCTAAGTGGTTCAGGATATTGGGTGTTCTATCGGGTATCATCGCCGTTGGGAGGTGGTTTTTTGCTATTTGCAGATGGAATAACCCTATCACCACAGTTCTCGTCCATTTCCTCTTCGCTGCTAATGCTCCCTTGTATATGCTTTCTGTCAATGGTGCACACTAACATCTCACCCGTATGCGTGCCTACATGTTAACAAAACCTCATTACACCTCAAAGAGTGATCTAATGTAATATCAAAGATTATTAAATCTAAGCAAAGAACCTGAGCAGAAAAACATGTCTTCTGCTTCCCATCAGTCCAGGCATATGGATTGATCTCCATAGCTATCTGCCTCAGAAATACCATGCAAATTTTTATCAATGTAATTAAACAAAAATAGTGGCATCCCTGGTCGGACATTCTTTACATAGATGATATGAGTATGGTTTAAAGGGAGAGACGTATATCTATGATAGAAAGTAAGAGATAGATAAAGTATACCAAACACAAGTTGTGTGATGCATTCATTGAAGCTGTGTGTATTAATTACAATAATACTTTCATAATAATATTTTTTATGAATGAAGGCATTCTGTGGGTAGAATATTGACACCAATGGATGAAGATATGAAAGATATTGACACCAGCGTTCACGAGTTCACTGTCAAGGATGTAGTTGACAATGATGTGGATAGCAATCTGTAGAGCATGCGCAAGAGCAAGGCTAAGTGGTTCAGGATCTTGGGTGTTCTGTCGGGTATGATCATCATTGGGAGGTGGTTTTTTTATATTTGGAGATTGAAGAACCCTATCACCAGAGTTCTCGTCCATTTCCTCTTCTAGTTCGACAATAGATCCCAAGGTGAATAAATGAAGAGAGTTCTTGTACCTTTCGCTATTGTGCATGTCGATGATTCCAAGGGTGAATTAATGAAGAGAGTTCTTGAATATCAAACATCATATTCATACTAGCTAATGACATCATATTCACCTATATCCATGTAAGCAACTACTCATGAATTATAAACCACTCTAGTAAATTGTGGATGATTGAAATCTTAACCAATAATATCGCAATAAATATACCGATGCAAAGTTGCATGTATGTAGTGTTATTTTCTCCTTTCTTTCGTTCATATTGTATTCTTAAGATGTAGATATATAGATGTTGGAAAACTTGAACTTCTATAACATTTCAAGAACAAGAGTCAACAATTAGGAGAACAAGAGAGAGAGTCAAAAGAGAGAGAGAGAGAGAATTCAAAGCGAAAAAGATGTAGAAAGAGAGAAATGGAGACCTGCATATACTTGCTTTAGCTCGTAAGCACAGCGCAACTGCGAACGTTGGAGAGCTCTTCGATCAGATGGTGAAAATGCCGATCCAAGAGCCTCCAACGTTTTAACTTTTTTCCGTCAACAGACCGTCGTGTAAGCGATGATACATGTGTCGCATAAACGTCATGTTAGCGATGCTACAGGCGAGCGTCGCATGTCCCGTCGCAGTACCCATCGCAAAACGCATCGTTCACGTCGTCGTTTAATTGACAGTCCGCGCGCGATGCTCATTACGATGCAGGTTGCAATTTTATAGCGACAAATTTGTGTCGACTTAACCGTCGCTATACGCCTGTATTCCTTGTAGTGGAGAGGGAGAGAGAGAGAGAGAGAGAGAGAGAGAGAGAGAGAGAGAGAGAGAGAGAGAGAGAGAGAGAGAGAGAGAGAGAGAGAGAGAGAGAGAGAGAGAGAGAGAATAAGAGAGAGAGAGAGAAAGAGGGAGATAGAGATAGATGAAAGAGAGAGAGAGAGATTGAGAGAGAGATAAAGGGAGAAATATAGATAGAGAGAAACAGAGAGACATAGATATACATATACAACGATGCATACATATTACATACACATATGCATATACATATGCATACATCCATAAACACACACATATGGTGTACACACACATGCATACATGCACATACACATACACACACATCACATATACATCCACACAAACACAAATATACATGCTTTAGGGTTAGGGTTTTAGGATTAGGGTTTTTGACTTTTGCACATATACACACATATTACATACACACATGCACACATATACACATGCATACATACATACACATATACATACACATACACATACACATACACATACACACACATCATATGTACATACACACACACACCTATGCATGTTTTAGGGTTAGCTTTTTAGGATTAGTATTTCTGGATTTTACATACATACACACATGCATACACACATATACACATATACACATATAAACACATATGTGTATATGTGTCTAGGTCTTTAGGATTAGGGTTTTAGGGTTTCTACATACACATGCACACACACATATATACATACACACAAACACACACACACACACATATGTATATGTATATATATACATATATATATATATATATATATATATATATATATATATATATATATATATATATATATATATATATATATATATATATATATATATATATATATATAAAGAGAGAGAGAGAGAGAGTCACACACACACATGCATACACACATACACATACACACATGTGACATATACATACACACATATGCATGTTTTAGGGTTAGGGTTTTAGGATTAAGGTTTTGGCTTTTACATATATACACACATATACAAATATGAACACATAATACATATGCACATACACATATATATACACATGCATATACTCATACACACATACATACACACACACACACACACACACACACACATATATATATATATATATATATATATATATATATATATATATATATATATATATATATATATATATATATATATATATATATATATATATATATATATATACACACATGCATACACACATACACATATGTGACATATACATACACACATATGCATGTTTTAGGGTTAGGATTTTAGGATTAGGGTCTCTGGCTTTTACATATATACACACATGTATACACACATATACACATATAAACACATAATACATATACACATACGCATATTTATACACATGCATACACACATACACACATATACATGTTTTAGGTCTAGGTCTTCAGGATTAGGGTTTTAGGATTTTTACATAGGTACAGATATGCATACACACACATACATACACACACACACACACACACACACACACACACACATATATATATATATATATATATATATATATATATATATATATATATATATATATATATATATATATATATATATATATATATATATATATATATATATATATATATATATATATATATATATATATATATATATATATATATATATATATATATATATTCACATACACATATATATACATAGGAATACACACATACACATGTCTTAGGTATAGGTCTTTAGGATTCGGGTTTTAGGGTTTTTACACATGCAAACAAATGTTTACACATATACAAATATACACACATAATACATATGCACATACACATGTATATACATAGACAGACACACATATACATCTGTTCTAGTTGTTGTTTGCAAATATCATGTCAATGTGTCTCATTTCTTTACACGATTCATGCTTCATTTCGTTCATGTCTTTTGTATTTGAAAATATGTTTTGCTTTATCAAATCATTTTTTTGTTTCCTATCATACATGTCACATGTACTTGGGTTTTTCTTCGGCAAAGTGGATATTCTTTTGCTACACAACAGCATGGGAATGTTGTCGTAGCAAGAGACATCACACTGTGCCCAAAAAAATTTTGTAGACATGGTTGTCAGTATAGGCGATGGTATAAGCGTCGGTATCCCCAGGCACATACCGATGCTTATACCGACTATTTTGCTGCATGCCATGGCTTATACCGACGTTTTTACCGATGCTTATACCGATGCTTATACCGACGTTATACCGACACTTATACCGATGCTTATATCCATGCTTATACCGATGCTTATACCGATGCTTATACTGGCGCTTTCGTTCCGATGACTACATTGACCCTTACACCGACGTCGGCGCAAAGTCACATCCGTTCATTTTTCTTGGTCAAAACCTCAATATACGCCTGATATGTTGTATGTGTGAATAATCTTGATCTATCTTCTTTTTTCCCATCGAATCACAACTAACAGCGAGTCGTAACAAACGAGAACTATGTCGTAAAAAGAGAACACTCTCGTCAAAAATTACATGTTTTCACCTCATTTTTGGAATTCCTTTACACCAGTATACATATATTACAAAAATGAGGTGAAAACAAGTAATTTTTGACGTTTTTTGTCATTTTCTCAAAAAAAAATGAGCTCAAAATGTAGTCAAAATTTCACTATATTAGGCATTGACGTGTCCCAAAATGTATATGATAAGACATTGACATGTCCAAAATCTATATGATAAGACATTGACATGTCTAGAATATATATAAGAATGTAGAAATCAATAGTTTTTACACAAAAATAACATTTTAGACATATCTTTAATGGGTGGATATCTGATTGTTATTCAAAATTGCTACAAAACATGGTTTCATTAACCAAACTACTTTGAGGCATTTACATAAGCACTAAAAATGTCTGAGAGCTTCAATGCAACTCACAACTTTGTCGATCTATGTCTACACCCTCATCATCTGATGCACTTGATTCAGTCTCATACTGTTGAGAGCTCTCTTCTTCTTCTTCTATATCCACAAGAGCTCTATCTTCATCCACGTACATACCAAATTCTGCAGGATCATGCACAACTCTTCTTGTTTTCCTATGATTTCCTGTACCACATACATCTGGAAGCTTTTGTTTTATCATGTTGATGGTTGCTTTTCTCAAGTGACCAGTTTTTGTCAAGGAAAAATCATAAACAAGAATATCTACATCATCCATTTTAAGAGTGGATGTGCTTCGAATATTCTTTTTCCTTTTTGAACCTGTTCGTTTAGTATCACACACCATTTCTAAGTTATATTTACCTGTGAATGCATTACTACTTTTAGTGTAATACCAATGCACCACCCAAGCCTCTATTCTTCTCTGATCAATATCTTTAGTTATCTCTAAAACCTTTGCAATCCAAAATGGTCTAGTAGCCTCATCACCATCAGCAAGTACTGCAATAAGCGTTCCAACATTTATCTCTATTAAATTTCCTTGCCATCTTGCTTCTGCCTGTTTTGTCATCCTTGGGCCTACATAAATATTTCTTTCTGGTGGATGTATAAAACTTTGAAGTGCATCTACATTACATGCTTGGGCCACATTCACGGATCTTTGTGTACAAAAATCCCATGTGAATGGAACATCAACTGGCCAGTGACCTGCAATTGTATACTCTATAATCTCTTCTTGATGATTGAAAAAGTCCTCCCACCAAGATACATCTTGATCTCCAGCATATTTTTTTGCACGCTCAATATGTCTCTTCTTTTCAATGAGTGCATGCATCCAGCTTTTACTTTGATCAACCACACTTCCACATCTTTCTGTATTGTTTTTATCTTCATATGGTGATTGTTCTGCACCATACACTGTTACAGTAGACAAATTAGGCACCTGCAATAAGAAACTGCATCCCTCTTTAGGCTCCCACCCAAGAGAAGATGAATACTGCTTTGCAAATAAAAGGGTTATTTCATCAACCCTCCTCATCAAGAATACATGGTTGAAACTAATATTGTGCAATGGAGCCAAAACCTTAGCACTGTTATCAAGGCCCATTGAGCAAAAGTGCTTAAAGTCATAAATCTGTGTGAGGTGTTGAACTTCTGGTTTTGGAGTATATGCTTATGAAATCAGCTCAGATAAAATCGGAAGAGTAAAAGCATTGTTACGTGCCAACTTCTTAGAGAAAGTACTGAACATTTGATCAATGTGATCATGAGTGTGGCCAACCAGAAGAAAATTTACCTTAACCTTCTGAAATACCTGTTTTTCAACAAGCATGCTTAAATATCCAAAGACTGTAGAATTTTTATTCTCTCTTGCAGTATTATCTAGTTGCAAATATAGAGTTGGTGGCAAAAGACCCTTCCATGATTGCAAAACACGATGAATGACAGTAACTGTAAGGTTTGGATCATTATGCACATTCGGATATGTGAAGAAAACCTTGGACATACAGTTCCATTGTATACCAAAGCACCAACCAAATGCATTTGCACAAGGACTTCATCTCCAATGTCCTTAGGGATGCGATAAAAATGTGGCAAACAAGTTTTTTTTTGATCCATACCATCGATCAACAAACACATATAACGCTCCGGATTTCTGAGTGCCTTACTTCGATGATGAATTGCTTTCTTTCTCTCTAATGCTTGACTGTCACGATGGTTGTTAAGAAGGTTTTTAAAATTATGCTTTTCCTGTGGTGTTGTAGCCCCTTTTGCCATGTTTTTCAAAGTGGCGCAAACTGAACATTCACCCATTCTAACTTTACGAGGAATAGAAACATTGTTAAACTCTTCCTTCCATAATCGAGTAAAGTGACGATACAACACATACTTCTCATTTCTATTTTCCATGTCTTCTCTATATATTTGAAATACCTCTCGACGATTAAAGTTATCTGACAAGTGCAACCTTCCAGTTGTAGGCATAACTTCACAATGCAAGCTAAAATAGTTCATCATCCAATTCATTGCATGACGTCCAACAGATCCTTTGGTCCCAACATGGAACGTATCCAAAATGAGATCCCCATTCAAAAACCCTTGTTGAACCCTATGTATTCTAAAATTTCCTACACCCATTGCAATTTTAAATGCAGCCCTACAGCATGGCATCCCTTGAGTAAAGAAATATTCAAAACCAACACGCGTTACTGACATGTTATCCTCAATCATTTGCATGCAAGAAACAAGGTATATATCTTGCCTTTCACTATCTAAATGGAGGAATTTTTCTCTTATGTGCTTTAGTTTCTTCATTCCTAAATTATACAAACATTTCAAACCACAACAATGCTTCACAATATCCAATGCAATCTGTCTATCTGAAGTAAGAAATTTAAATCTTTTTCGACTTACTTCACGAGACCTTCTTTTAAATCGTAGATTGAGCTTGCTTTGCTTTTTCATTGCTCCACATGCACTTGAGTCAGAAGGGAGATCAATGGTTGGATCAGATGGGAGATCAAGAGGTGCATTTGGTTGAGTAGCATTGCACTGTGAATTGGATAACTTAAATGACTCAACAGAAAACATGGAATCATCAACACGTTCTAAATCATAGGGATCATCACTTCTCTGGAAAGGTTCAACTGAGAACAATGAATCAATATGAGCAGAGGAAGCTGATGCCCAAGCATCCACTGAAAAGATTGAGCCCATCTTCACTGAGTTCACAGAAGACTGAAGTTGAATGACCTTTTTAAATAAGTAGAAATCCGAGATCAAGTGAAGATGTCACATCAAATGTCACATCAAGAAGATATGAAATCAAAAGCTTATTAAAGTACATTAAATAACATTAAACATCAAATTACATCAAATCACTTAATTACTCAAATATACACTAATAAGGGAACCAAAGATTTGATTCACTTTTGATTCAAATGAGAAACACAGTTGATTTCTAACTACATATGAGTCATTGAGTCTAAGCATTGTGAATGAATCAAAATATATCCAAGTTGAGATCCAACAGGAATATATAATAAAATTGTTTGGAGAAATTTTACAAGAAGAAATTTTACAACTGGAATATATCCAAGTTGAGTTCCAACTGGAATATGCTATGCCATTGAACACTATACAAGAAGAAATTTTACATTTGGTTAAGATTTCAAGGATTAGGTTTTATTGTGGTCTTGGCTAGATATCAAAGAGGTAGATGAAAGTATATTAAAAAAGAATTATGTGTAAAAGAGGCACACAGAAAGTTTATTCATACATTGATTTTCCATTTCAACAATGTGTTACAAGATAAATGTGAATATGAACTAAAGTGTGGAGGATAACACTATAAAGATGTCATTAATCTCACAACTTAGACCTAATTTTCTCCCAAGCAACAGACTCTAAGAAAAAACTTCTACATGAGATTAGAAATCCTCATGTACATACCATACTGTTGCCATTGAAGTTTAATTTCCATGCAAATGTATATAAATAGTTGCAAGGTTCTGTACTTGAATGTTTATTCATACATTGATTTTCCATTTCAACAGTGAGTTACAAGATAAATGTGAATATGAACTAAAGTGAGGAGGGTAATACTATAAAGATGTCATTAGTCTCCCAAATTTAACACAACTTTGACTTGATTTTCTCCCAAGAAAGAGATTCTAAAAAAAAAATCTCTACATGAGTTTAGACATCCTCATGGACATACCATACTCTTGCCATTGAAATGTAATTTCTATGCAAATGTATATAAATAGTTGCAAGGGTCTATGAATATTTCATTAAAGTGGCTCTGAAGCAGCCTATTTGTGTGGGTGCTATTCCCTGGTTAGATAAGTTGACAGATTTAGTTAGCAACTGGACTCATTCAGTTAGATCTAGTTAGTCTCTGGTTCAAGTTACCCAATTGCCTATAAATACCAGAGGAGGAGATCATTCGCATTTTCAAAATCCACGAGCAAGAGAGAGCAGCAGAGCACAGAAAGCCATGGAGCACAGAGGTCAGCATACCAGCAAGCCAAGTCTGATGGAGAAGAAGAATGTTGGCAAAAGTACCAAGAGGTAGACAAAATCATAACATAAATAAAGATTCCAAAAAGATTCCCTCTATATGTCTGTGTAACAAGTCTGATTTCTAGGTATTTATTTTTCTTACCTCAAGAAATATGGAACCAAAGCATGTACAGCTCGATGCCTGGCATCGACTTTAAGGTGTAAGTCGATGCCAGGCATCGACTTAGGATTGCAAGTCGATGCCAGGCATCGACTTGCACCTGCAAGTCGATGCCTGGCATCGACTTGCAGCCCCAAGTCGATGCCTGGCATCGACTTGGGGCTGCAAGTCGATGCCAAGCATCGACTTGCACCGACAAGTCGATGCCTGGCATCGACTTACACCTGAAAGTCGATGCCAGGCATCGACTTGGGCCCAAAAGTCGATGCCAAGCATCGACTTGCCGGCATCAACATGCACTGAAAAGTCGATGCCAGGCATCGACTTTAGGGTGCAAAGTCGATGCTTGGCATCGGCTTTTGGGCCCAAGTCGATGCTTGGCATCGACTTTTGGGCCCAAGTCGATGCCAGGCATCGACTTTGTGTGCAAGTCGATGCCAGGAATCGACTTGAGGGTAAAAGTCGATGCCAGGCATCGACTTGGCCCAAAAGTCGATGCCAAGCATCAACATGGGCCCAAAAGTCGATGCCAAGCATCGACTCTTGCACCCCCAAGTCGATGCCTGGCATCGACTTTCACCCTCAAGTCGATGTCGGGCATCGACTTGCACACAAAGTCGATGCCTGACATCGACATGCACTTAAACATCGATGCCTGGCATCGACCTGAAGCTCAAAATCGATGCCTTGCATGGACTTGGGCCTTTGAAACCACATTTACGTTTGATCTGATATTTCCAAGTGCCTTCAGGGATGCGGAGTACAAGGATGAAAGGCCCATCAAGAAGCTCAAAGTCACCATGGGCTCTGGTGACCAGAAACGTGACAAAGGCAGTGGTCACCAAGCAAAGCCAAAGAAAATTATTGCACCATTATCCTCTGAGAAGGCCAGCAACCCACTAGGAATATCCTCAGGTGGACAGAGTAGCATAAAAATTCCTGTGGAGGATCCAAATATGAAGGAAAGGTCTAGGGAGACGGAGGTCATGAGGACAGATCGTCCACTTCGGGACATGACAAATCTCGAGTGGTGCCTTCAGTACGTTGAAGAGAAGAATGCAGTCCTCCTTGTGTTCGCAGGGGCCTATGGCAGAGGAAAGATCACGACAACACAAGGTTTTCAGTATGGACTTGTTTACAAACTCGATTATGAAGATGAAGATTCTGACAACCTGCTTTTCTTGGTGGAGACATCGAAAGGATTAAGAAATGTCATATGCAAGATGGATTTCTTGTGCCCAGAGTGCTGTGTTCCAGAAGGGCTAGCTCAGATATGCAGAGACTCAGTGAATTTCATCAAGGACCTGATGCCATGGATCCAGGGCAATATCATGCCAACGCAGCAGAAGAAGACGACCCCTGTAAAGGCAAGGGGTAAGCAGAGCGTGCTGAAAAAGCCCCAAAAGAAAAAGAAGATAATTTCAGAAGAGGAGTTTTCTTACTCAAGCTCTAGCTCTGGGGACATAATTGTTGCACCTGGTGGAGAGCTTGCATCTGGTGTTCTTGGTACTGAGAAGAATAAGATGAGGGAGGACATAGCTAGAAGAAAAGTTGTGAAGAAGGGGCAGTTGTTCCACCTGCCGATTAATATTATCCACAGGCCACCCGTAGATCCAGTCACAGGGAGGAGGCCCCTTGAGATCAGGGAGCCACATAATTTGCACGTCCAGAATCTTAAGAAGAAAATGAAAATAAATCCTCATGCTACTGTTGTGCCATTCCTTGTCATGGTGGATCCGAATGAGTGCAGCTGTGTGGAGGATTTCAATGAGGGTTTGTTTGAGGATTACACTTATTATGTGATTGGAGGTTCACACTCTGCAGAGGCTCGTAGACAGTTAGTGAAGGAGCACCCTACTACATTTTTCTTTAGGTATGCAGAGTGTAAGATATATGCTGGTCTTACAACTGAGGAAGCCAAGCTTCTTGCTTGGGATCACAACAACGACAATGACTATAGGCAGAAAATGTCCTCCATAGAGAGAATTCGGTTCTTCCACCATGAATATGAAGATTGTCTTGTGAAGGAAGCTGGAAGAATACATCCCAATCTACGAAAGCAATGCCTTATTGAGGTTGGAATTGCATTGGATGAGAATAGAAAGTCAGATGCTTTGAGGAAATATGATCCATGGTTTCAACTGGCATTCAGATCAGGTGAGAACTGGGATCTACAGGATAGAATTTTCACAATGTGGGAGCACAAGGAGGTCAAGGGCCAGAAGCAACGAAAGTCGAGGCCAGACCCACAAGTTGATCTGAAGGGAAAGGGAAGGAAAGTTGACCTTTCAATTGAAGAGGCTCCTGAGGACATGAAGCTGACCCCATGGAGGGCCCTTCAAGGAATCAAGGATGATACATTGATCATATCAACTTTGTCAAGGGTAATCTCGAAGGAGTTAAGCCTGGAGGAGATGGTGACTGAGCTCAACAAGTATGTATGTTATTCTCAGATCCTTTTTCCCTCCTCCCATGCTTCTTGTCTAACCTAGTCTCTTTTATATTTCTGTGTCTGTAGTCATAAAGTGTACATGAAGATTCAGGAGGTGATGATGAAGAGGCTGGGTTGCTTTTCTTGGACAGAGGTCCAAGCAGACTATCCAACCACATCATCCTACAAAGCCTTATCAGAATATTTCATCCTGTTTCGTGATTGGGTAGGTTCTCTTATAAGAATATTTCATCCTAACCAATTTGATGCATTGCATGGCATCGACTTGGGGGCATAAGTCGATGCCTGGCATCGACTTGGGGGCATAAGTCGATGCCTGGCATCGACTT
>CM035413.1:41154310-41171810 GCA_020310875.1 Ceratopteris richardii | reverse complement strand
CACCACCTACTACAACTATGCAAATGACACACATAATGAATTCAATCAACACATCAGATAAAGAAGATCTAAAGGTATTTTACATTGACTCTGGATGTTCTAATCATTTGTCAGGAAACATAGAATTGATGTCAGAATTGGAAAAAGGCATTTCTAGTCATACAGCTCAAACAGGTGATAATACAAGACATAGTGTACATTCAATTGGAAAAGTGAAATGCAAGAGTGGAGCAGATTTGCTAACCAATGTTTTGTATGTTCCCACAATACCTAAAAACTTGATTAGTGTGGGACAGATAGTTGAAAAAGGTTTTCAAGTCAGGTTTACAAATGAAGGAGTATTTGTTGAAGATCCAGAGAATGGATATAATCAGATTGTCTCTGGTAAGAAAGAAGGTAGACTCTTTACTTTAAGAGTGCAAGGAAACATTGGTCAAGCTTTGCTCACACATGGTGAAGCAGTGATTACAGAACTTGATCTCTGGCATAAGAGATTAGGTCATTTCAATGAAAGAGGAATTAAAGCTATGGTTGCTAATCAGTCTGTACTAGGATTACCAAATGTGCAAAGTCAACATATGGTTTATAAATGTGAAGCATGTCAAATGGGTAAAGCACACAGGTTACCATTTCAGAAGAAAGGATTCAAACATGATGGAGTACTTGAGCTCATTCATACAGATGTATGGGGACCAACAAAAGAAGGATCTATCAGTGGCTCAAGGTATTATGTTCTTTTCATTGATGATGCTACAAGATGGATAACATTATATGTTTTGAAGGAAAGATCAGAAGTGTTTGGAGCTTTCAAGCATTTTCATGCATATGCAGAGAGAATCACAGGTCAAAAGCTTAAAAGACTGAGGTCTGATGGAGGGGGAGAATACTTCTCCCAAGAGTTCAATGATTATCTTTGGAATGCAGGTATTAAGAGAGAAATAACTTGCAGGTATACACCACAACAAAATGTTGTAGCAGAAAGAAGGAATAGGACATTGGTTGAGTTTGCTAGAGCTATGTTGAAGGAGAAGAATTGTCCAAATTATCTTTGGGCTGAAGCTGTAAATACAACTACATATCTTGTGAATAGATTACCATGTGCAGCTCTGAATGGAATGACTCCATATGAAGCTTGGTGGGGTAAGAAACCAACACTAGATCATTGTAGAGTGTTTGGATCAATTGCATATGCTTATGTGCCATCACAACTTAGGCATAAACTTGAACCAAAGGCAGAAAAATATGTGTTCATTGGTTATGATGAAAAGCAGATGGGTTACAGGTTGTGGAATCCTTTAACCAAACAATTTCTTGTTTCTAGAGATGTTACATTTGATGAACAGAAAAGTTGGTATGCAGATCAAAGTCATACAGCTGAAGAATTTGAAGAAGAGGTAAGAAGATGTGAGAAAGGAAAATCAATTGTGCATGTAAATAGAGATGAAGACTATATGCAAGCAAGTACATCCACAAGTGGATTAACAAGAAGAAATGAAGAAGCTCCTATATTTGATGAAGAGGTGTATCCAGACACATATGAAGAATGTGAACCAAGAAGGTCAAGCAAGACTAGAAGACAACAAGAAAGGTATTCTTATGATACTTCTTACATAACTCAGAAGAACTATGCATATATGGTCAAAGATGATGAAGAACCTCAGAACTATGATGAAGCTAAAGGTAAGAAGCAATGGGAAGAAGCAATGAAGGAAGAGTTCAATGCACTGGAGGAGAACAAGACATGGGAACTTGTTCCTAAACCAAATGGTAAGAAAGTAATTGGAAATAAATGGGTTTATAAAGTGAAGAAGCTTGTAGATGGAAGTATAGCAAGATACAAAGCTAGATTGGTGGTGAAAGGCTATGCCCAGACCTATGGCATAGATTATGATGAGACATTCAGTCCCGTAGCTAAGATGTCAACTATAAGGACAATCATTGCTATTGCAGCTTCAAAAGGATGGACTCTAAGTCAATTGGATATAAAAAATGCATTCTTGAATGGATACATATCAGATGAGGTATACATGGAACAACCTCAAGGGTTTATAGATTCCAGGTATCCAAATTTTGTTTGCAGGTTGAGAAGAGCATTGTATGGATTGAAGCAAGCTCCAAGAGCTTGGAACTATAGACTGGTGAAGTATCTCAATGATCTTGGATATCAAAGTTCAAAAGCAGACCCAAGTCTACTTATCAGAAGAACAGAGGAAGGTACAATCTACATTTGTATTTATGTAGATGAAATTATAATCACAGGTACTTCAGATGAAGGAATCAAGGAGGTAAAGAGATTACTTGAGAAAGAGTTCAAGATCAGTGACCTAGGAAAGTTATCATACTTTCTTGGAATGGAAGTTACTTATACAGATCATGGCATATATGTGTCACAAGAAAGGTATCTTCTGAACTTGTTGAAGAAGTTTGATATGGAAAATTGCAGAGAAGCTTCAACTCCACTTGAAGTTAATCACAAGCTCAGTGAATATGATGGTGCAGACTACAAAGATATGAGGAAGTATCAATCTCTTGTGGGTAGTTTGATTTATGCTACACTAACAAGACCTGATCTTAGTTATGCAGTGGGAGTTTTGTCACAATTCATGCATTGTCCAAAGGACCCACATTGGATTGCAGGTCAAAGAGTTCTCAGATATATCAAAGGAACTATAAAGGAAGGATTATATTATCCTTTTACATCAGATTTGAAGTTGAGAGCCTATAGTGATTCAGATTGGGCAGGTAATCAAGATGACAGAAGATCAACTCATGGTTACATGATATATATTGGTGATAAGCTTGTAAGTTGGTGTTCAAAGAAACAACATACAGTAGCATTATCATCAACTAAAGCAGAGTACAAAGGACTTGTGGAAGCAGCTAAGGAAGTCATATGGATGCAGACATTGTTCAAGAGCTTAGGCATTGATCAAGGTACACCTACAATACATGGAGATAATATGAGTTCACTTTATCTTGCAGCAAATCCAGTATTTCATGCAAGGACAAAGCACATAGAGATACAATATCATTTTCTCAGAGAAAAGGTAATGGAGAAGGAGATTGAAGTGGAGTACATTTCTACTAAAGATCAGTTAGTAGACATAATGACAAAGAGCTTGGATGGTGTGAAGACCAGCAGATTCAAAAGCATGGCAGGAGTAAAAGAAAAGAAGATGATATGAAGAAACAGGGAATGTTAATTAGTGATTGAGGGGGAGCTGTTGGAGAAACACTCACTAATTGGACATATATTTGAAGGTCAAAGTCTTAGGAAGAAAACCCCATGCCTATGTGAAGGGACAAATTCACAAATGTATTATACTTGTAAAGTTAGTTCACTTTAGTTCTAGAAGTTTTTCAAAAGTCACGGGAATGAGAAAGTCTATATAAGTTAGTTAGTATTAACTGACGCGGAGAGAAGAGAAGAAGAAGGAGGAAGACAATGAGAAAGTGAGAAGAACTCATTTTTGTATGACTGAATATAGTCGGGCTTCTCTGAGTGAGAAAGCATCTGTAAAACTTCTGAGTTTTTTATAGTTATGAGAAGAACTGAGTAAAGTTCTGTGATGAGCCTCTCTCCATCATCTCCATGATTACCTATTGTGTGATGAGTTACAAAGATCAAGTTTTCCAAGCAACTCGATGCCTGGCATCGAATCTCTGCTGATAAGTCATATTTTCATTTATCTTTTTCATTCAGTGCTGAAGTGTTTGAAAACATGATGTTGTTGGAGCAACTCGATGCCTGGCATCGAATTCCAGTTGATAAGTCATATTCTAAATGTGCATGAAATCACCTATAGTTTTGGTGTCCAAAAGATCAAGACTTTATGCGGGAAGTCGATGCCCGGCATCGAATCCCTGCTGAAAAGTGGCCAAAAACATCCCAAGTCGATGCCCGGCATCGAATTCTCGTTGCAAGTCGATGCTAGGCATCGAATTCTAATTTTAAACAGGCGCTCTTACTAAAACAGGTAAAATTTCCAGTTTTGGAAGGTCATACAGGGTCATCTTGTGAGAGCCATAACTTGAGTTCTAGAGATCCGTTTGATGCATATGATAGCTTGTTGGAAAGCTCTACTCTTCTTGTTTCAGCCTATAAAGTTTCATGGAGAAATAATACTTGAGCTAGGAGAAATTAGCAAAATACTGAAGGTATGTCATTTCGGTGACTAGGAATTTCTGTAGAAGCAAAGTTCTCACTTTAGGCTATCGTTTCTCAAAGTTTGGAGTGGCAATGAGTTAATGGTGACCATAGAGGTGTTCTAGTGTCACATTAATTTATTTCTTGTGGTGTTTCATACATCAACACTATCTATCTATCTATCTATCTATCTATCTATCTATCTATCTATCTATCTATCTATCTATCTATCTATCTAGCAATCTATCTATCTCTCTATCTTACTATCTAGCTATCTATCTATCTATCTATCTATTTATCTATCTATCTATCTATCTATCTATCTATCTATCTATCTATCTATCTATCTATCTATCTATCTATCTATCTATCTATCTATCTATCTATCTATCTATCTATCTATCTATCTATCTATCTATCTATCTATCTATCTATCTATGTATCTATCTATCTACCTATCTATCTACCTATCTACCTATCTACCTATCTACCTATCTACCTATCTGTCTATCTATCTATCTATCTATCTATCTATCTATCTATCTATCATTAGGAAAAAAGGTGAGCTCTGCATGGGCCTTGTAAGGATTCCTAATTTTAAGGAATTAAAATGGCTAATCAACTAGATTAAGAGGTTGGGAAATACCACTAGTGGTATTGTCAGTTAAAATAAAGAATAAAAAAGAAGAATCTTGAAAGGGAGAATTCGTGTGCATTTTGAGCCATTGGATTTTTTTATTGTATGGCCATGATTAAATGGAATAAAATGGGCACTAGAAGACAAAATAACTCTACAGTCTCTGGCAATAAAAGACAAAACAAGACTCGCCAGGCGAAGAGAGAGAAGAAAAAAACGCGAGTTGCGCCTAATGTCAGCCGTCGGATGATATGGATGGTGGATGGTGGAGATTGAATTCTAATCTACTGTCACTAAAAGACAAAATAGCTGCACACACTGTCACTACAAGACAAAAGCACGGAAATTCGTGGTAGGAGAGAGAAAGGCGTTTGAGATTCGCGTAGTTTTCAGTCCGTTGGATGTATTTGAGGATTGATGGTGTGGATTAATTAGGAAGTGATCCATGTAAGGATCAAGATCTCATCGATTTATTTTTTTCATGATCCAATGGCTCCAATCGAATGCGCCTTTTTTTCTCTTGGGAGCAAGCACATCCATTAGATGTAAGCCAAATCTAAGGGCTATAATTTAAAGTGGCACATTTCTTAAGAAATAATCTTAGCCATTGAATTTTGAAGGCATCCAAGGGTTGAGTTTGAATCCCATTTCTTTCAAAAACTACCTGAGGAACAAAACCACGAATTTTAGCATGTTTGTCTGGTTTTGACTAGCCCAAACCAAGGGAAGCCTATAGCTAGCCTAGTGGATTAAGAGCCTATACTGTGGCCACCACCCTCTTCTGATTGGTCCATCACTAATCACTCCTTGAGCTAAAAGGCCCATCCAGGGTTCACCTTTTTTCCTAATGTCTATCTATCTATCTATCTATCTATCTATCTATCTATCTATCTATCTATCTATCTATCTATCTATCTATCTATCTATCTATCAATCTATCTATCTATCTATCTATCTATCTATCTATCTATCTATCTATCTATCAATCTATCTATGTATCTATCTATTTTATCTATCCATATATCTATCTACCTATCTATCTACCTATCTATCTATCTATCTATCTATCTATCTATCTATCTATCTATCTATCTATCTATCTATCTATCTATCTATCTATCTATCTATCTATCTATCTATCTATCTATCTATCTATCTATCTATCTATCTATCTATCTATCTATCTATCTATCTATCTATCTATCTATCTATCTATCTATCTATATCTATCTATCTACCTATCTATCTATCTATCTATCTATCTATCTATCTATCTATCTATCTATCTATCTATCTATCTATCTACCTATATATCTATCTATCTATCTATCTACCTATCTATCTATCTACCTATCTATCTATCTATTTATCTATCTATCTATCTATCTATCTATCTATCTATCTATCTATCTATCTATCTATGTATCTATCTATCTATCTACCTATCTATCTATCTATCTATCTATCTATCTATCTATCTATCTATCTATCTATCTATCTATCTATCTATCTATCTATCTATCTATCTATCTGTCTATCTATCTATCTACCTATCTATCTATCTACCTACCTACCTACCTACCTGTTGGAAAACAATGTCTCATTGGTTGGAAAATGGTCAAAGCTTGTCAATCTTGCTTAGAGAATATAGCAACTATATAGTTCCTTAAGACTTCCTCTACAAGTTGCTTTACAAACAGACGAGCGTGCACAACATTTATAGCTGTTCTGTCTAATTTCCTACAACAAACGATGTGTGGCGCGCTAGCTACGTGGACATCCTTCCATCCTTGCGATTCGGGTTCAAATCCCACAGGCGGCAGAGCTGTTCAAAATCTTTTGGGACTATGCTTTTCAAATTAAAAGCTATTTGGACAGCGAACGGATCGCGATGAAGTTTTATGCTTTTCGAATACAACTAGCAAATGTGTTTTCCGATCTTGCTTTATTTGCGATCGTAGTGTTTTTTAGAGGAGCTTTTGAGGGGAGAACATCCTATATAAGAAGGTCAAGCTCATTGTTCTAATCATCCTTCACCTAGGATCAACACAAGCTTTCTAGATCTTGGACCTCAATAGAGGTGGTGTTTCTTCTAGCACATGGGGCAGCCATGGTGCTAACTTGAAGCATGTTGAGGAGCAGCTATGGAGTTCTTCTTGGTGATTCTTCTTGGAGAAGATGAAGGGTGTGCTCACACTCTACCTCATGGAGAGGAGGTTATCTCTTGTTCATGGCAAGAAGACTTGGTCATTAGCAGCTTGATGGTGAGGATCGCCCATCTACAGGATGTATTTGAAGATTGTCTTCTACAGGAAGATATTAGGTTGAAGATTGTCTTCTACAAGAAGATGTCTGGCTACTTCAAAGACATTGGATGGGACCATCTACATGATTTTGAAGATTATCTTCTACAGGAAGATATTAGGTTGAAGATTGTCTTCTACAAGAAGATATCTGGCTACTTCAAAGACATTAGATGGAGTTTAACATAAGATTCACATCTTATGTTAAAGTATTCAGGTACATATTCTCTTTATGCACACAGGTACTACTTGAAGTTTATGGAGGTCGTGGCGTTCATATCAGGAGGAGTCCTATTTGGCATAGGTACAAGATAATCAGTACTTATATGCTTTATGCATATTTTATGAGGTGTTTAAGAAGGTGTGTTCACATGAGTTTGAGGATTTCCATTCACACTGATCCTTCCTCTTTCAGTCACTCATATTCACTCTTCTATAACCTATAAGGTCACACATCTCATGTATATTCAGATTACTGCCCACACATCTGAATATGTTTGTTACATTGTACATTCACTCATTCATCCATTTCTCATCACATAGAATGGTTGAGAATTTTGCTCCCACATTGTACATTGAACATTGGAATATATGATACTATGAGTAAGTGATGGCTTACGTAACACCTTACACATGTCGTCTATTCTTTCTCTATCTTTATCTCATCATTTTTATGATTAAGTTGTGGTATGTTCATGTTTTGTCAATATGGAGATTGCTAGAATTAATGTTGTATATATACTGGACCTATGGAATCATGGACCTATGACATGAGCTAAGGGCCTACCTCACTTCCAACATTTGGTATCAGAGCACTAAGGTTTTGTTACAGAACTTTAGATCTTTGGCATCAATGCATTAAGGCTCATTCATAATCCTCGGTTCCAAAACTTCCAGATTTACAACATATGATTTGAAAGCATCTTCTAACATTTGACATTTGACATACACACTTAATCTAGATGAGTAGAGATTTGAGAATTAGACAATTCAGTTACATGTGTATTCATCAGTGTGGAGTATGAAATTGATGATCTGTTAGTAGCCGAATATTTTTGAAGAGTATGCAAATACTTTACAAAAGTATTGTTTGAAGACCCAGACTTGATGAAGAGAAGACTACTTCAAATTCAAGGAAGAACAATGGTTTAGAGAAGATGAAGAAATCAGATCAACATCAAATCACAGGTATCAGTTTCTACTATCAGATTATCATTTGCAGGTCATATCTTAGAAGAGCAGTTATGAAGAGATTTGAAGAAATTCAAGGATTGCTTTTACACGCTTTCATCATTTGAAAGTTAAAGCATTAGCTACATCAAAACAGGTATCTAGAGGTTTTTCTAGAGAGTTTTTGAGAAATCTCTTTCATGGCAAGAAAGTTCATCTAAGAAGACAAGCGCAGAGATGAGATGAGTTTTTTCAGCCATTTTTTGTTGTAAGTTGGTTGGATATCAAGGTACAAGTGTATCTAGAGAAGGTAACTCTAGAAGGGCAATTCATCATTCAGACAACGATTGGTGAATTTAGTCGTTTCAGACATTTAAAGTAGAATTTTGATTCAGAGATATGAGGAGATGATAAAACATGTTTCTATAATCACTTCCATTTATATACCATGTTTGTTTTATCTCTTACTCTTAGCATTAGAGGAAGAGAAAAGTTCAGTTGAAGAAGTCAAGAGTGCTTACTACTTCAAGATGAAGAGAACAAAAGGTATGGAAGAGAAGTTTGAAGATGTTAACATCATCAGGTAGAAGAAAGATGCAGAAAAAGAAAGTCCATCATTTCCAAAAGAAAAGTAAGGCTTCCTTTTCTCATGTATTTTCCATATACTTTTCCTATATTATCCTCTACACCCAAAGACAAGTCTACGAGAACATCTTGTTTAAAGAAGAAGCAGTTTCTTGTTTTGCATTACACTTGGTCATGATTTAGTAGATTTGACAAAGAATTGCACTGAGAGAAACAAAAGCACTCATAGGTGTATGAGTTACGTTGAAGCTTTTAAGCAGGCAACTTATATGTTCCCTCAAAGAATTCTTGGAGTGTCAATATAGAGCTACTTGGTATATGACAAGTTGCAGAGAAATATATTTCTTCTTTATATAACTCTTGAGGTAAAAGAGTTTTTTGTAAGCAGATGTTGAAGACTTGGGTTGAGGTTTTATGTTTGGAAAAGGTTACCTCATATTCAATATTTTTAGAAACTTCAGAAAATTCAGAATCTTGTTGATGTACCAGTCAGTTGAAGAATCTACTTTTTATGATTGTCTTGATTTTTGGATACATGCTTGTATTCAAAAAGGTGTTCCATTAGATCCTATCACTTGATTGAGAAGTGGAGTTAGCCAAAAGAAAATCAAGCAGATACTATCACATTTCACCCGGGTAGAATATGAAAAGTTATGAAGTATCAAACTTGCAGCTTTTGGAGTTCTCAAGGTGAGAAGTTTTTCCACTTATGGTTCAAGTAGGAATTTCAGATTCCTTGAAGGATTTGTTTGAAGAAAATTTTTACAACTTTTTGAAAAGCATGGACAGTTGGAGACATTCAGGTAACAAATCAAACATTCAGTCATGAAGGTTTGATAAGAGCAGATTCTACACAGGAGAGATCATTGATCTTGGATAGATCTTGTATGATCTTGAGTATTTATGATTCAATTGTCTATCCTTTGTTTGATAAGGTTCTTAGCATTGGAAGAAGTAAGTCAAAGATTCAGATTCTATCAGATTTGTGTTGCAGAGAAAAAGAAGATACTTGTTATGTTACAGAAGATTATGGATCCTAAACTTTTGTTTCAGATACAAGAATGGATTACTGAAGATCAGATTTATTGAAAGAAGGAAGACGTTCCACATTTCATAAAGTCTGATATACTTTGAAGAATACTGGATACTAGTGTTAAATCATCCAGGGGGTGATGAAACATGAAGACTTATTTTCAAGCCATATGTAAAAGAATGCAGATTCATACTTTCAGGTATTCCTATATTTCCTTTGTCAGGTTCTCTTTATGTTCCAGCTTTGAAAGAAGAAGGAAGAAGAAGAATATTTGGAGAAAGTTCCTCTTAGGATGTTCCTGTTCAGGAGAAGGTTCCAGAATTCTATTTGAAGAGAAGCTTGATATTTCAGAAAGGTATATTTCAGACGTGCGCACATATATGTTTATACCAAGTTCTGAAGGAAAGAGGTATGAAGGATTTAAAGGATGAAGACATGATGATATCATAGATTTTTTGACTCATATTGAGTTGAGTACAGTCAAAGATGAACCAGCAGTGTTCATAATACACTAAGTTGTGAGTTGACAGTCACAGGTTCCAGGATTCAGTTCTTGATTTGTTTAGTGTATTTACATGACACAGCAAAAGTACGTTGAGAAACCTTATTGGAAGGTAAATGCAAATATATGGATCCTAGTGTATGTTTTTAGGTTTTTGAAGACAAGAGATAGCAGGTTCGGAGACAGTACATGCTACATTTGTTGAGCAGTGATTGCTTGATTGTTGAGAGTGATGGATTGATGCACTCAGGAAATCAGTTGGTGCTGCAAATCCTGCTTCACACCTGCCCTCTTTTCTTTTCAGATATGCTTAGTACACAAGTTTAGCTTCCTAATGACATAAAGAAACCATATATGTGCTTTGGAAATGATTTGGGTAATGACCAAATCAAAACAGATAACTTTGTACTTCACAAATCAAGCAAAACCTTCTATTCCTGTAGTGATACCTGCTCAGACTTTTACTGAGTGTGTCCAGCACACTAAAAATTGGCACAATTCCTTTTGGGAGTAACAATGTACCTTAGTATGCTACCAATCACAAGTGGAATCACTTCAATTGACTAACTATGCTCTGAGAAATAAGTTTAGCAAAATTATATCTACCCCCGATTTTTCAGGAACTCTGCAGACAAATACCAGTGAGCACCTCGACTTGATTTTCTCCCAAATGGCTGAATAGAATCCTTTGAAATTTTGTATGCTTGTAGTAGACCTTGAGCTGGTTCCAATGAGCTATAGATCTCTTGATTTGGTTCAGTAGATCCAGAGCAATGCTTCTTTGAAGTTGACAGACTTGGAGTAGGTGACTCAGACAAAACAGAGATGATGAATGTGTACTTCTATTGATATATGTGTTTGTACAATCTCATTAGCTTGCCAATCAGAGCTATATGAGGTATTGTGGTGTTGGCTATGGAGTAACCTTCACACACAATGAATTACAAAGAGATTTAGCCTCGGGGAGTGAGCTAAAATGACAGTCTGCCCCGCGACTTTTTCATTACATGCTTTATAGGAATTTGATCTCCTTTTGAATTTGAATTTCAAACTTAGGCTCCCTTGAATCTCTCCTCTAAAAGTAGGGAGATATTCTCTCCATCTCAACAATCAAATTTCCACGACTAATGAGGTAGGTGGATGACTTTAAGTGGTTACAAACAAATGTCAAGTCACTTAGACTTTTACAAGGGGTAAACAAGTAAGAACATATAAGCATATGTTCACATGGGCCTTGCTTTTGATTGAAGCCTTGATAAACCTTTATCCATGCTAGTCTTCCATAAGTCCAAGGGTCCAAGCCAATGTGTGTAGGCTTGTTTGCACCAACAGCTCCCCCTCAAGCCAAACACTTTGGCTTAAGTCTTCTTCTTCATTCTTCAATTACTTCCTGCAATCCAATCATAGATTTGAATCTTCCTAGCTTGTTTCCATCCAATGCCTTGGTAAGTAAATCTGCACATTGCATATTAGTAGAAACATATGTCAATTGAATCTCTTTACTTAACAATTTCTCTCTCACATAGTGGTAATGAACCTCTATGTGTTTGGTTCTGGCATGATAAATTGGATTTGCTGCAAGGTGAAGAGAGCTAGTGTTATCTCCAAATATAATAGGTGGTCTTGTGAATAGACCTAACTCTGTATATAGAAGCTTCAACCAAATAGCTTCTTGAGTAGCATTTGCAAGTCCTCTATACTCTGCTTCAGTGGATGATAATGCCACTGTAGGTTGCTTCTTAGTTGACCAAGAGATAGGCTTATCTCCTGCAAAACAAATGTACCCTGAGGTGCTCCTTCTATCATCCTTGCATCCTGCCCAATCTGCATCTGAATAGACTTTAATATCAATGTCTGATGTGTAAGGAAAATACAACCCATGACTTTGAGTTCCCTTGAGGTACTTCAAGATCTTCTTTGCTGCCTCTAGGTGAGGTACTCTAGGTTTGTGCATGAATTGACTAAGCACACTTACTCCATATGCTATGTCAATTCTTGTCAAGGTAGCATAGTTTAAGCTACCCACCATACTTTGGTATCCTGTAATGTCTTTGATTTCTTCTCCTTCATGAGCACTTAGCTTTTGGTTAACCTCCATTGGAGTAGTAAATACCTTAGCATCCTGCAACCCAAATTTCTTGACCATATCCTGCACATACTTCTTTTGAGTAATGTATATACCTGAGTTTGTGTAGATCAATTCAAGACCTAGAAAATATTTTAGTAATCCAAGATCACTAATCTTGAATTCTTTCATCATCTGACCCTTGATGTGTCTAATCCCATTGACATCATTACCTGTAATGATGATGTCATCAACATAAACACATAAGTAGATTACCTCTGTACTACTTCTCTTTATGAATAGAGAAGTGTCTGCTTTGCTCATCACAAATCCTTGGTCTTGGAGGTAGGTGGTCAATCTGTAGTTCCATGCTCTAGGTGCCTGCTTCAAACCATACAGAGCCTTCTTCAATTTACAAACATAATGTACCTTTCTTGGATCTTCATAGCCAGGTGGTTGTGACATGTAGACTTCTTCAGATATCCATCCATTTAGGAATGCATTCTTCACATCCAATTGGTACATGTTCCAATTCTTGGATGCAGCTACACTCACCAAAACTCTGATAGTTGGCATCTTGGCCACAGGAGAAAATGTCTCCTCATAATCAATGCCTTGGGTTTGTGCAAAACCCTTGGCTACCAACCTAGCTTTGTACCTGTTAATTGTTCCATCTGAATTCTTCTTCAATTTGTAGATCCATCTGGATCCTATTACCTTCATAGTATCCTTTTTGGGTACCAAGTCCCAAGTATCACTCTCTTGGAGGGCTTCTATCTCCTCATCCATGGCTTCTCTCCATTCTGGCTTTGTAATTGCTTCTTCATAGGTACCTGGTTCTTCATTCAACAAGTCTTTTGCAAGATATACAGAATGTTTAGTTACAAGTGATGTGTCATACCCAAATCTGATAGGTTTCTTCTTCTCTCTCTGAGATCTTCTCATAGCTTGAGTAGAAGTCTCTGCCTTGTCCTCCAATTGCTTCATTTTCATCTTTCCTTTGGACTTCCAAGCCTTGAACTCTTCAAGGTTGATGGTATCATCATCTGAGCTTGAATCTTCTTGCTGAGTTGGCTCTTCCTTGGTAAGCTTTGGAAAATCTTCCTCCATGTCATAGGGTAGACTCACTTTCCTGCATTCATTCTCATACCATGAGTCATTCTCATCAAATATGACATCTCTGCTTACCTTGAACCCTTTGTTTGTGGGGTTGTAGAATCTGTATCCCTTTTGGTTTAAATCATAGCCAATGAAGATGCATTTCTCTGCCTTTGGGTCTAGCTTTCCTCTTACCTGTGAGGGAATATGCACATATGCTACACATCCAAAGATTTTGCAATGATCTAGAGAGGGTCTCTTACCATGCCATGCTTCATATGGTGTCATGCCATCAAGTGATTTGGATGGCAACCTATTGATGAGGTAAGTGGCAGTGGACACACTCTCTGCCCATAGGTAATTTGGTAACTTTTTCTCATTGAGCATAGACCTAGCTGTTTCCACTATAAGTCTATTCCTTCTTTCTGCTACCCCATTTTGTTCTGGTGAGTACCTTGTAGTGATCTCTCTCTTGATGCCTCTTTCCTGCAAGAAATCTTCAAACTCATTGGAGAAGTACTCTCCTCCTCCATCTGATCTTAGCCTCTTCAAGCTTCTACCTGTTTGATTCTCAACAAGTGCAAGATACCTCTTGAAACAATTAAACACTTCATCTTTATGCTTCATAAAATATAAAATGGTCCATCTGCTATAGTCATCAATGAAGGACACATAATACCTTGAACCAGAAATGGAAGGGTCCTTGCTAGGTCCCCAAACATCTGTGTGTACCAAGTCTAGGTAGTCTTCATGCATGAAACCTTTTCTTGAGTAGGGTAATCTGTGAGACTTACCAAATTGACATGATCCACATTTGTAAATCATGTGTTGCTTGGATACATTAGGTATCCCAAGCACACACTGATCCCTGCACATTTGTTTGATAGTCCTTTCACCTATGTGCCCTAGTCTTTTATGCCATATCTCTAACTCTGAGAGTGTCTGATCCTTATAATTATACAAAGCAATATTTTTTGTATCTTCTAGCTCAAATGTAAATAATCTACCTGATTTCTCCCCTTTGGCAATCCTCCTGAATCCTTGTTTTGGGTCCTCCACATATGCTCCATGTTGTGTGAATCTGACCTGCAAACCTTTCTCCACAATCTGACCAACACTCATCAGATTCTTAGTTATTGTTGGTACATAGAGTACCCTGCTTAATAGGTTCTGATTACCATCACATGTCTTCACATTTCCAATTTTGACCACAGAGTGTTTAGTGTCATCACCTGTTTGTACCTGATGTTTGCCCTTGGGCTCTTCCAAATCAGAAAGCAATGCCACATTTCCAGCTACATGGTTAGAACATCCTGAGTCAATGTAAAATAAATGATCATCATTTGTACCTATCTTTGAGGTCATATTCATGATCAATAAGGAGTCATCTTGCTCCTCTGTGTAGTTGTTGTAATCTCTTCTATTTCTGAATCCACCTTGGTAGCTTCCATTGTGGTTGTTGTTGTAATTGTTGTTGTATTGGTTGTTGTACCCATTGTAGCTTTGATTGTGGTTGAATCTGCCTCTTCCTTGAGAGTATCCCCTCTTGAGTAGCCTCTTCCTCTCTGGTTTTTATAGTTCTTGTAGCATTCATCTGTGGTATGATTGGACAACCCACAGATGTTGCAAGGTGATGAGTTGTAGGGTCTCCCCCTACCTGACTTACCTCCTCTGCCTCTTCCTCTAGATGACCTACCTCTCCCTGCATAATTGGCTTGAGAGGTAGAGCCTTCTTCATCCTGTTTCTTCTTGCCTTTATCTTTAACTTTCTTATCAGTAAAGAGAGCAGAGGGGTTATTACCTTTTGATTGATCTCCAGCCTTGGTGAACTTTGCTTCATGTGTAAATAATTGTCCCATGAGTGTTGTGAGATCAGGGGTATGCATGTCCATGTAGAGGTCCATTGCAGTGGTGAAACTTTCCCACTTATCATCTGCCTTGAGTCCATTTGTCACTTGCCTGACTATTTGCTCCTCTTCAATTTCCTCTCCAATGCTTGCTAGTTGGTCTGCCACATCTTTGATCTTTGTCACATAATCTGAGACTGATTGCTTGGGCTGCTTCCTAAGTGTTGTGAATTCTATCCATAATTGATTCTTCCTAGCCCTTGTGTTGGAAGAAAAATAGTTTGACAAGGTTTCCCAAGTCTCTTGGGAAGTCTTACAGTTTCTTACATGAGGTAAAAGAAAGTCAGATATAGAGTTTAAGAGATAAGACCTTGCCAAAGCATCCTTTGCACACCATTGGTTAAGTCTTTCATGCTCATCCTTTGTAGGTAGTCCTCTAGTCTTGAATGAGGGCAACTCCTCATCTCCTGATATGTATCCAAATACACTTCTCCCTTGTAGATAGGTCTTCATTCTCAGTGACCAAGCTTGATAGTTGTTTCTGTCCAATTTGTCAATGAATGAAGGGAAACCATCACCCATGATTACCTTCTTTTGCTCTGATACCACTGTTGAGAGTGATGGATGGATGCACTCAGGAAATCAGTTGGTGCTGCAAATCCTGCTTCACACCTGCCCTCTTTTCTTTTCAGATATGCTTAGTACACAAGTTTAGCTTCCTAATGACATAAAGAAACCATATATGTGCTTTGGAAATGATTTGGGTAATGACCAAATCAAAACAGATAACTTTGTACTTCACAAATCAAGCAAAACCTTCTATTCCTGTAGTGATACCTGCTCAGACTTTTACTGAGTGTGTCCAGCACACTAAAAATTGGCACAATTCCTTTTGGGAGTAACAATGTACCTTAGTATGCTACCAATCACAAGTGGAATCACTTCAATTGACTAACTATGCTCTGAGAAATAAGTTTAGCAAAATTATATCTACCCCCGATTTTTCAGGAACTCTGCAGACAAATACCAGTGAGCACCTCGACTTGATTTTCTCCCAAATGGCTGAATAGAATCCTTTGAAATTTTGTATGCTTGTAGTAGACCTTGAGCTGGTTCCAATGAGCTATAGATCTCTTGATTTGGTTCAGTAGATCCAGAGCAATGCTTCTTTGAAGTTGACAGACTTGGAGTAGGTGACTCAGACAAAACAGAGATGATGAATGTGTACTTCTATTGATATATGTGTTTGTACAATCTCATTAGCTTGCCAAGCAGAGCTATATGAGGTATTGTGGTGTTGGCTATGGAGTAACCTTCACACACAATGAATTACAAAGAGATTTAGCCTCGGGGAGTGAGCTAAAATGACAGTCTGCCCCGCGACTTTTTCATTACATGCTTTATAGGAATTTGATCTCCTTTTGAATTTGAATTTCAAACTTAGGCTCCCTTGAATCTCTCCTCTAAAAGTAGGGAGATATTCTCTCCATCTCAACAATCAAATTTCCACGACTAATGAGGTAGGTGGATGACTTTAAGTGGTTACAAACAAATGTCAAGTCACTTAGACTTTTACAAGGGGTAAACAAGTAAGAACATATAAGCATATGTTCACATGGGCCTTGCTTTTGATTGAAGCCTTGATAAACCTTTATCCATGCTAGTCTTCCATAAGTCCAAGGGTCCAAGCCAATGTGTGTAGGCTTGTTTGCACCAACATTGATGTGTACACTATTGGATATCTAGTTTGCATATTTTCTCAAGTATTATGGTTCATATTCAGCAAGTTCAGATTTTTTGAAGAAAAGTCAAATTTAGTTTTGAAGAAGACTTTTGAAGAACAAGTTCTTAAGTGCGTGAGTACAATCTTGAATCTTGTAATAGTTTGCAGCTTATGAAGTTTGCAGATTCAGTCCAGGTTGTACCAATATGACATTGCAGGGGGGATTGTTGGAAAACAATGTCTCATTGGTTGGAAAATGGTCAAAGCTTGTCAATCTTGCTTAGAGAATATAGCAACTATATAGTTCCTTAAGACTTCCTCTACAAGTTGCTCTACAAACAGACGAGCGCGCACAACATTTATAGCTGTTCTGTCTAATTTCCTACAACA
>CM035413.1:41144310-41149310 GCA_020310875.1 Ceratopteris richardii | reverse complement strand
GACTTTTTTGAGAAATTGAATTTTTCAGAATAATCAATTTTCTGATAATTTGGAGAAGATTCTCTAAATTAGGTGGAGTCTAAAGTTGATCTTGATATAGAGGTGATCTAAATTCAAGGTCAACTTGTTCTTTTGGAGATTAACACTCTCCATCAGTGGTATCAGAGCAGGTTGTGTCAAAATTGAAGTGAAGAAGACTCCGACTATTGCAGAAGTACAAATCTTTACATTTTGAAGGTGCAGAAGGATAAAGGTTGAAGAAAACTTGAAGGAAAACACATTGAAGCTATCAGAAGGATCAGAAGAAGCAAGACTCAAAGTAAAGGTACATTTATTCCTTGTAAAGTCTAAAGTTTTTGAGACTACAGGTGAAACAAGGATGGGAGATAGTCTCCAAATTGAAAAGTTGGATAGAGAAAACTATCCAGCTTGGTCTATGAGGATGGAAGCTCATCTTATGAGCAAAGATCTGATAGGATACATCACAGGAGATGAAGAAAAGCCAGAATTCAGAGATCCTAGTGTTCCAACTAGGGAGGAGCTTGCAGACTTGAAGAATTGGATGGAGAAGGATGCTCAAGCAAGGAGCATAATCTACATGGCAGTCAATGACTATTTGCTTCCTCACATTAGAGGACTTGAAAGTGCATGTGACATTTGGAATGCTTTGGAGGAGCATTTCCAAAATACAACCAAATCAAGGAAGGCTTCACTATGGGCAGAATTTACTACTTTCAAGAAGAAGGCCTCACAATCAATCTCTGATTATGTGACAAAGATGAAGGACATTGCAGATTCTCTAGGTGCAGTGGATGAAGACATTGAAGAAGACAAATTGGTAAGACAAATACTCACAGGGCTAAGAGGAGATGAGAAGTGGAAGCCCTTCATTTTATCTACAGAACTTTCATTAGATCACTTTACTCCTGATTTGAATCAATTGTTAGGTCATATGCTAACTTTTGAGAATGATGTCAAAGGAGATGTTGATAAGAGTGCAGGTCATGCAATGTACTCTAAAGACAAGAAGAAAGCTAACAAAGGGAAGCAACAATCAGGTGAAGAAGAAGGTACATCAAACCAAGCAAATTTCATAAGAGGAAGAGGAAATGGCAGAAGTAGAGGAAGAGGCAGAAACAACAAAGATAATGCAAGAGCTTGTTGGATATGTGGTAAGACCAATCATCTATCTCATGATTGTTGGCACAATAATCAAAACAATGGTAATTATCAGAACTTTAATCAAAGAGGAAGAGGTGGTAGATTTCAGAGAGGAAACTTCAGAGGTAGAGGTGGTAGGAATTCTTTTGGAAGAGGTGGTGGAAGAAACTTCCAAAATCAATCCTATAATAACACCTACTACAACTATGCATCAGATCAGAAGGAGGACTCGACTCTCATTATGAATACATGTGAAATCTCACATGAGGACATGAGAGTGTTCTATATTGATTCAGGATGTAGTAATCATTTAAGTGGAAATATTGCTTTGATGACTGACCTAGATCATAATGCAATTAATCATACAGTTCAGACAGGTGATAATACAAAGCATAAGGTAAAGTCAATTGGTTCAGTCAAAGCTAAGGATGGGAGCACTCTTCTGAGTAAGGTACTTTATGTTCCCACAATTCCAAAGAATTTGATCAGTGTAGGTCAAATTGTGGAAAAAGGATATGAGGTAAGGTTCACCAATGATGGAGTTTATGTTGAAGACCCTAGTCAAGGGTATAAACAAGTTATTGCAGGAAAGAAAGAAGGAAGGCTTTTCACATTGAAGGTACAAGGAAATGTTGGACATGCTATGTTCACATATGGAGAGCAGAAGGTGTCAGAATTGGATCTTTGGCACAAAAGACTTGGACACTTTAATGAAAGAGGTATCAAAGAAATGATTAACAATGATTCAGTGCTTGGGTTGCCTAACATTGCAGGTCAACACATGACATACAGATGTGAGGCATGTCAATTAGGTAAGGCTCATAAGCAATCCTATTCCAAGCATGGGTTTATGTATTCAGAAAGACTTGAATTGGTGCATACAGATGTGTGGGGTCCTTCAAAGGACTTTAGTATAAATGGTTCAAGATATTATGTCATATATGTTGATGATGCTACCAGGTGGATCACAATTTATGTGGTTAAAGAAAAGTCAGAAGTGTTTAATACATTTAAACACTATCATGCATATGCAGAAAGGATTACAGGACAAAAATTGAAGAGACTAAGGTCAGATGGAGGGGGAGAGTATTTTTCAAATGAGTTCAATGATTATTTGTGGAATGCAGGTATAAAGAGAGAAGTTACTTGCAGGTACTCTCCTCAACAAAATGGGGTAGCAGAAAGAAGAAATAGGACTCTTGTTGAGTTTGCAAGGTCCATGATGAAAGAGAAGAATTGCCCAAATTATTTGTGGGCTGAGGCTGTTAATACAGCTACATATTTGGTTAATAGATTGCCTTGTAAAGCTTTGCAGGGTATGACACCATATGAAGCTTGGTGGGGTAAGAAACCTACCTTGGATCATTGCAGAATATTTGGATGCTTGGCATATGCATATGTGCCATCTCAATTGAGGCATAAGTTGGAGCCTAAGGCAGAAAAGTATGTATTCATTGGTTATGATGATAAGCAAATGGGATACAGGTTGTGGAGTCCATCCACAAAGCAATTTATTGTATCCAAGGATGTTACATTTGATGAGCAAGGTACTTGGTATGCAGGTAAATATAATGTACATGCAGATGATGAAGAAGTAGTGGATCAAAGAAAAGGTAAAGCAAAGATTCAATTACTTGATGAAAGTGAGAGTAATGAAGTGCAGATTGAAGTTGAAGAGAGGCCAAGGTTTGATCCAGAATGTGATGAACCAGAGACCTCAAGAAGTGCAGAAGTTAGGAGATCATCTAGGCACAAATGGCAACCTACAAGGTATAGCTATGACACTTCATTCTTAACTACTAAAGATTATGCTTATTTGGTAAAAGCAGATGAAGACCCTTCTACATATGAAGAGGCCAAAGGGAAGAAGAATTGGGAAGATGCTATGCAAGAGGAGTATGATGCATTGATAGAGAATCAAACATGGGATTTGGTTCCTAAACCTAATAGTCAGAAAATCATTGGTTGTAAGTGGGTTTACAAGACTAAAAGATTTGCAGATGGAAGTGTGTCTAGATACAAAGCTAGACTTGTTGTGAAAGGATATGCACAGACATATGGAGTGGATTATGATGAGACTTATAGTCCTGTGGCAAAGATGACAACCATCAGGACACTCATAGCAATTGTTGCTTGTAAAGGTTGGAAGTTGTCTCAATTAGATGTTAAAAATGCCTTCTTGAATGGTTACATTTCAGATGAAGTCTACATGGAGCAACCAGATGGGTTCAAAGATCAAGTGAGTCCAAATTATGTGTGTAAGCTCAAGAGAGCTTTGTATGGATTAAAGCAAGCCCCAAGGGCATGGAATTACAGGCTTGTAAAATTCTTAAATGATCTTGGATTCCAAGCATCAAAGGCAGATAGTAGCTTGCTAGTCAAAGCAAGTGAAGATGGGTTCATTTATGTTTGTATTTATGTTGATGACATAATACTTACAGGAACAGATGATAAAGGAATACAAATGATCAAGAAGCAGATGGAGAAAGAGTTCAAAATCAGTGATTTGGGGAACCTATCATTCTTCTTGGGAATGGAGATTTCTTATACTCAACATGGAGTATATGTGACCCAAGAAAGGTATCTTAAAAATTTGCTAACCAAATTTAAAATGGAAGATTGCAGGGTTGCACCTACACCTTTGGAAGTGAACCATAAATTGTCTAGGTTTGGAGGAGAAGAGTTCAGAGACATGAAACTCTATCAAAGTTTAGTTGGTAGCTTCATTTATGCTACATTGACAAGGCCTGATTTGTCATATGCAGTTGGTGTGCTTTCACAATTTATGCATTGTCCTAGAAAGGAACATTGGATTGCAGGACAAAGAGTACTTAGGTACATTAAGGGTACACTCAGAGAAGGGTTGTACTATGGATTTACTTCTGATACAAGAGTGAAGATATATAGTGATGCAGATTGGGCAGGTAATGTGGATGATAGAAGATCAACACATGGATACTTGTGCTATGTAGGAGACAAATTGATTTCATGGTGTTCTAAGAAGCAACATACAGTTGCTTTGTCATCTTTAGAGGCAGAATATAAAGGTATGGTGGAAGCTGCAAAGGAGGTAATATGGCTAAAGTCACTTATGAAAGTTTTTGATGTTGTTCAAAGTACTCCTATTGTTTGTGGAGACAACATGAGTTCTTTATACTTGGCAGCTAATCCTGTGTTTCATGCTAGAACTAAGCATATTGAAATACAGTATCATTTCCTGAGAGAGAAGGTCATTGAGAAGGAAATTGAAGTCATACACACCCCTACAAAAGATCAACTTGCATATATGATGACTAAAAGTTTGGATGGACCTAAGTTGCAGAGGTTTAAAGATATGGCAGGAATAAAGAAGATGCAGGTAATCACAATTGAAGATTGAGGGGGAGCTGTTGGAGCAGAGCAATCATCAATAAGTGATTACATGAAGACCAAAAGTGAAAAGATATGTGGAAGGATGAAGATTATTTTCAAAGGAAGAGAATAGAATCAGAAATGTTTCTTTTGTATATTACTCTTGTAAATAGTTCAATGTATTTTAAAAAGGATGACGAGTTAGACTCGTATATATATCTACAGATATGTATTCGTAGTAAGAGAGAGTGATATAGATCAGGTAGAGAAGACAATAGGTGATAGGTGATGAACATTGTATGTATCATCAACCATATGCATGAAAAGTAATGAAGAAGAAAATGTTGTAGATTTCTGCGCGTCGATCTTCTCTCCCACTCTCCTTCTGTGTTTAATCTTTTGAGGAATCCTTTTGCACTTATCTAAGTCCATAGCTAATCTATCTATGGCTAGAATTTGAGAGGTTAATTGCAATCAGGCTGAGAGAA
>CM035413.1:41124310-41129310 GCA_020310875.1 Ceratopteris richardii | reverse complement strand
CTAACACACACTCAATTACAATGATTGATAGCCTCGGGAGTTGAACTGAATGAGAGTGAGTGTCCCGCGAGTTTTTCCTTAGTCTTTTATAAGTCATCACTTGAGATTTGAATTTCAAATTCAAATGTAGGCTCCCTCAAATCTCTCATCTAAACATATGGAGATATTCTCTCCATTCATACCTTTCAAATTTCACGACTTTTGAAGGTAGGTGTGATTACAAGAAGTCATATTGACTTTTACATGAAGTAAAAAAAGTAACTAGGCATAGGCATGTGTTCCTATGGTCTTCCTTCAAATGAAGTCTTCATGAACTAATCCAAACTCTTGTAAAATCTTCAAGGTTGATATCCAATGCTAAGCAATCAATGTCCAATCTTTATGTTGAGTCTTCAAGGCACAAATTAAAGCCAAGTGTGAAGGCTTGTTTGCACCAACAGCTCCCCCTCAAGCCAAACACTTGCTTGAGTCTTCATCTTTAGTCTTCAATGATATCCTGTAATCCAATCATGGATTTAAACCTGCATAGCTTGCTCCCATCCAGAGCTTTTGTAAGCAAATCTGCACATTGTATATTAGTAGACACATATGATAATTGGATTTCCTTGCTAAGTAATTTCTCCCTCACATAGTGGTAATGAACCTCTATGTGTTTTGTCCTAGCATGATACACAGGATTAGCTGCTAGGTGAAGTGAACTTGTGTTATCACCAAATATGATTGGTGGCCTTGTGTATAGGCCCAATTCTGAATATAGTAGCTTCAACCATATGGCTTCTTGAGTGACATTAGCTAGCCCTCTGTACTCTGCCTCAGTAGATGATAGAGCTACTGTGGGTTGTTTCTTGGATGACCAAGAAATTGGTTTATCACCTGCAAAGCATATGTAACCAGATGTACTCCTCCTGTCATCCTTGCAACCTGCCCAATCTGCATCTGAGTATACTTTGATATCAATGTCTGATGAATATGGAAAGTACAAACCATGATTTTGTGTTCCCTTTAGGTACTTTACTATCTTCTTAGCTGCCTCCAAATGTGGTACTCTTGGTTTATGCATAAATTGGCTAAGTACACTAACACCATATGATATATCAATCCTGGTTAAGGTAGCATAATTAAGACTACCTACCAAACTTTGGTAACCTGTAATATCCTTGAGTTCTTCTCCTTCATGTGCACTGAGTTTTTGATTGACCTCCATAGGAATGTTTGAGACTTTAGCTTCCTGCAAATTAAACTTCTTGACCATGTCCTGAATGTACTTCTTCTGAGTAACAAATATACCTGAATTTGTGTATACCAATTCAAGTCCTAGAAAGTACTTCAATAATCCAAGATCATTGATCTTGAATTCCTTCATCATTTGACCTTTGATGTGTCTTATCCCATTCACATCATTACCTGTAATAATGATGTCATCAACATAGACACACAAGTACATTACCTCTGAATTGTTCTTCTTTATAAACAATGAAGTGTCTGCTTTACTCATCACAAATCCTTGATCCAAGAGATGGGTTGTCAACCTGTAATTCCATGCTCTAGGTGCCTGCTTCAATCCATACAGAGCCTTCTTCAATTTACAAACATGATTTACCTTATTGGGATCCTCATAGCCAGGTGGTTGTGACATGTAGACCTCTTCACATATCCATCCATTTAAGAATGCATTCTTCACATCCAATTGGTACATGTTCCAATTCTTGGATGCAGCTACACTCACCATAATTCTGATAGTTGGCATCTTGGCCACAGGAGAAAATGTCTCCTCATAATCAATGCCTTGGGTTTGTGCAAAACCCTTGGCTACCAACCTAGCTTTATACCTGTTTATTGTACCATCTGAGTTCCTCTTGAGTTTGTAGATCCATCTGGATCCTATCACCTTCATGGAGTCCTTCTTGGGTACCAAGTCCCAAGTATCACTCTCCTTGAGAGCCTCCATTTCTTCATCCATTGCTTCCTTCCATTCTGGTTTAGTGATTGCTTCTTCAAAGGTACCTGGTTCTTCATTCAAGATATCCTTTGCAAGATATACAGAGTGCTTGGTTACAAGTGAAGTATCATACCCATACCTAATTGGTTTCTTCTTTTCTCTTTGAGATCTCCTCATAGCTTGAGTTGAGGATTCTGGATTGTCTTCTAGTTGCTTCATCTTCATCTTCCCTTTGGATTTCCAAGCCTTGAATTCTTCAATGTTGATGGTGTCTTCATCATCTGAGCTTGTGTCCTCTTTCTGAGTAGGTTCTTGCCTGATGAGCTTTCGAAAGTCTTCTTCCATATCATAAGGTAGGTTGACTTTCCTGCACTCATTTTCATACCATGAATCATTTTCATCAAAAATGACATCTCTGCTTACCTTGAAGCCTTTGTTTGAGGGGTTATAGAACCTGTATCCTTTCTGATTCAAATCATAACCAATGAAGATACACTTTTCAGCCTTAGGGTCTAGCTTTCCCCTTACCTGTGAGGGAATATGCACATATGCAACACACCCAAAGATCTTGCAATGATCCAGAGATGGTCTCTTACCATGCCAAGCCTCATAGGGTGTCATTCCATCAAGAGTCTTTGATGGCAACCTGTTAATTAAGTATGTGGCAGTAGATACACTCTCTGCCCAAAGATAATTTGGTAGTTTTTTCTCATTAAGCATAGACCTAGCTGTCTCCACAATGAGTCTATTCCTCCTTTCAGCTACCCCATTTTGTTCAGGTGAGTACCTTGTAGTAATCTCCCTCTTGATTCCTCTTTCCTGCAAGAAGTCTTCAAAGTCATTGGAGAAGTATTCTCCACCACCATCTGACCTTAGCCTCTTCAAATGTCTACCTGTTTGATTCTCAACTAATGCAAGATACCTTTTGAAACAATTAAATACTTCATCTTTATGTTTCATGAAGTACAAGACAGTCCATCTGCTATAGTCATCAATAAAGGACACATAGTACCTTGATCCAGATATGGATGGCTCCTTGCTTGGTCCCCAAACATCTGTATGCACCAATTCCAAATAATCTTCATGCATAAAACCTTTCTTGGTATAGGGCAATCTGTGTGACTTACCAAATTGACAAGCCCCACACTTGTATATCATGTGTTGCTTGGATATATTAGGTATCCCAAGCACACATTGATCCCTGCTCATTTGTTTTATGGTCCTCTCTCCAATGTGACCTAATCTCTTGTGCCACATCTCCAATTCTGATAGGGTTTGGTCCTTGTAGTTGTACAAAGCAATATTCTTAGTATCTTCAAGTTCAAAGGTAAACAATCTACTTGATTTCTCTCCCTTGGCTATCCTTCTGAATCCATGTCTTGGATCCTCCACATATGCACCATGTTGAGTGAACCTGACCTGTAGACCTTTTTCAACAATCTGACCTACACTCATCAGATTCTTGGTGATTGTTGGAACATACAACACTCTGCTTAGTAAATTCTGATTACCATCACTTGTTTTGACATTGCCTACTTTAACAACTGAATGTTTAGTGTCATCACCTGTCTGCACTTGGTGCTTGCCTTTAGGTTCTTCCAAATCAGAGAGTAAGGCAACATTTCCAGCTACATGGTTAGAGCAACCTGAGTCAATATAGAACAAATGATCATCATTGATACCTGATTTAGATGTCATGTTCATGATCAACAAGGAATCATCTTGATCCTCTGCATAATTGTTGTAATCCTTTCTGTTCATGTATCCACCTTGATAATTGCTATTGTGATTGTAGCTATTGTTGTAATTATTGTTGTAGCCATGGTAGCCTTGAGATTGATTGAATCTGCCTCTGCCTTGAGAGTATCCTCCTCTTTGGTGACCTCTTCCTCTTTGGTTCTTGTAGTTTTTGTAGCATTCATCTGTAGTATGGTTAGACAAGCCACAAATATTGCATGGAGATTGATTGTAGGGTCTCCCCCTACCTGACTTACCTCCTCTGCCCCTACCTCTAGATGATCTACCTCTCCCTGCATAGTTTGCTTGGGAGGTAGAGCCTTCTTCATCAACCTTCTTGCTTTTACCCTTATCTTTAGACTTCTTATCAGTATATAGGGCAGAGGGATTGTTAGCTTTTGATTGCTCTCCATTCTTTGTGATCTTTGCTTCATGTGTAAAGAGTTGTCCAATCAGAGTTGTTAGATCAGGTGCTTGGATGTCCATGTACAAGTCCATTGCAGTGGTAAAGCTCTCCCACTTGTCATCTGCCTTTAGTCCATTGATCACTTGTCTGACTATTTGCTCTTCTTCAATTTCTTCTCCAACACTTGCAAGTTGATCTGCAATGTCTTTGACTTTGGTGACAAAATCTGAGACACATTGTTTTGATTGCTTCCTAAGAGTTGTAAACTCAATCCATAGCTGATTCTTTCTGGCCCTTGTGCTTGATGAAAAGTATGTTGACAAGGTTTCCCAAGTCTCTTGGGAAGTCTTACAGTTCCTTACATGAGGTAGAAGGAAATCAGAGATAGAGTTTGGAAGGTATGACCTTGCCAAAGCATCTTTAGCACACCATTGGTTGAGCCTCTCATGTTCATCCTTTGTAGGTAGGCCTCTGGTTTTGAATGAGGGCAACTCCTCATCTCCTGATATGTATCCATACAAGCTTCTCCCTTGTAGATAGGTCTTCATTCTCAATGACCAAGCCTGGTAATTATTTCTATCCAATTTGTCAATGAAGGAAGGAAAACCATCACCCATGATTACCTTATTTGCTCTGATACCACTGTTGGATGTGATGGCTGGATGCACTCAGAAGTTGAGTTGGTGCTGCAAATCCTGCTTCACACCTGCCCTCTTTTCTCTTCAGATATACTTAGGAGACTCCTTGAGCTTCCAAATGACACCAAGAAACTATATATGTGCTTTACAAATTAATTGTGTAATGACCAAATCAAAACAGATGATTTTGAACCTTCAAAAACCCAAGAACTTTCTATTCCTGTAATGATACCTGCTCAGTCTTAAGCTTAGTGTGTCCAGCACACTTACATTTGAATTA
>CM035413.1:41106810-41109310 GCA_020310875.1 Ceratopteris richardii | reverse complement strand
ATACCTAATAGGTTTCTTCTTTTCCCTTGAAGATCTCCTCATAGCTTGAGTTGAGGATTCTGGATTGTCTTCAAGTTGCTTCATCTTCATCTTCCCTTTTGATTTCCAAGCTTTGAACTCTTCAATGTTGATGGTGTCTTCATCATCTGAGCTTGTATCCTCATTCTGAGTTGGTTCTTGTCTGACAAGCTTTGGAAAGTCTTCTTCCATATCATAAGGTAAACTCACTTTCCTGCACTCATTATCATACCAAGAATCATTTTCATCAAAGATGACATCTCTGCTTACCTTGAAGCCTTTGTTTGAGGGGTTATAGAACCTGTATCCTTTCTGATTCAAATCATAACCAATAAAGATACACTTCTCAGCCTTAGGGTCTAGCTTTCCCCTTACCTGTGAGGGAATATGCACATATGCAACACACCCAAAGATCTTGCAATGATCCAGAGATGGTCTCTTACCATGCCAAGCCTCATAGGGTGTCATTCCATCAAGTGTCTTTGATGGCAACCTGTTGATTAAGTATGTGGCAGTAGATACACTCTCTGCCCAAAGATAGTTTGGTAGTTTCTTCTCATTGAGCATAGACCTAGCTGTCTCCACAATGAGTCTATTTCTTCTTTCAGCTACCCCATTTTGTTCAGGTGAGTACCTTGTGGTAATCTCCCTCTTGATGCCTCTTTCCTGCAAGAAGTCTTCAAAGTCATTGGAGAAGTATTCTCCACCACCATCAGACCTTAACCTCTTCAAATGTCTACCTGTTTGATTTTCTACTAATGCAAGATACCTTTTGAAGCAATTAAATACTTCATCTTTATGTTTCATGAAGTACAAAACAGTCCATCTGCTATAATCATCTATAAAAGATACATAGTACCTTGATCCAGATATGGATGGCTCCTTGCTTGGTCCCCAAACATCTGTATGCACCAATTCCAAGTAATCTTCATGCATAAATCCTTTCTTGGTATATGGCAACCTGTGTGACTTACCAAATTGACAAGCCCCACACTTGTATATCATGTGTTGCTTGGATACATTAGGTATCCCAAGCACACATTGATCTCTGCTCATCTGCTTTATGGTTCTCTCTCCAATGTGACCCAATCTCTTGTGCCACATCTCCAATTCTGATAGGGTTTGGTCCCTATAGTTATACAAGGCAATATTTTTAGTATCCTCAAGTTCAAAGGTAAATAGTCTACCTGACTTCTCTCCCTTGGCTATCCTTCTGAATCCATGTCTTGGATCCTCCACAAATGCACCATGTTGAGTGAACCTGACCTGTAGACCTTTTTCAACAATCTGACCTACACTCATCAGATTCTTGGTGATTGTTGGGACATACAATACTCTGCTTAGCAAATTCTGATTACCATCACTTGTTTTGACATTACCTACTTTAACCACTGAGTGTTTAGTGTCATCACCTGTCTGCACTTGGTGCTTGCCTTTAGGTTCTTCCAAATCAGAGAGTAAGGCAACATTCCCAGCTACATGGTTAGAGCAACCTGAATCAATATAGAACAAATGATCATCATTGATACCTGATTTAGATGTCATGTTCATAATCAACAAGGAATCATCTTGATCCTCTGCATAATTGTTGTAATCCTTTCTGTTCCTGTATCCTCCTTGATAATTTCCATTGTGATTGTAGCTATTGTTGTAGTTGTTGTTGTAATTATTGTTGTAGCCATGGTAGCCTTGAGATTGATTGAACCTGCCTCTGCCTTGGGAGTATCCTCCTCTTTGGTGACCTCTTCCTCTTTGGTTCTTGTAGTTTTTGTAGCATTCATCTGTAGTATGGTTAGACAAACCACAAATATTGCATGGAGATTGATTATAGGGTCTCCCCCTACCTGACTTACCTCCTCTGCCCCTACCTCTAGATGATCTACCTCTCCCTGCATAGTTTGCTTGGGAGGTGGATCCTTCATCATCAACCTTCTTGCTTTTACCCTTATCTTTAGACTTCTTATCTGTATATAGGGCAGAGGGATTGTTACCTTTTGATTGCTCTCCATTCTTTGTGATCTTGGCTTCATGTGTAAAGAGTTGTCCAATCAGAGTTGTTAGATCAGGTGCTTGAATGTCCATGTACAAGTCCATTGCAGTGGTAAAGCTCTCCCACTTGTCATCTGCTTTGAGTCCATTGATCACTTGTCTAACAATTTGCTCTTCTTCAATCTCTTCTCCAACACTTGCAAGTTGATCTGCTATATCTTTGACTTTGGTGACAAAATCTGAAACACATCGTTTTGATTGCTTCCTAAGAGTTGTAAACTCAATCCATAGCTGATTCTTTCTGGCCCTTGTGCTTGATGAGAAGTATGTTGACAAGGTCTCCCAAGTCTCTTGGGAAGTCTTACAGTTCCTAACATGAGGTAGAAGGAAATCAGAGATAGAGTTTAGAAGATATGACCTTGCCAAAGCATCTTTAGCACACCATTGATTAAGTCTCTCATGCTCATCCTTTGTAGGTAGGCCTCTGGTTTTG
>CM035413.1:41041810-41101810 GCA_020310875.1 Ceratopteris richardii | reverse complement strand
ACTTGTTCTTTTGGAGATTAACACTCTCCATCAGTGGTATCAGAGCAGGTTATGTCAAAATTGAAGTGAAGAAGACTCCGACTACTGCAGAAATACAAACCTTTACATCTTCAAGGTAAAAAGGGATAAAGGTTGAAGAAAACTTGAAGATAGACACATTGAAGCTATCAAAAGGATCAGAAGAAGCAAGACTCGAAGTAAAGGTACATTTATTCCTTCTAAAGTCTAAAATTTTGAGACTATAGGTGAAGCAAGGATGGGAGATAGTCTCCAAATTGAAAAGTTGGATAGAGAGAACTATCCTGCATGGTCTATGAGGATGGAAGCTCATCTAATGAGCAAAGATTTGATAGCCTACATTACAGGTGAAGAAGAGAAGCCTAAATTCAGAGATCCTAGTGTTCCAACTAGGGAAGAATTGTCAGATCTAAAGAATTGGATGAAGAAGGATGCTCAAGCAAGGAGCATAATCTACATGGCAGTCAATGACTATTTGCTTCCTCACATTAGAGGACTTGAAAGTGCATGTGACATTTGGAATGCTTTGGAGGAGCATTTCCAAAACACAACCAAATCAAGGAAGGCTTCACTATGGGCAGAATTTACTACTTTCAAGAAGAAGGCCTCACAATCAATCTCTGATTATGTGACAAAGATGAAGGACATTGCAGATTCTCTAGGTGTAGTGGATGAAGATATTGAAGAAGACAAATACTCACAGGGCTAAGAGGAGATGAGAAGTGGAAGCCTTTCATTTTATCTACAGAACTTTCATTAGATCACTTTACTCCTGATTTGAATCAATTGTTAGGTCATATGCTAACTTTTGAGAATGATATCAAAGGAGATGTTGATAAGAGTGCAGGTCATGCAATGTACTCTAAAGACAAGAAGAAAGCTAACAAAGGGAAGCAACAATCAGGTGAAGAAGAAGGTACTTCAAACCAAGCAAATTTCATAAGAGGAAAAGGAAATGGCAGAAGTAGAGGAAGAGGCAGACACAACAAAGATAATGCAAGAGCTTGTTGGATATGTGGTAAGACCAATCATCTATCTCATGATTGTTGGCATAATAATCAGAATAATAGTAATTATCAGAACTTTAATCAAAGAGCAAGAGGTGGTAGATTTCAGAGAGGAAATTTCAGAGGTAGAGGTGGTAGGAGTTCTTTTGGAAGAGGTGGAGGAAGAAGCTTCCAAAATCAATCCTATAATAACACCTACTACAACTATGCATCAGATCAGAAGGAGGACTCGACTCTCATTATAAATACTTGTGAAACCTCACATGAGGACATGAGAGTGTTTTATATTGATTCAGGATGTAGTAATCATTTAAGTGGAAATATTGCTTTGATGACTGACCTAGATCATAATGCAATTAATCATACAGTTCAGACAGGTGATAATACAAAGCATAAGGTAAAGTCAATTGGTTCAGTCAAAGCTAAGGATGGGAGCACTCTTCTGAGTAAGGTACTTTATGTTCCCACAATTCCAAAGAATTTGATCAGTGTAGGTCAAATTGTGGAAAAAGGATATGAGGTAAGGTTCACCAATGATGGAGTCTATGTTGAAGACCCTAGTCAAGGGTACAAACAAGTTATTGCAGGAAAGAAAGAAGGAAGGCTCTTCACATTGAAGGTACAAGGAAATGTTGGACATGCTATGTTCACATATGGAGAGCAAAAGGTGTCAGAATTGGATCTTTGGCACAAAAGACTTGGACACTTTAATGAAAGAGGTATCAAAGAAATGATTAACAATGATTTAGTGCTTGGGTTGCCTAACATTGCAGGTCAACACATGACATACAGATGTGAGGCATGTCAATTAGGTAAGGCTCATAAGCAATCCTATTCCAAGCATGGGTTTATGTATTCAGAAAGACTTGAATTGGTGCATACAGATGTGTGGGGTCCTTCAAAGGACTTTAGTATAAATGGTTCAAGATATTATGTCATATATGTTGATGATGCTACCAGGTGGATCACAATTTATGTGATTAAAGAAAAGTCAGAAGTGTTTAATACATTTAAACACTATCATGCATATGCAGAAAGGATTACAGGTCAAAAATTAAAGAGACTAAGGTCAGATGGAGGGGGAGAGTATTTTTCAAATGAATTCAATGATTACTTGTGGAATGCAGGTATAAAGAGAGAAGTTACTTGCAGGTACTCTCCTCAACAAAATGGGGTAGCAGAAAGAAGAAATAGGACTCTTGTTGAGTTTGCAAGGTCCATGATGAAAGAGAAGAATTGTCCAAATTATTTATGGGCAGAGGCTGTTAATACAGCTACTTATTTGGTTAATAGATTGCCTTGTAAAGCTTTGCAAGGTATGACACCATATGAGGCTTGGTGGGGTAAGAAACCTACCTTGGATCATTGCAGAATATTTGGATGTTTGGCATATGCATATGTGCCATCTCAATTGAGGCATAAGTTGGAGCCTAAGGCAGAAAAGTATGTATTCATTGGTTATGATGATAAACAAATGGGATACAGGTTGTGGAGTCCATCCACAAAACAATTCCTTGTATCCAAGGATGTTACATTTGATGAGCAAGGTACTTGGTATGCAGGTAAATATAATGTACATGCAGATGATGAAGAAGTAGTGGATAAAAAAAAAAGGTAAAGCAAAGATTCAATTACTTGATGAAAGTGAGAACAATGAAGTACAGGTTGAAGTTGAAGAGAGGCCAAGGTTTGATCCAGAATGTGATGAACCAGAGACTTCAAGAAGTGCAGAAGTTAGGAGGTCATCTAGGCACAAATGGCAACCTACAAGGTATAGCTATGACACCTCATTCTTGACTACTAAAGATTATGCTTATTTGATAAAAGCAGATGAAGATCCATCTACATATGATGAAGCCAAAGGCAAAAGAAATTGGGAAGAAGCCATGCAAGAGGAGTATGATGCATTGATAGAGAATCAGACTTGGGATCTGGTTCCTAAACCTAATAGCCAGAAAATTATTGGATGTAAGTGGGTTTATAAAACCAAAAGATTTGCAGATGGAAGTGTGTCTAGATATAAAGCTAGACTTGTTGTGAAAGGGTATGCACAAACATATGGAGTGGACTATGATGAGACTTATATGATGGAGAGTGTTAATCTCCAAAAGAACAAGTTGACCTTGAATTTAGATCACCTCTATATCAAGATCAACTTTAGACTCCACCTAATTTAGAGAACCTTCATCAAATTATCAGAAAATTGATTATTCTGAAAAATTCAATTTCTCAGAAAAGTCTGCTGCAGATTAATCACTCATTGAGTAATCAATCCTGTAAAGTTTTTGATAAAACTTTGTAAAACACTTTGCCTTGAGATTGCGCAACTTTACCAAGTTAAATTTCTCAAAATTATTGAGTACACTCTGAGAAATCATACAAACAAGTTACCTATGTGCAAAACACCTTCTCTGCAGTAGCGACTTTGACACCTGCAACTTCTTAGCTACAGTTCTCACAATGTCGAACCCGTTTGATCAAGATCTTTTAGCCATAGATGGCTTACCTTTCAACTTAGATTTTAAGCCTTCACTTGTGTAAAACTTTATACCACACACTGAGAAATGTTCATTTCTCTGAACATGAAATCTGCGCCAGTTTTGTCGACTCTCAGAACATCTTCACATATGAATGTTCCTAAACTAAATTCTCTCAACCTAATCACAATTAACCTCTCAAATTTTAGCCATAGATAGATTAGCTATAGACTTAGATACATGCAAAAGGATTTCTCCAAAGATTAAACACACAAGGAGCAGATAGCAAAATATCGGGCGCAAAATTTTTCGATTTCTCAGAAAAATTACATCTAAGTGAAGTTGATGAATTCAACTCACTTCTCATGTGTCTAATGACACTTCTTACAACTAATTTCTCTCTACCTATTCTCTATTCTTCTTCTGCTCTATTTGCCCCGACATTTTCCAACATATTTATAGATGAATGTATACAAGTGTATGACTAGACAAAAGTATAAGTCAGCTAATGTACATATGTGTACATATCTTTGGTTTTCTGAAAATGTCCTTCCTTTATCCTTCTGATATTGTTCTCTTCTTGACTTTGTGACTTCATTTCTTCATAAACCTTCAATTGATGATTGTCATGCACCAACAGCTCCCCCTCAATCATTAATTGAGGTTCTTCTCTATCTTCTTGATTCCAGCCATATCCTTGAATCTTTGTAGCTTTGGTCCATCTAGACTTTTAGTCATTATATCTGCAAGTTGATCTTTTGTAGGAGTGTGTATGACTTCAATCTCCTTATCAATGACCTTCTCTCTCAGGAAATGATACTGTATTTCAATATGCTTAGTTCTAGCATGAAACACAGGATTAGCTGCCAAGTATAAAGAACTCATATTGTCTCCACAAATAATAGGAGTACTTTGTATTACATCAAACACCTTCATAAGTGTCTTTAGCCATATTACCTCCTTTGCAGCTTCCACCATACCTTTATATTCTGCTTCTGTAGATGATAAAGCAACTGTATGTTGCTTCTTAGAACACCATGAAATCAATTTGTCTCCTACATAGCACAAATATCCATGTGTTGATCTCCTATCATCCACATTACCTGCCCAATCTGCATCACTATATATCTTCACTCTTGTATCAGAAGTAAATCCATAGTACAACCCTTCTCTGAGTGTACCCTTGATGTACCTAAGTACTCTTTGTCCTGCAATCCAATGTTCCTTTCTAGGACAATGCATGAATTGTGAAAGCACACCAACTGCATATGACAAATCAGGCCTTCTCAATGTAGCATAAATCAAGCTACCAACCAAACTTTGATAAAGTTTCATATCTCTGAACTCTTCTCCTCCAAACCTAGACAATTTATGGTTCACTTCCAAAGGTGTAGGTGCAACCCTGCAATCTTCCATTTTAAATTTGGTTAGCAAATTTTTAAGATACCTTTCTTGGGTCACATATACTCCATGTTGAGTATAAGAAATCTCCATTCCCAAGAAGAATGATAGGTTCCCCAAATCACTGATTTTGAACTCTTTCTCCATCTGCTTCTTGATCATTTGTATCCCTTTATCATCTGTTCCTGTAAGTATTATGTCATCAACATAAATACAAACATAAATGAATCCATCTTCACTTGCTTTGACTAGCAAGCTACTATCTGCCTTTGATGCTTGAAATCCAAGATCATTCAAGAATTTTACAAGCCTATAATTCCATGCCCTTGGGGCCTGCTTTAATCCATACAAAGCTCTCTTGAGCTTACACACATAATTTGGGTTCACTTGATCTTTGAATCCATCTGGTTGCTCCATGTAAACTTCATCTGAAATATAACCATTCAAAAAAGCATTTTTAACATCTAATTGAGACAACTTCCAACCTTTGCAAGAAGCAATTGCTATGAGGGTTCTGATGGTTGTCATTTTTGCCACAGGACTATAAGTCTCATCATAGTCCACTCCATATGTCTGTGCATACCCTTTCACAACAAGTCTAGCTTTGTATCTAGACACACTTCCATCTGCAAATCTTTTTGTTTTGTAAACCCACTTACATCCAATAATTTTTTGGCTATTAGGTTTAGGAACCAGATCCCAAGTCTGATTCTCTATCAATGCATCATACTTCTCTTGCATAGCTTCTTCCCAATTTCTCTTGCCTTTGGCTTCATCATATGTAGATGGATCTTCATCTGCTTTTACCAAATAAGCATAATCTTTAGTAGTCAAGAATGAGGTGTCATAGCTATACCTTGTAGGTTGCCATTTGTGCCTAGATGACCTCCTAACTTCTGCACTTCTTGAAGTCTCTGGTTCATCACATTCTGGATCAAACCTTGGCCTCTCTTCAACTTCAATCTGTACTTCATTGTTCTCACTTTCATCAAGTAATTGAATCTTTGCTTTACCTTTTCTTTGATCCACTACTTCTTCATCATCTGCATGTACATTATATTTACCTGCATACCAAGTACCTTGCTCATCAAATGTAACATCCTTGGATACAATAAATTGCTTTGTGGATGGACTCCACAACCTGTATCCCATTTGTTTATCATCATAACCAATAAATACATACTTTTCTGCCTTAGGCTCCAACTTATGCCTCAATTGAGATGGCACATATGCATATGCCAAGCACCCAAATATTCTGCAATGATCCAAGGTAGGTTTCTGACCCCACCAAGCTTCATATGGTGTCATACCTTGCAAAGCTTTACAAGGCAATCTATTGACCAAATAAGTAGCTGTGTTTACAGCCTCTGCCCACAAATAATTTGGGCAATTCTTCTCTTTCATCATGGACCTTGCAAACTCAACAAGAGTCCTATTTCTTCTTTCTGCTACCCCATTTTGTTGAGGAGAGTACCTGCAAGTAACTTCTCTCTTTATACCTGCATTCCACAAGTAATCATTGAATTCATTTGGAAAATACTCTCCCCCTCCATCTGACCTAAGTCTCTTCAATTTTTGACCTGTAATCCTTTCTGCATATGCATGATAGTGTTTAAATGTATTAAACACTTCTGACTTTTCTTTAATCACATAAATTGTGATCCACCTGGTAGCATCATCAACATATATGACATAATATCTTGAACCATTTATACTAAAGTCCTTTGAAGGACCCCACACATCTGTATGCACCAATTCAAGTCTTTCTGAATACATAAACCCATGCTTGGAATAGGATTGCTTATGAGGCTTACCTAATTGACATGCCTCACATCTGTATGTCATGTGTTGACCTGCAATGTTAGGCAACCCAAGCACTGAATCATTGTTAATCATTTCTTTAATACCTCTTTCATTAAAGTGTCCAAGCCTTTTGTGCCAAAGATCCAATTCTGACACCTTCTGCTCTCCATATGTGAACATAGCATGTCCAACATTTCCTTGTACCTTCAATGTGAAGAGCCTTCCTTCTTTCTTTCCTGCAATAACTTGTTTATACCCTTGACTAGGATCTTCAACATAAACTCCATCATTGGTGAACCTTACCTCATATCCTTTTTCCACAATTTGACCTACACTGATCAAATTCTTTGGAATTGTGGGAACATAAAGAACCTTACTCAGAAGAGTGCTCCCATCCTTAGCCTTGACTGAACCAATTGACTTTACCTTATGCTTTGTATTATCACCTGTCTGAACTGTATGATTAATTGCATTATGATCTAGGTCAGTCATCAAAGCAATATTTCCACTTAAATGATTACTACATCCTGAATCAATATAGAACACTCTCATGTCCTCATGTGAAGTTTCACATGTATTCATTGTTGGATGTGATGGCTGGATGCACTCAAGAGTTGAGTTGGTGCTGCAAAACCTGCTTCACACCTGCCCTCCTTTGACTCCAGATATGCTTAGTAGACTCCTTGAGCTTTCAAATGATACCAAAATATGCTATATGTATTTTGGAAAAGGTTTGAGTAATGACTTGATCAAAACAGACTACTTTGGAAATCACAAAACTTGAAAACTTTCTATTTTGTTCTTGATACCTGCTCAGTGTTATGCTCAGTGTGACCAGCACACTTAAAATTGATCTAATTGCTTTTGAACATAATCAATTAGCTTAAAAAGCTTTCATTTGCAAGTGGAATGAGAGAAAATGACAAACCACACTCTGAGAAATCAATTTAGCAAACTTAGGATCATCCCTGACATTTTAGGAACTGTACAGAGAAATACCAGAGATCACTTCGAGCGCAATTTCTCCCAGATGGTTGATCCAATAACCTTCAAATTTTGTAGGCATATAGTGTGCTTCAAGCTTGTTCTAATGTGCTTTGAATCATCCAATTTGGTTTAGTAAATCTTGCGATATGCTTTGTTGAAGTTGACAGACTTGAGGTAGATGACTCAGAGAAACCAGAGTTGAGAAGTGTGAATATATCTATTGATTAATGTAGATGTACAAGCTCATTAGCATGCCAAGCATAGATAAATGAGGTATTGTGGTGTAGGCTAAGATGTAGCACTATCACACACACAGATACAGTAGTGAAATGCCTCGGGAGATGAGCTCAATGAGTGAGACTAACCCGCGAGATTTTCTTCATAGCTTTTATAAGATTTGATTGGTCATTTGAATTTGAAATTCAAATTGAAGCTCCCTTGAATCTCTCCACTAAACTTAGGGAGATATTCTCTCTATTACAACCATTCAAATTTCCACGACTTTCTCTAGTAGGTGTGATTACAAAATATTCCAAGTCACAATGACTTTTACAATTAAGTAAAAAATGAACACTCATAAGCATGAGTTTCTATGGTTCACTCTTCAAGTGATATCTTCATGAATTAGCCCATGGTAGGCTTCCATGGTCCAAGCTTTATGTTGAGTCTTCAAGGTACAAATCAAAGCCAAGTGTGAAGGCTTGATTTACACCAACAGCTCCCCCTCAAGCCAAACACTTTGGCTTAAGTCTTCATCTCTAGTCTTCAATTATTTCCTGCAATCCAATCATGGATTTAAATCTGCATAGCTTGCTTCCATCCAGAGCTTTAGTAAGCAAATCTGCACATTGTATGTTAGTAGACACATATGATAATTGAATTTCTTTGCTAAGTAACTTCTCCCTCACATAGTGGTAGTGAACCTCTATGTGTTTTGTCCTAGCATGATAAATTGGATTAGCTGCTAGGTGAAGTGAACTTGTGTTATCACCAAATATGATTGGTGGCCTTGTGTATAGGCCCAATTCTGAATATAATAGCTTCAACCATATGGCTTCTTGAGTGGCATTGGCTAGCCCTCTGTATTCTGCCTCAGTAGATGACAAAGCTACTGTGGGTTGTTTCTTGGATGACCAAGAAATTGGTTTATCACCTGCAAAGCATATGTAACCAGATGTACTTCTCCTGTCATCCTTGCAACCTGCCCAATCTGCATCTGAGTATACCTTAATATCAATGTCTGATGAATATGGAAAGTACAAACCATGATTTTGTGTTCCCTTTAGGTACTTTACTATCTTCTTGGCTGCCTCCAAATGTGGTACTCTTGGTTTATGCATAAATTGGCTAAGTACACTAACACCATATGATATATCAATCCTGGTTAAGGTAGCATAATTTAGACTACCTACCAAACTTTGGTAACCTGTAATATCTTTGAGTTCTTCTCCATCATGTGCACTGAGTTTGTGGTTGACCTCCATAGGAATGTTTGAGACTTTAGCTTCCTGCAAATTAAATTTTTTGACCATGTCCTGAATGTACTTCTTCTGAGTAATAAAGATACCTGAATTTGTGTAGATCAATTGAAGTCCTAGGAAGTACTTCAATAATCCAAGATCATTTATCTTGAATTCCTTCATCATCTGTCCTTTGATGTGTCTTATTCCCTGAACATCATTTCCTGTAATAATGATGTCATCAACATAGACACACAAGTATATTACCTCTAAATTGTTCCTTTTTATAAACAATGAAGTATCTGCTTTACTCATCACAAATCCTTGATCTAGTAGATAGGTTGTCAACCTGTAATTCCATGCTCTAGGTGCCTGCTTCAATCCATACAGAGCCTTCTTCAATTTACAAACATGATTTACCTTATTGGGATCCTCATAGCTAGGTGGTTGTGACATGTAGACTTCTTCAGATATCCATCCATTCAAGAATGCATTCTTCACATCCAATTGGTACATATTCCAATTCTTGGATGCAGCTACACTCACCATAATTCTGATAGTTGGCATCTTGGCCACAGGAGAAAATGTCTCCTCATAATCAATGCCTTGGGTTTGTGCAAAACCCTTGGCTACCAACCTAGCTTTATACCTGTTTATTGTACCATCTGAGTTCCTCTTGAGTTTGTAGATCCATCTGGATCCTATCACCTTCATGGAGTCCTTCTTGGGTACCAAGTCCCAAGTATCACTCTCCTTGAGAGCCTCCATTTCTTCATCCATTGCTTCCTTCCATTCTGGTTTAGTAATTGCTTCTTCAAATGTACCTGGTTCTTCATTCAAGAGATCCTTTGCAAGATATACAGAGTGCTTGGTTACAAGTGAAGTATCATACCCATACCTAATAGATTTTTTCTTTTCTCTCTGAGATCTTCTCATAGCTTGAGTTCAGGATTCTGGATTATCTTCTAGTTGCTTCATCTTCATCTTCCCTTTGGATTTCCAAGCCTTGAACTCTTCAATGTTGATGGTGTCTTCATCATCTGAGCTTGTATCCTCTTTCTAAATTGGTTCTTGCCTGATAAGCTTGGGAAAGTCTTCTTCCATGTCATAAGGTAGGCTAACTTTCCTGCACTCATTTTCATACCATGAATCATTTTCATCAAAGATGACATCTCTGCTTACCTTGAAGCCTTTGTTTGAGGGGTTGTAGAATCTGTATCCCTTCTGATTCAAATCATACCCAATGAAGATACATTTTTCAGCTTTAGGGTCTAGCTTTCCCCTTACCTGTGAGGGAATATGCACATATGCAACACATCCAAAGATTTTGCAATGATCCAGAGATGGTCTCTTACCATGCCAAGCCTCATAGGGTGTCATTCCATCAAGTGTCTTTGATGGCAACCTGTTAATTAAATATGTGGCAGTAGATACACTCTCTGCCCAAAGATAATTTGGCAATTTCTTTTCATTTAGCATAGACCTAGCTCTCTCTACAATGAGTCTATTCCTCCTTTCAGCTACCCCATTTTGTTCAGGTGAGTACCTTGTAGTAATCTCCCTCTTGATGCCTCTTTCCTGCAAGAATTCTTCAAAGTCATTTGAGAAGTATTCTCCACCACCATCTGACCTTAGTTTCTTCAAATGTCTACCTGTTTGATTTTCGACTAATGCAAGATACCTTTTGAAACAATTAAATACTTCATCTTTATGTTTCATGTAGTATAAGACAGTCCACCTGCTATAGTCATCAATGAAGGACACATAGTACCTTGATCCAGATATGGATGGCTCCTTGCTAGGTCCCCAAACATCTGTATGCACCAATTCCAGATAATCTTCATGCATAAAACCTTTCTTGGTATAGGGCAATCTGTGTGACTTACCAAATTGACAAGCCCCACACTTGTATATCATGTGTTGCTTGGATACATTAGGTATCCCAAGCACACATTGATCCCTACTCATCTGCTTTAAGGTCCTCTCTCCAATGTGACCTAATCTTTTGTGCCAAATCTCCAACTCTGATAGGGTTTGATCCTTATAGTTGTACAAAGCAATACTCTTAGTGTCTTCAAGTTCAAAGGTAAACAATCTACCTGATTTTTCTCCCTTGGCTATCCTTCTGAATCCATGTCTTGGATCCTCCACATATGCACCATGTTGAGTGAACCTGACCTATAGACCTTTTTCCACAATCTGACCTACACTCATCAGATTCTTGGTGATTGTTGGAACATACAATACTCTGCTTAGTAAATTCTGATTACCATCACTTGTTTTGACATTGCCTACTTTAACAACTGAATGTTTAGTGTCATCACCTGTCTGCACTTGGTGCTTGCCTTTGGGTTCTTCCAAATCAGAGAGTAAGGCAACATTTCTAGCTACATGGTTAGAGCAACCTGAATCAATATAGAATAAGTGATCATCATTGATACCTGATTTAGATGTCATGTTCATGATCAACAAGGAATCATCTTGCTCCTCTGCATAATTGTTGTAATCTTTCCTATTTCTGTATCCTCCTTGATAATTGCCATTGTGATTGTAGTTATTGTTGTAACTATTGTTGTAGCCATGGTAGCCTTGAGATTGATTGAATCTGCCTCTGCCTTGAGAGTATCCTCCTCTTTGGTGACCTTTTCCTCTTTGGTTCTTGTAGTTTTTGTAGCATTCATCTGTAGTATGGTTAGACAAGCCACAGATATTGCATGGAGATTGATTGTAGGGTCTCCCCCTATCTGACTTACCTCCTCTGCCCCTACCTCTAGATGATCTACCTCTCCCTGCATAGTTTTCTTGGGAGGTAGAGCCTTCTTCATCAACCTTCTTGCTTTTACCTTTATCTTTTACCTTCTTATCAGTATATAGGGCAAAGGGATTGTTACCTTTTGATTGCTCTCCATTCTTTGTGATCTTTGCTTCATGTGTAAAGAGTTGTCCAATCAGAGTTGTTAGATCAGGTGCTTGGATGTCCATGTACAAGTCCATTGCAGTGGTAAAGCTCTCCCACTTGTCATCTGCCTTTAGTCCATTGATCACTTGTCTGACTATTTGCTCTTCCTCAATTTCTTCTCCAACACTTGCAAGTTGATCTGCAATGTCTTTGACTTTGGTGACAAAATTTGAGACACATTGTTTTGATTGCTTCCTAAGAGTTGTAAACTCAATCCATAGTTGATTCTTTCTAGCCCTTGTGCTTGATGAAAAATATGTTGACAAGGTTTCCCAAGTCTCTTGGGAAGTCTTACAATTCCTTACATGAGGTAGAAGGAAATCAGAAATAGAATTTAGAAGATATGACCTTGCCAAAGCATCTTTTGCACACCATTGGTTGAGCCTCTCATGTTCATCCTTTGTTGGTAGGCCTCTGGTCTTGAATGAGGGCAACTCCTCATCTCCTGATATGTATCCATACAAGCTTCTCCCTTGTAGATAGGTCTTCATTCTTAATGACCAAGCCTAGTAATTATTTCTATCCAGTTTGTCAATGAAGGAAGGGAAACCATCACCCATGATTACCTTATTTGCTCTGATACCACTGTTGGATGTGATGGCTGGATGCACTCAAGAGTTGAGTTGGTGCTGCAAAACCTGCTTCACACCTGCCCTCCTTTGACTCCAGATATGCTTAGTAGACTCCTTGAGCTTTCAAATGATACCAAAATATGCTATATGTATTTTGGAAAAGGTTTGAGTAATGACTTGATCAAAACAGACTACTTTGGAAATCACAAAACTTGAAAACTTTCTATTTTGGTCTTGATACCTGCTCAGTGTTATGCTCAGTGTGACCAGCACACTTAAAATTGATCTGATTGCTTTAGAACATAATCAATTAGCTTAACAAGCTTTCATTTGCAAGTGGAATGAGAGAAAATGACAAACCACACTCTGAGAAATCAATTTAGCAAACTTAGGATCATCCCCGACATTTTAGGAACTGTACAGAGAAATACCAGAGATCACTTCGAGCGCAATGGATGAAGATATTGAAGAAGACAAATTGGTAAGACAAATACTCACAGGGCTAAGAGGAGATGAGAAGTGGAAGCCTTTCATTTTATCTACAGAACTTTCATTAGATCACTTTACTCCTGATTTGAATCAATTGTTAGGTCATATGCTAACTTTTGAGAATGATATCAAAGGAGATGTTGATAAGAGTGCAGGTCATGCAATGTACTCTAAAGACAAGAAGAAAGCTAACAAAGGGAAGCAACAATCAGGTGAAGAAGAAGGTACTTCAAACCAAGCAAATTTCATAAGAGGAAAAGGAAATGGCAGAAGTAGAGGAAGAGGCAGACACAACAAAGATAATGCAAGAGCTTGTTGGATATGTGGTAAGACCAATCATCTATCTCATGATTGTTGGCATAATAATCAGAATAATAGTAATTATCAGAACTTTAATCAAAGAGCAAGAGGTGGTAGATTTCAGAGAGGAAATTTCAGAGGTAGAGGTGGTAGGAGTTCTTTTGGAAGAGGTGGAGGAAGAAGCTTCCAAAATCAATCCTATAATAACACCTACTACAACTATGCATCAGATCAGAAGGAGGACTCGACTCTCATTATAAATACTTGTGAAACCTCACATGAGGACATGAGAGTGTTTTATATTGATTCAGGATGTAGTAATCATTTAAGTGGAAATATTGCTTTGATGACTGACCTAGATCATAATGCAATTAATCATACAGTTCAGACAGGTGATAATACAAAGCATAAGGTAAAGTCAATTGGTTCAGTCAAAGCTAAGGATGGGAGCACTCTTCTGAGTAAGGTACTTTATGTTCCCACAATTCCAAAGAATTTGATCAGTGTAGGTCAAATTGTGGAAAAAGGATATGAGGTAAGGTTCACCAATGATGGAGTCTATGTTGAAGACCCTAGTCAAGGGTACAAACAAGTTATTGCAGGAAAGAAAGAAGGAAGGCTCTTCACATTGAAGGTACAAGGAAATGTTGGACATGCTATGTTCACATATGGAGAGCAAAAGGTGTCAGAATTGGATCTTTGGCACAAAAGACTTGGACACTTTAATGAAAGAGGTATCAAAGAAATGATTAACAATGATTTAGTGCTTGGGTTGCCTAACATTGCAGGTCAACACATGACATACAGATGTGAGGCATGTCAATTAGGTAAGGCTCATAAGCAATCCTATTCCAAGCATGGGTTTATGTATTCAGAAAGACTTGAATTGGTGCATACAGATGTGTGGGGTCCTTCAAAGGACTTTAGTATAAATGGTTCAAGATATTATGTCATATATGTTGATGATGCTACCAGGTGGATCACAATTTATGTGATTAAAGAAAAGTCAGAAGTGTTTAATACATTTAAACACTATCATGCATATGCAGAAAGGATTACAGGTCAAAAATTAAAGAGACTAAGGTCAGATGGAGGGGGAGAGTATTTTTCAAATGAATTCAATGATTACTTGTGGAATGCAGGTATAAAGAGAGAAGTTACTTACAGGTACTCTCCTCAACAAAATGGGGTAGCAGAAAGAAGAAATAGGACTCTTGTTGAGTTTGCAAGGTCCATGATGAAAGAGAAGAATTGTCCAAATTATTTATGGGCAGAGGCTGTTAATACAGCTACTTATTTGGTTAATAGATTGCCTTGTAAAGCTTTGCAAGGTATGACACCATATGAGGCTTGGTGGGGTAAGAAACCTACCTTGGATCATTGCAGAATATTTGGATGTTTGGCATATGCATATGTGCCATCTCAATTGAGGCATAAGTTGGAGCCTAAGGCAGAAAAGTATGTATTCATTGGTTATGATGATAAACAAATGGGATACAGGTTGTGGAGTCCATCCACAAAACAATTCCTTGTATCCAAGGATGTTACATTTGATGAGCAAGGTACTTGGTATGCAGGTAAATATAATGTACATGCAGATGATGAAGAAGTAGTGGATAAAAAAAAAGGTAAAGCAAAGATTCAATTACTTGATGAAAGTGAGAACAATGAAGTACAGGTTGAAGTTGAAGAGAGGCCAAGGTTTGATCCAGAATGTGATGAACCAAAGACTTCAAGAAGTGCAGAAGTTAGGAGGTCATCTAGGCACAAATGGCAACCTACAAGGTATAGCTATGACACCTCATTCTTGACTACTAAAGATTATGCTTACTTGATAAAAGCAGATGAAGATCCATCTACATATGATGAAGCCAAAGGCAAAAGAAATTGGGAAGAAGCCATGCAAGAGGAGTATGATGCATTGATAGAGAATCAGACTTGGGATCTGGTTCCTAAACCTAATAGCCAGAAAATTATTGGATGTAAGTGGGTTTATAAAACCAAAAGATTTGCAGATGGAAGTGTGTCTAGATATAAAGCTAGACTTGTTGTGAAAGGGTATGCACAAACATATGGAGTGGACTATGATGAGACTTATATGATGGAGAGTGTTAATCTCCAAAAGAACAAGTTGACCTTGAATTTAGATCACCTCTATATCAAGATCAACTTTAGACTCCACCTAATTTAGAGAACCTTCATCAAATTATCAGAAAATTGATTATTCTGAAAAATTCAATTTCTCAGAAAAGTCCGCTGCAGATTAATCACTCATTGACTAATCAATCCTGTAAAGTTTTTGATAAAACTTTGTACAACACTTTGCCTTGAGATTGCGCAACTTTACCAAGTTAAATTTCTCAAAATGATTGAGTACACTCTGAGAAATCATACAAACAAGTTACCTATGTGCAAAACACCTTCTCTGCAGTAGCGACTTTGACACCTGCAACTTCTTAGCTACAGTTCTCACAATGTCGAACCCGTTTGATCAAGATCTTTTAGCCATAGATGGCTTACCTTTCAACTTAGATTTTAAGCCTTCACTTGTGTAAAACTTTATACCACACACTGAGAAATGTTCATTTCTCTGAACATGAAATCTGCGCCAGTTTTGTCGACTCTCAGAACATCTTCACATATGAATGTTCCTAAACTAAATTCTCTCAACCTAATCACAATTAACCTCTCAAATTTTAGCCATAGATAGATTAGCTATGGACTTAGATACGTGCAGAAGGATTTCTCCAAAGATTAAACACAGAAGGAGCAGATAGCAAAATATCGGGCGCAAAATTTTTCGATTTCTCAGAAAAATTACATCTAAGTGAAGTTGATGAATTCAACTCACTTCTCATGTGTCTAATGACACTTCTTACAACTAATTTCTCTCTACCTATTCTCTATTCTTCTTCTGCTCTATTTGCCCCGACATTTTCCAACATATTTATAGATGAATGTATACAAGTGTATGACTAGACAAAAGTATAAGTCAGCTAATGTACATATGTGTACATATCTTTGGTTTTCTGAAAATGTCCTTCCTTTATCCTTCTGATATTGTTCTCTTCTTGACTTTGTGACTTCATTTCTTCATAAACCTTCAATTGATGATTGTCATGCACCAACAGCTCCCCCTCAATCATTAATTGAGGTTCTTCTCTATCTTCTTGATTCCAGCCATATCCTTGAATCTTTGTAGCTTTGGTCCATCTAGAATTTTAGTCATTATATCTGCAAGTTGATCTTTTGTAGGAGTGTGTATGACTTCAATCTCCTTATCAATGACCTTCTCTCTCAGGAAATGATACTGTATTTCAATATGCTTAGTTCTAGCATGAAACACAGGATTAGCTGCCAAGTATAAAGAACTCATATTGTCTCCACAAATAATAGGAGTACTTTGTATTACATCAAACACCTTCATAAGTGTCTTTAGCCATATTACCTCCTTTGCAGCTTCCACCATACCTTTATACTCTGCTTCTGTAGATGATAAAGCAACTGTATGTTGCTTCTTAGAACACCATGAAATCAATTTGTCTCCTACATAGCACAAATATCCATGTGTTGATCTCCTATCATCCACATTACCTGCCCAATCTGCATCACTATATATCTTCACTCTTGTATCAGAAGTAAATCCATAGTACAACCCTTCTCTGAGTGTACCCTTGATGTACCTAAGTACTCTTTGTCCTGCAATCCAATGTTCCTTTCTAGGACAATGCATGAATTGTGAAAGCACACCAACTGCATATGACAAATCAGGCCTTGTCAATGTAGCATAAATCAAGCTACCAACCAAACTTTGATAAAGTTTCATATCTCTGAACTCTTCTCCTCCAAACCTAGACAATTTATGGTTCACTTCCAAAGGTGTAGGTGCAACCCTGCAATCTTCCATTTTAAATTTGGTTAGCAAATTTTTAAGATACCTTTCTTGGGTCACATATACTCCATGTTGAGTATAAGAAATCTCCATTCCCAAGAAGAATGATAGGTTCCCTAAATCACTGATTTTGAACTCTTTCTCCATCTGCTTCTTGATCATTTGTATCCCTTTATCATCTGTTCCTGTAAGTATTATGTCATCAACATAAATACAAACATAAATGAATCCATCTTCACTTGCTTTGACTAGCAAGCTACTATCTGCCTTTGATGCTTGGAATCCAAGATCATTCAAGAATTTTACAAGCCTATAATTCCATGCCCTTGGGGCCTGCTTTAATCCATACAAAGCTCTCTTGAGCTTACACACATAATTTGGGTTCACTTGATCTTTGAATCCATCTGGTTGCTCCATGTAAACTTCATCTGAAATATAACCATTCAAAAAAGCATTTTTAACATCTAATTGAGACAACTTCCAACCTTTGCAAGAAGCAATTGCTATGAGGGTTCTGATGGTTGTCATTTTTGCCACAGGACTATAAGTCTCATCATAGTCCACTCCATATGTCTGTGCATACCCTTTCACAACAAGTCTAGCTTTGTATCTAGACACACTTCCATCTGCAAATCTTTTTGTTTTGTAAACTCACTTACATCCAATAATTTTTTGGCTATTAGGTTTAGGAACCAGATCCCAAGTCTGATTCTCTATCAATGCATCATACTCCTCTTGCATAGCTTCTTCCCAATTTCTCTTGCCTTTGGCTTCATCATATGTAGATGGATCTTCATCTGCTTTTACCAAATAAGCATAATCTTTAGTAGTCAAGAATGAGGTGTCATAGCTATACCTTGTAGGTTGCCATTTGTGCCTAGATGACCTCCTAACTTCTGCACTTCTTGAAGTCTCTGGTTCATCACATTCTGGATCAAACCTTGGCCTCTCTTCAACTTCAATCTGTACTTCATTGTTCTCACTTTCATCAAGTAATTGAATCTTTGCTTTACCTTTTCTTTGATCCACTACTTCTTCATCATCTGCATGTACATTATATTTACCTGCATACCAAGTACCTTGCTCATCAAATGTAACATCCTTGGATACAATAAATTGCTTTGTGGATGGACTCCACAACCTGTATCCCATTTGTTTATCATCATAACCAATAAATACATACTTTTCTGCCTTAGGCTCCAACTTATGCCTCAATTGAGATGGCACATATGCATATGCCAAGCACCCAAATATTCTGCAATGATCCAAGGTAGGTTTCTTACCCCACCAAGCTTCATATGGTGTCATACCTTGCAAAGCTTTAAAAGGCAATCTATTGACCAAATAAGTAGCTGTGTTTACAGCCTCTGCCCACAAATAATTTGGGCAATTCTTCTCTTTCATCATGGACCTTGCAAACTCAACAAGAGTCCTATTTCTTCTTTCTGCTACCCCATTTTGTTGAGGAGAGTACCTGCAAGTAACTTCTCTCTTTATACCTGCATTCCACAAGTAATCATTGAATTCATTTGGAAAATACTCTCCCCCTCCATCTGACCTAAGTCTCTTCAATTTTTGACCTGTAATCCTTTCTGCATATGCATGATAGTGTTTAAATGTATTAAACACTTCTGACTTTTCTTTAATCACATAAATTGTGATCCACCTGGTAGCATCATCAACATATATGACATAATATCTTGAACCATTTATACTAAAGTCCTTTGAAGGACCCCACACATCTGTATGCACCAATTCAAGTCTTTCTGAATACATAAACCCATGCTTGGAATAGGATTGCTTATGAGCCTTACCTAATTGACATGCCTCACATCTGTATGTCCTGTGTTGACCTGCAATGTTAGGCAACCCAAGCACTGAATCATTGTTAATCATTTCTTTAATACCTCTTTCATTAAAGTGTCCAAGCCTTTTGTGCCAAAGATCCAATTCTGACACCTTCTGCTCTCCATATGTGAACATAGCATGTCCAACATTTCCTTGTACCTTTAATGTGAAGAGCCTTCCTTCTTTCTTTCCTGCAATAACTTGTTTATACCCTTGACTAGGATCTTCAACATAAACTCCATCATTGGTGAACCTTACCTCATATCCTTTTTCCACAATTTGACCTACATTGATCAAATTCTTTGGAATTGTGGGAACATAAAGAACCTTACTCAGAAGAGTGCTCCCATCCTTAGCCTTGACTGAACCAATTGACTTTACCTTATGCTTTGTATTATCACCTGTCTGAACTGTATGATTAATTGCATTATGATCTAGGTCAGTCATCAAAGCAATATTTCCACTTAAATGATTACTACATCCTGAATCAATATAGAACACTCTCATGTCCTCATGTGAAGTTTCACATGTATTCATTGTTGGATGTGATGGCTAGATGCACTCAAGAGTTGAGTTGGTGCTGCAAAACCTGCTTCACACCTGCCCTCCTTTGACTCCAGATATGCTTAGTAGACTCCTTGAGCTTTCAAATGATACCAAAATATGCTATATGTATTTTGGAAAAGGTTTGAGTAATGACTTGATCAAAACAGACTACTTTGGAAATCACAAAACTTGAAAACTTTCTATTTTGTTCTTGATACCTGCTCAGTGTTATGCTCAGTGTGACCAGCACACTTAAAATTGATCTAATTGCTTTTGAACATAATCAGTGAGCTTAAAAAGCTTTCATTTGCAAGTAGAATGAGAGAAAATGACAAACCACACTCTGAGAAATCAATTTAGCAAACTTAGGATCATCCCCGACATTTTAGGAACTGTACATACCAGAGATCACTTCGAGCGCAATTTCTCCCAGATGGTTGATCCAATAACCTTCAAATTTTGTAGGCATATAGTGTGCTTCAAGCTTGTTCCAATGTGCTTTGAATCATCCAATGTGGTTCAGTAAATCTTGAGATATGCTCTGTTGAAGTTGACAGACTTGAGGTAGATGACTCAGAGAAACCAGAGTTGAGAAGTGTGAATATATCTATTGATTAATGTAGATGTACAAGCTCATTAGCATGCCAAGCATAGCTAAATGAGGTATTGTGGTGTAGGCTAAGATGTAGCACTATCACACACACAGATACAGTAGTGAAATGCCTCGGGAGATGAGCTCAATGAGTGAGACTAACCCGCGAGATTTTCTTCATAGCTTTTATAAGATTTGATTGGTCATTTGAATTTGAAATTCAAATTGAAGCTCCCTTGAATCTCTCCACTAAACTTAGGGAGATATTCTCTCTATTACAACCATTCAAATTTCCACGACTTTCTCTAGTAGGTGTGATTACAAAATATTCCAAGTCACAATGACTTTTACAATTAAGTAAAAAATGAACACTCATAAGCATGAGTTTCTATGGTTCACTCTTCAAGTGATATCTTCATGAATTAGCCCATGCTAGGCTTCCATGGTCCAAGCTTTATGTTGAGTCTTCAAGGTACAAATCAAAGCCAGGTGTGAAGGCTTGATTTACACCAACATTCATAATGAGAGTCGAGTCCTCCTTCTGATCTGATGCATAGTTGTAGTAGGTGTTATTATAGGATTGATTTTGGAAGCTTCTTCCTCCACCTCTTCCAAAAGAATTTCTACCACCTCTACCTCTGAAGTTTCCTCTCTGAAATCTACCACCTCTTGCTCTTTGATTAAAGTTCTGATAATTACTATTATTCTGATTATTGTGCCAACAATCATGAGATAGATGATTGTTCTTACCACATATCCAACAAGCTCTTGCATTATCTTTGTTGTTTCTGCCTCTTCCTCTACTTCTGCCATTTCCTTTTCCTCTTATGAAATTTGCTTGGTTTGAAGTACCTTCTTCTTCACCTGATTGTTGCTTCCCTTTGTTAGCTTTCTTCTTGTCTTTAGAATACATTGCATGACCTGCACTCTTATCAACATCTCCTTTGATATCATTCTCAAAAGTTAGCATATGACCTAACAATTGATTCAAATCAGGAGTAAAGTGATCTAATGAAAGTTCTGTAGATAAAATGAAAGGCTTCCACTTCTCATCTCCTCTTAGCCCTGTGAGTATTTGTCTTACCAATTTGTCTTCTTCAATATCTTCATCCACTGCACCTAAAGAATCTGCAATGTCCTTCATCTTTGTCACATAATCAGAGATTGATTGTGAGGCCTTCTTCTTGAAAGTAGTAAATTCTGCCCATAGTGAAGCCTTCCTTGATTTGGTTGTGTTTTGGAAATGCTCCTCCAAAGCATTCCAAATGTCACATGCACTTTCAAGTCCTCTAATGTGAGGAAGCAAATAGTCATTGACTGCCATGATGTAGATTATGCTCCTTGCTTGAGCATCTTTCTTCATCCAATTCTTCAAGTCTGCAAGCTCCTCCCTAGTTGGAACACTAGGATCTCTGAATTCTGGCTTTTCTTCATCTCCTGTTATGTATCCTATCAGATCTTTGCTCATAAGATGAGCTTCCATCCTCATAGACCAAGCTGGATAGTTCTCTCTATCCAACTTTTCAATTTGGAGACTATCTCCCATCCTTGCTTCACCTGTAGTCTCAAAACTTTAGACTTTACAAAGAATAAATGTACCTTTACTTCGAGTCTTGCTTCTTCTGATCCTTTTGATAGCTTCAATGTGTCTACCTTCAAGTTTTCTTCAACCTTTATCCTTTTGCACCTTCAAGATGTAAAGATTTGTATTTCTGCAGTAGTCGGAGTCTTCTTCACTTCAATTTTGACACAACCGGCTCTGATACCACTGATGGAGAGTGTTAATCTCCAAAAGAACAAGTTGACCTTGAATTTAGATCACCTCTATATCAAGATCAACTTTAGACTCCACCTAATTTAGAGAACCTTCATCAAATTATCAAAAAATTGATTATTCTAAAAAATTCAATTTCTCAGAAAAGTCTGCTGCAGATTAATCACTCATTGACTAACCAATCCTGTAAAGTTTTTGATAAAACTTTGTACAACACTTTGCCTTGAGATTGCGCAACTTTACCAAGTTAAATTTCTCAAAATGATTGAGTACACTCTGAGAAATCATACAAACAAGTTACCTATGTGCAAAACACCTTCTCTGCAGTAGCGACTTTGACACCTGCAACTTCTTAGCTACAGTTCTCACAATGTCGAACCCGTTTGATCAAGATCTTTTAGCCATAGATGGCTTACCTTTCAACTTAGATTTTAAGCCTTCACTTGTGTAAAACTTTATACCACACACTGAGAAATGTTCATTTCTCTGAACATGAAATCTGCGCCAGTTTTGTCGACTCTCAGAACATCTTCACATATGAATGTTCCTAAACTAAATTCTCTCAACCTAATCACAATTAACCTCTCAAATTTGAGCCATAGATAGATTAGCTATGGACTTAGATACGTGCAGAAGGATTTCTCCAAAGATTAAACACAAAAGGAGCAGATAGCAAAATATCGGGCGAAAAATTTTTCGATTTCTCAGAAAAATTACATCTAAGTGAAGTTGATGAATTCAACTCACTTCTCATGTGTCTAATGACACTTCTTACAACTAATTTCTCTCTACCTATTCTCTATTCTTCTTCTGCTCTATTTGCCCCGACATTATCCAACATATTTATAGATGAATGTATACAAGTGTATGACTAGACAAAAGTATAAGTCAGCTAATGTACATATGTGTACATATCTTTGGTTTTCTGAAAATGTCCTTCCTTTATCCTTCTGATATTGTTCTCTTCTTGACTTTGTGACTTCATTTCTTCATAATCCTTCAATTGATGATTGTCATGCACCAACATTATAGTCCTGTGGCAAAGATGACAACAATCAGAACTCTCATAGCAATTGCTGCTTGCAAAGGTTGGGAGTTGTTGTTGGTGCATATCAAGCCTTCACACATTGGCTTGGAACATTGGAACTTTGGAAAATGGACTTGGAACCCTTGAAGGATATCTCTACATGAAGGATAAGGCATAGGAACTCATACTTATGAGTTATTACCTTTTACCCCTTGTAAAAGTCTTTATGACTTGGCATCTCATGTAATCACTTACCTACCTGATTAAGTCGTGGAAAAGAGAATAGTTTAGTGGAGAGAATATCTCCCTACTTTTAGAGGAGAGATTCTAGGGAGCCTTAGTTTGAATTTGAAATTCAAATGTTCACACAACTCATATAAAGTGAAGAAGAAAAAACTCGCGGTTAGCACAGTCATTTCAGCTCACTCCCCGAGGCATATTGTCATTGTAACTGAGTGTGTGTTAGTGCTACACCATAGCCTACACCACCACACCTCAATTAGCTATGCTTGTCATGCTATTGAGCTTGTACAATTTTTTCAATCAATAGATATATACACATTCATCATTTCTGGTTCTCTGTGTTATCTTCTCAAGTCTGTCAACTTCAACAGAGCATAACTCAAGATCTACTGAACCAAATCAAGAGTTCTATAGCTCATTGGAACCAGCTCAAGGTCTTCTACAAGCGTACAAACGCTCAGAAGATTTCATTCAGCCATTTGGGAGAAATCTGCTTCGAGGTGCACACTGGTCTGTGTCTGCAGAGTTCCTAAAAAATCCGGGGTAATTAGAATTTTGCTAAACTTATTTCTCAGTGCATAGTTTATCAATTTGAGTGATTCCACTTGTGATTGGTAGCTTGTTAAGTTACTTTAATACTCCCAAAAGGAATTGTTCCAATTTTAAGTGTGCTGGTCACACTGAGTGAAAGTCTGAGCAGGTATCACTACAGAAATAGAAAGTTTTTCTTGATCTTTGAAGTGCCAAGTTATCTGTTTTGGTTTGATCATTACCCAAACCATTTCCAAAGTACATATATGGTTTCTTTGTGTCATTTGGAAGCTAAGCAAGTGTACTAAGTATATCTAGAATCAAAAGAGGGTAGGTGTGAAGCAGGTTTTGCAGCATCAACTCATTTCTTGAGTGCATCCAACCATCACTCCCAACAGTGGTATCAGAGCAAAGAAGGTAAACATGGGTGATGGTTTCCCTTCCTTCATTGACAAATTAGACAGGAACAACTACCAAGCTTGGTCTCTAAGGATGAAGACCTATCTACAAGGGAGGAGCTTGTATGGATTCATATCAGGAGATGAGGAATTGCCCTCATTCAAGACTAGAGGCCTACCAACAAAGGATGAACATGAGAGGCTCAATCAATGGTGTGCAAAAGATGCTTTGGCAAGGTCATATCTCTTAAACTCTATTTCTGATTTCCTTCTACCACATATAAGGAATTGCAAAACTTCCCAAGAGACTTGGGAAACCTTGTCAACTTATTTTTCATCAAGCACAAGAGCCAGAAAGAATCAGCTATGGATTGAGTTTACAACTCTTAGGAAGCAATCAAAACAATGTGTCTCAGATTTTGTCACCAAAGTCAAAGACATTGCAGATCAACTTGCAAGTGTTGGAGAAGAGATTGAGGAAGAGCAAATAGTCAGAAAAGTGATCAATGGACTAAAGGCAGATGACAAGTGGGAGAGCTTTACCACAGCAATGGACTTATACATGGACATCCAAGCACCTGATCTAACAACTCTGATTGGACAACTCTTTACACATGAAGCAAAGATCACAAAGAATGGAGAGCAATCAAAAGGTAACAATCCCTCTGCCCTTTATACTGATAAGAAGGTAAAAGATAAAGGTAAAAGCAAGAAGGTTGATGAAGAAGGATCTACCTCCCAAGCAAACTATGCAGGGAGAGGCAGATCATCTAGAGGTAGGGGCAGAGGAGGTAAGTCAGGTAGGGGGAGACCCTACAATCAATCTCCATGCAATATCTGTGGCTTCTCTAACCATACCACAGATGAATGCTACAAAAACTACAAGAACCGAAGAGGAAGAGGTCACCAAAGAGGAGGATACTCTCAAGGCAGAGGCAGATTCAATCAATCTCAAGGCTACCATGGCTACAACAATAATTATAACAACAACTATAATCACAATGGCAACTATCAAGGTGGATACAGAAATAGGAAGGATTACAATAATTATGCAGAGGAGCAAGATGATTCCTTGTTGATCATGAACATGACATCTAAGTCAGGTATCAATGATGATCATTTGTTCTATATTGATTCAGGTTGCTCTAATCATGTAGCTGGAAATGTTGCCTTACTCTCTGATTTGGAAGAACCCAAAGGCAAGCATCAAGTGCAGACAGGTGATGACACTAAGCATTCAGTTGTTAAAGTAGGCAATGTCAAAACTAGTGATGTTAATCAAAATTTATTGAGCAGAGTGTTGTATGTTCCAACAATCACCAAGAATCTGATGAGTGTAGGTCAGATTGTGGAAAAAGGTCTACAGGTCAGGTTCACTCAACATGGTGCATATGTGGAGGATCCAAGACATGGATTCAGAAGGATAGCCAAGGGAGAAAAATCAGGTAGATTGTTTACATTTGAACTTGAAGACACTAAGAGTATTGCTTTATACAACTATAAAGATCAAACCCTATCAAAATTGGAGATTTGGCACAAGAGATTAGGTCACATTGGAGAGAGGACCTTAAAGCAAATAAGTAGGGATCAATGTGTTGGGAGTGATGGCTGGATGCACTCAGGAAATCAAGTTGGTGCTGCTAGACCTGCTTCACACCTGCCCTCCTTTGACTCCAGATATGCTTAGTAGACTCCTAGAGCTTTCAAATGATACCAAAATATGCTATATGTACTTTGGAAAAGGTTTGAGTAATGACTTGATCAAAACAGACTACTTTGTAAATCACAAGACTTGAAAACTTTCTATTTTGGTCTTGATACCTGCTCAGTGTTATGCTCAGTGTGACCAGCACACTTAAAATTGATCTAATTGCTTTTGAACATAATCAATAAGCTTAACAAGCTTTCATTTGCAAGTGGAATGAATGGAAATGATAAACCATACTCAGAGAAATCACTTTAGCAAAATAAGGTGTACCCCCGACTTTTTAGGAGACTTACAGTCACAGACCAGTGAGCACCTCGATTGGGATTTCTCTGTGATGGTAGATCCAATGGCCTTGAAACTTTGTAGGTGTATAGTAGACTTTGAGCTGAATCCAATGCACTTTGAATTATCCAGTTTGGTTTAGTAGATCTTGAGATATGCCTTGTTGACGTTGACAGAGTTGAAGATGTACACACAGAGAATAACAGAGATGATCAATATGAGTATATGTATTAAATCTATCAATTGTACATTCCCATTGGCATGATATGTAATGCCCAATGGTACTCAGAGGTGTAGGCTATGGTGTAGCTCACACACACTCAGAAATTCACTCAGAAATGTCTCGGGAAGAGTGTCACGCAACCCGCGACTTTTTCCTCATCTTTTATAAGAGTTGATTGGTCATATGATTTTGAATTCAAACTAATCTCCTAGAATCTTTCACCTAAAAGTTGATTGAGATATTCCCTCAATCAATCACCCACTCAATCAATTAGATTTTCCATGACTTTCTCAAGTAGGTGAGTTTACAAGAGTGGTTAAAGTCATATAGACTTTTACATGTGATAAATGGTAAGAACAATAAGGCTAGGTTCTTATGGTTCATTCTTCAAGTGATATCCTTATGAATTAACCCAAGCTAGGCTTCCAAGATCCAAGCTTTATGTAGAGTCTTCAAGGTTGATATCCAAGCCAAGTGTTAAGGCTTGAATTACACCAACAGCTCCCCCTCAAGCCAAACACTTTGGCTCAAGTCTTCTTCTCTAGTCTTCAATTATTTCCTGCAATCCAATCATGGATTTAAATTTGCATAGCTTGCTTCCATCCAGAGCTTTAGTAAGCAAATGTGCACATTGCATATTAGTAGACACATATGACAATTGAATATCTTTGCGAAGTAATTTCTCCCTCACATAGTGGTAATGAACCTCTATGTGTTTTGTCCTAGCATGATAAATTGGATTAGCTGCTAGGTGAAGAGAACTTGTGTTATCCCCAAAGATGATTGGTGGCCTTGTGTATAGACCCAATTCTGAATATAAAAGCTTCAACCATATGGCTTCTTGAGTGGCATTTGCTAGTCCTCTATATTCTGCCTCAGTAGATGATAGAGCCACTGTGGGTTGTTTCTTGGATGACCAAGAAATTGGTTTATCACCTGCAAAACATATGTAACCAGATGTGCTTCTCCTGTCATCCTTGCAACCTGCCCAATCTGTTGGTGCATTTTGCCCAAGCCTACATGCTTGATATGCTTGATATTATCCTCATTTGTAAGTCACATGAGTAGTCATGTGAACACCTCTTGTAAAAGAGTACATTTTATCTCTTGTAAATGGAAAAAGAAAAAAGTAAAAGGATGGCTTACTGTTGCAGAGCCAAAGAGCGCACAAAGCAGAGAAAAAGACGGGCCCCAAAATTTTTCCGATTTGGACCAGATATTTTTGTAACATATTCATTTCTGTAATATATTTCCCTTGTAAAGGCACTAGAGGAGTCCTCTAGATGCATTCCCATAGAAGAATAGAAGCTTATCCATGTAAAATAGTAGGAAATTAGCTCTTAGGGAATAAAGTGCCGGTCACTTGTGTGAAAGGACCATTTTTAGGGCACTAGTATATAAGTCAAATGTGACTCTTTGTAAAAGACTTTTTGCCATTGTGAGAATAGAGAGCACAGAAATTCGAATTTGTGTCTTCTTCCCTCTTCATCTTCTTCTTTGTGAGCTTGTATGCATGTGTATTGCTTGGAAAGAGTGCTTGTGAGTGTGATCTATCCTTGAGAGTGTTTCTTTGCTGTAGGAGAGGTGTGTGCGAGGTGTAGGAGGTGCTGAAGTGTAGGAAAGTATTCCCGCGACTCAGTATTTCTGTCATAACTTGAAGTAGGAGTGTCGGAATTGCGTGAAACCACTGCCATTGGCTGCGTCTTCTCGAGAGCTTCGAAACGCATATGCTATTCGCTATGTTTGGAGCTCGGAGCTAGGAGAAAAGTCCAAAATACTGACGGCTGCTGCACCAAGTATCGTTTCGTCTTGACCTACAGTTGAAGCTTGTTAGGATAAGTGTTTTTCTCATTTTCACTTTTGAGTAATACTTTTGCATTGACCATTACGCATTTGCATGTCTTCATACACTCGGCTAGGTTAGTATACTCTTCGGATTGATAAATTAAAAGCGTGTATCCCCACTATATGCACTTGTGAGGGGATTGAGGTATAGTCTCTTTCTCCGCAAGTCCCTAAGTTGAAGCTTAGGACAACACACTTTTTGGCGCCGTTGCCGGGGAGTGACGAATCAAACCGAGGCATTCGTGTGATGGTAAGTAGCTTTTTTGCTTTGAAGAACTTGGAGGAGCGGAAATCTTCTCTTCTTTGGTAAGTCATTTTCAACCGCACTTGCTACTTCTCATTCTTGGAGTGTGTGTAGTAAGTTGATAGATTAGGGGAGTGAGTAGAAGAAGTAAAATAGGAGTGAGTGGAGAGTAGAGTAGGCTTTAGGTTTGTTCAAGAATTTTCATTTTTCAGTAAGCTAGGAATTCCCAAGTATAAAAGCCAAAAAATTTTTTCATTTTCAAGTTACTTGTTGAACAAGTATCGTGGAGAGCTGCATCGAGTGTCGTGTGAGCCCAACGGTCGTTTTGAGGCAAGCAAGCAATAGGGGAGAGTTCTGTGCAAAGGAGTTGGACCAAGAGATCATGGGAGCTTCCAAGGTAAACTAAACCACCTCCTTGCTCAAAAATTTCAGCATTTCAACCTAGGAGAAGGAAAAAAACGACCTGCGCTGAGTGTCGTTTGGGCTTTCAGGGGGTTAAAAGTAGTTTGTTGATTGATACAGTGGGTAGGGGTAAGAGAGAGAACCTAGGAGAGAAAGGGGGAAACATCCAAACCTCAAAAAACAACACAAAAATTTGAAAAAAGGGTCAAGTATCGCTTTGCTCCTGCGGTCGAGTATCGTTTTACTCCTGCGGTTGAGTATCGCGATATTTCCCAGCGGTCGTCGATCGTTTTGAGAGATATCGTAGATCGTTTCAGATAGAGATCGTCTCGCTAGAGATCGTGTCAGGCAGCGGTCGTAGATCGTTTCAGATAGAGATCGTCTCGCTAGAGATCGTTTCAGGCAGCGGTCGCAGATCGTTTCAGATAGAGATCGTTTTGATCAAAGGTCGTTGGTCGTGTATCGTTTGCCAAGTATCGTGATCCAGAGATCGCGACACTTGTCAAAGGTCGGTATCGTTTCAGATAGGTATCGTCGATCGTTTCCAGTGAAGGTTGTAGATCGTTTCTATCTGAGTATCGTGTATCGTCTAGTGAGAGATCGTGTATCGTTTCAACGAAGTATCGCCGATCGTTTCTCTCAGAGATCGTCGGTCGTGTATCGCTTTTTGCCAGAGATCGTTTTGCTAGAGATCGTTTGGTCAAAGATCGTTTTCTAGCGATCGTGTTGATCAAGTATCGTTAGACCCAAGTGTCGATTTCCAGTGATCGTTTTGATGAAGTATCGTTTGTGAGCGGTCGTTTTGGGTCAGAGATCGTAGATCGTCTTGTGGAAAGGTCGTGTATCGTTCCCAGTCAGAGATCGTCTGGGGAAAGGTCGTTTTCCAGTGATCGTTTCACCCAAGTATCGTCTGTCAGCGATCGTTTTTTCAGAGGTCGTGAGAGTCAAGTATCGTGACTTGAAATTTTCTTTCAGTCACATTCCAGCCTAAGTTTTCCTAGACTTCTGAGCCATAACTTAGAACTCTAGAGACTAAAGGTGGACAAGATTTGATTAGAGCTCTTAAGTGAATGAACTTGAGATCAGGAAGAACCCTAGGAAGCCGAAGAAGTGTAATTTCTTCCGTAGGGAGTGTTGCCGAACCGAGTAACCGATCACACTATTCTGAGACCTCCAGTGAGTCAGAAGGAGAAATCCCCATGGCTTCCGAGGATATGCAAAACACTGTGCCCATGATTGGCCAGATGTCCATCATTGAGGGCGAATACAGAACTTCCTTAGAATATGTGAGCACTAACCACAATGAGATCCCTATCTATTTAGATGGTCTAAACAGATCAGTGGCCAGATTGAGGAAGGCTTCAGAGGCCTGCATAGTGCCAAGACCAGCAGTCAAATACATAGGAGGACTGTACATGGATAAACAAGACATTCAATACATGGTCACTGAACACCCAGAAATCATTAATGAGCGTGGTGAGGAAAATGACACTTCAAGTTTAAATAGACATGGAACTGAGGAACAAGTAACAACTCCTAGAGGTAAATCGACAATTACTAAACTTTGGAGAGGAGACTTAGTCCCCCAGGATGACACTCTAATAGATGTGTATTTGATCAATGGGATGGAGCACCTGCTCAGAACCCATTCCTCTATTTGGGACGCTGCTCCCAATCCAGTTACCATCTATGAGTTACAAGATCCTGAATTCCCCACCATCATTACATATTTGGACAAAGACCACAGAAGATATTGGCCAGTCACTGAATTAGAGAGAGCTGAGCTGAAATATCAGAACATTCCAGTGTTCCCCCCAAGGGACCAAGCAACCACTTCACGGAACCCACATGGAACTTCTCAGTATGACTCAAGTCAACATTCGGGACAAACACAACAAACTCAACAAACCCAGATCCCCATCAGACCTCATGTGCAATTTGCAATACCTGCCACTAATCCTAATTACCGGCCACAACCAGCTATGGACCCAAGACAAGGAGTTCGTGCTCCAGTCAGACCACAGGTAGTACGAGGACCAGGCATACCAATAGGAAGACCAAATTACCCTGTAATGCCGAGACAACCTGAAGTAGGAAGGAGACTAAGACCGATTCAAGTGGCCAAATGCATGAGAAATCATTATGATGGCTCGAGTGAACCCTATAATCATATAGCAGAATTTAAACAAGTAGTTAGAGCTGAGCAGGTAGATGACTTCATGATTCAATATGAATCCTTTGGCCTCACCTTGTCAGACACAGCCCTGGCCTGGTTTCAGCCATTGGATCCAAATACCTTTCAGAACATGGATCAAGTGTATCAAGAAATGATTGAAGAATTTACCAAGTCTGGAATTAAGAACAATTCTTCGTCATTAATACACAGCTTCAAGCAAGCTCCAACTGAGTCAGTCAGATTGGCTGCCAGGAGATTCAAGCAGTATGTGGATAGATGCCCCGTAGAGGAGAGACCAACACAAAACAAGATGGTATCATTGTTCTTAGAAGGACTATTGAACGGAACCTTGAGGTCATTAGTGTACGTGAAGAGAGTTCAAACTCTGCAAGAGTGTATGAAGGAATGTATAGACCTAGAGGATAACCTTGCAGGAGACTTGAAAATACCCCAAGGAAGTGTGAAAAGTGAAGAGTCATCAAATAGCACATCGAACCCTAAAAACAACATTGAGGAAATTGCTGACTTGCTAGCAAAAAAACTGAATATGCAAGGACAGAGGAATTATCCCACCAATCCTATGAGAATGCCTATGCTTAGAAGATGTACGCAGTGCGGAGGAGATCATCCTTCTCACTTGTGTACTAGGGGAGTAGTCCCACCACCTGCCTATGCTCCTCATAGACCCTCGGTTCCCGGGCCACTACAGTATTGCAGCATAGAGCAGAGATACACAAATCATAACACTGAGAACTGCCCTTACAATAGGCAAACCAGACCCACCCAGCCTTATGTGAGACCATATGGATATCCGCAGAACCAGCAAGGAGGAGAAGCCTTCAGATATCCATCATATCAGCCGCAGGCACCCATGCCACGACCATACGCATACCAGGGATATACACAGCCTCAACCAGTGCTAGGACAACAACCGCCCCACCCTCAGAACGTTGTCCCAGTTAAGATAGCGCAGCCAGAGGAAAACTTAGAAAGGGCCATAGTGCCGGCAACGCCTTTGACTAGCAGTGAACCATATGACTCATTTTACGAACCTAGTCAAGGAGCATACCCAGGTTATGAAAGCTCAACAATGGAATATGGGCAACAATACGACCCATATGCTTATGGCATGGAGACACCAGAGAATGCATACAACTACGAGCAAGATTATGTATCATTAATGTATACAGCTCCTAGAGCAACCATGCCACCTCGACCAATGAATAGACCACCTGTACCTAGAGGACCATGCTACAGATGTGGAGGTGACCATTATATCAGAGAATGTACATTACCGAACCCACCACCACCACAACGAATTTGGGAAGGATACTGTAGCGATTGTGGAAAGGAACATCTTTTCAGAGATTGTCCTAAGAACCCAAACAAAGTCACATCTAACGTACAGATTAACGTGATAGAGGTAATTGAATCGTCGGGGAGTGATAAAGAGTACACTATACCTTTAAAAGCCATAACGAGAGCAAAGACTAGAGAAAACCCTGATAAAACCGAAGAAAATAACCAAAGTGACAAAGAGGGAAATACACCCATCCCTCACAGAGTAGAAGACTCAGAGGAACCAGAAAAAAGTATCATCAGTAAACGATCCCAAAAATGGAAGCAAAGGAGAGACAGGATAAAAGAAAAAAAGTTAGTGCAAAAGAAGGAAAAGGAAAAGAGTGAACAGAAATCAACAGAGGAATCACAAGCGGAAGAAGACAATAAAAAGGAGAATAAAAAGGAGGAGGTAGAATCGGTATTAGCAGACCCAATGCCTGAAGATTTAGCAATGTGGATTCAGGCATACAAAGAGAGAATTAAAGCCGGACCTACCATAGAACAACATGAGAGAGAATACCCGAGAGGTGACCTAGAGAAAGAAAGATTGGAAATCTGCAGAAAATTGATAGAAGTTGCCCAACAAACATTAGAAAAACCCACATCACCATTACCAAACAACCGAATGTGCGAAGAAAGATTCCAAGAGTGTCTAAATAATCAGAAAAAGCCTAACGTAAATAGACCTCTGGATAATGAAATTGGTGTTGAAAGAAAGGAAGGATCCATAGTCCCGGAAACAGAAGGAGACTGGACTAAGGATTTATGGGCGAGAGTTCAAGAGGACAAGTGGAAAAAAGTAGAGGGAATGGAACCGCCCTTTGAAGAACTGAAAGCAGAAAACGAAATGGAAGATTCAATACCTGAACTTAATTCAGAAGAAATTTTTCCAATGGATGCAAGTGACAAAGAAGCCGAAGACGATGTAAAGGAGCTACCTAATTACACCGGGGAATACGAGCACAACTCAGAATTGTATCGCATTCCATCAATACAAAGACGGGAAACGAATCCATCAGTTCAAACATCGGAAATCATACAACGCCTTAGGGAAGTGAAAATCCCATGTACCTTAACATTCGAAGAATTGCTAAAGGTAAAACCACATCTAAAGGAAAAATTGATCAATCAGTGGGAAGTCGAGGAGGCAAAGAAGGAGGTAGATGACGAAGTGAAAACGGTGAGAGTTCCAGTGGATAAAGTAGGAGACTTTAGTGAAGGAGATGAAGGAAATACATGTCTACCAATCACTTACAAGGGTTACACGACCAAAGCCATATTAGATTCAGGAGCTGGTGTAGGCATTGCTACCAAAGAAATTTGGGAGAAATGGGGAAAACCAGCATTGAGACCAACACGTATGAAAATTCAGATGGCCGATGGACATACAGAAAGACCCTTAGGACTGTTGGAACGAGTAGTCTTCACTACGTGCGGAGTGGAATTCGAGCATACCTTAGCAATTTGTCACTTTGAAAGGCCGAGCAACTATGAGATGATCTTGGGAAGGCCATTCATGAGACAGTTAAAGGTAGTACAAGATTGGGGAAAGGATGCAGTGTACCTACAACACGCAGGAGTCACCACTAGGATCAACCTACATACGTACGCATATCAAGATGTACCACCTCTGCAATGGAATCAAATCCATAAAGAGGAAGACGATCAATCGATTCATAGTGCAGGTTCTAGTGACCAATCCTGGATGAACGAGGACACTCATCTATGGATATGCCAAGCTGCTAAAAAGGAAGAAGAGAGAAGAAAAAGTTGGCAGCAGAAACAAGGTGTAGTGAGATCGGTACAAGATCCAGCTTATATGCCACAAGTATTTCCAGACGAAGAATTCGAACCTCATGGTTGGATGGAAATCTTAGCCACCCTCGATGTTTGTGTAAACGAAGAAGTGGTAACTATGAACGAATGTATTGACGAGGAGGGTTATGACATTAGCCTGTATATGGTAGTCCTTCAGGAGGCAGAAGAAGGAGAAGTATTTGAGCAAAACTGGAAGGAGGACTACGAGAGCATTGAAATGGAACAAGAACCCATGGATTTAGGAATTAGTACCACCAACATGGACTTCACTGCCAATGAACAACATGAGGATCTCGCACAAAAGGAAAAATTAGAAGTTGAAAGGGAGTTAGAAGATGGAGATAATAAGCTTCAAGACCAATTTGAGGTACCAGCTCATTTCAAAAAATATGAAATAGAAGAGAGGAAGATTGCTATTCAAATGCCTAAAAGAGAGGCACAACCGGGAATAGCATATGATAATAAAGAGCAGACCAAGAAAATAGTGGTAACCATGGAAGGAGGAGAGGAACGATGTACTTTCATAGGACAGGATGTCTCAGAGGAAGAGGAGCAAGAGCTAATTCGACTCATAAGAGAATACCGGGATGTCTTTGCTTGGACTTATAAGGATTTAAAAGGAGTAGATCCATCTATATGTGCGCATAGAATTCCCATGACTTCCGAGGCCAAACCTTCCAAACAGAGACCTTATACTTATAATGATGTATATTCAGCCAAGATAAAAGAAGAAATAGATAAGTTGTTAGACGCTGGATTCATCTACGAAATTGAGCACACGGAATGGGTATCACCCTTGGTAGTTGTACCAAAGAAAAATGGGAAGTTAAGAGTGTGCATCAATTTGAAAAAAGTGAACTCCGCCACCATAAGGGATAGCTATCCCTTACCGATCACTGACCATCTCTTGGAAAGGGTAGCAGGGAAGGAAGTTTATAGTTTTTTGGATGGCTTTTCAGGGTATAATCAGGTAGCCATTGCTCCTGAGGACCAACATAAGACTGCATTTGCAACTGAATGGGGAGTATACGCCTTTAGAGTCATGCCTTTTGGTTTAACGAATGCCCCAGCTACGTTCCAAAGACTGATGTGTCATGTGTTCAAGGAATTTTTGCGAAAGAGCATGGAGGTATACGTGGATGATCTGTGTACATATTCAGCTATACGATCAGAGCACATCCCTGAACTAGAAAAGATTTTTGCCAAATGTCGACAGTATCGAGTATGCCTCAATCCAGAAAAATGTGTCTTCATGGTGCGACAAGGGAAAATCTTAGGACATATTGTTTCTAAGAATGGAATTTCCACGGATGAAGACAAAATCAAAGTCATTTTGGATTTACCGAGACCGAAAACTGCTAAAGAAGTTCAAGCATTTATGGGACATTGTGGTTACTATCGAAGATTCATACATATGTATGCCGTAATTGCTAGACCTCTTTATGCATTATTAACTCAATTCAATTGGACCGAAGAATGCGAAAAAGCTTTTAATGAGTTGAAGAATCGATTGAGTTCAGCACCCATTCTTCGAGTCCCCAACTGGAATAAACCGTTTCATATTCATGTTGATGCTTCCAAGTTTGCCATTGGTTGCATCTTAGCTCAACCAGCGGATACAGGTAAATTAGACCACCCGATAGCCTATGCCAGTAGACAGTTAAATCAAGCTGAACGTAATTATACTACTACGGAGAGAGAAGGCCTAGGAATGGTTTATGCCGTCAAGAAGTTTAGACATTACTTATTGGCAAACAAATTCAAATTTTTCATTGATCATCAAGCTCTATTGTACTTAGTCAACAAGCCTTGCAATACAGGACGTCTAGTACGATGGTTTTTATTGCTAATGGAATTTGATTTTGAAGTAATAGTCAAGAAAGGAAACACACACATAAGGGCAGATCATTTATCTCGCATGACCCATGGTGAACCACCTATAGGAGTTCCTGATGATCTGCCAGACACTTATCTCTTTAACCTGGAAGTATGTCCTCAGTGGGCAGAAAAGTTGATCCCGATACTCACACATGGACCTAAAGATGGGATCACGCCAAACCGAAAGCAAGATCTATGGAAGACTAAGAACCTTCACATTATTGCTGGAAGTTTATACCACCAGGATTCAAGTGGATTACTGATGAGATGCGTGGAAGAAGGGGAACAAGAAATGTGGCTTCAGAAAGCACACATAAACCAATGGAACACTCATTTGAATGCAAATGGAACATGGCAAACACTCAAGAGATTCGGCATATATTGGCCAACCATGCAACGAGATGCACATCATTATGTGTCAAACTGTCAAACCTGTCAAGAACAAATCCCAGGAGAGAACTCTACGTTATGCTATTCTACGATAGCACCAAGGTGGAGCATGCCTTTAGTAAAGTTCTTGAAAACTCGAGAGTACCCTGACGGAGCTACCCTAGCAAGAAAACGTGCTCTTGAAGAACAGAGCAAAGATTACGTCATCCTAGGAAAACAACTCTTTAAACGCGGAAAGGATAACCAACTAAGATTGTGCATTCATGAGAATGAATATCTCTCAGTATTAGAAATGGCACACGCAGGAGCTGCGGGAGGACATTTCTCAGCAGATAGAACGGTCAAGATGATTCTCTTTGCAGGCCTGTGGTGGCCAACTCTACACATGGACGCAGAGACATACGTGAGAAGCTGTGAAACATGTCAAAGAGCAAAATATCCTATTAGAAGAGATGACATGCCTTTAAGACCCATGGTTTGTGCAAGAGCATTTACCAAATGGGGAATTGACTTCATAGGACCTATCAATCCACCTGCGAAAGGATCACATGCGGAATACATCATAGTAGCCACTGATTACTTGACTAAGTGGGTAGAAGCAAAAGCCACTAGAAAGAATGATGCTCAAACTACAGCAAAATTTCTCTTTGAGCACATATTCACACGCTTTGGACTACCGATCGAGATAGTGAGTGATCGAGGAACTCATTTCTTAAACGAAGTCATTGAATCGTTAATGAATGAATTCTTAGTGATTCATAAAAAGTAAGCCCCATACCACCCTCAAGCTAATGGGCAAGCTGAGAGTTCCAACAAAGTACTTTGTACGGTATTGACAAAGATTGTCAATAATGGAAGGTCAGATTGGGACAAACAATTGCATCACGCAATTTGGGCCTTCCGCGTGGCATATAAATCGGCTATTGGAACTACACCTTTCAATTTAGTGTATGGGCAAAATGCAATTTTGCCAATTGATTTCTTAGTACCTACATTAAAAGTAGCCCAGCAATATGAGTGGAACGGTCATGAATTGTCTCAGCAATTAGATCAAATAGAAAAGCTGCATGAGACTAGATTGCAAGCAGTAGCAGGCATCTATGCCGCTAAACGGAGACAAAAGGCATATTATGATGCACATATAAAAGACAAGGGACTGAAAGAAGGCGATTTAGTCCTAGTATATACACTCAAACAGCATGCAAAGAAACTACAAAAACGTGGATATGGACCTATGATCATAAATCGAATCTCCACTAGCGGTGCAGTCAATCTCGCCACACTAGACGGAGATATTCTTCCCAACTACATCAGTGGTTGCAGAGTGAAAAGATTTATGGAGCCTCTAACGGATCAAATGTTAGCACGACTCTTAGGAGCTCAGAGTAGAAAAAAGGAAGAAGAACGCATACGAGAAGAAGCTAGACAGGAAGCCCTAGAACGTATCAGAAAACGGAAAGAGTGGATGAGAGAAAGAGACGAGAGATATCGAGTAGGAGAAGAACTCATCCCTATGGCTAATTTTAGAGCCACAGAGAACTCTGGACAACAAAGAAGACAACCTTATTTGAATCTGGGGGCAGGACGAAAAGAGTACCACTTAGTGGATGCTCTTATAGACACAGGAGCAGCAATAAGTTGCATTAGATTCTCTTTGTCTCAGAAACTTAAAGAGGAGTTACGCCCATCGAAGGCACAGCTAATTGGAATAGGAGGAAAAGTTACTCAATGCATAGGTGAGATCACTCTACCTTTACATATGGGGAACAACACAATGGAACAGAGACTTTTAGTATGTCAGGACCAAGATCTGCTTGAAGATGTGGTGCTAGGCCAAGATTGGATATATGAATATGAGGTAACCATTCAATTGGCTTTAGGATACATCTCGGCCAGAATAGGACCTCGTGAAGTATATAGTTTGCTAGACGAACGACCACCCAAAGCTGCTATTATAGAGCCAGAAGTTCATCCTAATGAACAAAGTCATGATTGTAAGTTCACTAGCAATATAGGAACCCCATCGTCAAGTACTTCATGTGAAAATACTGTGAGTCCTGTGTGCACTCCACCCTTGAGTTTAGAGAGTCACAAGAGTGCACAAGAACATGAAATCAAGCACAGAGAACCACAAAGTCCAAGAAAAAATATTCCTCTGCAAAACGTGAAGTCTACAACCGTGAAAGTGTACCCCATTCCACATTCTATACTAGCTTGGATAAGAAAGGACCAAAAGAAGGCCTATCTCCAGCAACAGAAACGTCATCGACAGCAGCATGAGCAATCGAATAAGAAGACAAAGAATTTCGAACACTTTCAGCAACCACGACTCAAGAGCATATGGATCCCAAAGAAACTGATAACTGCACAACCTGATCGAACAAAAATATGGATCCCAAAGTCAAGTACTCCAAGGACAACCATCCCAAGCAAGGAGCAACATCGGAAGGGCTATCATACTCAACAGGGTCAACAGGCACATCAAACGAGAAAGAGGACATATTGGAGGAAGAAGGAATCTCCAAATGCAATACAAACTGACTTGAGATTCCCAAAACAGAATCAGAAGACATACAGCCGAAAACGAACAGCATTCATCAAGAAGGTGGAGAATACAGTACGTCGCACCCAAGTGAAGCAAATATGGGTGCCGAAAGACAAGACAAGCTGCATATATCAAGCAACTACTTCCAATTGCACACATGAGGAGTTGCCAAGATCCAAAGTATGCATGATAGGGCCACATTACAGGGCCAAGCATTCGGCACGTCCTTCTTCTACTTTCGGATAGTAGCGCACATTTTCCCTTTGGAAATAGGAGAGCACTTGTACATACTTAAAAAATGACTCCAAAAAAAAAAAAAAAAATTTCACTAACCGCTTCGGCTATGTACTAACTTTTATGTTTTCTTTCAGCAAAAAAAAATATATAAAAATACATGAAAAATTCAGGTATTACCTTTCTCACACCCACGGGAAAGGGACGACACCATGCACTCGGAGCAACATCGAATTAATAATCAACATATGGAGGAGGATTTCTGAAAAAAAATATGGATACTAATACATCCTCTATATTGAGTGCAGATGACATCTTCTGACTCAGAAGCTACACAGCAGGAAGAGGAACTACTTCTTCCATTGGGGTCAATAACCAAGGTCAGAGGACATTGGTTTCGAGATGACCAACCTATCTCGGAACTTCTATTCATGGCCACCATCAAGATTATGGACAGGGACCACTATTTCCCTATTATGTCACAGGATTTCAAGACCATAATACAAGGGTTACCACATATCGAAGAAGTATGGACTCAAGCTGGCATTCAAGCATTTTTGAAGATACCTATATGTGTACCCGACTTCCAAAGATGTACACAAGTAATGAATACTATGCAGCCGGCTGCTACAAAGATTTCGGTTCCAGAAGCAAAGGTTTTGGACAAGGTGGGCAAGTGGAAGACCATTCAATTCACTCATGAATTGATCAATAAGACCTTTGGATGGAATCAAGAAGGCATTACCAATGTCAAAGAGGAATGCCACGACCCCAAGAAAAGATCATTCCTGGAGATTAACAGAGTGGATATTGAAGATGCAGTACGTTTGGTACACCAACACTTCTGTTTTCCTGGCATGAACAGATACACTGCACCTCAGAAAATTGTAGTACAACTCCTATCGCATGCCATGAGACAGATAGGAAACAAAGTGAATCTCACAGGCTACGTACAAGAGCGATTGTTTGAAGCTCAGAAGAAATGGGGGCAAAAGAAGTTCCTGAACGGTGGTTCAGCTTTGACCTTATTGATATATGAAGCCCTAGACATGAGACACTGCATAAGAGAGATGCCAACAGCAGAAGGACTAGCAAGGTATGCAAAATCCGCTTCTGTCCCTAAGAAAAAGAAAGCAGCAGTTGTAGTGGAAGAGGCCGGAACCAGCACACAGAAGCCCATGAGGGGTACAAAACGCTTGCGAGAAGAAGAAGCCCAAGTAACACCTCAGTCCAAGAGAACGCATCTCTTGCCTAAGGTCACGACGGCTCAAATGCCGATTTCAAAAAGAGACTTGTCTGCTGCCCTCGAGCAAACACACCAGTATATGCAAGGGCAGGTAAATCTAAATGTCCAAGGACATCAGTATAGACAAGCGAGTCAAAGTCAGCAAAAACAGAGTACAGAAACACCTCCAAAGCAACCTGGAAGATACCAAGAATTGGGCATTGATGACTCAAGTACAAATACGGAATCCAGTCCTGAGAAAGACACGCTAGATACTGATATCAGGACAGAAACCTATGAAGAGGAAGGACCGGAACTCAATCAAATGGAAGTGACACCGGACAGCCAGAAGGAAAAAGAAAAGAAGGATGATGCTCAGGAACAGGAGCATGTCATTCAATTGAATGACACCACCAAAGTAAGCATCAAGGAAGACACAACTACTGGGGTCACACACGTCAAAATACCTATTAAAGAGGAAGAACAAACCCCAGTGAGTACGGAAATGGGAGAGGTCCCACAAAAAGAACAAACAATAATAGAGGTGCCTGATGACACACCTCGAGGACAAGATGAAAACATGGGGGCTGAGCCAAGGATCCAGCTTCAAATCAGGCAGCCCCATGATACCACTTTACACATTGCTCAAGGCAAAGACGTGACTACCGGAGAAGAACCTTCCATACCGAAAACTTGGCTCAATGTGGATGTAACTCAACTAAAACCGGTGGTAAAACAAATGATCCAGACAGCCATGGATACTCAGCAGCAAATGATGGACATAGATGCAGATTATGACAAAGCCATGCAAGAAAAGAATCAGTTTCAACTCATGAGTGAACAGTTATCGGCACAGCTAATTGCAGCACAAAAAGAAGTGGCGAACAAAAATACTGAAGTGCTAGCAATTAAGACACAATATGACGAATCCATTGCCCAAAATCAAAAGCTGCTTACACAACTAGAAGAGTTGCAACAATTACACAAAGCAAGCGAGGCTGAGAAAGAAAAAATGAGGATGCGAAGCGTACTATTAGAGCAACAACTCAAGCTATATCTCGAAGAGAACGACAGCCTGCGCGATAGGAATAAAGAATTGATGAAATCTTTATTATATGATCAACCACTGATACAACAAGGCCCCGCAGAAACTAAAGAACAGGAATTAAAAGACCAGATAGCAGAGTATGCTGAGTGGCTACGACAAGCTAAAGAAGTACAAGAAGAGGCAGAACATAAGCACAATCAGGAAATCAGTGAGCTCAAAAAGCAGCTGAATTCAGCACAGGCCAAATTGGTACAGAGCTACAGTGAAAACATGGATCACGTAGCTGACATAGGTAAGGAGCTCCTAGCCACCAAAGAAAAACTCAGTGAAGCCATGCAAAAGGTAAAAGAAAAAGAAGAATGCATTGAAGAGCTACAGAATCAGCAGAAAGGTAAAGAACCGATCGGGACATCAGTAGTGCCAGAAAAAGAACATCCTACTGACGAGGTAGAGGTAAGCCCTCTATCTCAACCGATCTATCATTCTCCAATGCATGAGCAGATGGCGGATATGCATGATGATCATCCAATGCCATACACTGCAGAAATAAGTCAGAAGGAACGGGCACTAGTGGTGTCCCGAATGACGGAAAATTTTGAGAATGAAGTCATCAAGGTCATGAAGGAAGCAAAAATCAAAGGTAAAGACTTGGAAAAGATCATAAAGCCTTTCAACATTCCCTATGGACTGCTGAAAGAGAAAACAAGGCAATATATAAAGAAGGTTACACACAAAAGTCCAGATGAGCAGCTCAACTTCAAGAACGACACATTCATGTACACTCAAGCAGAGTTCGAAGCTGCACAGCCGGTGTGGAGGAGAAAGTTTTTGGAGAAACATCCCACACTACGGGTGCACTGGGAGGCCGCACCTTATTTATTACAGGTAAACCCTTCGTTTTGTCCAATACCACGCAGAAGGGTGGCAACAGACTTTTTGGCTTTACAACGCAGCAGCAATATTAATAAACAGTGGCTCAACTATCCGATGTTACCTAGCCCGCCGCATAATTATTTGCCAACCGAGGATTACATGATCAAAACAATAGAATTTTGGCTACAAAACTATGCGACAGTACCAGATTTAGCAGTTAAAATGACAAATAAAATACTTAGTATGCTACTTACAGTTTTGAAAGTCTTCAAACATGCGGCATATACATTTCTGAACTTCATTGGCATTAATCAAGGCACAGATATACTTATCTTCGATCTATCAGTAATGCCGAGCCGCCCCACAATAATGGCATATTATTCTAGACTCATGTTTTTGCCAAGTCCATACATGCAAATATTTGAAGAAGCATTTTTTACAGGATTTTTTGAAATAGATTCAGAGGTATTTTTAAAGATGTCATCAAATCTGAATGCCAGACTTGTGGCATATGAATTAAGATTCTTCGCAGATCATAGACAACCGCCAAACGATGGAGTCAAAGCGGAACAATGGAAACAGATCATGATACGTGAAGCTAATCTGCTAAACGATACAGAGCAACAAGTATACAGAACATATGCCCGGCGCTTATCAAAGCCTGTCGGGGACGACAGAGTTCAGGAGGGGGGCAGTGTTGAGGGCGAGACGAGTAAGAAGAGGAAAAAGAGAAAGCAACGAAAGAAACAGCTTCACTAAAAGGCAAATTTGAAGATCAGACAAATGTAAAGATACATCTCTGCAGGAAGCCCCGCAGGGGCGCAACACCCATCTCTGCACAGAGCCCCGCAGGGGCACGCACCAGGCTACAAAGCTTAACCCCAGGGTCCAGAGGAGTGGATTTTTCAAACATCAGAGTAGGACCAAAAGTTAGAAAGGGGTAGAGGCTGAAAAGTTGAAGAGGGTGACTAAGAATAGCACATTCCTAGTCACTGGTGGCGTGCGTGGCAACCCAAGTCAACAGGCAAGGCGACTACATCAGGCTCTCGAGTAGTAGAGCTTGAATCAAGAAGGCCATCGAATCTGCATGTCTGTTTAACTGCAGACAATACTGACCACAGGGCGCGTGCGCGAAGCAAAGTCTGTCAAAGGAAGCGAAGTCTGTCAAGGGACGACAGAGGCGAAGAGGGGGAGAGTGTTGCAGAGCCAAAGAGCGCACAAAGCAGAGAAAAAGACGGGCCCCAAAATTTTTCCGATTTGGACCAGATATTTTTGTAACATATTCATTTCTGTAATATATTTCCCTTGTAAAGGCACTAGAGGAGTCCTCTAGATGCATTCCCATAGAAGAATAGAAGCTTATCCATGTAAAATAGTAGGAAATTAGCTCTTAGGGAATAAAGTGCCGGTCACTTGTGTGAAAGGACCATTTTTAGGGCACTAGTATATAAGTCAAATGTGACTCTTTGTAAAAGACTTTTTGCCATTGTGAGAATAGAGAGCACAGAAATTCGAATTTGTGTCTTCTTCCCTCTTCATCTTCTTCTTTGTGAGCTTGTATGCATGTGTATTGCTTGGAAAGAGTGCTTGTGAGTGTGATCTATCCTTGAGAGTGTTTCTTTGCTGTAGGAGAGGTGTGTGCGAGGTGTAGGAGGTGCTGAAGTGTAGGAAAGTATTCCCGCGACTCAGTATTTCTGTCATAACTTGAAGTAGGAGTGTTGGAATTGCGTGAAACCACTGCCATTGGATGCGTCTTCTCGAGAGCTTCGAAACGCATATGCTATTCGCTATGTTTGGAGCTCGGAGCTAGGAGAAAAGTCCAAAATACTGACGGCTGCTGCACCAAGTATCGTTTCGTCTTGACCTACAGTTGAAGCTTGTTAGGATAAGTGTTTTTCTCATTTTCACTTTTGAGTAATACTTTTGCATTGACCATTACGCATTTGCATGTCTTCATACACTCGGCTAGGTTAGTATACTCTTCGGATTGATAAATTAAAAGCGTGTATCCCCACTATATGCACTTGTGAGGGGATTGAGGTATAGTCTCTTTCTCCGCAAGTCCCTAAGTTGAAGCTTAGGACAACACTTACCTCATCCATGATGTAAAAGCAAATTCGTGGCTCCAACTACCAAAATCACGAATTTTTGAGCTGAGGGAATCTCTCCTAACTTTGGGGATCACTTTTAGGTGGAGCCATTCGAATTCGAATTCAAAACTCCCTCCAAGAATAGCTATAAAAGGAGCAAGAAGGAAGAGGCGATTAGCAAGCCTTGTACGTGACCACTTCATGTCATTTTGTAGAGATTGAAGAGCTTACTCCATAGCTCTATCATTCTACTCCCATTGTGCAAAGATTCATTGCCAATGTGGTTGTAATCATATGTGAATCTATACATTTATTATCATCTACCTCTCTGTTTTGTTCTCTGCTATACTCACTCAGAGCAGTAACTTCAGAAGGTCATATCTTGAGTATTACTGAACCTTTTTCAGTGTTTTAAAGTGCGTTGGATAGCTCTCACTGTCTAGTTTCTACCTATAAATTTTCAAGGTCATTGGATTTATACTTTTGGAGATATCTGCATTTTACTGCTTACTGGTCTATCTCTGCAGAGCCCCGAGAATTGTGGGAATGTTCCAGAACTTGATGAAACTTGTTCTCAGTGCTCAGTCCATCATTTGAAGTGTTTTAACTTGGAATAGGAAGCTTGCTAAGTCTATTTGCTCTGCCCAAAAGGAATTTTTCTAATTCCTTCCAGGTTGAGAGCACTGTTCATTTTTTCCAGCAGGTGTATGTCCAAAAATAGCAAGTTTTGGGAGCTAGTCATTTCGCAACTTGTCGGTCTTGACTTAAACTTTTGGGATACATGTTCCAAAGTACTTGGCTGATATTTTGGTGGATTTAGGAAGCTTAAAGGGTCTACTAATCAACTCTGAAGTCTCAGTTGGCTGGTGTGAAGCTGGTTGTAGCGGCACCTACTCATCTTTGGATTGCATCCACCATCTCTCTTCACAGTGGTATCAGAGCATAGTCAAGCAACATGGGAGATGGATTTCCATCAACAATTGACAAATTGGATCGAAACAACTACCCGGCATGGTCTCTAAGGATGGAGGCTTACCTTCAAGGGAGGAATCTATATGGATTCATATCCGGAGATGAAGCAATGCCAACCATGAGGAACAAAGGGCAACCATCACATGAAGAAGTGGAAGGACTTTCGAATTGGTGTTCGAAGGATGCACTTGCAAGGTCCTATATTCTAAACTCAATCTCTGATTTTCTTTTACCTCATGTCAAGGGATGCAAGACATCAAGAGAAACCTGGAATGCACTTGCTTCTTTCTTCTCTTCCAACACTCGAGCAAGGAAGAACCAATTGTGGATGGAGTTCACAACAATGAAGAAAAGCCCGAAGCAAAATGTGACTGATTATGTCACAAAGATGAAGGAGATTTCCGACCAACTTGGAAGCATTGGAGAGGTAATTGAAGAGGAGCAAATCATAAGACAAATCATGAATGGAATCAAAGCAGACGACAAGTGGGAGTCATTCACAACAGCCATGGATTTATACATGGATATGCATGTACCCGACCTCAACACACTCATGGGCCAACTCTTCACTCATGAAGCAAAGATTAGCAAAGGTGGTGAGTCCTCAAGAGGTAATCAAACTTCTGCCTTATATTCTGATAAAGCTAAGGTCAAGGACAAGTCAAAGAATAGAAAGAATGAAGATGAAGGAAGCTCTTTCCAAGCAAACTTTGCAGGTAGAGGATGAGCTAGAGGAAGAGGCAGAAGTGGAAAGCAAGGCAGGGGGAGATTCCAATCATCTCAACCTTGCAACATATGTGGCTTATCTAACCATACTACTGAAGAATGTTTCAAGAACCCGAGGAACTCAAGAGGAAGAGGATTCAATAGAGGTGGCTATGGATCAAATAGAGGCAGGTACAATGGAGGCTACAACAACAACTACTACAACAACAATTACAACAACAACAACAACTATCAAAGTGGCCATAGAGGAAGAAGAGATTACAATAACTATGCAGAGGACCAAAGTCAAGAAGATTCATTATTGATTATGAATCTATCAACGAAGAAGGGTAAGGATGATGATCACATATTTTACATTGATTCGGGATGCTCGAACCATGTAGCAGGAAATGTGGCTTTACTTTCTGATTTGGAAGATCCTCATAACAAGCATGAAGTGCAGACAGGAGATGACACAAAGCACTCAGTGGAGAAGATAGGTAATGTGAAGACATCAGATGGGAATATGAACCTCTTAAGCAAAGTCTTGTATGTCCCTACAATTACCAAAAATTTAATAAGTGTTGGACAGATTGTTGAAAAAGGATTGCAGGTTAGATTCAATCGATTTGGAGCATATGTTGAAGACCCAAGGCAAGGCTTTCGAAGGATTGCCAAAGGAGAAAAGACAGGAAGGCTTTTCATTTTTGAAGTGGAAGATACAAAGAACATAGCTTTGTTTAGCTATGGATCTCAAACTCTAACAGAGTTGGAGATATGGCACAAAAGGCTTGCTCACATTGGTGAGAGGACACTCAAACAGATTTGCAGGGACCAAAGTGTACTTGGTTTGCCTAATATCACAAGGCAACACATGATTTATAAGTGTGAAGCTTGTCAACTCGGCAAGGCTCATAGACAACCTTTCAATAAGAAAGGATATATGTATCAAAATCCTTTGGATCTAGTGCACACGGATGTGTGGGGTCCAAGTAAGGAGCCATCTATATCAGGCTCAAGATATTATGTGTCTTTCATAGATGATTGTAGTAGGTGGACCATTCTGTTTTTCATGAAGCACAAGGATGAAGTGTTTAATTGCTTTAAGAAGTATATTGCTCTTGTTGAAAACCAAACAGGTAGGACTTTGAAACGACTCAGATCAGATGGTGGAGGAGAATACTTCTCTTTTGAATTTGATGCCTTCTTGCATGAAAGAGGCATTAAAAGGGAAGTGACTACAAGGTATACACCCGAACTCAATGGTGTAGCAGAGAGGAGGAACAGAGCTATTGTCGAAGCTGCAAGGTCCATGCTCAATGAAAAGGGATTGCCGAACTACCTATGGGCAGAGGCTGTGTCGACAGCCACATATCTCATAAATAGACTTCCATCTAAGTCACTAGATGGAACCACTCCATATGAAGTGTGGAATGGAAGAAGACCTAGTCTAGAGCATTGTAAAATCTTTGGATGCTTAGCCTATGCTCACATTCCTTCTCAAGTAAGAGGGAAATTGGATCCCAAGGCAGAGAAGTGTGTATTCATTGGTTATGATCAAAACCAAAAAGGATATAGATTGTACAATCCAACCAATAAAGGATTTTCTGTGAGTAGAGATGTAATTTTTGATGAAAACAAATCATGGTTTGATGATGACAGGAAAGTGAAGCTGCCATATGACTTGGATGAAGATTTTCCATCACTTCAACCAAAGGAGCCAAAGCAGATTGAAGAAAGTGATTCGGAGATTGACCTAGAAGACTTGGAAAGACTAAAGCTATGGAAGAACAAAGGTAAAGCAAAGATGCAGGATGCTACATATGGACCCGAGAGCTCACATCAACCACTTAGAAGGTCTTCGAGGGAGAAGAAGAAACCAGAGAGGTTTGGTTATGATACTTCTTTGGTCACCAAGCACTCAATCTACATTGCAAAGGATTCAACCAATGAAGAACCTACCACATTCGAAGAAGCACAAAGCAAGAAAGCTTGGAGAGATGCAATGGATGAAGAAATGGAAGCCTTGAAGGAGAATGACACTTGGGAGCTTGTACCTAACAAGCCATCTATGAAGATAATCGGATCTCGATGGATATACAAAATCAAGAGGAATCCAGATGGAAGTATAAATAGACACAAAGCAAGGTTAGTTGCTAAAGGGTTTGCTCAAACCCATGGTATTGATTATGAGGAGACTTTCTCTCCTGTTGCAAAAATGCCTACAATTAGGGTTCTCATAAGTCTTGCTGCATCTAGAAATTGGAATCTTTATCAACTTGATGTAAAGAATGCTTTCTTGAATGGATGGATTTCTGAGGAAGTGTATATGGCACAACCTCCTGGATATGAGGATGCACATCATCCTAACTATGTATGCAAACTAAAGAAAGCTTTGTATGGATTGAAGCAAGCTCCAAGAGCTTGGAATTTCAGATTGGTTACTTATTTGCAGGACCAAGGATTCAAAGCTAGCAAGGCGGATACCTCTTTGTTCATAAAGAGGAATGGATCTGAAGTGATCTATTTATGTGTGTATGTTGATGATATTATTATCACAGGCAATGATCTTGAAGGAATCAAACAGGTAAAGAGTCAAATGAAGGAGGAGTTCAAAATAAGTGACCTCGGACCACTCACTTATTTTCTTGGATTGGAGTTGATCTACACAGATTCAGGTATATACATCACACAAAGGAAGTATGTCCATGACATGCTCGTCAAGTTCAAGATGGAAAATACCAAGTGTGCAGGTACACCTATGGAGCAAAATCATAAGCTTAGTGCTTATGAAGGAGAGCCAATTGAAGACATCACAAGCTATCAAAGCTTGGTTGGAAGTTTGAACTATGCAACACTCACAAGGGTGGATATATGCTATAGTGTTAGCATATTGAGTCAGTTTATGCATAAGCCGAGAAGACCACATATGGAAGCGGCCAAGCGAGTCCTCAAGTACCTAAAGGGGACCATGAATGAAGGTTTGTTCTATTCATATACTTCAGATATTGAGCTAAAGGTCTACTCAGATGCAGATTGGGCCGGATCTAAAGATGATAGAAGAAGCACATCAGGGTATATATCATTTGCAGGTTCAAAAATCATTTCTTGGTCATCGAAGAAGCAACCAACCGTGGCATTATCTTCTACTGAAGCTGAATATAGAGGTTTGGCTAATGCAACTCAAGAAATCATGTGGTTAAAATCTTTGTACACAGATCTTGGACTTCATTCTTCAACACCTCACATTTTTGGTGACAACACAAGCTCACTACATCTAGCAGCTAATCCGGTATACCATGCTAGAACCAAGCATATTGAAGTCCACTACCATTATGTAAGGGAGAAGCTAATGAGCAAGGATATTCAACTATCCTACGTCTCTACAGATATGCAATGTGCAGACATGTTGACGAAAGCTCTTGATGGTACAAAATTAAGTAGATTCAAGTTGATGATTGGTTTGCAGGAAATCAAGGACAATTGAAGACTTATTTGGAGGCCAAGCATGTTAGGCTTGAGGGGGAGCTGTTGGTGCATTTTGCCCAAGCCTACATGCTTGATATGCTTGATATTATCCTCATTTGTAAGTCACATGAGTAGTCATGTGAACACCTCTTGTAAAAGAGTACATTTTATCTCTTGTAAATGGAAAAAGAAAAAAGTAAAAGGATGGCTTACCTCATCCATGATGTAAAAGCAAATTCGTGGCTCCAACTACCAAAATCACGAATTTTTGAGCTGAGGGAATCTCTCCTAACTTTGGGGATCACTTTTAGGTGGAGCCATTCGAATTCGAATTCAAAACTCCCTCCAAGAATAGCTATAAAAGGAGCAAGAAGGAAGAGGCGATTAGCAAGCCTTGTACGTGACCACTTCATGTCATTTTGTAGAGATTGAAGAGCTTACTCCATAGCTCTATCATTCTACTCCCATTGTGCAAAGATTCATTGCCAATGTGGTTGTAATCATATGTGAATCTATACATTTATTATCATCTACCTCTCTGTTTTGTTCTCTGCTATACTCACTCAGAGCAGTAACTTCAGAAGGTCATATCTTGAGTTTTACTGAACCTTTTTCAGTGTTTTAAAGTGCGTTGGATAGCTCTCACTGTCTAGTTTTTACCTATAAATTTTCAAGGTCATTGGATTTATACTTTTGGAGATATCTGCATTTTACTGCTTACTGGTCTATCTCTGCAGAGCCCCGAGAATTGTGGGAATGCTCCAGAACTTGATGAAACTTGTTCTCAGTGCTCAGTCCATCATTTGAAGTGTTTTAACTTGGAATAGGAGGCTTGCTAAGTCTATTTGCTATGCCCAAAAGGAATTTTTCTAATTCCTTCCAGGTTGAGAGCACTGTTCATTGTTTCCAGCAGGTGTATGTCCAAAAATAGCAAGTTTTGGGAGCTAGTCATTTTGCAACTTGTCGGTCTTGACTTAAACTTTTGGGATACATGTTCCAAAGTACTTGGCTGATATTTTGGTGGATTTAGGAAGCTTAAAGGGTCTACTAATCAACTCTGAAGTCTCAGTTGGCTGCTGTGAAGCTGGTTGTAGCGGCACCTACTCATCTTTGGATTGCATCCACCATCTCTCTTCACACAATCTGCATCTGAATATACCTTATTATCAATGTCTGATGAATATGGAAAGTACAAACCATGATTTTGTGTTCCCTTTAGATACTTTACTATCTTCTTGGCTGCCTCCAAATGAGGTACTCTTGGTTTGTGCATAAATTGGCTAAGTACACTAACACCATATGATATATCAATCCTGGTTAAGGTAGCATAATTTAGACTACCTACCAAACTTTGGTAACCTGTAATATCTTTGAGTTCTTCTCCTTCATGTGCACTGAGTTTGTGGTTGATCTCCATAGGAGTGTTTGAGACTTTAGCTTCCTGCAAATTAAACTTCTTGACCATGTCCTGAATGTACTTCTTCTGTGTAATAAAGATACCTGAATTTGTGTAGACTAATTCAAGTCCTAGGAAGTACTTCAATAATCCAAGATCATTGATCTTGAATTCCTTCATCATCTGTCCTTTGATGTGTCTTATTCCCTGAACATCATTTCCTGTAATAATGATGTCATCAACATAGACACACAAATATATTACCTCTGAATTGTTCCTTTTGATAAACAATGAAGTATCTGCTTTACTCATTATGAATCCTTGGTCTAGAAGATAGGTTGTCAACCTGTAATTCCATGCTCTAGGTGCCTGCTTCAATCCATACAGAGCCTTCTTCAATTTACAAACATGATTTACCTTATTGGGATCTTCATAGCCAGGTGGTTGTGACATGTAGACCTCTTCAGATATCCATCCATTCAAGAATGCATTCTTCACATCCAATTGGTACATGTTCCAATTCTTGGATGCAGCTACACTCACCATAACTCTGATAGTTGGCATCTTGGCCATAGGAGAAAATGTCTCCTCATAATCAATGCCTTGGGTTTGTGCAAAACCCTTGGCTACCAACCTAGCTTTATACCTGTTTATTGTACCATTTGAGTTCCTCTTGAGTTTGTAGATCCATCTGGATCCTATCACCTTCATGGTGTCCTTCTTGGGTACCAAGTCCCAAGTATCACTCTCCTTGAGAGCCTCCATTTCTTCATCCATTGCTTCCTTCCATTCTGGTTTAGTAATTGCTTCTTCAAATGTACCTGGTTCTTCACTCAAGAGATCCTTTGCAAGATATACAGAGTGCTTGGTTACAAGTGAAGTATCATACCCATACCTAATAGGTTTTTTCTTTTCTCTCTGAGATCTTCTCATAGCTTGAGTTGAGGATTCTGGATTATCTTCTAGTTGCTTCATCTTCATCTTCCCTTTGGATTTCCAAGCCTTGAATTCTTCAATGTTAATGGTATCTTCATCATCTGAGCTTGTGTCCTCTTTCTGAATTGGTTCTTGCCTGATAAGCTTGGGAAAGTCTTCTTCCATGTCATAAGGTAGGCTTACTTTCCTGCACTCATTTTCATACCATGAATCATTTTCATCAAAGATGACATCTCTGCTTACCTTAAAGCCTTTGTTTGAGGGGTTGTAGAATCTGTATCCCTTCTGATTCAAATCATAACCAATGAAGATACATTTTTCAGCTTTAGGGTCTAGCTTTCCCCTTACCTGTGAGGGAATATGCACATATGCTACACATCCAAAGATTTTGCAATGATCCAGAGATGGTCTCTTACCATGCCAAGCCTCATAGGGTGTCATTCCATCAAGTGTCTTTGATGGCAACCTGTTAATTAAATATGTGGCAGTAGATACACTCTCTGCCCAAAGATAATTTGGCAATTTCTTTTCATTTAGCATAGACCTAGGTGTCTCTACAATGAGTCTATTTCTCCTTTCTGCTACCCCATTTTGTTCAGGTGAGTACCTCGTAGTAATCTCCCTCTTGATGCCTCTTTCCTGCAAGAATTCTTCAAAGTCATTGGAGAAGTATTCTCCACTACCATCTGACCTTAGCCTCTTCAAATGTCTACCTGTTTGATTTTCAACTAATGCAAGATACCTTTTGAAACAATTAAATACTTCATCTTTATGTTTCATGTAGTATAAGACAGTCCACCTGCTATAGTCATCAATGAAGGACACATAGTACCTTGATCCAGATATGGATGGCTCCTTGCTATGTCCCCAAACATCTGTATGCACCAATTCCAGATAATCTTCATGCATAAAACCTTTCTTGGTATAGGGCAACCTGTGTGACTTACCATATTGACAAGCCCCACACTTGTATATCATGTGTTGCTTGGATACATTTGGTATCCCAAGCACACATTGATCCCTACTCATTTGCTTTAAGGTCCTCTCTCCAATGTGACCTAATCTTTTGTGCCAAATCTCTAATTCTGATAGGGTTTGATCTTTATAGTTGTACAAAGCAATACTCTTAGTGTCTTCAAGTTCAAAGGTAAATAATCTACCTGATTTTTCTCCCTTGGCTATCCTTCTGAATCCATGTCTTGGATCCTCCACATATGCACCATGTTGAGTGAACCTGACCTGTAGACCTTTTTCCACAATCTGACCTACACTCATCAGATTCTTGGTGATTGTTGGAACATACAACACTCTGCTCAATAAATTCTGATTACCATCACTAGTTTTGACATTGCCTACTTTAATAACTGAATGCTTAGTGTCATCACCTGTCTGCACTTGATGCTTGCCTTTGGGTTCTTCCAAATCAGAGAGTAAGGCAACATTTCCAGCTACATGGTTAGAGCAACCTGAATCAATATAGAACAAATGATCATCATTGATACCTGATTTAGATGTCATGTTCATGATCAACAAGGAATCATCTTGCTCCTCTGCATAATTGTTGTAATCCTTCCTATTCCTGTATCCACCTTGATAGTTGCCATTGTGATTATAGTTGTTGTTATAATTATTCTTGTAGCCATGGTAGCCTTGAGATTGATTGAATCTGCCTCTTCCTTGAGAGTATCCTCCTCTTTGGTGACCTCTTCCTCTTTGGTTCTTGTAGTTTTTGTAGCATTCATCTGTGGTATGGTTAGACAAGCCACAGATATTGCATGGAGATTGATTATAGGGTCTCCCCCTACCTGACTTACCTCCTCTGCCCCTACCTCTAGATGATCTACCTCTCCCTGCATAGTTTGCTTGGGAGGTAGAGCCTTCTTCATCAACCTTCTTGCTTTTACCTTTATCTTTTACCTTCTTATCAGTATATAGGGCAGAGGGATTGTTACCTTTTGATTGCTCTCCATTCTTTGTGATCTTTGCTTCATGTGTAAAGAGTTGTCCAATCAGAGTTGTTAGATCAGGTGCTTGGATGTCCATGTATAAGTCCATTGCTGTGGTAAAGCTCTCCCACTTGTCATCTGCCTTTAGTCCATTGATCACTTGTCTGACTAATTGCTCTTCCTCAATTTCTTCTCCAACACTTGCAAGTTGATCTGCAATGTCCTTGACTTTGGTGACAAAATCTGAGACACATTGTTTTGATTGCTTCCTAAGAGTTGTAAACTAAATCCATAGCTGATTCTTTCTGGCCCTTGTGCTTGATGAAAAATATGTAGACAAGGTTTCCCAAGTCTCTTGGGAAGTCTTAAAATTCCTTACATGAGGTAGAAGGAAATCAGAAATAGAGTTTAGAAGATATGACCTTGCCAAAGCATCTTTTGCACACCATTGATTGAGCCTCTCATGTTCATCCTTTGTTGGTAGGCCTCTAGTCTTGAATGAGGGCAACTCCTCATCTCCTGAAATGTATCCATACAAGCTTCTCCCTTGTAGATAGGTCTTCATTCTCAATGACCAAGCTTGGTAATTATTTCTGTCCAATTTGTCAATGAAGGAAGGGAAACCATCACCCATGATTACCTTATTTGCTCTGATACCACTGTTGGGAGTGATGGTTGGATGCACTCAGGAAATCAAGTTGGTGCTGCTAGACCTGCTTCACACCTGCCCTCCTTTGACTCCAGATATGCTTAGTAGACTCCTAGAGCTTTCAAATGATACCAAAATATGCTATATGTACTTTGGAAAAGGTTTGAGTAATGACTTGATCAAAACAGACTACTTTGTAAATCACAAGGCTTGAAAACTTTCTATTTTGGTCTTGATACCTGCTCAGTGTTATGCTCAGTGTGACCAGCACACTTAAAATTGATCTAATTGCTTTTGAAAATAATCAATTAGCTTAACAAGCTTTCATTTGCAAGTGGAATGAATGGAAATGATAAACCATACTCAGAGAAATCACTTTAGCAAAATAAGGTGTACCCCCGACTTTTTAGGAGACTTACAGTCACAGACCAGTGAGCACCTCGATTGGGATTTCTTTGTGATGGTAGATCCAATGGCCTTGAAACTTTGTAGGTGTATAGTAGACTTTGAGCTGAATCCAATGCACTTTGAATCATCCAATTGGGTTAAGTAGATCGTGAGATATGCCTTGTTGAAGTTGACAGAGTTGAAGATGTACACACAGAGAATAACAGAGATGATCAATATGAGTATATGTATTAAATCTATCAATTGTACATTCCCATTGGCATGATATGTAATGCCCAATGGTACTCAGAGGTGTAGGCTATGGTGTAGCTCACACACACTCAGAAATTCACTCAGAAATGTCTCGGGAAGAGTGTCACGCAACCCGCGACTTTTTCCTCATCTTTTATAAGAGTTGATTGGTCATATGATTTTGATTTCAAACTAATCTCCTAGAATCTTTCACCTAAAAGTTGATTGAGATATTCCCTCAATCAATCACCCACTCAATAAATTAGATTTTCCACGACTTTCTCAAGTAGGTGAGTTTACAAGAGTGGTTAAAGTCATATAGACTTTTACATGTGATAAATGGTAAGAACAATAAGGCTAGGTTCTTATGGTTCATTCTTCAAGTGATATCCTTATGAATTAACCCAAGCTAGGCTTCCAAGATCCAAGCTTTATGTAGAGTCTTCAAGGTTGATATTTAAGCCAAGTGTTAAGGCTTGAATTACACCAACACAATGTGTGCTTGGGATACCTAATGTATCCAAGCAACACATGATATACAAGTGTGGGGCTTGTCAATTTGGTAAGTCACACAGATTGCCCTATACCAAGAAAGGTTTTATGCATGAAGATTATTTGGAATTGGTACATACAGATGTTTGGGGACCTAGCAAGGAGCCATCCATATCTGGATCAAGGTACTATGTGTCCTTCATTGATGACTATAGCAGGTGGACTGTCTTATACTACATGAAACATAAAGATGAAGTATTTAATTGTTTCAAAAAATATCTTGCATTAGTTGAAAATCAAACAGGTAGACATTTGAAGAAACTAAGGTCAGATGGTGGTGGAGAATACTTCTCCAATGACTTTGAAGATTTGTTGCAGGAAAGAGGCATCAAGAGGGAGATTACTACAAGGTACTCACCTGAACAAAATGGAGTAGCTGAGAGAAGGAATAGACTCATTGTAGAGACAGCTAGGTCTATGCTAAATGAAAAGAAATTGCCAAACTATCTTTGGGCAGAGAGTGTATCTACTGCCACATATTTAATTAACAGATTGCCATCAAAGACACTTGATGGAATGACACCCTATGAGGCTTGGCATGGTAAGAGACCATCTCTGGATCATTGCAAAATCTTTGGGTGTGTTGCATATGTGCATATTCCCTCACAGGTAAGGGGAAAGCTAGACCCTAAGGCTGAAAAATGTATCTTCATTGGTTATGATCTGAACCAAAAGGGATACAGATTCTACAACCCAACTAACAAAGGGTTCAAGGTAAGCAGAGATGTCATCTTTGATGAGAATGACTCTTGGTATGAGAATGAATGCAGGAAAGTGAGTCTACCCTATGACATAGAAGAAGATTTCCCAAAGCTTACTAAGGAAGAACCAACTCAGCAAGAAGATTCAAGCTCAGATGATGATACAATAAACCTTGAAGAGTTCAAGGCTTGGAAGTCCAAAGGAAAGATGAAGATGAAGCAAATAGAAGATAAACCAGAAACTTCAACTCAAGCAATGAGGAGATCTCAGAGAGAAAAGAAGAAGCCTATCAGATTTGGGTATGACACATCACTTGTAACTAAACATTCTGTATATCTTGCAAAAGACTTGTTGAATGAAGAACCAGGTACCTATGAAGAAGCAATTACCAAACCAGAGTGGAAAGAAGCCATGGATGAAGAGATGGAAGCTCTCAAGGAAAGTGATACTTGGGACTTGGTACCCAAGAAGGAATCTATGAAGGTGATAGGATCCAGATGGATCTACAAACTAAAGAAGAATTCAGATGGAACAATAAATAGGTATAAAGCTAGGTTGGTAGCCAAGGGTTTTGCACAAACCCAAGGCATTGATTATGAGGAGACATTTTCTCCTGTGGCCAAGATGCCAACTATCAGAGTTATGGTGAGTGTAGCTGCATCCAAGAATTGGAACATGTACCAATTGGATGTGAAGAATGCATTCTTGAATGGATGGATATCTGAAGAAGTCTACATGTCACAACCACCTGGCTATGAAGATCCCAATAAGGTAAATCATGTTTGTAAATTGAAGAAGGCTCTGTATGGATTGAAGCAGGCACCTAGAGCATGGAATTACAAGTTGACAACCTATCTCCTAGACCAAGGATTTATAATGAGTAAAGCAGATACTTCATTGTTTATCAAAAGGAACAATTCAGAGGTAATATATTTGTGTGTCTATGTTGATGACATCATTATTACAGAAAATGATGTTCAGGGAATAAGACACATCAAAGGACAGATGATGAAGGAATTCAAGATCAATGATCTTGGATTATTAAAGTACTTCTTAGGACTTGAATTGGTCTACACAAATTCAGGTATCTTTATTACTCAGAAGAAGTACATTCAGGACATGGTCAAGAAGTTTAATTTGCAAGAAGCTAAAGTCTCAAACATTCCTATGGAGGTCAACCACAAACTCAGTGCACATGAAGGAGAAGAACTCAAAGATATTACAGGTTACCAAAGTTTGGTAGGTAGTCTAAATTATGCTACCTTAACCAGGATTGATATATCATATGGTGTTAGTGTGCTCAGTCAATTCATGCACAAACCAAGGATACCTCACCTAGAGGCAGCAAAGAAGATCTTGAAGTATCTGAAGGGAACTCAAAGTCATGGTTTGTACTTTCCTTATACATCAGATATTGACATTAAAGTTTACTCAGATGCAGATTGGGCAGGATGCAAGGATGATAGGAGGAGCACCTCAGGTTACATTTGTTTTGCAGGAGCTAAGCCTATTTCTTGGTCAGCCAAGAAGCAACCTACAGTGGCATTGTCATCCACTGAGGCAGAGTATAGAGGGCTTGCCAATGCAACTCAAGAAGCTATCTGGTTGAAGCTTCTATATACAGAGTTAGGTCTATATACAAGGCCACCAATTATTTTTGGAGATAACACTAGCTCTCTTCACCTTGCAGCTAATCCAATTTATCATGCCAGAACTAAACACATAGAAGTTCATTACCACTATGTGAGAGAGAAGCTACTTAGCAAAGAAATTCAATTGACATATGTGTCTACTAATATGCAATGTGCAGATTTACTTACAAAGGCATTGGATGGAAACAAGTTATGCAGATTCAAATCCATGATTGGATTGCAGGATGTGATTGAAGACTAAAGATGAAGAAGATGAAGACTTGAGCCAAAGTGTTTGGCTTGAGGGGGAGCTGTTGGTGCATATCAAGCCTTCACACATTGGCTTGGAACATTGGAACTTTGGAAAATGGACTTGGAACCCTTGAAGGATATCTCTACATGAAGGATAAGGCATAGGAACTCATACTTATGAGTTATTACCTTTTACCCCTTGTAAAAGTCTTTATGACTTGGCATCTCATGTAATCACTTACCTACCTGATTAAGTCATGGAAAAGAGAATAGTTTAGTGGAGAGAATATCTCCCTACGTTTAGAGGAGAGATTCTAGGGAGCCTTAGTTTGAATTTGAAATTCAAATGTTCACACAACTCATATAAAGTGAAGAAGAAAAAACTCGCGGTTAGCACAGTCATTTCAGCTCACTCCCCGAGGCATATTGTCATTGTAACTGAGTGTGTGTTAGTGCTACACCATAGCCTACACCACCACACCTCAATTAGCTATGCTTGTCATGCTATTGAGCTTGTACAATTTTTTCAATCAATAGATATATACACATTCATCATTTCTGGTTCTCTGTGTTATCTTCTCCAAGTCTGTCAACTTCAACAGAGCATAACTCAAGATCTACTAAACCAAATCAAGCGTTCTATAGCTCATTGGAACCAGCTCAAGGTCTTCTACAAGCATACAGAATCTCAAAAGATTTCATTCAGCCATTTGGGAGAAATCTGCTTCGAGGTGCACACTGGTCTATGTCTGCAGAGTTCCTAAAAAGTCGGGGGTAATTAGAATTTTGCTAAACTTATTTCTCAGTGCATAGTTTATCAATTTGAGTGATTCCACTTGTGATTGGTAGCTTGTTAAGTTACTTTAATACTCCCAAAAGGAATTGTTCCAATTTTAAGTGTGCTGGTCACACTGAGTGAAAGTCTGAGTAGGTATCACTACAGAAATAGAAAGTTTTTCTTGATCTTTGAAGTGCCAAGTTATCTGTTTTGGTTTGATCATTACCCAAACCATTTCCAAAGTATATATATGGTTTCTTTGTGTCATTTGGAAGCTAAGCAAGTGTACTAAGTATATCTAGAATCAAAAGAGGGCAGGTGTGAAGCAGGTTTTGCAGCATCAACTCATTTCTTGAGTGCATCCAACCATCACTCCCAACAGTTGTCTCAATTAGATGTTAAAAATGCTTTTTTGAATGGTTATATTTTAGATGAAGTCTACATGGAGCAACCAGATGGATTCAAAGATCAAGTGAATCCAAATTATGTGTGTAAGCTCAAGAGAGCTTTGTATGGACTAAAGCAAGCCCCAAGGGCATGGAATTATAGGCTTGTAAAATTCTTGAATGATCTTGGATTTCAAGCATCAAAGGCAGATAGTAGCTTGCTAGTCAAAGCAAGTGAAGATGGATTCATTTATGTGTGTATTTATGTTGATGACATAGTACTTACAGGAACAGATGATAAGGGGATACAAATGATCAAGAAGCAGATGGAGAAAGAGTTCA
>CM035413.1:41034310-41036810 GCA_020310875.1 Ceratopteris richardii | reverse complement strand
ACCTCTTTTGCAGCTTCCACCATACCTTTATATTCTGCCTCTGTGGATGACAAAGCAACTGTATGTTGCTTCTTGGAACACCATGAAATCAATTTGTCTCCTACATAGCACAAATATCCATGTGTTGATCTTCTATCATCCACATTACCTGCCCAATCTGCATCACTATATATCTTGATTCTTGTATCTGAAGTAAACCCATAGTACAACCCTTCTTTGAGTGTACCCTTGATGTACCTAAGTACTCTTTGTCCTGCAATCCAATGTTCCTTTCTAGGACAATGCATGAATTGTGAAAGCACACCAACTGCATATGACAAGTCAGGCCTTGTCAATGTAGCATAAATCAAGCTACCAACCAAACTTTGATAGAGTTTCATATCTCTGAACTCTTCTCCTCCAAACCTAGACAATTTATGGTTCACTTCCAAAGGTGTAGGTGCAACCCTGCAATCTTCCATTTTAAATTTGGTTAGCAAATTTTTAAGATACCTTTCTTGGGTCACATATACTCCATGTTGAGTATAAGAAATCTCCATTCCCAAGAAGAATGATAGGTTCCCCAAATCACTGATTTTGAACTCTTTCTCCATCTGCTTCTTAATCATTTGTATCCCCTTATCATCTGTTCCTGTAAGTATTATGTCATCAACATAAATACACACATAAAGGAACCCATCTTCACTTGCTTTGACTAGCAAGCTACTATCTGCCTTTGATGCTTGAAATCCAAGATCATTCAAGAATTTTACAAGCCTATAATTCCAAGCCCTTGGGGCCTGCTTCAACCCATACAAAGCTCTCTTGAGCTTACACACATAATTTGGACTCACTTGATCTTTGAACCCATCTGGTTGCTCCATGTAAACTTCATCTGAAATGTAACCATTCAAGAAAGCATTTTTAACATCTAATTGAGACAACTTCCAACCTTTACAAGCAGCAATTGCAATGAGTGTCCTGATGGTTGTCATCTTTGCCACAGGACTATAAGTCTCATCATAGTCCACTCCATATGTCTGTGCATACCCTTTCACAACAAGTCTAGCTTTGTACCTAGACACACTTCCATCTGCAAATCTCTTTGTTTTGTAAACCCACTTACATCCAATGATCTTCTGACTATTAGGTTTAGGAACCAAATCCCATGTTTGATTCTCTATCAATGCATCATATTCCTCTTGCATAGCATCTTCCCAATTCTTCTTTCCTTTGGCCTCTTCATATGTAGAAGGGTCTTCATCTGCTTTTACCAAATAAGCATAATCTTTAGTAGTTAAGAATGAAGTGTCATAGCTATACCTTGTAGGTTGCCATTTGTGCCTAGATGATCTCCTAACTTCTGCACTTCTTGAGGTCTCTGGTTCATCACATTCTGGATCAAACCTTGGCCTCTCTTCAACTTCAATCTGCACTTCATTACTCTCACTTTCATCAAGTAATTGAATCTTTGCTTTACCTTTCCTTTGATCCACAACTTCTTCATCATCTGCATGTACATTATATTTACCTGCATACCAAGTACCTTGCTCATCAAATGTAACATCCTTGGATACAATAAATTGCTTTGTGGATGGACTCCACAACCTGTATCCCATTTGCTTATCATCATAGCCAATGAAAACATATTTCTCTGCCTTAGGCTCCAACTTATGCCTCAATTGAGATGGCACATATGCATATACCAAACATCCAAATATTCTGCAATGATCTAAGGTAGGTTTCTTACCCCACCAAGCTTCATATGGTGTCATACCCTGCAAAGCTTTACAAGGCAATCTATTAACCAAATATGTAGCTGTATTAACAGCCTCAGCCCACAAATAATTTGGGCAATTCTTCTCTTTCATCATGGACCTTGCAAATTCAACAAGTGTCCTATTCCTTCTTTCTGCTACCCCATTTTGTTGAGGAGAGTACCTGCAAGTAACTTCTCTCTTTATACCTGCATTCCACAAATAATCATTGAACTCATTTGAAAAATACTCTCCCCCTCCATCTGACCTTAGTCTCTTCAATTTTTGACCTGTAATCCTTTCTGCATATGCATGATAGTGTTTAAATGTATTAAACACTTCTGACTTTTCTTTAATCACATAAATTGTGATCCACCTGGTAGCATCATCAACATATATGACATAATATCTTGAACCATTTATACTAAAGTCCTTTGAAGGACCACACACATCTGTATGCACCAATTCAAGTCTTTCTGAATACATAAACCCATGTTTGGAGTAGGATTGCTTATGAGCCTTACCTAATTGACATGCCTCACATCTGTATGTCATGTGTTGACCTGCAATGTTAGGCATTCCAAGCACTGAATCATTGTTAATCATTTCTTTGATACCTCTTTCATTAAAGTGTCCAAGTCTTTTGTGCCAAAGATCCAACTCTGACACCTTCTGCTCTCCATATGTGAACATAGCATGTCCAACATTTCCTTGTACCTTCAATGTGAAAAGCCTTCCTTCTTTCTTTCCTACAATAACCTGTT
>CM035413.1:41021810-41026810 GCA_020310875.1 Ceratopteris richardii | reverse complement strand
TCCATCATATGTCTTCATATATCTATGCCTAATTAGTGAGTGAAGCCCCAACAGCTCCCCCTCAATCACTAATTAGCATAATTTGACTTCTTCACATAGTCTTCTTCTCTTTTATTCCTGCCATCTCCTTGAACCTACTTGTCTTCACTCCATCCAAGCTTTTTGTCATAATATCTGCAATCTGATCCTTTGTAGAAGTGTACACCACTTCAATCTCTTTCTCCATTACCTTTTCTCTGAGAAAATGATACTGTATCTCTATGTGCTTTGTTCTTGCATGAAATACAGGATTTGCTGCAAGATATAATGAACTCATGTTATCTCCATGAATGATGGGTATACCTTGATCAATTCCCAAGCTTTTGAATAATGTCTGCATCCATATTACTTCTTTGCTGCTTCCACAAGTCCTTTGTATTCAGCTTCTGTTGATGATAAGGCCACTGTGTGTTGTTTCTTTGAACACCAACTCACAAGTTTATCTCCAATGTATATCATATAGCCATGGGTAGATCTTCTGTCATCTTGACTTCCTGCCCAATCTGAATCACTATAGGCTCTCAACCTTATATCTGATGTAAAAGGATAATACAATCCTTCTTTCAAAGTCCCTTTGATATATCTAAGGACTCTTTGACTTGCAATCCAATGTGGATCTTTGGACAATGCATGAATTGAGAAAGGACACCAACTGCATAACTAAGATCAGGCCTTGTTAGAGTTGCATAAATCAAACTTCCCACTAAAGATTGATATTTCCTCATGTCTTTGAATTCTGCACCATCATATCTACTAAGTTTGTGATTGACCTCTAGTGGTGTAGATGCCTCTCTGCAATTCTCCATGTTAAACTTCTTTAGAAGATTCAAGAGATACCTTTCTTGTGATACATAAATACCATGCTCTGCATAAGTAATTTCCATTCCAAGAAAATATGACAATTTTCCTAGATCACTTATCTTGAATTCCTTCTCAAGTAGCTTCTTCACCTCCTTGATTCCTTCATTTGAGGTACCTGTAATTATAATATCATCTACATATATACAAATGTAGATCATACCTTCATCTGTTCTTTTGATAAGTAAACTTGCATCTGCCTTTGAACTTTGATATCCAAGATCATTAAGGTACTTTACAAGTCTAAAATTCCAAGCTCTTGGAGCTTGCTTCAAACCATAAAGTGCTCTTCTAATCTGCAAACATAATTTGGAAACTTATGATCTGCAAACCCTTGAGGTTGCTCCATGTAAACCTCATCTGATATATATCCATTCAAAAATGCATTCTTAATGTCCAATTGACTCAATGTCCATCCTTTTGATGCTGCAATGGCAATGATTGTCCTTATGGTTGACATCTTTGCTACAGGACTGAATGTCTCATCATAATCTATGCCAAATGTTTGAGCATAGCCTTTAACCACCAATCTAGCTTTGTATCTGGCTATAGTTCCATCTGCATGCTTCTTGATTTTGTAAACCCATTTATTTCCAATCACTTTTTTACCATTAGGCTTTGGGACAAGTTCCCAAGTTTTGTTCTCTTCAAGTGCATCAAACTCTTCCTTCATTGCTACTTCCCATTGTCTCTTACCCTTTGCTTCATCATAGCTTTGAGGTTCTTCATCTTCTTTAACCATGTAAGCATAGTTTTTCTGAGTCAAGTAAGAAGTGTCATATGAATACCTTGTAGGTTGCTTCCTCATTCTGGTTGACCTTCTTGGTTCACACTCTTCATGTATATCTGGATGTACTTCTTCATCAAATATTGGCCCATCTTCATTCCTTCTATATGATCCAACTCTTGATGTGCTTGCTTGCATATGTTCTTCATCTCCATCTATCTGCATATGTGACTTACCTCTTGCACTCCTTCTTATCTCTTCTTCAAATGTTTCAAGATCACATTCTTTATCTGCATACCAACTCTTCTGTTCATCAAAGGTCACATCTCTGGAAACAATAAAATGTTTAGTTAAAGGACTCCATAGTCTATAACCCATTTGCTTTTCATCATACCCAATAAACACATATTTTTCTGCCTTTGGTTCAAGCTTATGTCTGAGTTGTGATGGCACATAAGCATAGGCAATTGACCCAAACACTTTACAATGATCAAGTGTTGGTTTCTTACCCCACCAAGCTTCATAGGGGGTCATACCATTCAAAGCTCCACATGGTAGCCTATTCACAAGGTATGTGGCTGTATCTACAGCCTCAGCCCAAAGATAATTAGGGCAATTCTTTTCCTTTAGCATTGCTCTTGCAAATTCAACCAATGTTCTATTTCTCCTTTCTGCCACCCCATTATGTTGAGGTGTATACCTACAAGTTATCTCTCTCTTGATACCTGCACTCCAAAGATAGTCATTAAACTCTTGAGAGAAGTATTCTCCCCCTCCATCAGACCTTAGCCTCTTGAGTTTTGACCTGTAACTCTTTCTGCATAAGCATGAAAATGTTTGAAGGCTCCAAATACCTCTGATCTTTCCTTTAGAACATAAAGGGTTATCCACCTTGTAGCATCATCAATAAACAAAACATAATACCTAGATCCATTTATTGAACCTTCTTTTGTTGGTCCCCATACATCTGTATGTATGAGTTCAAGCAAACCATCATGCTTGAAACCTTTCTTCTGAAATGGTAGTCTATGAGCTTTTCCCATCTGACAAGCTTCACACTTATATATCATATGTTGATTCTTCACATTTGGTAGCCCCATTACAGATTGGTTCTCCACCATAGTTTTGATTCCTCTTTCATTGAAGTGTCCCAACCTCTTATGCCAAAGATCTAACTCTGTAATTACTTCATCACCATGTGTGATTAGGGCTTGACCAACATTTCCTTGCACTTTGAGAGTAAAAAGTCTACCTTCCTTTTTACCACAAGCAATAGGTTTGTATGCATCCTCTGGATCTTCAACAAATACTCCTTCATTTGTAAATCTGACTTGAAAACCTTTCTCCACTATTTGTCCAACACTAATCAGATTCTTTGGTATTGTTGGAACATACAAAACATTTGTTAATAAATCAGCTCCACTCCTGCACTTCACTTTTCCAATTGAATGCACACTATGTTTGTATTGTCACCTGTTTGTACTGTATGACTTGAATTGCCTTCTTCCAATTCTGACAACAATTCTATATTACCTGATAAATGATTTGAACAACCAGAGTCAATATAAAATACCTTGAGATCCTCCTTCTCTGATGAACTTATTGAATTCATCATCAATGTTGTATGGTTGTCATTCTGTGCATCATTTGCATAATTGTAATATGTGGTGTTGTATGATTGGTTCTGATTCCAATTTCTTCCACCACCTCTTCCAATAACTTCCTCTTGAATTCTGTCTTCCTCTTTGAAATTGATTCTGAAACCTTCCCACCTCTTCCTCTGCCATTGTTGTTCTGATTTTGGCTTGCTCCTTGTTGATTGTGCCAACAATCATATGCTAGATGATTGCTCAATCCACAAATCCAACATGTCTTCTTGTTATTGTTCTGATTACCTCTACCTCTTCCATTTCCTCGACCTTACCTCTGCCAAAACCTCTTCCTCTTGCATAATTTGCTTGAGTTGTTGACTCTTCTTCATCCTTTGCCTTGCCTTTATCTCCTTTCTTTTATTCTTCCATGTACATTGCAGAACTTTGACCTTTGTCTCCATCTGACTTCAAAGTCTTGCTCAAATGTGAGCATCAATCCAAGTAATTGATTACGTTCTGGCACATAATGGTTTAATGAGAGTTCTGTTGAAAGTACAAAAGGGCTTCCACCTTCATCACCTCTTAACCCTGCAAGTAATTGAGCTATCAACCTATGATCTTCAATATCCTCATCAATAGGATCCAAGGCTATCTGCCAAGTCCTTCATCTTAGTACCATAATCACTAATGCTCCTGATTTTGCTTTTTCTTGAATGTGGTAAACTCTGACCATAAGCTAGCTTTCCTAGCTTTAGTAGTGTTTTGGAAGTGGTCTTCCAAAGCATTCCAAATATCTTCAGCTGTTTTCTAAAACCTCTGATGTGTGGCAACAAATGATCTATAATAGTGTTATATATATAAGCTCTTGCACTTGCATCTCTCTTCTGCCATAGCTTCAAAGCTTCTAGCTCTTCTTTTCTTGGATGACTTTCATCTTCAAATTTAGGCTTCTCCTCTTCACCTGTCACATATACCATTAGGTCCTTACTCATAAGTAAGGCCTCCATCCTCATTACCCAAGCAGGATAGTTATCTCTGTCCAATTTGTCAATGGACACATGATCTGCCATGGTATCCTTGCTTCTGCTTCAACCTGTAAGTGTAAGGTTAAAGAATGGTACCTTTTGTAGACCTTTACCCTTGGGAAGTACCTTCGAAATAATCTTCTGATGACTTTTGTTTGTTGAACACCTCAGCTTCCTCCTTCTTTGATAAAGAATTCTTCAATTATTCTTGTATCTTCTCTCCTTTACTCTCGAGGACCTTATCTGCTCTGATACCACTTGTTGGTGTGTAAAACACCACAAGAACCTAAACTAATGTGGTATTAGAAGACCTCCATAACCACCATTAGCTTAGCAATACTCACATTGTGAATCTCCATTTCTGAATTTAGTGAAAATCAAAATTTCACTTCACAGAAATCTGCGCCTTTTCTTCAATCCTTCAATCTGACCTGTATTAGCTCAATCTTTGCAAAATCTTTTGATCACTTGCTAAGAGATGTTCTTGCTAATGTTAAGCAACACATAATAACCAAAACATTCAAGTAATAACTTCAAAATCTTCTGATTTTGCTTCAAACCTTTTCACTATGTCTGAAACTGAAAATCTACTTCATCGATTTGACATACCTCCACTCTTAAGCTGATTTCTCTGAGTACACGTCCCGTTCTTAAAGATCTTTTGACCAAGTGTAGTTGAGGAGAGTAGCTTTAAAATGAGCTATCACTTACCAAAAACTTTACACCATTGCTTCAAGATCTGACCTTCAGAAGATCAAT
>CM035413.1:40964402-40989402 GCA_020310875.1 Ceratopteris richardii | reverse complement strand
TAAGGCTCACCTGCATCTGTAGCATCACAAAATCTAAACCTAGAACATATCTATCAGGTGGATATGAGACACATGCAGAACGTCTCAATGGTTGCTGAACGGGAACATGTGTAGACTGATCTGAATGGACATTCTCTTGAACATCCCTATGTGCAGCATTTTTATGCATGCTAACCGGAGGACTAGTATCCTCAAACACCACTCTTCTCACTTCAACCTCCTTAATGGGCTGTTTATGCATCTTAGACTCATTAAAAATGACATCACTACTTCTGATCACTGACAGTGTTTCAATATCCCATAAGCGATATCCAAATTGTCCCTCTCGACCATATCCAAGAAAAATGCATTTCTTTGACTTCTGGTCCAACTTTTGTCTAAGATTCTTGGGTATATGAACATATGCTTCACACCCAAAAACTCGAAGATGATCATAATATGGTGGTTTCCCTGTCCATAACTCTTGTGCCACTTTCAGACCTCTGGCAGTACTAGGTGAAAGGTTAATCACATGAACTGCAGTCAATACTGCTTCTGCCCAAAAACCTTGTGAGAGGTTTTCATGATGCAACATAGAGACTACTCTATCTTGAATAGTTCTATTCATCCTCTCACCTACACCATTCTGTACTGGGGTATAAGGAGCTCTAAACTCTCTACGAATCCCTCTAGACTGACAGAAAAGGTTGAATTCATGTGAGGTATACTCACCCCCATTATCTGAACGTAAAGCCTTAAGCTTAGTTCCTTTTTCTTGTCTCAACTAAAGCAAGCCATTTTTTGAAAGTAGGGAATACATCATCCTTTGATTTGATAGGATATACCCAGACTTTTCTAGTAGCATCATCTATGAACATGACAAAGTAAAGAGAACCACCTAAGGACCTAGTGGGCATAGGACCACACACATCTGTATGAACAAGATCTAAAGGCTGAATTGAAGAGTCAATGTGCGTTCTATGCACATTTCTGGTTTGCTTTCCATATTGACAATGCTCACAAAATGAAAAATCAGAGAAAGATAACACAGGTAAGTAGCCAGAATGAGACAGATTTTCCATTCCACTACGAGATATATGGCCCCAAATGGCCATGCCAAATACAAGCAATAGGCTGTTCAATAACAACTAACAAGTGTTCTTTCTGTGATACAGATAAAGGATAAAGTGAGCCAACTTTGCTTCCTTTTGCAATAACCATATTGCCCTTTGATATACGAAAGGACTGAGCATAGAAGACCACCTTGTAACCAAGGTCATCAAGTTGACCAACTAACATCAAACTACGTGATAACTGAGGTACATGGCATACATTATGCATAGTAAATTTTGAACCATCAATGAAATGCACAACCACATCTCCAATCCCCACAACATCACACTGGTAAGAGTCACCAAGTCTCACGGTACCAAGAGACTTTGCTGCATAATTAGAGAACCATTCTCTATGTGGTGTCACATGGAAAGAAGCACCAGAATCTAGCAGCCAGGTGTGGGAAAGAGAATCAGCCATAAGTGCCTCAGATGGCACAGTACTATCAAGTGTCAACACATCATCATCATCATCAGAAATAGCATTAATTTCTTCAATCTTCATAGTCAAAGTAGATGGTGCAGGTAACTGTTTAACATGCCCATCAACATTCTGTCCTTTACCTTTAGCATTCTTTAATGCATAACAGTCTTTCTTCATGTGTCCTTTCTTATGACAATAATGGCATTCGATATCCCTCTTCCTTGATTTACTTCTACTCTTATTCCATTGACCATTCTTTTCCTTGTTCTTGCTCCTGCCACGTTGCCGATTCTTTCCTTAGTAAGAATCACGAACATTATATGCATCTCCACTCTGGGTGCCAACCATAGATTTTCTACGAATCTCCTCACTCAAGAGTGCTCCACATATATCATCATAGACGAGTTTACCACCAGGTGCACTGTTGCTAATAGCTGTGCAAAACGTATCCCATGATGATGGCAGGGTGCATAACATCAATACTGCTTTCATTTCATTATCCATATCCATTTTCTGAGCTTGTAACTTGGAGAATATAGCATCAAACTCATTTAGATGAGCAACAACACTATCTGTGTCCTTCATATGAAGGTCATATAATTTTCTCATCATCTACACTTTATTTGATGCCGTCTCTTTTTCATATGTATTGCATAACTTCTTCCAATGCTCCTCTGCACTTTCCGTCTAATACTGTAAAGTAAACATTATCTGCCAGGTGCAAGCGAATGGTAGACCTGGCCATTTCATCTAACTCATCCCAGTCATCTTCATCCATGTCAATAGGCTTCTTTGAAATCCCATTTACTAGCTTCCATTGCCTCCTTTGAATCAGCACATCTTTAATCTGATTCTTCCATAGAGCAAAGTTTGTGCCATCAAATTTTCAGATCTCAAAATGGTCTTTGCCCTGCAAGTTATAGCTCCTCCTCGGAACACTAGCACTAGACCCTGATCCATCGGATGTGCCTGAGACCTCTGATGCCATGATGGTAGAGAACTGAATAGAATGATAATGGAGCTAGAAGAGTCCAAACACCAACAAATAAGTGTATCAAGGAGTAAATCGACCATTGTATAGTTGACTAAACCAGAAATCTCAAAACATTTTTCCAGAGTATCCTCTGCAAAATTAGCATATGACTAGTGTCAAAGTATCATAAAACTGCAAGTACTGACATGTCTACCTGCATAGTGAATCACTGACTCCACTACATATAATCATTTACCCAATAGAAGCCAACTAGGCTTATCGAGCACCTATGAACAACTATCATATATCTCCTATGGCGAGGCTGGATAAGCCTTCCACCTGCATCACCGAAGAGACCCTGACATCTGGGTGTCTCCCAGTTAAGAAAACCTCACCACGACCCTCTTTATCAAACGTAAAAGGCTTTATGCAAAGAACGTAACCGCTATATGAATGACCACATGGACGTACATAAGCGGTATCCACAGAAGCGTACATGGTGTGTATGTGCTCAATATATGCAGTAGAATGACACTAAAAGGCTGAATACACAAACCCAAAAACTAGCCAATAACACTTGCAAGTGTCTGTCAACTCTGATGTTTTAAGCTTAAAAAACCTGCATAAATTTGCAGCAACTCCTCCCACCAAAACTAAAAAACCTCTCTAGAAACCTATAGTTTTACGAGTGTGGCTGAAAATACAGCCCCAAAGGTTGATATTTATTGTTTGAGAAGTACAAAGAACACTCTTCTTGATGTTCTTGGACATGTGCAAAGAAAACTATGTGCGAAAGTACTCCAAAATGGCTCCAAAAGACACCCCAAAAATGCTGCAGAAATAGGCTTTCAAAGCAAAAAATGAAGCTTTGAGGGACCAAAAACTTGTTGAAGGTAATGTCAACCTTAGTTTTTCCCCTTCTGCAGACACCACAAGAGTGTAGCTTAGTGGCAAGAGATTGCCAGAGCTCTGGGGGGAACAGTACTGGGATGGGTGACCTCTCAGGAAGTACCAGGAACCTCTATATTCCTTGATCGTTGAGGTCCTCCCTCGCGCGCAACGAATGGCACCAACGGTGACTTCGGTGACTCAGATGACAAGGAATGCCAAGGTCTATGCCTTGGTCGCCACCTTAGTCGAAAGCCTGGGGGGGGGGGTGCTCGCTTCGCTCGCACAAAAGGAACAAAGCTTTTGCCTCGAACCGCTCTGATACCAGTGAAGTATTTCGATGGCGATGCACCACACTGCGCTCTCCTTCTCAAGAGCTCCACGATGATATGCTTAGAGTAGAAAACTGACCTCCTATGCCGCACACAGTACTCCACACAGAGGCTGCAGAATACGTAGAAAACACAGTACACAGGGAAGTCGAAGACAGACTTCTTAGGTCTTACAAAAGCGGTCGAACTTACAATCTGTGATTGACCAGGCCACTATATGTTTTATTAAAGAACATATACAAAGAAGTGTCCGGTGGCCATTTGGCCTTTCACATGGACACTAACGGTAACAAATAGATAGATAGATAGATAGATAGATAGATAGATAAATAGATAGATAGATAGATAGATAGATAGATAGATAGATACATAGATAGATAGATAGATGGATGGATTGATAGATAGAGAGATAAATAGATAGATAGATAGAAATATAGATAGATAGATAGATAGATAGATAGATAGATAGATAGATAGATAGATAGATAGATAGATAGATAGATAGATAGATAGATAGATAGATAGATAGATAGATAGATAGATAGATAGATAGATAGATAGATAGATAGTTAGATAGATAGATAGAAAGATTGATTGATAGATAGAGAGTATAGATAGATAGATAGATAGATAGATAGATAGATAGATAGATAGAGAGACAGACAGAGAGACAGAAAGATAGACATACAGACAGGCAGACACACAGACATACATACATACATACATACATAAATAGATAGATAGATAGATAGATAGATAGATCGATGGATAAATAGATAGACATAAAGAAATACATTCATAGATAGATAGATAGATGCATATATGGATAGATAAATAGAGAGACAGACACACACACAAACAGACAAACAGACAGACAGACAGATAGATAGATAGATAGATAGATAGATAGATAGATAGATAGATAGATAGATAGATAGATAGATAGATAGATAGATAGATAGATAGATAGATAGATAGATAGATAGATAGATAGATAGATAGATAGATAGATAGATAGATAGATAGATAGATAGATAGATAGATAGATAGATAGATAGATAGATAGATAGATAGATAGACATATAGACAGACACATAGACAGATAGACAGATAGATAGACTTACAGATAGACAAACAGACAGACAGATAGATAGATAGATAGATAGATAGATAGATAGATAGATAGATAGATAGATAGATAGATAGATAGATAGATAGATAGATAGATAGATAGATAGATAGATAGATAGATAGATAGATAGATAGATAGATAGATAGATAGATAGATAGATCGATAGATAGATAGATAGATAGATAGATAGATAGATAGATAGATGGATAGATAGATAGATAGATGGATAGATAGATAGATAGATAGATAGATAGATAGATAGATAGATAGATAGATAGATAGATAGATAGATAGATAGATAGATAGATAGATAGATAGATAGATAGATAGAAATATAGATAGATAGATAGAAATATAGATAGATAGATAGGTAGATAGATAGATAGGTAGGTAGGTAGGTAGGTAGGTAGATAGATAGATAGATACGTAGATAGATAGATAGATAGATAGATAGATAGATAGATAGATAGATAGATAGATAGATAGATAGATAGATAGATAGATAGATAGATAGATAGATAGATAGATAGATAGATAGATAGATAAATAGATAGATATAACATTTGTCTTTTTATTAAACCTAAAAATCATACTCTTAAAGACTTAAACCTGAAATACTAAACCTAAATACTTAAACACCTAAAAAAACTTGCAACCCTAATTTTAAAACCCTAATCTATACAAGCATCCTATTTTATCTATATATTCGGAGTTATATTTCTATATGTATTTTCTATATTTTAATTTTTTTCTATATTTTCTCATCATATAAATTTACTTGAGTTATATGTATGCCTAAACCCTAAAACCCTAATTTTAAAGATCTAGACCTAAAATATGTATATTTCTGTATGCATCTGAAATACTAAAACATAAATACTTAAACTAAATGTGTATGTGTGTCTATGTATGCATGTGTGAGTATATGAGTATGTATGTACATATGTGTATGTATGTATGCATGTGTGTGTATGTATACATGCATGTGTGTATATGTGTGTATGTATGCATGTGTGTATATATGTGTGTGTATGTATGCATGTGTACATGTGCGTGTATGTATGTGTTGGGTTGTAGGGTATGCACACACCCTCCATTGTGCATAGGAACTGTAATAAAGTAAGTCTATGATCCAAGGGTCTGGCCGGTTCAGACAGATCTGAAATCGGACACCGTTTGGTCATCCGTGTGTATGACCAAAGATCTCGAGTTTTGACTTACTAGGAGGTCTTGTGCTCTTGTGAACAAGTGAACCACTTAGCTTAGTGGTTAAGTCTCAAGGATGTGAAGGACGAGGTCTTGGGTTCAATCCCCATGAGGTACATGGGAAGAGTATTTTGCCCAAAGAGCTCTAGAACCTTCTAGAAGCATCCACTGGACACTTGGCGCACATGTAGTTACATGGCTGACACTTGGCTGGTTAGTATCCACCTGCCCAAGAAGGTAGTCCCCTGGAGAGAGCTATATATAGAGGCATTTGGTTGGGAGGAGAGTCATCTCTCAAGCATGTGGTGGTCGTAATCGCTACGCTGTTGCATTGGTATCAGAGCCTTAGGTTGAGATCTATGGAGACTTTTATCTTCATCACTTTATTTGTACGCTCTTGCTGAGATGCGTGGAAATTCCATTGCTGTAGCACTTATTCATCTCTCAAGCATGTGGTGGTCGTAATCGCTACGCTGTTGCATTGAACCCTCCCTAGAACATAATAATATCTCTTTTTGTATCTACTTAGAATTTCACATAAAAACACCCTCTTAGGACTCTTTTTTACATTTCCCTTATGCTAAGGTAGTGAAGCCTTGTAAATAGCCACCTCTACACATATGAGAGCATACACGTAAAAATCCCACGCCTTCAATTCTTGGGATTTGTTTGTTAGAAAAGGAATATTTGCCAAAGATATGGTAGTTACACACATGCTCCTTTTTGGACTAGTCAAAGAAGCACATGGGGAATTGTGCTTAGGCTATAAATAGAGCCTCATTTTTGTAGAAAAAGGGGGGCTCTTGGTTCGACGTGCGCCTTGTAATATCTTCATGAATGGAAGAACTCTCTTTTATTCTAAGGCTTTGTGCATTTATGCGTGTAGTCTTGGAGTGTGAGAGGGTGTGGTGTGAGTGTGCTTGCTGAACCTTCCTTTGTGTGTGAGTAGGGTGTTGCTTTACTTGTATTTTCCATGTGTGACCATGATCCTTGACTCCCATCTCTCCATGTTTTCAAGCATGTGGCATAGCCCGGGGCTGATGCCAATGGCTTGAACATGTTGGAGAATGGGGTGGATGAAGGGAGAGTCTTTCTTGGGTCCTCCTCTTGCTTCCATGCAAGGTGGTGTGGGTCTTGGCTCCCAAGGGCATACTACAACAACAAAATTTGGCGCCGTTGCCGGGGACGGTCGGCCTTCCATCACTTGGAGTACTCAAGAACATGTGGTAAAGTATTTTGTTGCAATTTTTCTGCTCATTTGCGTAGGATTTTGTTCTTGCATGGCATTTTCTCCCTTCCTTTGGGCCTTTAGCTCCCCATTTCCTTGTTTTAGTAGGATAGTTTTAGTTCATGTTTGTTTGATGCACAAAAACACCCCCAACCCCTTCTCTCTCTTTCTCTCTCACATACACACAGATTCCCACGCACTCACTCAGGCATCACTCTTCATCTCTCCTCCATTTCTTGATTTCAGTGATGGCCTTGAAAAGGGGGATGGGTAGTACTCTCTCTGCTCCCTTCTCTCTCTTCATCTTCAAAAAAACCATGAAAAGAAGTTGAGTTTCTTCTGCGCATAAGTCATCTTCTTCCATGCAAAAATGTTAGGGAGCTTTGGATTCTCATTTCATGCTCAAGGGTCCTCCGTGTACCATGGGCCGGCTGAAGTCTCTTACCTACCTCTCTTTCGCTCGTCGTTGCTTTGATATCTGTACCTACCTCTGGTAGTTGTGCCATGTGCGTGGTGGTTTTACTCCGAAAATCTTGCCTATTCTGCTATGATGCATGGAGTTCAACCTCCCGCTCCCATTTACTCATGCGCCCCTCGTAGGGTTGCGCGTGCTCTCCTCTGTCGCGGTTGAGCTCCAAGTGAGCTCCCCCTTTGTTCAATCTTCCTCTATCGGGGTCAAGCTCTAAGCGGGCTCCCCCTCCTGCGCATCTTCTTCTTAAGGTATTCAGCATGGTAGAGTCAAGGGCAAAGAATTCCGCTCTACTGTGGGGTTGAGCATTTGCTCCTCCTGTGGCATCTCTAGCTTGAGGTCAAGCCAGCGCTACCTCTTGTATTCTGGAATCGATACTCCGTGCGTGCTTCCCCGATTTTGGCAGAACCTCCATGTTGGAATGAAGCTCCTTGCTTCCCATCAGTATTTGTTGTGGAAAGTGGTATACTACTTCACCAGACTGTCACTGGACTGACACCATAATCGTACCGGAATGAACTTCAAATCTATTTATAATTACTTCAAGTAAACATACATGAAGTAAGGAAGTGATGCAAAAGCTTCCTTAACCTGTTGAACACTTTCTGAAGTTTAAGAGAAAAACTCCACTAGTTCAGACAGCCTCTTTTCGGTTAGACTTTGTACTGTGTATAGATAACTTTTTCACCGGAAACTTTGATCAACTGAAAGTAGAGATGTCTAGCTACAGAGTGAGCTATCTCTCATACAAAACTTCGCATTACTCTGCGAGATCTACTTCGTTCTTCTATCGGAAAATACTTTTACAGTAAGAACTGCAACTGACCGAGAATGCGGTTACTGAGAAAACGTTAACTGTTAACTAACTTTAAGACATACTCTGTTTCTTCTGCACACAAACAATACGCACAAACATCCACATGAACATGTGTTTTCTATTAGAGAAGATGTGTACAAGTGAGCTTGGCCTCTTCTTGCTCAAGCTACAAAAACTCTCCTATACTGAGTAGTTTCTTATTACCATCTTCCTCTCAGATGAATACCCGATATCTCAGGCTTCTGTTATTCATCTATACATACGCGATCTCTGGCGTCTTCTTCTACATACGCGATCTATGGAGTCTTCTTCTATAACTCTGCGTCTCTGCGCATCTGCTATATTTCGTCTCTCTCTCTATCTCTATTCTCCTCTCGTTCTTTTTTTTCTTCTATATGTGCTCTTATTTATATTGCACGCTCTTCTTAAGCACGTTCTTGTTTGCACTTCCCTTCTATTATTCCTTTGCACGTTCTCTCTATGTACAGTTTGATTCGGTGTACCGTATTCTGATTCTGGGAGATTCTGTACTGTACATAACGGTCGTGGATTTGTCCTTCCACTAAGGCTTTTGATTTTCTCTGATTCTGCTTCCTTCTTTTTCTCTTTTTATGTCTGTTTGTCAAATTCGTGAGTGTTTCTTCAACAGTATTCCCCCTATTAACTGGGGTCTTCGACACACTCTGCGGGTGACCATGTCAGATTGAGCCTCCTGCTACTCCACCTGCTGGAAAAGTCAAGCTTTGGAGCCAGTACCTCTTGTGCAAGAAAAGCTATGGCGGCCATCAGAATTTTCTTTGGCGACCTATGATGAGCTCGACCCCTCAGCATCTGGATGCTCCTGTCGATGTTCCACTCTTATAAGTGTGCAAATGATTTCAAGGACCATGCTCGATTCAGCTACCTATGGGGTGGACGATACATCTATTGAACCAGAATGGGGAACATATGATTCCAAGCTGCTTTATGCTTCAGTTGCTAACTCTGGCCTACCCCACTCTCTTTTTGAAGGTTGGGATCGGAGAAGAACTTCTCCTTGGTTTCATTTTTACAAAAACTTTCCCGCATGCACAACTCGACGGCTGCTACGGTAAGGGCTTGGGGCTCCCCTCATTGGGGGTCGTATTTTGCTTCTTCCAGGTCATGGAGAAGGCAGGCTTGGTGCTTCCTCATGCAGGGTTTCCCGTCCAACTAGGCGTGCCATCGCCCCTGATGTATGGAGACCAAGAAGTTTCCACCCCACATGCCGGTTACTTAATAACATCTCCATCTTCTCGGTAATGGTGAAGCTCTACTCATGCAGACATTCCCCTCTCTTTGTTCTGCTCATTGCTGTCTTGGAAGCTCATTGCTTCTCTGAAAGGAAGGACTTCAAAAGTTGAAGAATATTCCGCAAATGGCAGATTCCTTCTTGAGGATGGTTTGAATTCCTGATCTGGATGAGAGTTAAAGCTTGGATGTCCTTGTTTCATAACCTAATGTCTCGATAAGTTCCTCTAATTTGATCATACAAGTTGTGTTGAGCACATGCTCCCTCCATTTGATAAGTTGTCCACAACCCTTTCCTGTTGACAAAACGTAGATTTGGGGGAAAATTGGCGAGGATCCTACATGTGGCGAAATCGAAATATGGTTACATCTCCCTTTTCGGTATTGATTCAATGTATGAGAAACTTCACTATGGGTGTTGTACAGGTTCATCAACAGGAATGTCGCGACAGTAGGTAAATTCCAAGAAAGAAGGCATGAAGAACCGGAACCTGTATCATTCATTATGGGCAGAACAACTTCATTAGGTCTTTTGATTCCGACGTATTGAGAATTTTTTATGCAAAAGCATGTTCTCTCAAGGATTACCGGCCTCCAAGGGCTTTAGCTTTGGCGGGCTGTCTTTGCAAACTTGGTGATTATGAGCACACCTCTTGAGAGCTTCCAAAGCTATAATTGTGTTATCAAAGGCCATCAATGAACTACAGTAGAGACGGACCACACGAGCAGTTATGCACTCCAGTAGGTGTTTCTATTCAGCAAAATACAAGCAAGATGGCACTGGTCCTCGTCATCTTCATAACGGCAGGATACAAACTCAAACGTATTGTCTCTACATATGGTGGATGTGAAGACTCCGTGAAAGCTTTTTAACAAGACTTTGCTATGTCCATTCACCACAAGGCTGGCCGGGCTCGCCAGACACGCAGAAGCATGGACTACAAGTTGAAGATGTCCATATGCCTATTGTCTCCTTGTCTTTAGTATATGAAAATGTTGGGATAATGCTTGGCTGAACAGAAATCAAGGTGGCCCTATTGCTTGAGTTCATTAGAGCTCTCCACCATTCAGCTTACAAGTGGGTGGGGGTGATTTCTTCTAGAGTCCTGAATGTTGAATGTTGGATGTGATGGCTGGATGCACTCAGAAGATCAAGTTGGTGCTGCTAGACCTGCTTCACACCTGCCCTCTCTTCTCTTCAGATATGCTTAGTAGACTCCTTGAGCTTCCAAATAACACCAAAATATGCTATATGTACTTTGGAAAAGGTTTGAGTAATGACTTGATCAAAACAGACTACTTTGGAAATCACAAGACTTGAGAACTTTCTATTTTGGTCTTGATACCTGCTCAGTATTATGCTCAGTGTGACCAGTGTAGTTACAATTAGCAAAATTCCTTCTAGGGATATTCAATTAGCTTAGTAATCTTCCATTTTCAAGTGAAATGAAAGGAAATGATAAACCACACTCAGAGAAATCACTTTAGCAAAATAAGGTGTACCCCCGATTTTTTAGGAGACTTACAGTCACAGACCAGTGAGCACCCCGACTGAGATTTCTTTGTGATGGTAGATCCAATGGCATTGAAACTTTGTAGGTGTATAGTAGACTTTGAGCTGAATCCAATGCACTTTGAATCATCCAATTTGGTTCAGTAGATCTTGAGATATGCTTCTCTGAAGTTGACAGACTTGAAGTGTACACTTAGAGAATAACAGAGATGATCAATATGAGTATATGTATTAAATCTATCAATTGTACATTCCCATTGGCATGATATGTAATGCCCAATGGTACTCAGAGGTGTAGGCTATAGTGTAGCACTCACACACTCATAGATAGATGGATTAGCCTCGGGATATGAGCTGAAAAAGAACAAGCTAACCCGCGACTTTTCTTCATGGCTTTTATAAGAGTCTTGAAGGAGTTTGAATTTGAATTCAAGTTTTGGCTCCCTTCAATCTCTCCACTAAACTTAGGGAGATATTCCCTCAATCATACCATCTGCTTTTTCCACGACTTAGACTAGTAGGTGTGATTACATGAGTGATTTAAGTCATATTGACTTTTACATTGGATAAAAAGTAATAACCAATTAAGCATTGGTTCCTATGGTTCATGGTTCATGTAAATACATCCTTCAAGGGTTCAAGCTTTAGCCTTCCAATGTTCCAATTGTCCAAGCCTTATGTTGAGTCTTCAAGATACAAATCAAAGCCAATGTGTGTAGGCTTGTTTTTGCACCAACAGCTCCCCCTCAAGCCAAACACTTTGGCTCAAGTCTTCATCTCTAGTCTTCAATTATTTCCTGCAATCCAATCATGGATTTAAATCTGCATAGCTTGCTTCCATCCAGAGCTTTAGTAAGCAAATCTGCACATTGTATATTAGTAGACACATATGATAATTGAATTTCTTTGCTAAGTAACTTCTCCCTCACATAGTGGTAATGAACCTCTATGTGTTTTGTCCTAGCATGATAAATTGGATTAGCTGCTAGGTGAAGTGAACTTGTGTTATCACCAAATATGATTGGTGGCCTTGTGTATAGGCCCAATTCTGAATATAATAACTTCAACCATATGGCTTCTTGAGTGGCATTGGCTAGCCCTCTGTACTCTGCCTCAGTAGATGATAGAGCTACTGTGGGTTGTTTCTTGGATGACCAAGAAATTGGTTTATCACCTGTAAAGCATATGTAACCAAATGTACTCCTCCTGTCATCCTTGCAACCTGCCCAATCTGCATCTGAGTATACTTTGATATCAATGTCTGATGAATATGGAAAGTACAAACCATGATTTTGTGTTCCCTTTAGGTACTTTACTATCTTCTTGGCTGCCTCCAAATGTGGTACTCTTGGTTTATGCATAAATTGGCTAAGTACACTAACACCATATGATATATCAATCCTGGTTAAGGTAGCATAATTAAGACTACCTACCAAACTTTGGTAACCTGTAATATCCTTGAGTTCTTCTCCTTCATGTGCACTGAGTTTGTGGTTGACCTCCATAGGAATGTTTGAGACTTTAGCTTCCTGCAAATTAAACTTCTTGACCATGTCCTGAATGTACTTCTTCTGAGTAATAAAGATACCTGAATTTGTGTAGACCAATTCAAGTCCTAGAAAGTACTTCAATAATCCAAGATCATTGATCTTGAATTCCTTCATCATTTGTCCTTTGATGTGTCTTATCCCCTGAACATCATTTCCTGTAATAATGATGTCATCAACATAGACACACAAGTATATTACCTCTGAATTGTTCTTCTTTATAAACAATGAAGTATCTGCTTTACTCATGACAAATCCTTGATCTAGGAGATAGGTTGTCAACCTGTAATTCCATGCTCTAGGTGCCTGCTTCAATCCATACAGAGCCTTCTTCAATTTACAAACATGATTTACCTTATTAGGATCCTCATAGCCAGGTGGTTGTGACATGTAGACCTCTTCAGATATCCATCCATTCAAGAATGCATTCTTCACATCCAATTGGTGCATGTTCCAATTCTTGGATGCAGCTACACTCACCATAACTCTGATAGTTGGCATCTTGGCCACAGGAGAAAATGTCTCTTCATAATCAATGCCTTGGGTTTGTGCAAAACCCTTGGCTACCAACCTAGCTTTATACCTGTTTATTGTACCATCTGAGTTTCTTTTGAGTTTGTAGATCCATCTGGATCCTATCACCTTCATGGAGTCTTTCTTGGGTACCAAGTCCCAAGTATCACTCTCCTTGAGAGCCTCCATTTCTTCATCCATTGCTTCCTTCCATTCTGGTTTAGTATTTGCTTCTTCAAATGTACCTGGTTCTTCATTCAAGATATCCTTTGCAAGATATACAGAGTGCTTGGTTACAAGTGAAGTATCATACCCATACCTAATAGGTTTCTTCTTTTCTCTTTGAGATCTCCTCATAGCTTGAGTTGAGGATTCTGGATTGTCTTCTAGTTGCTTCATCTTCATCTTTCCTTTGGATTTCCAAGCCTTGAACTCTTCAATGTTGATGGTGTCTTCATCATCTGAGCTTGTGTCCTCTTTCTGAGTTGGTTCTTGCCTGATAAGCTTTGGAAAGTCTTCTTCCATATCATAGGGTAGGCTAACTTTCCTGCACTCATTTTCATACCATGAATCATTTTCATCAAAGATGACATCTCTGCTTACCTTGAAGCCTTTGTTTGAGGGGTTATAGAACCTGTATCCCTTCTGATTCAAATCATAACCAATGAAAATACACTTTTCAGCCTTAGGATCTAGCTTTCCCCTTACCTGTGAGGGAATATGCACATATGCTACACACCCAAAGATTTTGCAATGATCCAGAGATGGTCTCTTACCATGCCAAGCCTCATAGGGTGTCATTCCATCAAGTGTCTTTGATGGCAACCTGTTGATTAAGTATGTGGCAGTAGATACACTCTCTGCCCAAAGATAGTTTGGCAATTTCTTTTCATTTAGCATAGACCTAGCTGTCTCTACAATGAGTCTATTCCTCCTTTCAGCTACCCCATTTTGTTCAGGTGAGTACCTTGTAGTAATCTCCCTCTTGATGCCTCTTTCCTGCAAGAAATCTTCAAAGTCATTGGAGAAGTATTCTCCACCACCATCTGACCTTAGCCTCTTCAAATGTCTACCTGTTTGATTTTCAACTAATGCAAGATACCTTTTGAAACAATTAAATACTTCATCCTTATGTTTCATGAAGTATAAGACAGTCCACCTGCTATAGTCATCAATAAAGGACACATAGTACCTTGATCCAGATATAGATGGCTCTTTGCTAGGTCCCCAAACATCTGTATGCACCAATTCCAAATAATCTTCATGCATAAAACCTTTCTTGGTATAGGGCAACCTGTGTGACTTACCAAATTGACAAGCCCCACACTTGTATATCATGTGTTGCTTGGATACATTAGGTATCCCAAACACACATTGATCTCTACTCATTTGCTTTAAGGTCCTTTCTCCAATGTGACCTAATCTTTTGTGCCAAATCTCCAATTCTGATAGGGTTTGGTCTTTATAATTGTACAAAGCAATACTCTTAGTGTCTTCAAGTTCAAAGGTAAACAATCTACCTGATTTCTCTCCCTTGGCTATCCTTCTGAATCCATGTCTTGGATCCTCCACATATGCACCATGTTGATTGAACCTGACCTGTAGACCTTTTTCAACAATCTGACCTACACTCATCAGATTCTTGGTGATTGTTGGAACATACAACACTCTGCTTAGTAAATTCTGATTACCATAACTTGTTTTGACATTACCTACTTTAACAACTGAATGTTTAGTGTCATCACCTGTCTGCACTTGGTGCTTGCCTTTGGGTTCTTCCAAATCAGAGAGTAAGGCAACATTTCCAGCTACATGGTTAGAGCAACCTGAATCAATATAGAACAAATGATCATCATTGATACCTGTTTTAGATGTCATGTTCATGATCAACAAGGAATCATCTTGCTCCTCTGCATAATTGTTGTAGTCTTTCCTATTTCTGTATCCACCTTGATAATTGCCATTGTGATTGTAGCTATTGTTGTAATTATTGTTGTAGCCATGGTAGCCTTGAGATTGGTTGAATCTGCCTCTGCCTTGAGAGTATCCTCCTCTTTGGTGACCTCTTCCTCTTTGGTTCTTGTAGTTTTTGTAGCATTCATCTGTAGTATGGTTAGACAAGCCACAAATATTGCATGGGGATTGATTGTAGGGTCTCCCCCTACCTGACTTACCTCCTCTGCCCTTACCTCTAGAAGATCTACCTCTCCCTGCATAGTTTGCTTGGGAGGTAGAGCCTTCTTCATCAATCTTCTTGCTTTTACCCTTGTCTTTAGTCTTCTTATCAGTATATAGGGCAGAGGGATTGTTACCTTTTGATTGCTCTCCATTCTTTGTGATCTTTGCTTCATGTGTAAAGAGTTGTCCAATCAGAGTTGTTAGATCAGGTGCTTGGATGTCCATGTACAAGTCCATTGCTGTGGTAAAGCTCTCCCATTTGTCATCTGCCTTTAGTCCATTGATCACTTGTCTGACTATTTGCTCTTCCTCAATTTCTTCTCCAACACTTGCAAGTTGATCTGCAATGTCTTTGACTTTGGTGACAAAATCTGAGACACATTGTTTTGATTGCTTCCTAAGAGTTGTAAACTCAATCCATAGCTGATTCTTTCTGGCCCTTGTGCTTGATGAAAAGTATGTTGACAAGGTTTCCCAAGTCTCTTGGGAAGTCTTGCAATTCCTTACATGAGGTAGAAGAAAATCAGAAATAGAGTTTAGAAGATATGACCTTGCCAAAGCATCTTTTGCACACCATTGGTTGAGCCTCTCATGTTCATCCTTTGTAGGTAGGCCTCTGGTCTTGAATGAGGGCAACTCCTCATCTCCTGATATGTATCCATACAAGCTTCTCCCTTGTAGATAGGTCTTCATTCTCAATGACCAAGCCTGGTAATTATTTCTGTCCAATTTGTCAATGAAGGAAGGGAAACCATCACCCATGATTACCTTATTTGCTCTGATACCACTGTTGGATGTGATGGCTGGATGCACTCAGAAGATCAAGTTGGTGCTGCTAGACCTGCTTCACACCTGCCCTCTCTTCTCTTCAGATATGCTTAGTAGACTCCTTGAGCTTCCAAATAACACCAAAATATGCTATATGTACTTTGGAAAAGGTTTGAGTAATGACTTGATCAAAACAGACTACTTTGGAAATCACAAGACTTGAGAACTTTCTATTTTGGTCTTGATACCTGCTCAGTATTATGCTCAGTGTGACCAGTGTAGTTACAATTACCAAAATTCCTTCTAGGGATATTCAATTAGCTTAGTAAGCTTCCATTTGCAAGTGAAATGAAAGGAAATGATAAACCACACTCAGAGAAATCACTTTAGCAAAATAAGGTGTACCCCCGATTTTTTAGGAGACTTACAGTCACAGACCAGTGAGCACCCCGACTGAGATTTCTCTGTGATGGTAAATCCAATGGCCTTGAAACTTTGTAGGTGTATAGTAGACTTTGAGCTGAATCCAATGCACTTTGAATCATCCAATTTGGTTCAGTAGATCTTGAGATATGCTTCTCTGAAGTTGACAGACTTGAAGTGTACACTCAGAGAATAACAGAGATGATCAATATGAGTATATGTATTAAATCTATCAATTGTACATTCCCATTGGCATGATATGTAATGCCCAATGGTACTCAGAGGTGTAGGCTATAGTGTAGCACTCACACACTCATAGATAGATGGATTAGCCTCGGGATATGAGCTGAAAAAGAACAAGCTAACCCGCGGAGATATTCCCTCAATCATACCATCTGCTTTTTCCACGACTTAGACTAGTAGGTGTGATTACATGAGTGATTTAAGTCATATTGACTTTTACATTGGATAAAAAGTAATAACCAATTAAGCATTGGTTCCTATGGCTCATGGTTCATGTAAATACATCCTTCAAGGGTTCAAGCTTTAGCCTTCCAATGTTCCAATTGTCCAAGCCTTATGTTGAGTCTTCAAGATACAAATCAAAGCCAATGTGTGTAGGCTTGTTTTTGCACCAACATTGAAGACGTGGCCTTCATTTGGGGTGTCATTGCCCCAAGGCGTTATTGGCAGGCTGAGCAACAGTCATGTAGGGATCCACTTGCAATATTCCCAAAGTTGAGTGGTTTGATACGATTCACAAATGTTCTAAAGTGGGCATGATAAAGTCTAGATCTATCTTTTATTTACGATTGGATTGTTGGAGGGATTGTCCAAGAAGTACACAAATGCATGTGGTGCGTCTTGATGCCCCCTACATACAGTTCCTATGCAGAAATCCTAGTAGCCTTGTGTACCCTAACACTGCCCCCTTATGAGCCACATTGTATATGATAGATTATTCTATCGTTAAGGTTTGGTTGTATAAAAGGCCCACTCTCGGGTGTCTTCCTGAGTTGGGTTTTTGTTGGTGCATGACAATCATCAATTGAAGGATTATGGAGAAATGAAGTCAAGGAGTCAAGAAGGAAACAAAGTCAGATGGTTGAAGGAAGGACATTTTCAGAAAACTCAAAGATATGTACACATATGTACATTAGCTGACTTATACCCTTGTTTAAGTCATACACTTGTATATATTCATCTATAAATATGTTTGAAAATGTCGGGCAATTAGAGCAGATGAGATTTGAGAATAGGGAGAGAGAAATTAGTGTCATTAGACACATGAAGAGTGAGTGAATTGTCCATCCTCACTTAGATGTAAATTTTCTGAGAAATCGAAAAATTTTGCGCCCGATATTTTGCTGTCTGCTCCCTCTGTGTTTAATCTTTTGAGAAATCCTTTTGCACGTATCTAAGTCCATAGCTAATCTATCTATGGCTAGAATTTGAGAGGTTAATTGTAATCAGGCTGTGAGAATTTTGATTAGGAACATTCATATGTAAGAATGTTCTAACAGTCGAGAAATCTGGCGCACATTTCATCTTCAATGAAATGATCATTGCTCAGTCTACAGTGTAAAGTTTTACACAAATGAGGGCTTAAAATCTAAGTTGGAAGGTAAGCTATCTATGGCTAAAAGATCTTGATCAAACGGGATTTACTTTGGAGAACCAGTGCTAAGAAGTTGCAGGTGTCAAAGTCGCCATTGCAGAGAAGCACTTTCAGACATAGGTAAAGTGTTTCACACATTTCTCAGTGTGTACTTAATCTTTTTGAGAGATTTAACTTGGCAAAGTTGCGCAACCTTAAGGCAAAGTGTTGTGCAAAGTTTTATAAAAAACTTTACAGAATTGATTAGTCAATGAGTGACTAATCTGCAGCAGACTTTTCTGAAGAAACTGAAATTTTCAGAATAATCAATTTTCTGATAATTTGGTGAAGATTCTCTAAATTAGGTGGAGTCTAAAGTTGATCTTGATATAGAGGTGATCTAAATTCAAGGTTAACTTGTTCTTTTGGAGATTAACACTCTCCATCAGTGGTATCAGAGCAGGTTGTGTCAAAATTGAAGTGAAGAAGACTCCGACTATTGCAGAAATACAAAACTTTACATTTTGAAGGTGCAGAAGGGTAAAGGTTGAAGAAAGATCAAAGGAAGACATACAAAGAGCATCAAAAGGATCAGAAGGAGCAACATTCGAAGTAAAGGTACATTTATTATCTGTAAAGGTTAAAGATTTGAAGCTACAGGTGAAGTAAAGATGGGAGATAGTCTCCAAATTGAAAAATTGGATAGAGAGAACTATCCTGCATGGTCTATGAGGATGGAAGCTCACCTTATGAGCAAAGATCTGATAGGATACATCACAGGAGATGAAGAAAAACCAGAATTCAGAGATCCTAGTGTTCCAACTAGGGAGGAGCTTGCAGATTTGAAGAATTGGATGAAGAAGGATGCTCAAGCAAGAAGCATCATCTACATGGCAGTCAATGACTATTTGCTTCCTCACATTAGAGGACTTGAAAGTGCTTGTGACATTTGGAATGCTTTGGAAGAGCATTTCCAAAATACAACCAAATCAAGGAAGGCTTCACTATGGGCAGAGTTTACTACCTTCAAGAAGAAGGCCTCACAATCAATTTCTGATTATGTGACAAAGATGAAGGACATTGCAGATTCTTTAGGTGCAGTTGATGAAGATATTGAAGAAGACAAATTGGTAAGACAAATACTCACAGGGCTAAGAGGAGATGAGAAATGGAAGCCTTTCATTTTATCTACAGAACTTTCATTAGATCATTTTACTCCTGACTTGAATCAATTGTTAGGTCATATGCTAACTTTTGAGAATGATATCAAAGGAGATGTTGATAAGAGTGCAGGTCATGCAATGTATTCTAAAGACAAGAAGAAAGTCAACAAAGGGAAGCAACAATCAGGTGAAGAAGAAGGTACATCAAATCAAGCAAACTTCATAAGAGGAAGAGGAAATGGCAGAAGTAGAGGAAGAGGCAGAAACAACAAAGAGAATGCAAGAGCTTGTTGGATATGTGGTAAGACCAATCATCTATCTCATGATTGTTGGCATAATAATCAAAACAATGGTAATTATCAGAACTTTAATCAAAGAGCAAGAGGTGGTAGATTTCAGAGAGGAAACTTCAGAAGTAGAGGTGGTAGGAATTCTTTTGGAAGAGGTGGTGGAAGAAACTTCCAAAGTCAATCCTATAATAACACCTACTACAACTATGCATCAGATCAAAAGGAGGACTCGACTCTCATTATGAATACATGTGAAACTTCACATGAGGACATGAGAGTGTTTTATATTGATTCAGGATGTAGTAATCATTTAAGTGGAAATATTGCTTTGATGACTGACCTAGATCATAATGCAATTAATCATACAGTGCAGACAGGTGATAATACAAAGCATAAGGTAAAGTCAATTGGTTCAGTCAAAGCTAAGGATGGGAGCACTCTTCTGAGTAAGGTACTTTATGTTCCCACAATTCCAAAGAATTTGATCAGTGTAGGTCAAATTGTGGAAAAAGGATATGAGGTAAGGTTCACCAATGATGGAGTTTATGTGGAAGACCCTAGTCAAGGGTATAAACAAGTTATTGCAGGAAAGAAAGAAGGAAGGCTTTTCACATTGAAGGTATAAGGAAATGTTGGACATGCTATGTTCACATATGGAGAGCAGAAGGTGTCAGAATTGGATCTTTGGCACAAAAGACTTGGACACTTTAATGAAAGAGGTATCAAAGAAATGATTAACAATGATTCAGTGCTTGGAATGCCTAACATTGCAGGTTAACACATGACATACAGATGTGAGGCATGTCAATTAGGTAAGGCTCATAAGCAATCCTATTCCAAGCATGGATTTATGTATTCAGAAAGACTTGAATTGGTGCATACAGATGTGTGGGGTCCTTCAAAGGACTTTAGTATAAATGGTTCAAGATATTATGTCATATATGTTGATGATGCTACCAGGTGGATCACAATTTATGTGATTAAGGAAAAGTCAGAAGTGTTTAATACATTTAAACACTATCATGCATATGCAGAAAGGATTACAGGTCAAAAATTAAGGAGACTAAGGTGAGATGGAGGGGGAGAGTATTTTTCAAATGAGTTCAATGATTATTTGTGGAATGCAGGTATAAAGAGAGAAGTTACTTGCAGGTACTCTCCTCAACAAAATGGGGTAGCAGAAAGAAGAAATAGGACTCTTGTTGAGTTTGCAAGGTCCATGATGAAAGAGAAGAATTGCCCAAATTATTTGTGGGCTGAGGCTGTTAATACAGCTACATATTTGGTTAATAGATTGCCTTGTAAAGCTTTGCAGGGTATGACACCATATGAACCTTGGTGGGGTAAGAAACCTACCTTGGATCATTGCAGAATATTTGGATGCTTGGCATATGCATTTGTGCCATCTCAATTGAGGCATAAGTTGGAGCCTAAGGCAGAGAAGTATGTATTCATTGGTTATGATGATAAGCAAATGGGATACAGGTTGTGGAGTCCATCCACAAAGCAATTTATTGTATCCAAGGATGTTACATTTGATGAGCAAGGTACTTGGTATGCAGGTAAATATAATGTACATGCAGATGATGAAGAAGTAGTGGAACAAAGAAAAGGTAAAGCAAAGGTTCAATTACTTGATGAAAGTGAGAGTAATGAAGTGCAGATTGAAGTTGAAGAGAGGCCAAGGTTTGATCCAGAATGTGATGAACCAGAGACCTCAAGAAGTGCAGAAGTTAGGAGATCATCTAGGCACAAATGGCAACCTACAAGGTATAGCTATGACACTTCATTTTTAACTACTAAAGATTATGCTTATTTGGTAAAAGCAGATGAAGACCCTTCTACATATGAAGAAGCCAAAGGGAAGAAGAATTGGGAAGATGCTATGCAAGAGGAGTATGATGCATTGATAGAGAATCAAACATGGGATTTGGTTCCTAAACCTAATAGTCAGAAGATTATTGGATGTAAGTGGGTTTACAAAACAAAGAGATTTGCAGATGGAAGTGTGTCTAGGTACAAAGCTAGACTTGTTGTGAAAGGGTATGCACAGACATATGGAGTGGACTATGATGAGACTTATAGTCCTGTGGCAAAGATGACAACCATCAGGACACTCATTGCAATTGCTGCTTGTAAAGGCTGGAAGTTGTCTCAATTAGATGTTAAAAATGCTTTCTTGAATGGTTACATTTCAGATGAAGTCTACATGGAGCAACCAGATGGATTCAAAGATCAAGTGAGTCCAAATTATGTGTGTAAGCTCAAGAGAGCTTTGTATGGGTTGAAGCAAGCCCCAAGGGCTTGGAATTATAGGCTTGTAAAATTCTTGAATGATCTTGGATTTCAAGCATCAAAGGCAGATAGTAGCTTGCTAGTCAAAGCAAGTGAAGATGGGTTTATTTATGTGTGTATTTATGTTGATGACATAATACTTACAGGAACAGATGATAAGAGGATACAAATGATCAAAAAGCAGATGGAGAAAGAGTTCAAAATCAGTGATTTGGGGAACCTATCATTCTTCTTGGGAATGGAGATCTCTTATACTCAACATGGAGTATATGTGACCCAAGAAAGGTATCTTAAAAATTTGCTAACCAAATTTAAAATGGAAGATTGCAAGGTTGCACCTACACCTTTGGAAGTGAACCATAAATTGTCTAGGTTTGGAGGAGAAGAGTTCAGAGATATGAAACTCTATCAAAGTTTGGTTGGTAGCTTGATTTATGCTACATTGACAAGGCCTGACTTGTCATATGCAGTTGGTGTGCTTTCACAATTCATGCATTGTCCTAGAAAGGAACATTGGATTGCAGGACAAAGAGTACTTAGGTATATCAAGGGTACACTCAAAGAAGGGTTGTACTATGGGTTTACTTCAGATACAAGAATCAAGATATATAGTGATGCAGATTGGGCAGGTAATGTGGATGATAGAAGATCAACACATGGATACCTGTGCTATGTAGGAGACAAATTGATTTCATGGTGTTCCAAGAAGCAACATACAGTTGCTTTGTCATCCACAGAGGCAGAATATAAAGGTATGGTGGAAGCTGCAAAAGAGGTAATATGGCTAAAGACACTTTTGAAAGTTTTTGATGTGATTCAGAGTACTCCTATTATTTGTGGAGACAATATGAGTTCATTATACTTGGCAGCTAATCCTGTATTTCATGCTAGAACTAAGCATATTGAAATACAGTATCATTTTCTGAGAGAGAAGGTCATTGAGAAAGAGATTGAAGTCATACACACTCCCACAAAAGATCAAGTTGCAGATATGATGACTAAAAGTTTAGATGGACCAAAACTACAAAGATTCAAGGATATGGCTGGAGTAAAGAAGATAGAAAAGAACCTCAATTAATGATTGAGGGGGAGCTGTTGGTGCATGACAATCATCAATTGAAGGATTATGGAGAAATGAAGTCAAGGAGTCAAGAAGGAAACAAAGTCAGATGGTTGAAGGAAGGACATTTTCAGAAAACTCAAAGATATGTACACATATGTACATTAGCTGACTTATACCCTTGTTTAAGTCATACACTTGTATATATTCATCTATAAATATGTTTGAAAATGTCGGGCAATTAGAGCAGATGAGATTTGAGAATAGGGAGAGAGAAATGAAGAGTGAGTGAATTGTCCATCCTCACTTAGATGTAAATTTTCTGAGAAATCGAAAAATTTTGCGCCCGATATTTTGCTGTCTGCTCCCTCTGTGTTTAATCTTTTGAGAAATCCTTTTGCACGTATCTAAGTCCATAGCTAATCTATCTATGGCTAGAATTTGAGAGGTTAATTGTAATCAGGTTAATGAATACATAAATCCATGCTTGGAATAGGATTGCTTATGAGCCTTACCTAATTGACATGCCTCACATCTGTATGTCATGTGTTAACCTGCAATGTTAGGCATTCCAAGCACTGAATCATTGTTAATCATTTCTTTGATACCTCTTTCATTAAAGTGTCCAAGTCTTTTGTGCCAAAGATCCAATTCTGACACCTTCTGCTCTCCATATGTGAACATAGCATGTCCAACATTTCCTTGTACCTTCAATGTGAAAAGCCTTCCTTCTTTCTTTCCTGCAATAACTTGTTTATACCCTTGACTAGGGTCTTCCACATAAACTCCATCATTGGTGAACCTTACCTCATATCCTTTTTCCACAATTTGACCTACACTGATCAAATTCTTTGGAATTGTGGGAACATAAAGTACCTTACTCAGAAGAGTGCTCCCATCCTTAGCTTTGACTGAACCAATTGACTTTACCTTATGCTTTGTATTATCACCTGTCTGCACTGTATGATTAATTGCATTATGATCTAGGTCAGTCATCAAAGCAATATTTCCACTTAAATGATTACTACATCCTGAATCAATATAAAACACTCTCATGTCCTCATGTGAAGTTTCACATGTATTCATAATGAGAGTCGAGTCCTCCTTTTGATCTGATGCATAGTTGTAGTAGGTGTTATTATAGGATTGACTTTGGAAGTTTCTTCCACCACCTCTTCCAAAAGAATTCCTACCACCTCTACTTCTGAAGTTTCCTCTCTGAAATCTACCACCTCTTGCTCTTTGATTAAAGTTCTGATAATTACCATTGTTTTGATTATTATGCCAACAATCATGAGATAGATGATTGGTCTTACCACATATCCAACAAGCTCTTGCATTCTCTTTGTTGTTTCTGCCTCTTCCTCTACTTCTGCCATTTCCTCTTCCTCTTATGAAGTTTGCTTGATTTGATGTACCTTCTTCTTCACCTGATTGTTGCTTCCCTTTGTTGACTTTCTTCTTGTCTTTAGAATACATTGCATGACCTGCACTCTTATCAACATCTCCTTTGATATCATTCTCAAAAGTTAGCATATGACCTAACAATTGATTCAAGTCAGGAGTAAAATGATCTAATGAAAGTTCTGTAGATAAAATGAAAGGCTTCCATTTCTCATCTCCTCTTAGCCCTGTGAGTATTTGTCTTACCAATTTGTCTTCTTCAATATCTTCATCAACTGCACCTAAAGAATCTGCAATGTCCTTCATCTTTGTCACATAATCAGAAATTGATTGTGAGGCCTTCTTCTTGAAGGTAGTAAACTCTGCCCATAGTGAAGCCTTCCTTGATTTGGTTGTATTTTGGAAATGCTCTTCCAAAGC
>CM035413.1:40954402-40956902 GCA_020310875.1 Ceratopteris richardii | reverse complement strand
TAACACACATTTAAATGTCAATCCTAAGGAACAACTTACCAAGTGTATGAAGATGTGTGCACACGTGATGGAAAATGAAGTGGTTTAGCTAGCATGCATGAGGAAAGACTACTACCTCTCACACTTACTGAAATACTGAAAGTGTTTGCCGCAAGCCTCTTTTCAGCAGTTTTGGTATTTTGAGGTTTTCTCCCAGCCCAGAACTCCGAATATGGGCAATAGGGTACTCGTTTTGAAGCTCTGGACGAGACGCATCCAATCGTGGTGGTTTCACTCAATTCTGACCACTTGACTTCAAGTTATGGCAAAAACAGTGAATGACGGGAATCACAAACACCCGCGTCACAGCTTCTCTTAGCTTACGCACGCACTACAGCAGCTCAAAACAAAGGGGAAGGGGTAGACAACAGTCCTACACAGGCATTTCAAGCATAACACACACATACAAGAGCGAAATGAAGATCAAAATCAGCAAGAAAGAGGCAAACTCGAAAATTCTTAGGAGCTCCTTGTTCACAATGGCAAGAGTCCTTTACAAAGAGTCACAAAGTGACTTATATACATGAGCCCTAAGTTTGGTCCTTTCACACAAGTGACCGGCACTTTATTCACTAAGAGACTAATTTCCTACTATTGTACATGGGTAATCTCTACTTTTCTGTGGGGATGCATCTAGAGGACTCCTCTAGTGCATTTACAAGGGAGAATATATTACAAGAATGAATATGATACAAAAGTTTGATGTCCAAATCGGAAAAATTTTGGGGCCCGTCTTTTTCTCCGCTTCGTACTTTCTTTAGCTCTGCAACACTCTCCCCCTCTTCGTCTCTGTCGTCCCTTGACAGACTTTGCTTCCCGCACGCATCCAGTGGTCAGTATTGTCTGTAGTTAAACAGACATGCAGATTCGATGGCCTTCTTGATTCAAGCTCTACTACTCGAGAGCCTGTTACACTTGTCTTGCCTATTGACTTGGGTTGCCACGTGCAAGAGAACAAGGATTACGACCACCACATGCTAGAGAGATGACTCTCCTCCCAACCAAATGCCTCTATATATAGCTCTCTCCAGGGGACTGCCTTCTTGGGCAGGTGGATACTAATCATCCAAGTGTCAGCCATGTAACTACATGTGCGCCAAGTGTCCAGTGGATGCTTCTAGAAGGTTCTAGAGCTCTTTGGGCAAAATACTCTTCCCATGTACCTCATGGGGATTGAACCCAAGACCTCGTCCTTCACACCCTTGAGTCTTAACCATTAGGCTAAGTGGATTACTTGGTTACAAGAGTAAATGACCTCCTAGTAAGTCTAAACTCGAGATCTTTGGTCATACACACGGATGACCAAACGGTGTCCGATTTCAGATCTATCTGAACCGGCTAGACCCTTGGATCATAGACTTACTTTATTACATTCTTCCCCCCTTGGAAAAGATTTTCGTCCTCGAAAATAGAGCTATATACATACTGTAGGCAACCCCCGAGCCTCATGTTCTAAAACTGGAAGAACATGGTCATGTTCTAGAACTGGAAGAACATGTCTCATCTCTGTGGTGGCATCCCTGCCCAAATGATTCAAAACACTATCCAGGTTTGCACTTTGATGAACGGGACAAAGTACAAACTAGTGAAGAATAATAAGGGTGGATCTAATGACATCCCTGGCATTCACAGTTTCTGGATGTGCGATCTAGGCACAAACATGTGAACTAGGTGGATTCAAATTACTAGTCCATTTCTAGGCATGACTGGTGCATGGACTTAGTAATGAAGGTGGGATTCTTATCCCTCGCAAGACTTTGAGAATTCTTGATTCACTTGAATTTGTTTTGGAGAACTTGAAGTTTGGTTGTCCCATACATCTAACTTTAGATGTCTGTACAATGGTTTACTTTTATCTAACAGTTACTTGATTTTTTCACCCGACTAGAGGACTACTTTGTCCTTATGAGTTTAAAAATCCTTTGTAAACTGTAGGAGAAAGTTTACCATTTCTTTGAGTCAACCATACTATAACTTGACCAATACAACTTCAAAATGAAAATTGTCCAACTTAAGACACTTTTCTCAAAGACTTTTAACTGAAAGTTCTTGGGAATTGTCAATCTAATGAGCAATTCCTAACTTCCCTATTCTAGAGTATACTGGACTCTAGGAAATCATTTATGCTATAACTTGAAGCAAACTCAAATGAATAAGTCCACTTAGACTTATCATCTTTTGAAGATTGAAAAGGTTCTTGTACATAACATCTATCTAGGATGTTCAAGTTAGTTATTTTATTCTAACCGGCTAACCCTGGTCTTTTGCAAAAGGAATCAGATACCATATCTGAGCCAATTCCAAAAGATTTGGAAAGCGGAAAGAAATAACTAAGACTCTGTACAACCAATTCAAACTTTGAATATACATAAATTTGTTATGAGTCAAAGACTAGATGACTCAGGACTTCAACTTTTCAAAGATCTATTTTAACAGGGATTTGAAGCATTTTCTTTATCTT
>CM035413.1:40899402-40909402 GCA_020310875.1 Ceratopteris richardii | reverse complement strand
TCCCTCAAGAAATGATACTTAATCTCTATGTGCTTAGTCCTGGCATGAAAAACAGGATTAGCTGCCAAATACAAAGAACTCATATTATCTCCAAAAATAATTGGAGTACTATGATCAGTTTCAAAACTCTTCATCAAGGTCTTCAACCATATCACTTCGTTTGCAGCTTCTACCATTCCTTTATACTCAGCTTCTGCGGATGATAAAGCAACTGTATGTTGCTTCTTTGAACACCAAGAAACTAATTTATCTCCAATATAACAGAGATACCCATGAGTAGACCTTCTATCATCTGAGTCACCTGCCCAATCTGCATCACTAAACACTTTGATTCTTGTATCAGAAGTGAAACCATAGTACAAACCTTCACTTAGGGTTCCTTTGATATATCTGAGTACCCTTTGAGCTGCAATCCAATGAGTCTTCTTTGGACAATGCATAAATTGTGACAACACACCTACTGCATATGATAAATCTGGCCTTGTCAAGGTAGCATAGATTAAACTACCTACCAAACTCTAATATTTCTTCATATCATTGAATTCTTCACCTCCATACTTGCTTAATTTATGATTTACCTCCAATGGTTGAAGTCTTGCAATCTTCCATGTTAAACTTGATTGGAAGATTTTTCAAATACCTCTCTTGTGAAACATATACTCCATGTTGAGTATATACAATCTGCATTCCTAGGAAATAAGATAAGTTTCCCAAATCACTTATCTTAAACTCCTTCTCTATTTGCCTTTTAAGTTCATTGATTCCTTGAGCATATGTTCCTGTGACAATAATATCATCAACATAAATGCACATGTAAATGTATCCATTTTCACTTGCCTTCACTAGCAAGCTACTATATGCCTTTGATGCTTGAAATCCACATTCATTCAAGAACTTGACAAGTCTATAATTCCAAGCTCTTGGGGCCTGCTTCAATCCATACAAAGCTCTCTTGAGCTTACACACATAATCTGATCCTATTGAATTCATAAAACCTTCTGGTTGCTCCATGTATACTTCATCTGCAATGTATCCATTTAGAAATGCATTTTTCACATCTAATTGTGACAACTTCCATCCTTTACAAGCAGCAATAGCAATCAATGTTCTAACTGTAGACATCTTAGCAACAGGACTAAAGGTTTCATCATAATCTACCCCATAAGTTTGGGCATAACCTTTGACCACAAGTCTAGCCTTGTATCTAGACACCTTACCATCTGCAAACCTTTTTGATTTATATACCCGCTTACATCCAATGACTTTCTGATTCTTTGGTCTTGGTACTAATTCCCAAGTTTCATTTTCAAGTAGAGCATCATACTCTTCCTGCATTGCCTTCTCCCAATTCTGTTTACCTTTGGCTTCTTCATAAGTGATTGGATCTTCTTCTGTCTTCACAATATAAGCATAATCTTTTGTTGTTAGAAAAGATGCATCATAACTATACCTTATAGGTTCTTTCCTTTCCCTTGAAGATCTTCTGATTTCTGCACTTCTCGAAGTTTCAGCTTCATTTGATTCTGGATCAAATCTTGGCCCATCTTCTACATGATCTTGCAATACTTTTAGAGTCAACATCATGAATACTTTCTTCATACACTTTTACTTTTGCCTTTCCTTTCCTTTGTATCTCTTCAACACCTGCATAATCATTTGTTGATCCTGTATACCATGTATTTTGCTCATCAAATGTCACATCTTTGGTAACAAGAAATTGCTTTGTGGATGGACTCCACAACCTGTAACCCATCTGTCTATCATCATATCCAATAAACACATACTTCTCTACTTTTGGTTCTAGCTTATGTCTTAATTGTGAAGGAACATAAGCATATGCTACACATCCAAATACTTTACAATGATCAAGAGTAGGTTTCTTACCCCACCATGCTTCATAAGGGGTTCCTCCATCCAAAGCTTTACAAGGTAACCTATTCACAAGGTATGTTGCAGTATTAATGGCTTCTGCCCATAAGTAATTCGGACAATTCTTTTCCTTCATCATTGCTCTTGCAAATTCTACAAGAGTCCTATTTCTCCTTTCTACTACTCCATTCTGTTGAGGAGAGTACCTGCAAGTCACTTCTCTTTTTATACCTGCATTCCACAAATAATCATCAAACTCTTTAGAGAAATACTCTCCCCCTCCATTTGACCTTAACCTCTTAAGCTTTTGCCCTGTGATCCTTTCTGCATAGGCATGATAATGCTTGAATGTCTTGAAAACTTCTGATTTATCCTTGATTACATATAAAGTAATCCATCTGGTTGCATCTGTTGGGAGTGATGGTTGGATGCACTCAAGAGATTGAGTTGAAGCTACTAAACCTGCTTTGCTCCAACCCTCTTTAGCTTCAGATATGTTTAGTACACTTGCTTAGCTTCCAAATGACACAAAGAAACCATATATGTACTTTGCAAATGATTTGTGTAGTGATCAAACCAAAACAGATAACTTGGTTCCTTCACAAATCCAAAAAACTTGCTATTTTTGTAATGATACGTGCTCAGTGTTATGCTCACTGTGTCCAGCACACTTACAATTGAAACAATTCCTTTTGGGAGAATTAAAGTACCTTAATAAGCTACCATTTGTGAGTGGAATGGAAGGAAATGATAAACCACATCGAGAGAAATTGATTTAGCAAACTTAGGATCACTCCCGACTTTTTAGGAGTTGTGTAGAACAATACCAGTGACTACTTCGAGAGCGATTTCTCCTTAATGGCTGAATGAAATCTTCTGAAATTTTGTATGCTTGTAGAAGACCTTGAGCTGGTTCCAACAAGCTCTTAAGCTCTTGATTTGGTTCAGTAGATCCTGAGATATGCTCCTCTGAAGCTGACAGACTTGGAGTAGAAGACTCAGACAAAACAGAGATGATGAGTATAAGTATTTGTATTATATCATATGAATATACATTCCCATTGGCATGATAACCATAGCACAATGGTACTCAAAGGTGTAGACTATGGAGTAGACCTCACACACTCAATAGATAGTACAGAATAGCCTCGGGATTGATGATGGACACCCGTGACTTTTTGCTTGTAGTTTTTATAGGAGTTGTACTATGATTTGAATTTGAAATTCAAATGTAGGCTCCCTAGAATATCTCTACTAAAAGTAAGGAGATATTCTCTCCATTAACTCAACTAAGAATCCACAACTAATCAAGTTGGTATGATTACATGAGATGCCAAGTCATTCTAGACTTTTACAAAGAAGTAAATGGTAAGAAACTTTAAGCATAAGTTCCTATGGGTCTTCCCTTATGTGGAGTCTTCAAATCAATTGTCCTATCCAAGTGTGATGGCTTGAATTGCACCAACAGCTCCCCCTCAAGCCAAACACTTTGGCTCAAGTCTTCATCTTCTTCATCTTTAGTCTTCAATCACATCCTGCAATCCAATCATGGATTTAAATCTGCATAACTTGTTTCCATCCAATGCTTTAGTGAGTAAATCTGCACATTGCATATTGGTAGACACATATGTCAATTGAATCTCTTTGCTAAGTAACTTCTCTCTCACATAGTGGTAATGAACCTCTATGTGTTTGGTTCTGGCATGATAAATTGGATTAGCTGCAAGGTGAAGAGAGCTAGTGTTATCTCCAAAGATAATTGGTGGCCTTGTATATAGGCCTAACTCTGTATATAGAAGCTTCAACCAGATAGCTTCTTGAGTGGAATTGGCAAGCCCTCTATACTCTGCTTCAGTGGATGACAATGCCACTGTAGGTTGTTTCTTGGCTGACCAAGAAATAGGCTTATCTCCTGCAAAACAAATATATCCTGAGGTGCTTCTCCTATCATCCTTGCATCCTGCCCAATCTGCATCTGAGTAAACTTTAATGTCAATATCTGATGTATAAGGAAAGTACAAACCATGACTTTGAGTTCCCTTCAGATACTTCAAGATCTTCTTTGCTGCCTCTAGGTGAGATACCCTTGGTTTGTGCATGAATTGACTAAGCACACTAACTCCATATGCTATGTCAATTCTTGTCAAGGTAGCATAGTTCAAACTACCTACCATACTTTGGTATCCTGTGATGTCTTGGACTTCTTCTCCTTCATGAGCACTTAGCTTTAGGTTGACCTCCATTGGAGTAGTAGATACTTTAGCATCCTGCAAGCCAAATTTTTTTACCATATCCTGCACATACTTCTTTTGAGTGATATATATACCTGAGTTGGTGTAGACTAACTCAAGACCTAAGAAGTACTTCAATAATCCAAGATCACTAATCTTGAATTCTTTCATCATCTGTCCTTTGATGTGTCTAATCCCATTGACATCATTGCCTGTAATGATGATGTCATCAACATAAACACATAAGTATATTACCTCTCTACTACTTCTCTTTATGAACAGAGAAGTGTCTGCTTTACTCATCACAAATCCTTGGTCTTGGAGGTAGGTTGTCAACCTGTAATTCCATGCTCTAGGTGCCTGCTTTAAACCATACAGAGCCTTCTTCAATTTACAAACATAATGTACCCTTTTTTTATCTTCATAGCCAGGTGGTTGTGACATGTAGACTTCTTCAGATATCCATCCATTCAAGAAAGCATTCTTGACATCTAATTGGTACATATTCCAATTTTTGGATGCAGCTACACTCACCAATATTCTGATAGTTGGCATCTTGGCCACAGGAGAAAATGTCTCTTCATAATCAATGCCTTGGGTTTGTGCAAAACCCTTGGCTACCAACCTAGCTTTGTACCTGTTTATTGTTCCATCTGAATTCTTCTTTAGTTTGTAGATCCATCTGGATCCTATTACCTTCATAGAGTCTTTCTTGGGTACCAAGTCCCAAGTATCACTTTCCTTGAGAGCTTCCATCTCTTCATCCATGGCTTCTTTCCATTCTGGTTTGGTAATTGCTTCTTCATAGGTACCTGGTTCTTCATTCAACAAGTCCTTTGCAAGATATACAGAATGTTTAGTTACAAGTGATGTGTCATACCCAAATCTGATAGGCTTCTTCTTTTCTCTCTGAGATCTCCTCATTGCTTGAATTGAGGATTCTGGTTTATCTTCTAGTTGCTTCATCTTCATCTTCCCTTTGGATTTCCAAGCCTTGAACTCTTCAAGATTTATTGTATCATCATCATCTGAGCTTGAATCTTCTTTCTGAATTCATTCCTCCTTGGTGAGCTTTGGGAAATCCTCTTCCATGTCATAGGGTAGACTAATCTTCTTGCATTCATTTTCATACCATGATTCATTCTCATCAAAGATGACATCTCTGCTTACCTTGAAACCTTTGTTTGTTGGGTTGTAGAATCTGTATCCCTTTTGGTTCAAATCATAACCAATGAAGATAAATTTTTCAGCCTTGGGGTCTAGTTTTCCCCTTACCTGTGAGGGAATATGCACATATGCTACACAACCAAAGATTTTGCAATGATCCAGAGAGGGTCTCTTACCATGCCAAGCTTCATATGGTGTCATGCCATCAAGTGATTTGGATGGCAACCTGTTTATGAGATAGGTGGCAGTGGATACACTCTCTGCCCAAAGATAATTTGGTAACTTTTCCTCATTAAGCATAGACCTAGCTGTTTCTACTATGAGTCTATTCCTTCTTTCAGCTACCCCATTTTGTTCAGGTGAGTACCTTGTAGTAATCTCCCTTTTGATGCCTCTTTCCTACAAGAAATCTTCAAACTCATTGGAGAAGTACTCTCCTCCACCATCTGACCTTAGCCTCTTCAAGCTTCTTCCTGTTTGATTTTCAACAAGTGCAAGATACCTCTTGAAACAATTAAACACTTCATCTTTATGCTTCATAAAGTATAAAATGGTCCACCTGCTATAATCATCAATGAAGGACACATAATACCTTGAACCTGAAATGGAAGGGTCCTTGCTAGGTCCCCAAACATCTATGTGTACCAAGTCTAGGTAGTCTTCATGCATGAAACCTTTCCTTGAATAGGGTAACCTGTGAGACTTACCAAATTGACATGATCCACACTTGTAAATCATATGTTGCTTGGACACATTAGGTATCCCAAGCACACATTGATCCCTGCACATTTGCTTTAGGGTTCTTTCACCTATGTGCCCTAATCTCTTGTGCCATATTTCTAATTCTGAAAGTGTCTGATCCTTGTAATTATACAAAGCAATGTTCTTGGTGTCTTCTAGCTCAAATGTAAATAATCTACCTGATTTCTCCCCTTTAGCTATCCTTCTAAATCCATGTCTTGGGTCCTCCACATATGCTCCATGTTGTGTGAATCTGACCTGCAAACCTTTCTCCACAATCTGACCAACACTCATTAGATTCTTGGTGATGGTTGGTACATAGAGTACCCTGCTTAATATATTCTGGTTTCCATCACATGTCTTCACATTTCCAATATTAACAACTGAATGTTTAGTGTCATCACCTGTTTGTACCTGATGTTTGCCCTTGGGCTCTTCCAAATCAAAAAGTAGTGCCACATTGCCAGCTACATGGTTAGAACATCCTGAGTCAATATAAAATAAATAATCATCATTTGTACCTGCCTTGGAGGTCATATTCATGATCAATAGGGAGTCATCTTGCTCCTCTGTGTAGTTGTTGTAGTCTCTTCTATTTCTGAATCCACCTTGGTAGTTACCATTGTGGTTGTTGTTGTAGTTGTTGTTGTATTGGTTGCTGTATCCATTGTAGCCTTGGTGTTGATTGAATCTGCCTCTCCCTTGAGAGTATCCACCTCTTGAGTAGTCTCTTCCTCTCTGATTTTTGTAGTTCTTGTAGCATTCATCTGTGGTATGATTGGACAATCCACAAATGTTGCATGGTGATGAGTTGTAGGGTCTCCCCCTACCTGACTTACCTCCTCTGCCTCTTCCTCTAGATGATCTACCTCTCCCTACATAATTAGCTTGGGAGGTAGAGCCTTCTTCATCCTGTTTCTTCCCTTTACCTTTATCTTTAATTTTCTTATCAGTATAGAGAGCAGAGGGGTTATTACCTTTTGATTGATCTCCTGCCTTTGTAAACTTTGCTTCATGTGTGAATAGTTGGCCCATAAGTGTTGTGAGATCTGGGGTATGCATGTCCATATAGAGGTCCATTGCAGTGGTAAAACTTTCCCACTTATCATCTGCCTTGAGTCCATTTGTTACTTGCCTGACTATTTGCTCCTCTTCAATCTCCTCTCCAATGCTTGCTAGTTGGTCTGCCACTTCTTTGATATTTGTCACATACTCTGAGACTGGTTGCTTGGGCTGCTTCCTAAGGGTTGTGAACTCAATCCACAGTTGATTCTTTCTGGCTCTTGTGTTGGAAGAAAAGTAGTTTGACAAGGTTTCCCAAGTCTCTTGGGAAGTCTTACAGTTCCTTACATGTGGTAAAAGAAAATCAGATATAGAGTTTAAGAGATAGGACCTTGCCAAAGCATCTTTTGCACACCATTGGTTGAGCCTCTCATGTTCATCCTTTGTAGGTAGTCCTCTAGTTTTGAATGAGGGTAATTCCTCATCTCCTGATATGTATCCAAATAAGCTCCTACCTTGTAGATAGGTCTTCATTCTCAATGACCATGCTTGATAGTTGTTCCTGTCCAATTTGTCAATGAATGAAGGGAATCCATCACCCATGTTTACCTTCTTTGCTCTGATACCACTGTTGGGAGTGATGGTTGGATGCACTCAAGAGATTGAGTTGAAGCTCCTAAACCTGCTTTGCTCCAGCCCTCTTTAGCTTCAGATATGTTTAGTACACTTTCTTAGCTTCCAAATGACACAAAGAAACCATATATGTACTTTGCAAATGATTTGTGTAGTGATCAAACCAAAACAGATAACTTGGTTCCTTCACAAATCCAAAAAACTTGCTATTTTTGTAATGATACCTGCTCAGTGTTATGCTCAGTGTGTCCAGCACACTTACAATTGAAACAATTCCTTTTGGGAGAATTAAAGTACCTTAATAAGCTACCATTTGTGAGTGGAATGGAAGGAAATGATAAACCACATCCAGAGAAATTGATTTAGCAAACTTAGGATCACTCCCGACTTTTTAGGAGTTGTGCAGAACAATACCAGTGACTACTTCGAGAGCGATTTCTCCCAAATGTCTGAATGAAATCTTTTGAAATTTTGTATGCTTGTAGAAGACCTTGAGCTGGTTCCAACAAGCTCTGATTTGGTTCAGTAGATCCTGAGATATGCTCCTCTGAAGTTGATAGACTTGGAGTAGAAGACTCAGACAAGACAGAGATGATGAGTATAAGTATTTCTATTATATCATATGAATATACATTCCCATTGGCATGATAACCATAGCACAATGGTACTCAAAGGTGTAGACTATGGAGTAGACCTCACACACTCAATAGATAGTACAAAGTAGCCTCGGGATTGATGATGGACACCCGCGACTTTTTGCTTGTAGTTTTTATAGGAGTTGTACTATGATTTGAATTTGAAATTCAAATGTAGGCTCCCTAGAATATCTCTACTAAAAGTAAGGAGATATTCTCTCCATTAACTCAACTAAGAATCCACGACTAATCAAGTTGGTATGATTACATGAGATGCCAAGTCATTCTAGACTTTTACAAAGAAGTAAATGGTAAGAAACTTTAAGCATAAGTTCCTATGGGTCTTCCCTTATGTGGAGTCTTCAAATAGATTGTCCTAGCCAAGTGTGATGGCTTGAATTGCACCAACAACATTATCAACAAACAACACGTAATATCTGGATCCATTTATGCTATAGTCCCTTGAGGGACCCCATACATCTGTATGAACCAATTCAAGCATATTTGAATGCTTGTACCCTGATTTGTTGTAAGAACCTTTATGTGCTTTACCTAATTGACAAGCTTCACACTTGTACACCATATGTTGCCCTTCAACATTTGGCAATCCAAGCACCACCTGATTCTTTGACATTTCCTTTATAGCTCTCTCATTGAAATGACCTAGCCTTTTATGCCATAGGTCTAATTCAGACACCTTTTGACTTCCATAAGTAAATAATGCATGTCCCACATTACCTTGGACTTTGAGAGTGAACAATCTTCCTTCCTTTTTTCCTGCAATTATGTTTCTATATCCTTGATTTGGATCTTGCACATAAACACCATCATTTGTGAATCTTACCTCATATCCTTTCTCCACAATTTGCCCTACACTTATCAAATTTTTAGGAATAGTAGGAACATAAAGTACCTTGCTCAAAAGTGTACTTCCACTCTTTGTCTTCACTGATCCAATGCTCTCCACTTTATGTTTGGTATTATCACCTGTTTGAACTGTATGTCCATTCACCTTTGCTTCCATATCAGTCATCAAGGATAGATTCCCACTCAGATGGTTACTACATCCTGAGTCAATATAAAACACTCTTTGATCTTCTCCCACTGATTCATGAGTTGCATTCAAGATAAGAGTCATATCATCCTTCTGATCTGATGCATAATTATAATAATTGTTGTTGTAGGACTGAGATTGGAAGTTTCTTCCACCTCCTCTAGCATATGATGTCCTACCACCTCTTCCTCTGAAGTTGCCTCTTTGGTTTCTGCCTCCTCTACCTCTTTGATTAAAATTCTGATTATTGCTTCCACCATTTTGATTGTTATACCAACAATCATTTGCCAAATGATTTGTTCTACCACAAATCCAACAAGCTTTAGCATTATCTTTGTTCTTACCTCCTCTTCCTTTACCTCTGAAATTCATCTTTCCTTTTGTGAAGTTAGCTTGACTTGAAGTCCCTTCATCATCAGTCGATTGCTTTCCCTTGCCATTCTTTTTCTTGTCCTTGGAGTACATAGCTTGACTTGCACTTCTATCATTGTCTCCTTTAATGTCCTGCTCAAAAGTTAGCATGTGTCCTAGCAATTGATTAAGATCAGGAGTAAAGTGATCAAGTGACAACTCTATGGACAATATGAAAGGCTTCCACTTCTCATCTCCTCTCAGACCTGTAAGTATTTGTCTTACCAACTTATCCTCTTCAATGTCTTCATCCACTG
>CM035413.1:40891902-40894402 GCA_020310875.1 Ceratopteris richardii | reverse complement strand
AGAATTGGAGATGTGGCACAAGAGATTGGGTCACATTGGAGAGAGAACCATAAAGCAGATGAGCAGAGATCAATGTGTGCTTGGGATACCTAATGTATCCAAGCAACACATGATATACAAGTGTGGGGCTTGTCAATTTGGTAAGTCACACAGGTTGCCATATACCAAGAAAGGATTTATGCATGAAGACTACTTGGAATTGGTGCATACAGATGTGTGGGGACCAAGCAAGGAGCCATCCATATCTGGATCAAGGTACTATGTATCTTTTATAGATGATTATAGCAGATGGACTGTCTTGTACTTCATGAAACATAAAAATGAAGTATTTAATTGCTTCAAAAGGTATCTTGCATTAGTAGAGAATCAAACAGGTAGACATTTGAAGAGGTTAAGGTCTGATGGTGGTGGAGAATACTTCTCCAATGATTTTGAAGAGTTCTTGCAGGAAAGAGGCATCAAGAGGGAGATTACCACAAGGTACTCACCTGAACAAAATGGGGTAGCTGAAAGAAGAAATAGACTCATTGTGGAGACAGCTAGGTCTATGCTTAATGAGAAGAAACTACCAAATTATCTTTGGGCAGAGAGTGTATCTACTGCCACATACTTGATCAACAGGTTGCCATCAAAGACACTTGATGGAATGACACCCTATGAGGCTTGGCATGGTAAGAGACCATCTCTGGATCATTGCAAGATCTTTGGGTGTGTTGCATATGTGCATATTCCCTCACAGGTAAGGGGAAAGCTAGACCCTAAGGCTGAAAAGTGTATCTTTATTGGTTATGATTTGAATCAGAAAGGATACAGGTTCTATAACCCCTCAAACAAAGGCTTCAAGGTAAGCAGAGATGTCATCTTTGATGAAAATGATTCATGGTATGATAATGAGTGCAGGAAAGTGAGTTTACCTTATGATATGGAAGAAGACTTTCCAAAGCTTGTCAGACAAGAACCAACTCAGAATGAGGATACAAGTTCAGATGATGAAGACACCATCAACATTGAAGAATTCAAAGCTTGGAAATCCAAAGGGAAGATGAAGATGAAGCAACTTGAAGACAATCCAGAATCCTCAACTCAAGCTATGAGGAGATCTTCAAGGGAAAAGAAGAAACCTATTAGGTATGGATATGATACTTCACTTGTAACCAAGCACTCTGTATATCTTGCAAAGGATATCTTAAGTGAAGAACCAGGTACATTTGAGGAAGCTATTACTAAACCAGAATGGAAGGAAGCAATGGATGAAGAAATGGAGGCTCTCAAGGAGAGTGATACTTGGGACTTGGTACCCAAGAAGGACTCCATAAAGGTGATAGGATCCAGATGGATCTACAAACTCAAAAGGAACTCAGATGGTTCAATAAGCAGGTACAAAGCTAGGTTGGTAGCCAAGGGTTTTGCACAAACCCAAGGCATTGATTATGAGGAGACATTTTCTCCTGTGGCAAAGATGCCAACTATCAGAATTATGGTGAGTGTAGCTGCATCCAAGAATTGGAACATGTACCAATTGGATGTGAAGAATGCATTCTTGAATGGATGGATATCTGAAGAGGTCTACATGTCACAACCTCCTGGCTATGAGGATCCCAATAAGGTAAATCATGTTTGCAAATTGAAGAAAGCTCTGTATGGATTGAAGCAGGCACCTAGAGCATGGAACTATAGGTTGACAACCTATCTCTTGGATCAAGGATTTGTGATGAGTAAAGCAGATACTTCATTGTTTATAAAGAAGAACAATTCAGAGGTAATATACTTGTGTGTCTATGTTGATGACATCATTATTACAGGAAATGATGTTCAAGGAATTAGACACATCAAAGGTCAAATGATGAAGGAATTCAAGATCAATGATCTTGGATTATTGAAGTACTTCCTAGGACTTGAATTGGTCTACACAAATTCAGGTATATTCATTACTCAGAAGAAGTACATTCAGGACATGGTCAAGAAGTTTAATTTGCAGGAAGCTAAAGTCTCAAACATTCCTATGGAGGTCAATCACAAACTCAGTGCACATGAAGGAGAAGAACTCAAGGATATTACAGGTTACCAAAGTTTGGTAGGTAGTCTTAATTATGCTACCTTAACTAGGATTGATATCTCATATGGTGTTAGTGTACTTAGCCAATTTATGCATAAGCCAAGAGTACCACATTTGGAGGCAGCCAAGAAGATAGTAAAGTACCTAAAGGGAACACAAAATCATGGTTTGTATTATCCATATTCATCAGACATTGACATCAAGGTATACTCAGATGCAGATTGGGCAGGTTGCAAGGATGACAGGAGGAGTACATCTGGTTACATATGCTTTGCAGGTGATAAACCAATTTCTTGGTCATCCAAGAAACAACCCACAGTGGCTCTATCATCTACTGAGGCAGAGTACAGAGGGCTAGCCAATGCCACTCAAGAATCAATATGGTTGAAGCTACTATACTCAGAATTGGGCCTATATACAAGGCCACCTATCATATTTGGTGAT
>CM035413.1:40866902-40876902 GCA_020310875.1 Ceratopteris richardii | reverse complement strand
GTCAAGGAAGGCATCCTTATGGGCAGAGTTTACTACCTTCAAGAAGAAGGCCTCTCAGTCCATCTCAGACTATGTAACAAGGATGAAAGATATTGCAGATGCTTTAGGAGCTGTTGATGAAGACATTGAGGAAGATAAATTGGTAAGGCAAATCCTTACAGGGTTGAGAGGTGATGACAAATGGAAGCCATTTATTTTGTCTACAGAACTATCACTTGACCATTTCACTCCTGATTTAAATCAATTGTTAGGTCATATGCTAACATTTGAGCAGGATGTTAAAGGAGATGGTGACAAGAGTACAGGTCATGCAATGTACTCAAAGGACAAGAAGAAGAATAGCAAAGGAAAACAACAAGCAGGTGAAGATGAAGGAACAACTACTCAAGCCAACTTCCTAAGAGGAAGAGGAGGTGGCAAAGGTAGAGGAAGAGGCAGGAACAACAAAGATGGAGGCAAAGCTTGCTGGATTTGTGGTAAGACAAATCACTTAGCTAATGATTGTTGGCATAATAATCAGAATAATGGTGGATACAATCAAAATTATAATTTAAGAGGAAGAGGTGGCAGAAATCAAAGAGGTAATTACAGAGGTAGAGGTGGAAGGAATTACTTTGGAAGAAATGCAGCTAGAGGATTCCAAAGTCAACAATACAACAACACCTACTACAATTATGCTTCAGATCAAAAGGAAGATTCAACATTGATAATGAATGCAACTTGTGAAATGCAAAATGAAGATCAAAGAGTCTTCTACATTGACTCAGGATGTAGCAATCACCTGAGTGGTAACATATCTTTGATGACTGATTTGGAGAGTAAAGTTTTTAATCATGTTGTTCAAACAGGTGACAACACAAAGCACAATGTGAAGTCAATTGGATCAGTGAAGGCCAAGGATGGAAGCACATTATTGAGTAAGGTTTTGTATGTTCCTACAATCCCTAAGAATTTGATAAGTGTAGGACAAATTGTTGAAAAGGGATATGAAGTAAGGTTCACTAATGATGGAGTATATGTGGAAGACCCTAGCCAAGGGTATAAACAGATTGTTTCAGGGAAAAAGGAAGGAAGATTATTTACATTGAAGATTCAAGGCAATATTGGTCATGCTATGTTCACATATGGAGGACATAAGATCTCTGAGTTAGATCTTTGGCACAAGAGGCTTGGACATTTCAATGAAAGAGGTATTAAAGATATGGTTAACAATGGTTCAGTGCTTGGATTGCCTAATGTTGCAGGTCAACATATGACATACAAATGTGAGGCATGTCAATTAGGTAAGGCTCATAAACATTCCTATTCCAAGCATGGTTTTATGTACTCAGAGAAGCTTGAGTTGGTACACACAGATGTGTGGGGACCATCAAAAGATTTCAGTATAAATGGATCGAGGTATTATGTGATTTATGTTGATGATGCTACTAGATGGATCACTATCTATGTGATCAAAGATAAGTCAGAAGTGTTTAATACATTTAAACACTATCATGCATATGCAGAAAGAATTACAGGTCATAAGTTGAAAAGACTAAGGTCAGATGGAGGGGGAGAGTATTTCTCAAATGAATTCAGTGATTACTTATGGAATGCAGGTATAAAAAGGGAAGTTACTTGCAGGTACTCTCCTCAACAAAATGGTGTTGCAGAAAGGAGAAATAGAACTCTTGTTGAGTTTGCAAGATCCATGATGAAGGAGAAAAATTGCCCTAATTATTTGTGGGCTAAGGCTGTAAATACAGCCACTTATTTGGTCAATAGGTTACCATGTAAAGCCTTGCAGGGTATGACACCATATGAGGCTTGGTGGGGTAAGAGACCTACCTTGGATCATTGCAGAGTATTTGGGTGTGTGGCATATGCATATGTGCCATCACAATTAAGACACAAGTTGGAGCCTAAAGCTGAAAAATATGTTTTCATTGGCTATGATGACAAGCAGATGGGCTATAGATTGTGGAGTCCATCAACAAAACAATTCATGGTTTCTAAAGATGTTACATTTGATGAACAAAGCACTTGGTATGCAGGTACAATCAACATCAATACAAGTGATGAAGAAGAAGTGAGTCAAAGAAAAGGTAAATCAAAAGTTCAGATATTTGATGAGCAAGAGAATAATGAAGTGCAGGTTGAAGTGGAAGAGACACCAAGATTTGATCCTGAATGTGAAGAGCCAGAAACCTCAAGGAGTGGAGAACTCAGAAGGTCATCAAGAAATAGGTGGCAACCTACAAGGTATAGTTATGATACTTCATTTATAGCCACAAAAGATTATGCTTATATGGTGAATACAGATGAAGACCCTTCTACATATGAAGAGGCAAAAGGTAAGGAAAAATGGGAGAATGCTATGCAGGAAGAATATGATGCACTATTGGAGAATCAAACTTGGGATTTGGTTCCAAAACCAAATAGTCAGAAGATTATTGGATGCAAGTGGGTTTACAAGACTAAAAGGTTTGCAGATGGAAGTGTGTCTAGATACAAAGCTAGACTTGTTGTCAAAGGCTTTGCTCAAACATATGGTATTGATTATGATGAGACCTATAGTCCTGTGGCAAAGATGACAACCATAAGGACACTTATTGCTATTGCTGCATGTAAAGGTTGGAAGCTATGTCAACTTGATGTGAAGAATGCTTTTTTGAATGGTTACATTTCAGATGATGTATTCATGGAGCAACCTCAAGGGTTCAGAGATAAAAGGTATCCAGATCATGTGTGCAAGCTCAAGAGAGCTTTGTATGGCTTGAAGCAGGCCCCAAGGGCATGGAACTATAGACTTGTGAAGTTCCTAAAAGAACTTGGTTTTCAGGTGTCTAAAGCAGATAGTAGCTTGCTTGTCAAAGCAAGTGAAAATGGTTTCATATACATGTGCATATATGTTGATGATATAATTCTTACAGGTACAGGTGAAGAAGGAATACAAAGACTCAAGAGGCAAATGGAAAAGGAGTTCAAGATAAGTGACTTGGGAGACTTGTCATATTTCTTGGGCATGGAGATTACATATACTCAACATGGAGTATTTGTGACCCAAGAAAGGTATTTGAGGAACTTGTTAATCAAGTTTAAAATGGATGATTGCAGGGTAGCACCTACACCAATGGAGGTGAATCACAAATTGAGTAAGTATGGAGGTGAAGAATTCAAGGACATGAGACAATATCAGAGTTTGGTTGGTAGCCTTATCTATGCTACTCTAACTAGACCTGATTTATCATATGCAGTAGGGGTTTTGTCTCAATTTATGCATTGCCCAAGGAAAGAACATTGGATTGCAGGACAAAGGGTATTGAGGTACATTAAGGGTACACTCAATGAAGGTTTGTATTATGGGTTTACCTCAGATACAAATATCAAAATTTATAGTGATGCAGATTGGGCAGGTAATCCAGATGATAGAAGATCAACCTATGGATACATGTGTTATGTGGGAGATAAGTTAATCTCATGGTGTTCTAAGAAGCAACATACAGTTGCTTTCTCTTCTACAGAAGCTGAGTATAAAGGCATGGTTGAAGCTGCAAAAGAAGTGATTTGGCTCAAGACCTTGATGAAGAGTCTTGACATTATGCATGGGGTACCAATTATATATGGAGATAACATGAGTTCATTGTATTTAGCTGCTAATCCTGTTTTTCATGCCAGGACCAAACACATTGAGATTCAGTACCACTTTCTAAGAGAGAAGGTGATGGATAAAGAGATTGAAGTAATCCATACTTCAACAAAAGACCAGATAGCTGATATGCTTACAAAAGGCTTGGATGGACCAAAGTTACAAAGGTTCAAAGACATGGCAGGTATAAAGAAGATAGAGAAGACCTCAATTGATGATTGAGGGGGAGCTGTTGGTGCAGACCAATCACCAATTGAAGGCTTGGAAGATTAAAGGATGAAGGAAGGATCAACTATTGAAGCTTGGAAGAAAGACACATTCAGAGTATATGAGAAATGTACACATATGTACATAGTTCACTTAGATCTTTGTTTGAGTAAGAATCTTGTACAAATTATCTATAAATACTTTTGGAAAATGTCGGGCAAATAGAGCAGAAGAAGATTAGAGAATAGGGAGAGAGAAGTTAGTGTCATTAGACACATTGAAAGTGAGTGAATCATCCATCCTCACTTGTATGTAAATTTTTCTGAAGAAATCGAAAAACTTGCGCCCGATGTTTCTGCGTCTGCTCCGTCTGTGTTTGATCAATTGAGAAATCCTTTTGAGGATATCTAAGTTGTTAGTTAATAAGCCTGTGACCTGAGTTTCAGAGTCTAATTGAAAACAGGCTAGGAGAATTGTAAGTAGGAACATTCATATGTGTTGAATGTTCACAGTTCTCTGAAACTGGCGCATATTTCGAGTTGAAAGAAATGAGTAGTGCTCAGTGCACAGTGTAAAGTTTTACACATATGATAGATCAAAATCTAAGTTGAGAGATAAGCTATCTACAGCTAAAAGGATTTTGTAAAACGGGTTCGACATTGTGAGAACCAAAGCTAAGAAGTTAGGGGTGTCAAATCGACTTCTCAGAAGTACAGATTTGGACATAGGTAACTTGTGAAGTTGATTTCTCAAGTTATACTAAACCTTTTTGAGAACTTTAACTTGGAGGAGATGCGCAATCTCTAGGAGATGATTCGTACAAAGTTTCATCAAAAACTTTACACGTTTGATAGGTCAATGTGAAGAAATAGTGCAGCAGACTTTTCTGTGTTTTATCTTCTTCATAGATTTTCTCAATTTTGATAAGTTGGAGATTGATCCTCTAAATTAGTGGAAGTTTTGACTTACTCTTGGTATAGAGGTGCTCTAATCACAAGAGTAGGTTGTTCTTTTGGAGATTAACACTCTCCATCAAGTAACTATGGGAGAAAAAAGAAATAATGATAAAGAATACATGAGTGTAAGTATACAAACTATACCTCCCACCTGATGGGCATGTTACACAGTATACAAGTGACTGCGTAAGATCAAGAATCAATTAACCCCCATCAAGTGACAAGAGTGTCGAAAGCTATCCTGTGGTAGAGCTTTAGTCAAAGCATTTGCAACATTATCTCGAGTGTGATCCTTCTCAAGAATAATGCTCTCAGTGGCTAAGCAATCTCTAATGAAGTGATACCTCACCTCAATGTGCTTGGTCTTTGCATGATAGACCGGATTCTTAGCCAAAGCAATGGCACTCAGACTATCACTGAGCAAGTGAGGTACATACTGAGGCAAAACCATATCACAAGCAAGACAAGAAAGCCACAATGCTTCCTTACATGCCTCACTTGCTGCAACATACTTTGCTTCTGTGGTGGAAACAGCTGCACATTCTTGAAGACGAGATCTCCAAGAGATAGCACCTCCAGCAAAATGAAAAATGTACCCTGATGTAGACTTACGATTGTCTACACAACCAGCATAGTCAGAATCTGTGTAACCAATAATGGATGCTTTCCCTCTACCTAAGCATAGACACTTGTCCTTAGTGCCACTCAGATATCTCAAAATCATTTTGACCGCTTCCCAATGTTTCTTGCCAGGATTAGACATATATCTGCTCACAACTCCCACTGCAAATGCAATGTCTGGTCTCGTAGCTACCATAGCATACATGAGACTACCAATAATAGACTGATAGGGAATTTTGGTCATGAATTCCTTTTCCTCATCTGATTTGGGGCAGTCATCCTTGCTCAATTTCACATATGTGGGTAAAGGTGTACTCAATGCCTTTCCACCCTGCATATTGAATCGGTGAAGTACTTTGGATATGTACTCACTTTGAGACAAGTATATGCATCTTTTACTCCTATCACGAGTAATGCGCATGCCAAGAATATGTTTGGCATCCCCCAAATCCTTCATATCAAATGTCCGACTCAACTTCTTTTTGAGAAATGAAAAATCATAAGAGGACTTCCCAGTAATCAACATATCATCGACGTAAAGTATCAAGCATATCAAGCTGCCATCAGAACATCTCTTTGTGTAGAGACAATGATCCTCATTGCTCCGAGAATAGCCTTGGGACTTCATAAAAGCATCAAACTTTTGGTACCATTGTCTAGGAGACTGTTTAAGTCCATACAAGCTCTTCTTGAGCTTACAAACTAGATGTTCCTTGCCAGGAACTACATAACCCTCTAGTTGTTGCATATAGATCTCATCTGTAAGATCTCCATGCAGGAAAGTTGTTTTCATATCCATTTGGACTAGCTCTAAGTCCTCCATTGCAACGAATCCAAGCAACATGCGCAAAGTAGTCATCTTGACCACTGGAGAGAAGATTTCCTCAAAATCAACACCATGTTGTTGCTTAAAACCCTTTGCAACAAGTCGTGCTTTATATTTTGGAGAAGCACTATCTGATGTGAATTTCAGCTTATATACCCATTTACATGGTAAAGCTTTCCTGCCCTTTGGCAAAGGTACTAAGCCAAGTACCATTCTTGTGAATAGAATCCAACTCACTCTTCATGGCACGCTCCCACTTGACATGATCCTCTGTCTCCATAGCCTCTTTGTAGCAAGAGGGCTCACCAGCATCTGTTAGCATAACAAAATCTAAGCCTGGAACATATCTATCAGGTGGATATGAGACACGTGCAGAACGTCTCAATGGTTGCTGAACAAGAACATGTGTAGACTGATCTGAATGGACATTCTCTTGAACATCCCTATGTGTAACATTTTTATGTATGCTAACCGGAGGACTAGTATCCTCAAACACCACTCTTCTCACTTCAACCTCCTTAATCGGCTGTTTATGCATCTTAGACTCATTAAAAATGACATCACTACTTCTGATCACTGACCGTGTTTCAGGATCCCATAAGCGATATCCAAATTGTCCTTCTCGACCATATCCAAGAAAAATGCATTTCTTTGACTTATGGTCCAACTTCTGTCTAAGATTCTTGGGTATATGAACATATGCTTCACACCCAAAAACTCGAAGATGATCATAATATGGTGGTTTTCCTGTCCATAACTCTTGTGCCACTTTCAGACCTTTGGCAGTACTAGGTGAAAGGTTAATCACATGAACTGTAGTCAATACTGCTTCTGCCCAAAAACCTTGTGAGAGGTTTGCATGATGCAACATAGAGACTACTCTATCTTGAATAGTTCTATTCATCCTCTCAGCTACACCATTCTATACTGGGGTATAAGGAGCTGTAAACTCTCTACGAATCCCTCTACACTGACAGAAAAGGCTGAATTCATGTGAGGTATACTCACCCCCATTATCTGAACGTAAAGCCTTAAGCTTAGTTCCTTTTTCAGTCTCAACTGAAGCAAGCCATTTTCTGAAAGTAGGGAATACATCATCCTTTGATTTGATAGGATATACCTAGACTTTTCTAGTAGCATCATCTATGAAAGTGACAAAGTAAACAGAACCACCTAAGGACCTAGTGGGCATAGGACCACACACATCTGTATGAACAAGATCTAAAGGCTGAATTGAAGAGTCAATGTGCGTTTTATGCACATTTCTGGTTTGCTTTCCATATTGACAATGCTCACAAAAATGAAAAATCAGAGAAAGATAACACGGGTAAGTAGCCAGAACGAGAAAGATTTTCCATTCCACTACGAGATATATGGCCCAAACAACCATGCCAAATACAAGCCATAGGCTATTCAGTAACAGCTAACAAGTGTTCTTTTTGTGATACAAATAAAGGGTAAAGTGAGCCAACTTTCCTTCCTTTTGCAATAACCATATTGCCCTTTGATATACGAAAGGATTGAGCATAGAAGACCTTGTAACCAAGGTCATCAAGTTGACCAACTGACATTAAACTACGTGATAACTGAGGTACATGGCGTACATTATGCATAGTAAATTTTGAACCGTCAATGAACTGCACAACCACATCTCCAATCCCCACAACATCACACTGGTAAGAGTCACCAAGTCTCATAGTACCAAGAGACTTTGCTGCATAATTAGAGAACCATTCTCTATGTGGTGTCACATGGAAAGAAGCACCAGAATCTAGCAGCCAGGTGTGGGAAAGAGAATCAGCAATAAGTGCCTCAGATGGCACAATACTATCAAGTGTCAACACATCAGCATCATCAGAAATAGCATTAATTTCTTCAATCTTCACACTCGAAGTAGATGGTGCAGGTAACTGTTTAACATGCCCATCAACATTCTGTCCTTTACCTTTAGCATTCTTAATGCATAACAGTCTTTCTTCATGTGTCCTTTCTTATGACAATAATGGCATTCAATATCCCTCTTCCTTGATTTACTTCTGCTCTTATTCCGTTGACCATTCTTTTCCTTGTTCTTCCTCCTGCCACATTGTTGATTCTTTCCTTGGTAAGAATCACGAACATTATATGCATCTCCACTCTGAGTGCCAACCATAGATTTTCTACGAATCTCCTCACTCAATAGTGCTCCACAGATGTCATCATAGACGAGTTTACCACCTGGTGCACTATTGCTAATAGTTGTGCAAAATGTATCCTATGATGATGGCAGGGTGCATAACAGCAATATTGCTTTCATTTCATTATCCATATCCATTTTCTGAGCCTGTAACTGGGAGAATATGGCATCAAACTCATTTAGATGAGCAGCAACACTATCTGTGTCCTTCATACGAAGGTCGTATAATTTTCTCATCAGATATACTTTATTCGATGCCGTCTCTTTTTCATATGTATTGCATAACTTCTTCCAAAGCTCCTCTGCACTTTCACAGTCTAATACTGTAAAGTAAACATTATCTGCCAGGTGCAAGCGAATGGTAGACCTGGCCATTTCATCTAACTCATCCCAATCATCTTCATCCATGTCAGCAGGCTTCTTTGAAATCCCATTTACTGGCTTCCATTGCCTTCTTTGAATCAGCACATCTTTAATCTGATTCTTCCATAGAGCAAAGTTTGTGCCATCAAATTTTCGGATCTCAAAATGGTCTTTGCCCTGCAAGTTATAGCTCCTCCTCGGAACGCTAGCACTAGACCCTGATCCACCGGATGTGCCTGAGACCAACAAATAAGTGTATCAAGGAGTAAATCGACCACTATATAGTTGACTAAACCAGAAATCTGGAAAAATTTTACCAGAGTATCCTCTGCAAAATTAGCATATGACCAGTGTCAAAGTATCATAAAACTGCAAGTACTGACATGTCTACCTGCATAGTGAATCACTGACTCCACTGCATATAATCAGTTTCCCAATAGAAGCCAACTAGGCTTATCGAGCACCTATGAACAACTATCATACATCTCCTATGGTGAGGCTGGGTAAGTCTTCCACCTGCATCACCGAAGAGACCCCGACATCTGGGTGTCTCCCAGTTAAGAAAACCTCACCACGACCCTCTTTATCAAACGTAAAAGGCTTTATGCAAAGAACGTAACCGCTATATCAATGCCCACATGGACGTACATAAGCGGTATCCATAGAAGCGTACATGGTGTATGTGCTCAATATATGCAGTAAAATGACACTAAAAGGTTGAATACATAGCCCAAAAACTAGCCAATAACACCTGCAAGTGTTTGTCAACTCTGATGTTTTAGGCTTTAAAAACCTGCATAAATTTGCAGCGACTGCTCCCACCAAAACTGAAAACCCCTCGAGAAACCTGTAGTTTTACGAGTGTGGCTGAAAATACAGCCCCAAAGGTTGATATTTAATGTCTGAGAAGTACAAGAAACACTCTTCTTGATGTTCTTGGACCTGTGTGAAGAGAACTACGTGTGAAAGTACTCCGAAATGGCTCCAAAAACACCCCAAAATTGCTTCAGAAATAGGCTTTCAAAGCAAAAATAAAGCTTTGAGAGACCAAAACTTGTTAAAGGTAATGTCAACCTTAGTCTTTCCCCTTCTTCAAACACCACAAGAATGTAGCTTAGTGGCAAGAGATTGCCACGGTTAAGCGAGCTCTGGGGGGAACAGTACTGGGATGGGTGACCTCTCGGGAAGTACCGGGAACCTCTATATTCCTTGATCGTTGAGGT
>CM035413.1:40849402-40851902 GCA_020310875.1 Ceratopteris richardii | reverse complement strand
GGAGACAATGATAGAAGTACAAGTCAAGCTATGTACTCCAAGGACAAGAAAAAGAATGGCAAGGGAAAGCAATCAAATGATGATGAAGGGAATTCAAATCAAGCTAACTTCACAAAAGGGAAGACAAATTTCAGAGGTAAAGGAAGAGGAGGTAAGAACAAAGATAATGCTAAAGCTTGTTGGATTTGTGGCAGAATAAATCATTTGGCAAATGATTGTTGGTATAACAATCAAAATGGTGGAAACAATAATCAGAATTATAGTCAAAGAGGTAGAGGAGGCAGAAATCAAAGAGGCAATTTCAGAGGAAGAGGAGGTAGGACATCATATGGTAGAGGAGGTGGAAGAAACTTCCAATCTCAGTCCTACAACAACAATTATTACAATTATGCATCAGATCAGAAAGATGACATGACTCTTATCTTGAATGCAACTCATGAATCAATGGGAGAAGATCAAAGAGTGTTTTATATTGACTCAGGGTGCAGCAACCATCTGAGTGGGAATCTATCCTTGATGACTGATATGGAAGCAAGGGTGAATGGACATACAGTTCAGACAGGTGACAATACCAAACATAAAGTGGAGAGCATTGGATCAGTGAAGACAAAGAGTGGAAGTACACTTCTGAGCAAGGTACTTTATGTTCCTACTATTCCTAAAAATTTGATAAGTGTAGGGCAAATTGTGGAGAAAGGATATGAGGTAAGATTCACAAATGATGGTGTTTATGTACAAGATCCAAATCAGGGATATAGAAACATAATTGCAGGTAAAAAGGAAGGAAGATTGTTCACTCTCAAAGTCCAAGGTAATGTGGGACATGCATTGTTTACCTATGGAGGTCAAAAGGTGTCTGAATTAGACCTATGGCATAAAAGGCTAGGTCATTTCAATGAGAGAGCAATAAAGGAGATGTCAAAGAATCAGATAGTGCTTGGATTGCCAAACATTGAAGGGCAACATATGGTGTACAAGTGTGAAGCTTGTCAATTAGGTAAAGCACATAAAGGTTCTTATAACAAATCAGGGTACAAGCATTCAAATATGCTTGAATTGGTTCATACAGATGTATGGGGACCCTCAAGGGACTATAGCATAAATGGATCCAGATATTATGTGTTGTTTGTAGATGATGCAACTAGGTGGATTACTTTGTATGTAATCAAGGACAAATCAGAAGTCTTCAAGACATTCAAACATTTTCATGCTTATGCAGAAAGGATCACAGGGCAAAAGCTCAAGAGGTTAAGATCAGATGGAGGGGGAGAGTATTTCTCTAAAGAGTTTGATGATTATTTGTGGAATGCAGGTATCAAAAGAGAAGTAACTTGCAGGTACTCCCCTCAACAGAATGGAGTAGCAGAAAGGAGGAATAGGACTCTTGTAGAGTTTGCAAGAGCCATGATGAAGGAAAAGAATTGTCCAAATTACTTGTGGGCAGAAGCCATTAACACTGCAACATACCTTGTGAATAGGTTGCCTTGCAAAGCTTTGGATGGAGGAACCCCTTATGAAGCATGGTGGGGTAAGAAGCCTAGTCTTGATCATTGTAAAGTATTTGGATGTATTGCATATGCTTATGTTCCTTCACAATTAAGACATAAGCTAGAACCAAAAGCAGAGAAGTATGTGTTTATTGGATATGATGATAGACAGATGGGTTACAGGTTGTGGAGTCCATCCACAAAGCAATTTCTTGTTACCAAAGATGTGACATTTGATGAGCAAAACACATGGTATACAGGATCAACAAATGATTTTGCAGGTGTTGAAGAAATACAAAGAAAAGGAAAGGCAAAGGTAAAAGTGTGTGAAGAAATTGTTGATGAAATTGAATCAAGAAGTAGATTGCAGGATCATGTAGAAGAAGGGCCAAGATTTGATCCAGAATCAAATGAGGCTGCAACTTCAAGAAGTGCAGAAATCAGAAGATCTACAAGGGAAAGGAAAGAACCTATAAGGTATAGTTATGATACATCTTTCCTAACAACAAAAGATTATGCCTACATTGTGAAAACAGAAGAAGATCCAACTACTTATGAAGCAGCCAAAGGTAAACAGAATTGGGAGAAGGCAATGCAGGAAGAGTATGATGCTCTACTTGAAAATGAAACTTGGGAATTAGTACCAAGACCAAAGAATCAGAAGGTCATTGGATGCAAGTGGGTATATAAAACAAAGAGGTTTGCAGATGGTAAGGTGTCTAGATATAAGGCTAGACTTGTGGTCAAAGGTTATGCCCAAACTTATGGGGTAGATTATGATGAAACCTTTAGTCCTGTTGCTAAGATGTCTACAATTAGGACATTGATTGCTATTGCTGCTTGCAAGGGATGGAAATTATCACAATTGGATGTGAAAAATGCATTTCTAAATGGATACATTGCAGATGAAGTATATATGGAGCAACGAGAAGGCTTCATGGAATCAATTGGATCAGATTATGTGTGTAAGCTCAAGAGAGCTTTATATGGGTTGAAGCAAGCCCCAAGAGCTT
>CM035413.1:40834402-40836902 GCA_020310875.1 Ceratopteris richardii | reverse complement strand
AGTGAAGGATTCTTTTCTTCCTCCTCAATACCATTTGCATGTTCAACGTGCATGGACGACCCTTACATGGAAGGAGGGTGATACGGTTACTACTTTCACGGAGCGGTTCTGGCAAAATTTACTACTTGTTCGAATGCTTGAAGATGTATCAGAGGATATCTTGCAGCAGAAATATGAAGACGATTTGGAGGTGGAAATCCAAGCTAAGCTTCACACTCTACGACCTACAACCCTCAACGAGGCTATATCTTTCACCTATGATGCAGAAAAAGAATTCCAATCCATAACCAAGTCAATCTGTCTACAACAACCGCGCCAACGACCACTTTATGTTAAACCTACATTTCCTATGAAGCGTACTTTTAATGCCCCATCTTACCCTAGTTTTCCTCGTCCTCCACAATCCAATTACTCAACTCCACCTGTTGCGTCATCTTTCCAAGCAACCAAACCACCTACTCTTCAAACTTTAGCAGTGGATGCCCAACAGAAGCGACCATGAATCACTTGCTCGAATTGTGGTAAACCTGGACATACAAAAATAAGGTGCAGATTGTGACCTCTTCACATGAAACCGGCTACAGCTCAATTGCATAACATGGAGGTCCATAATGAAGAAATTCCTCCTGTTTGGACAGAGGAATCATTGGAGAAAGACTTAAGTACCTTGGGTAACGATATCTCTCTTCACTCTCTACTTTGCATGCAGGGTACAATAAATAATAAACTAGTTAAAAATTCTACATGATGATGGTAGTTCACATGACTTCATTTCACATTTATTAGTACAAGAGCTTCAATTACAAACATTTCCTTCCTTGTATAAAGTGAAAGTTGCATTTCAAGGTAGTCGCTATAATGTAACACGAGAAGTGCAAGATGTTACGATTAGCATAGGCCCATATGTTGATTCACGGACATTTTTAATTGCACCTTTGCAATCTTATGATGTTTTACTAGGTATGCTTTTCATCATCATTATAACCCACGGATTGACTACCATACGCATACCTTTAACTTTGAATTCAAAGGTCAAATCATTACTTTGTCTGTACAACATGATTTCCAGCCGTTTCCACTGATTAGTCACACTCAAGTAAAGCGTGCATTTAGGAAACGATTCAACTCATGCATTGTTTTTGTCAATGTCATCAATGATTATACTCATACACTTCCTGATGCATATAAACCTTTCATGAGTACTTATAAGGATTGTTTTATGTTTGAGTATCCCTCTGAACTACCACCATCTTGAGGATCCTTTGACCATAGCATAGACTTAGTCACTGGTAGTTCTCCTCCTCATAAAGCACCTTATAGACATGGCCCACTACACCAAAAGGAAATAGAAAACCAAGTAAAAGACCTACTATAAAAAGGACTTATAAGGCCTAGTTCTTCCCCATTTGGAGCACCAGTTCTCTTAGTAGAGAAGAAGAATAAAACTTATCGAATGTGCATTGATTATAGACCTCTCAACAAGATCACAATAAAGAATAGATACCCTATTCCACAAATAGATGATCTCTTAGATAAGTTACGAGGATCTCATGTCTTTAGTAAAATTGATCTTAAATCGGGTTACCATCAGATTTGTATGACACAAAGTGATATTTTTAAGATTGCATTTAGAACTCAAACTGGCCATTATGAATTTATGGTAATGCCCTTTGGACTTACTAATGCCCTGCTACATTTGCACGAATGATGAACAATATTTTCCTTGATTACCAAGCTTTTGTTCTTGTATTCTTTGATGATATACTTGTTTACAGTAAGAATGATAGTGAACATGAAAAGCATCTTGAAACAGTTTTTCATTTGTTACGAGAGAACACACTTTATGCTAATCCTGAAAAGAGTTACTTTTTTCAACATAAGCTAGAATATCTAGGACATATTATTTCAAGTGAAGGTGTGCATGTGGATCCGAAAAAGATCAAAGTTATAGTAGAATGGCCTACACCACAATCAATCAATGATGTTCGTTCTTTTCTTGGGTTGGCTAGTTTTTATAGGAAGTTTGTTCGAAATTTTTCTTATTTAGCATTGCCTCTTACCTTGTTGTTGAAAAAGAAAATAAAATTTGCATGGGGAATCACCCAACAATAGTCCCTTGAAAAACTTAAACATTCCCTTTCACATGCGCCTATTTTACAGTTACCAGATTTTTCACAACCCTTCCATGTCATTACTGATGCTAGTGGTTTAGGGGTAGGTGCAGTTTTAATGCAAAATGACCATCCCATTGCATTTGAGAGCAGGAAGTTTAAGCCCTCATAACAGAATTATAGTACGTATGATAAAGAATTGTTAGCAGTTGTGCATGCTTTGCGAATTTGGAAACACTATCTTATGGGCTCTGAGGTCTTAATCAAAACCGATTAACAGGCTATTAAGCATTTATTAAATCAGCCATTAATCTCTGATAGGCATCTTAAATGGGCATCATTCATTCAAAATTTCCAACCCATGATCCAATATCAGCCTGGTAAAGCTA
>CM035413.1:40816902-40829402 GCA_020310875.1 Ceratopteris richardii | reverse complement strand
TTTACTTTTTAGAAGAAAAGCAAAAGCAAAAGCAAAAGCAAATGCAAAGAGAAAAAATAAAAGCATGCTTTTTGGAGAAAGTGCTTTTCCTCATGTATCTTCTTTTCAGGACATAATATGAATTACCTATAAATACGCATGCTCTCATAGAGTTGTCCGTGAGAGCATGTGGGGGGGGGGGGGGGGATTGGACCCTATCTTGTGTCGTCTCTTTTCATCTCTTGTCTCTTTCTATTTTTTGTGTACATGCATCTGTGGGATTCGATCGTCAACAGTGGTATCAGAGCTTGGTGTCGGCAGAGCATGTGGTGTGAGAATTTCACTACAACATATGAGGGGCATACCGATGCTGCATTTACCGACGATCATTCTCGGCGTCGGTATGGGCGTTGGAAAATGTCACAAAGATACCGACAATCAAGTGACCGTCTGTATGACCGTTTTAAACGGATCGTCGGTGTGCCTCGCAGCCGTCGGTATAAGCGTCGGTATATGCGTCGGTATATGCGTCGATATAAGCGTTGGTAATCTACTGGAAGTTACCGACGCACATACCGACGACCATACCGACGCATATACCGAGGCCGAGTTTTAAACATACCGTGAACCCGAGAGTAAAACTTCACATTTTTGCGCATGTTTGAATACTGTTTGTCTTCTGTCGAACTTGCACGTGCGAACCGAATTGCGACCTGCATTGTCTTGTGCACACACACACACATAGATCTCTCTCTACACACACATGCTCTCTCTCGGCTTAGATCTCGCATCTTGGTAAGTGTTGCACGTACTGTTAGCATTTGTGTTTCTCTATGCTTTAGGGTTTATAATTTCTCTTTTTTTTTATTTTGGAGAAGTTCTTTGGCGTCAATTGTTTGGAATTGGACGATAGACGACATACATTACGCTTTGACGACAATGATCCAAAAGAGGGACATACTTGTAAGTGTTTGTTTTATTCTCTATTGATAGAAGGAGAGAGAGAGAGAGAGAGAGAGAGAGAGAGAGAGAGAGAGAGAGAGAAAGAGATGAGAGAGAGAGAGAAGAGAGAGAGAGAGAGAGAGAGAGAGAGAGAGAGAGAGAGAGAGAGAGATGAGAGAGAGAGAGAAAAGAGAGAGAGAAAGAGATGAGAGAGAGAGAGAAGAGAGAGAGAGAGAGAAAAGAGAGAGAGATAAAGAATAATGAAAGAAAGGAAGATAGAGATAGGAAAATAGAGCATACATACACACACATTTACACATGCATACATACACGCATACATGTACACACATGCATGCTTACATACACACACCTATACACATATGCATGCATACACACACATACAAATTTACACACATGCATACATACACACACATGCATACACACATACATACACACACATATATACACATGCATACATACACATACACACACACAAATACACACATACATACACACACATATATACACACATGCATGCATACATACACACACATATACACACATGCATGCATACACACATATACACATGTACACACATGCATACATACACACATGCATACATACACACACATATACACACATGCATGCATACACACATATACACATATACACACATGCATACATACACACATGCGTACATACACACACATGCATACACATACATACACACACACATATATACACATGCATACATACACATACACACACACATATACACACATACATACATACATACATACATACATACATACACACACATATACACACATACATACACACACACATATATACACACATTTACACACATGCATGCATACATACACACACACATATATACACACATGCATGCATACATACACACACATATACACACATGCATGCATACGCACATATACACATATACACACATGCATACATACACACATGCATACATACACACACATGCATACACATACATACACACACATATATACACATGCATACATACACACACACACATGCATACATACCCATACACACACACATATACACACATACATACACACACACATATATACACACATATACACACATACACACATACATACACACATATGCATACACACATACATATACACACACATATACACATATGTATACACACATACATACACACATATACACATGTGTATAGAAATATACATAATTTAGGTCTAGATCTTTAAAATTAGGGTTTTAGGGTTTAGGCATACATATAACTCAATTAAATTTATATTAAAAAAAAATATAGAGAAAAATAAGAAAAAAAATCTGAATATATATAAAAAAATCTGAATATACATATTTTAGCTCTAGATCTTTAAGATTAGGGTTTTAATTAAATATATATATAATTAAATATATATTAATAAGATTACGTAAGGAAAAAAATCTGAATATATAAATAAATATTTATATAAAATAGGATACTTATATACATAAATAAATATAAAAAGAACTAGTCTTTTAATTAATTTAATTAAATATATTTAATTAAATATATAAAATTAAATATATAAAAATAGGATTAAGTAAGGAAAAAAATCTGAATATATAAATAATTATATATATATATATATATATATATATATATATATATATATATATATATATATATATATATATATATATATATATATAATAGGATAATTGTATAGATAAATAAATATAAAAAGAACTAGGGTTTTAAATAATTTAATTAAATATATATAATGAAAAATATTTATAATTAAATATACACATATAATACATATATACACGTATATGCACATGTGTATAGAAATATACATAAGTTAGGTCCAGATCTTTAAAATTAGGGTTTTAGGGTTTAGGCATACATATAACTCAATTAAATTTATATTAAGAAAAAATATAGAGAAAAATAAGAAAAAAAATTGAATATATAAATAAACATATATATAAAATATGATTAGGGTTTTAGGATTAGGGGTTTAGAATTTTATAGGTATTTAAGTATTTAGGTTTTAGTATTTTAAATTTAAGTCTAAGTCTTTCTGATTAGGGTTTTAGAGTTTTACCACCTACATAACATATATATACAAACAGACATATACATATAATACATACATACATGTAGATACACATGCATACAAAAATATACATATTTTACGTCTAAATCTTTAAGATTAGGATTTTAGGGTTTTAACACCTACATAACATATATACACACATACACATACACATATAATACATATATACATGTAGATACACATGCATAAAAAAATACACATATTTTAGGTCTAGATCTTTAAGATTAGGGTTTTAATTAAATATATATATATAATTAAATATATAAAAATAGGATTACGTAAGGAAAAAATCTGAATATATAAATAAATATTTATATAAAATAAGATACTTATATACATAAATAACTATAAAAAGGACTAGTGTTTTAATTAATTTAATTAAATATATTTAATTAAATATATAAAATTAAATATATAAAAATAGGATTAAGTAAGGAAAAAATCTAAATATACATTGTAGGCCATGAACTGCAAGGTAAAGGATTGCAAAGAAAAATGGATGCAGCTTTCAGAGAGAAGGCAATGAAGTTTTGCATAGTTAACTCTGAGCCTATGCAAAAGTGGTTAGAAAGATATGAGATTGTCAAGGAAACTAATGCAAAAGAAAGAGCTCAATTTTGAAGAAATCGTTCCACTCGATTTTTGCCTCTTCCAGAAAGTCTTCGACCTCTTCCACCTTTTCCAACGAGCAGATGGCTAGATACAGCGGTTTCACAAGCAAAGATAGCGGGTGAAGATAATTGTGAAGAAGAAGAACTCGCAAAAGGATGTGATTGGGAGTATCCTAAATACGGTGCACTATGGTCTCATGGACGACACTTTCTAATCGCACGAATCGATCAAAACCGGTCTACTTTTGATAGTGGAGTGATGGTGAATTTTTTGCAAAAAAGTAGAGCGAGTGCAAGAGATGATAATGCTCTAGAAGGCGAGCTAGATTATTGTGGTCTGATTCAAGACATCTTGAAACTATCTTTCAGAAAGTTTGATTACTTTGTTTTTTATGTGAAATGGTTCAAAGTAGTCACATCTGGAAGAAACACAATAGTGAGACGGGATAAAAGCGATTTGCTTCAAGTCGATTCCACAAGATTATGGACAGATGAAAGGGATACATTTGTACTTCCCGAACACTGTGAGCAAGTTGTTTTTATACCGATTCAAAAGAACCAGAGTGGCTATTTGTTTTACAAGTCGCTCCACGTAGTAGACAAATTTGTGAGAACATAGATGTAGAAGAAAGTCCATCTCTAGTGGACTCAGAGATTCATTCGATAGTAGAGGAAGAAGAGATCATTGTTCGAGAAGAAGAGGTCTACAAAGAAGAGGTCATTGTTCGAGAAGACAAAGCAACAGACGATGATCAGGAAGAAACCAGCATAGCAAGCGATTTAGAAGCGATCAATATAGAGATAGATATTCTCGGTGCATCGGATCTTCAAGAGGATGCTAGACTAGAGGACTTTTGAATAAAACACTTGTACGTACTAATTTTTGTTTTTTTCTTTTGTTTATTCTCTATATTACTTTTATTATCGCATGCTAATCATTTGAGTTCTTTTGTTACAGAGCACGATGGGAGAGAGTCCTCTAGTCACTCCACATTCCATGACAGAGGAGCAGTTTTTGGAGTTCATCTCTCAGGTTCCTCCCGCGTATATGGCCGCCGCATCACAGTATTGGATCGCTCGTGGTAGCGCCCCTCCTGGCCTCACTCCTACTGGCCTTACTCCTGCCGGCCTCACTCCCGCTGACCTCACTCTCGCTGGCCTCACTCCCGCTGGTGTCACTCCTGCCGGTGTCACTCCTGCGGGTGGTGCTACTCCCGCAAGAGGTATGTCTCCTAGCTTTGTGACTCCACCACGACCATCTTTTCAGCCTTCTCCTACTGGGTCTACTAGTAGACATGTGCGTTCGATACCTGAGCGCCATATAGGTTCTGCCCCGTCTCGTAGATCGAGGTCACGTTCTGGAGCAGGAGGTTCTAAGAGTGGATCTACAGGTAGGTCTGGAGGCGGAGGAGGCGGCTGTTGTGGAGGCAGTGCGACAGACGTTGTGTCGCCTGCTTCTACTCCTAGGATGAGTACCTCAGATGTAGGTACGCCACGCAGTACACCACGTGGAACACCACGTACAAAGGTGTATAGTATCCGAGATGGAGCTCCGGTGATGGATGCGGCTAGCAAAGCAATGCGTGCACGCATACGACAACTTTGCTCCATCCAATTTGGACACTCTATCATGCTGAAATGGAGTGATCAGGATAAAGATCGAAAGAATTATATCACACAGACGATTTATCACGAGTTTTGACCAGTCGATGGACAGTCTCTTGTTAGTTCAGAGTGGATTCTGCATACCGCACGTGAGGTGATGTCGCATCGACGATCCGAGGCTCGCGATGCTTTCAGAGCAGGCTTACCAAAGCCTGTATGGTTAGATGCTGAGGAGTGGGACATGATTTGTGACGAGCAGCAGCAGACTCCTGACCGATATCGCCAACAACGAGATGCCGCAGCCACATGTTTAGATACGATTGGACCGTCACATTTGGGTAGCGGCGGATATGACACAATGCGTCATGAGTTTGTAAGTACCATTTCATTTATTGAATTTATTTGTGTTAAATTTCTCATGTATGTTCCTCTAATCTTTTGTTTGTTTCAGGAGCTGGCAATGGGTCGTCCTCCAACACGAACGGAGGAGTCTTACGGATATCGTCGTGGGTTGATTGCACTATTAGAGGACTTGGAGGGACGCGGTGCGGTCGTTTCATGGGAGCATTTGTGATGAGGTAATTAATTTATAAACTTGGTTTTTACTTGTTGTTTGTAATTTTCATGTGAATTTATCTCATTCCATGTTCTTTGTTGCAGGACTGTTGATATGGAATGTTCTTTGCATGTGTATGGCAGTGGCACACCAAAATTTTGTATTTGATTTTCATATGGCAATGCATGGCTTTGCCACATTTTGTAAAAGCGTCATATATGACAGTGGTTCGCCACACTTTTGTACATGCTTCATTATTGAAATATATAACTTCTTTTGTACATGGTTCATGGTTCATTCTGATTATCTCTTTTGTGTACAATAATTCTTTGTTTCATGAAATCATATTTCGGTTGACATTAGAGTACACATCACATGTACTCGGTTTTTTTTGGGCAGAGTGTATTGTCTTTTGTTAAGCAACATCATGGTAATGTTGATGTAGCAAAAGACAACACACTTTGCCCAAAAAAAATTTGCAAGTATGGTCATCGGTATACGCGATGGTACTCGCAATAATGTCATCGGTATACGCGATGGTACTCGCAATAATGTCATCGGTATATGCCTCGGTACGCCCAAGAAGCGACGGTATATGCGACGGTATGCCCCGGAACTACCGATGCTTATACCGACGCCTATATCGACACTTATACCGACGCTCATACCGACGCCTATACCGGCGCCATACCGACGACCATACCGGCGCTTTGGTACTGATGCGTATACCGACCTTTACACCGATGTCGCAGCAAAAAAAAGCCACCTTCATTTCCTTCGGTAAAAACCTCGGTATACCCTCGATCTGTTGTAGTGTTTGAAGTCATCATCATTGTTTTGATGGGAGCTTGTTTTGCTTGGCCATATTTTCATCATCTTCACACGAAGAGAGAACAGGAGCCTACGTGACTTCTTGGTAAGCCACCGGCTTGGATTCAGCATGAGAACGTGAGTGTTCAACGCAGATCGATCATTGTCGGTTATTTTAGCTGTGGGAAACAATGTTGATCTATCCGCACAGACAAAGTTGAGAAGACTCAAACATCGCTTAGGACCTCATCCGATGGGAGTTGCGCTGCCCAGATTTTTCGTAATAGCCCTTTGTCAGCAACAGATTACGTTTATTTTGTTCTATTAAAAAGCTCCTCATCTTGTGCGTGAACACTTTTCAGAGTAGAGAAAGTAGTAAATAATCTCTTCCACTTGATTCTCACCCGTCGCATGCATTACAAAAAACGCTACGTGCACAATGATTTCTGAATTGAGGCGAGAGCTGGTCGTCCGTATATAACTCACGCTTGGTTCATCACATATGTGGGATAATTGAAGGAGCGTGTGTATCCATCCCTGGGCAAAACATTACACAAAAGCGCTTACAAATGAATTGTGAAGCTTGTTTTAGAAGCCATAGTCATAAGTTTGTCTAGTTGAGCCAATGCTTTCTATACAATTGTCCATAACGTGAGCAAATCTCCTCCAAATCTTGAGCTTTTTGGTTCTCTGGAAAGTCCATTCAAAGCTCTTTCCAAAGAGTAGCAAGACCCCTTTTGGTTTCATTTTCCATCATCTTAAGAGCTTGGAGTTTAATTTTTGGAACCTCCAGATAAGTTTCTTGTCAATTTATATGCATCGATTCTCTCTTTTTGCATCATATTGCACATAGGACATGCAATTTTGCATTGTACCTAGACTATATGCATAATTTAGACATGGTTTGTCTTGTATGGTTAGCGAGGTTAGCGAGGTTAGCGAGGAGAATATATATATATTTTTGTCAGGGTGTGTAATCCCCTTTTGATCTCTTTGTAGATCGTATGCATTTTTCAAAATTATGCAATTATGTTGCCAAAATTGCGCTATTATGCTACCAAATGTTTTTAGCAAATTAGTATCCATAGACATTCAACTATATAGACAATCACTTTTGGATTGCATTTAGGTTCCACAATAGACTTAAACCCTGCTTATCATTCACATTTGTTGGTAGTGATGGTTGGATGCACTCAAGAAATGAGTTGGTGCTGCTATACCTGCTTCACACCAGCCCTCCTTGATTCCAGAAATGCTTAGTACACACCTTGAGCTTTCAAATGATACCAAGAAAGCATATATGTGCTTTGCAAATGATTTGTGTAATGATCAAATCAAAACAGACAACTTTGCACTTCACAAATTCTAGAAAACTTGCTATTTTTTTTTTTTTTAAATGGAGGTTCGACCGAGGCCTACTCCCCCTAACTTTAATTTTGAAATGAACAACTGTACAATGAAGGGGCATAGTACCCATGGGACCCCCCTTATCCCACAAGAACAGGGGCAGACAAGGTGGACTTGCTATTTCTGTAATGATACCTGCTCAGTGTTATGCTCAGTGTGACCAGCACACTTGCAATTGAAACAATTCCTTTTGGGAGTATTAAAGTACCTTAATAAGCTACCATTTGCAAGTGGAATGAGCAGAAATGATAAACCACATCCAGAGAAATTGATTTAGCAAAATTATGATTACCCCCGACTTTTTTAGGAGAGTTGCAGAGATAGACCAGAGGTGACTTCGAAGCCGATTTCTCAAAAATGGCTAAATGAAATCTTCTGAAATTTTGTATGCTTGTAGAAGACCTTGAGCTGGTTCCAACGAGCTATTAAACTCTTGATTTGGTTCAGTGAGCACTGAGAAATGCTCCTTGGAAGATGACAGACTTGAAGTAGAAAACACAGAGAACCAGATATGATGAATGTGTATATATCTATTGATTGATATGATTATACAAGCTCATTAGCATGACAAGCATAGCTAATTGAGGTGTGGTGGTGTAGGCTATGGAGTAGCACTAACACACACACATTTACAACAGTAGAATGCCTCGGGGAGTGAGCTAAAGTGAATGACACACACGCGAGTTTTCTCTCTCCACTTTTATATGAGTTGAGTGATCATTTGAATTTGAAATTCAAATATAGGCTCCCTAGAATATCTCTACTAAAAGTAAGGAGATATTCTCTCCACTAAGCCATCTACTTTTCCACGAATACAATCAAGTAGGTAGGTGATTAAAGTGATTATATGTAAGTGCCAAGTCATATAGACTTTTACAATGAGTAAAAAAGTAAGAACTTATAAGCATAAGTTCTTATGGTCCTTGCTTCAAATGAAGATATCCTTCAATGGTTCCAAGCTAATCTTCCATGGTTCCAAGCCAATGTGTGAAGGCTTGAAATGCACCAACAGCTCCCCCTCAAGCCAAACACTTTGGCTTAAGTCTTCATCTTCAATCTTCAATTACTTCCTGCAATCCAATCATAGATTTGAATCTGCATAACTTGCTTCCATCCAATGCTTTAGTGAGTAAATCTGCACATTGCATATTGGTAGACACATATGTCAATTGAATCTCTTTGCTAAGTAACTTCTCCCTCACATAGTGGTAATGAACCTCTATGTGTTTGGTTCTGGCATGATATATTGGGTTGGCTGCAAGGTGAAGAGAGCTAGTGTTATCTCCAAAGATGATTGGTGGCCTTGTATATAGGCCTAACTCTGTATATAGAAGCTTCAACCAAATAACTTCTTGAGTAGCATTGGCAAGCCCTCTATACTCTGCTTCAGTGGATGACTGCCACTGTAGATTGTTTCTTGGCTGACCAAGAAATAGGCTTATCTCCTGCAAAACAAATGTACCCTGAGGTGCTTCTCCTATCATCCTTGCATCCTGCCCAATCTGCATCTGAGTAAACTTTAATGTCAATATCTGATGTATAAGGAAAGTACAAACCATGACTTTGAGTTCCCTTTAGATACTTCAAGATCTTCTTTGCTGCCTCTAGGTGAGGTACCCTTGGTTTGTGCATGAATTGACTAAGCACACTAACTCCATATGCTATGTCAATTCTTGTCAAGGTAGCATAGTTCAAACTACCTACCATGCTTTGGTATCCTGTGATGTCTTGGACTTCTTCTCCTTCATGAGCACTTAGTTTTAGGTTGACCTCCATTGGAGTAGTAGATACTTTAGCATCCTGCAAACCAAACTTCTTGACCATATCCTGCACATACTTCTTTTGAGTGATATATATACCTGAGTTGGTGTAGACTAACTCAAGACCTAAGAAATATTTCAATAATCCAAGATCACTAATCTTGAATTCTTTCATCATCTGTCCTTTGATGTGCCTAATCCCATTGACATCATTGCCTGTAATGATGATGTCATCAACATAAACACACAAGTAGATTACCTCTGTACTACTTCTCTTTATGAATAGAGAAGTGTCTGCTTTACTCATCACAAATCCTTGGTCTTGGAGGTAGGTTGTCAACCTGTAATTCCATGCTCTAGGTGCCTGCTTTAAACCATACAGAGCCTTCTTCAATTTACAAACATAATGTACCCTTTTTGGATCTTCATAGCCAGGTGGTTGTGACATGTAGACTTCTTCAGATATCCATCCATTCAAGAAAGCATTCTTGACATCTAATTGGTACATATTCCAATTCTTGGATGCAGCTACACTCACCAATATTCTGATAGTTGGCATCTTGGCCACAGGAGAAAATGTCTCCTCATAATCAATGCCTTGGGTTTGTGCAAAACCCTTGGCTACCAACCTAGCTTTGTACCTGTTTATTGTTCCATCTGAATTCTTCTTTAGCTTGTAGATCCATCTGGATCCTATTACCTTCATAGAGTCTTTCTTGGGTACCAAGTCCCAAGTATCACTTTCCTTGAGAGCTTCCATCTCTTCATCCATGGCTTCTTTCCATTCTGGTTTGGTAATTGCTTCTTCATAGGTACCTGGTTCTTCATTCAACAAGTCCTTTGCAAGATATACAGAATGTTTAGTTACAAGTGATGTGTCATACCCAAATCTGATAGGTTTCTTCTTTTCTCTCTGAGATCTCCTCATTGCTTGAGTTGAGGATTCTGGTTTGTCTTCTAGTTGCTTCAACTTCATCTTCCCTTTGGATTTCCAAGCCTTGAACTCCTCAAGATTTATTGTATCATCATCATCTGAGCTTGAATCTTCTTTCTGAATTGATTCCTCCTTGGTGAGCTTTGGGAAATCTTCTTCCATGTCATAGGGTAGACTGATCTTCCTGCATTCATTCTCATACCATGAGTCATTCTCATCAAAGATGACATCTCTGCTTACCTTGAAGCCTTTGTTTGTTGGGTTGTAGAATCTGTATCCCTTTTGGTTCAAATCATAACCAATGAAGATACATTTTTCAGCCTTGGGGTCTAGCTTTCCCCTTACCTGTGAGGGAATATGCACATATGCTACACAACCAAAGATTTTGCAATGATCCAGAGAGGGTCTCTTACCATGCCAAGCTTCATATGGTGTCATGCCATCAAGTGATTTAGATGGCAACCTGTTTATGAGATAGGTGGCAGTGGATACACTCTCTGCCCAAAGATAATTTGGTAACTTTTTTTCATTAAGCATAGACCTAGCTGTTTCTACTATGAGTCTATTCCTTCTTTCAGTTACCCCATTTTGTTCAGGTGAGTACCTTGTAGTAATCTCCCTTTTGATGCCTCTTTCCTGCAAGAAATCTTCAAATTCATTGGAGAAGTACTCTCCTCCACCATCTGACCTTAGCCTCTTCAAGCTTCTTCCTGTTTGGTTTTCAACAAGTGCAAGATATCTGTTGAAACAATTAAACACTTCATCTTTATGCTTCATAAAGTATAAAATGGTCCATCTGCTATAGTCATCAATGAAGGACACATAATACCTTGATCCTGAAATAGAAGGGTCCTTGCTAGGTCCCCAAACATCTGTGTGTACCAAGTCTAGGTAGTCTTCATGCATGAATCCTGTCCTTGAGTAAGGCAACCTGTGAGACTTACCAAATTGACATGCTCCACACTTGTAAATCATGTGTTGCTTGGACACATTAGGTATCCCAAGCACACATTGATCCCTGCACATTTGCTTTAGGGTTCTTTCACCTATGTGCCCTAATCTCTTGTGCCATATTTCTGAAAGTGTCTGATCCTTGTAATTATACAAAGCAATGTTCTTGGTGTCTTCTAGCTCAAAAGTAAACAATCTACCTGATTTCTCCCCTTTGGCTATCCTTCTGAATCCATGTCTTGGGTCCTCCACATATGCTCCATGTTGTGTGAATCTGACCTGCAAACCTTTCTCCACAATCTGACCAACACTCATTAGATTCTTGGTGATAGTTGGTACATAGAGTACCCTGCTCAATAGATTCTGGTTTCCATCACATGTCTTCACATTTCTAATCTTAACAACAGAATGTTTAGTGTCATCACCTGTTTGTACCTGATGTTTGCCCTTGGGCTCTTCCAAATCAGAAAGTAGTGCCACATTGCTAGCTACATGGTTAGAACATCCTGAGTCAATATAAAATAAATGATCATCATTTGTACTTGCCTTGGAGGTCATATTCATGATCAATAGGGAGTCATCTTGCTCCTCTGTGTAGTTGTTGTAATCTCTTCTATTTCTGAATCCACCTTGATAGTTACCATTGTGGTTGTTGTTGTAATTGTTGTTGTATTGATTGTTGTATCCATTGTAGCCTTGGTGTTGATTGAATCTGCCTCTTCCTTGAGAGTATCCACCTCTTGAGTAGCCTCTTCCTCTCTGATTCTTGTAGTTCTTGTAGCATTCATCTGTGGTATGATTGGACAATCCACAAAT
>CM035413.1:40649402-40809402 GCA_020310875.1 Ceratopteris richardii | reverse complement strand
TATCTATCTATCTATCTATCTATCTATCTATCTATCTATCTATCTATCTATCTATCTATCTATCTATCTATCTATCTATCTATCTATCTATCTATCTATCTATCTATCTATCTATCTATCTATCTATCTATCTATCTATCTATCTATCTATCTATCTATCTATCTATCTATCTATCTATCTATCTATCTATCTATCTATCTATCTATCTATCTATCTATCTATCTATCTATCTATCTATCTATCTATCTATCTATCTATCTATCTATCTATCTATCTATCTATCTATCTATCTATCTATCTACCTATCTATCTATCTATCTATCTACCTATATCTATCTATCTATCTATCTATCTATCTATCTATCTATCTATCTATCTATCTATCTCTCTATCTATCTATCTATCTATCTATCTATCTATCTATCTATCTATCTATCTATCTATCTATCTATCTATTTATCTATTTATCTATATATGTATTTATCTATCTATATCTGTATCTATTCATCTATCTATATATCTACCTATCTCTCTGTCTATCTATCTTTCTATCTATCTATCTATCTATCTATCTATCTATCTATCTATCTATCTATCTATCTATCTATCTATCTATCTATCTATCTATCTTTCTATATGTCTATCTATCTATCTATCTATCTATCTATCTATCTATATATATATATATATATATATATATATATATATATATATATATATATATATATATATATATATAAATATATATATATATATATATATATATATATATATATATATATATATATATATATATATATATATATATAAATATATATATATATATATATATATATCCATCTATTTATCTTTCTATCTATCTAGCTATCTTTGTATCTATTTAGCTTTTAATCTATCTATCTATATATATATATTTCTATATCTATCTATCTATCTATCTATCTATCTATCTATTTATTTATCTATCTATCAATCAATCAATCTATGTATATCTGTTTATCTATCTATCTATCTTTCTATCTATCTATCTATCTATCTATCTATCTATCTATCTATCTATCATCTATCTATGTATCTATCTATTAATCTACCTGTCTGTCCATCTATTTATTTGTCTATTTGCCTATCTATCTATTTATATATCTATCTATCTATCTCTCTTTTATCTATCTATGTATCTATGTTGTCATCATGAATTAGAGTCGATTCATTGGATCAAATGACAAGCATTAACTATTGTTATGAGTAAGGCAAAATGGAAAAACAATTGTCATAAGGAATAAATACTCATTGCATCGAACTGTTTGCTTGATTTTTTTCAGTGTCTTGTACATGCAAAAGTTTTGCGAAGTAAAGACATCAAACTTTTGAGTGTGGTATGTGTTTTGTGTATGTGCATGGATGACACAAAGTGTAAATGAATTGCAAGTGATGTTTTTATATATGTGTCTTCATGTGTGGGATTGCATATGGATGCATTAGTTTGTGTTCATATGAATGCACAGGTGTAGTGATTATGTGTGTCCTTGTCCCAATGCATGTATGTGTGTATACATAATTATTTTATGTGTATATTGTAGTTATGTTCGTGCATATGTATGTATATGCATGTGTGATCAATGGCATTGTGTGTGTATGTATATATGCATATACATATTCATATATGTGCATGTGAATATACTCCCATGTGCATTCCATTATGGGTAAGTGTATGTCTTTATATGTCGACACGTATGTATGCACATGCATGAATGGTCATATGTTTATATGTATGTTGTGAATATATACTATGAATAATAGATATACATGTATTTATGTAGGTGTGTATTTGCTTTGTAAGTGAGTAATTCAGTGTGTGTATGCGAATAAAATGTGTGGGATTCACACTGTGAGTGTGTGTGCAAGATGTTGCATATGCATGTGCATTATGTGCGCAAACAAAATATATATGTGTAAGTAGTGTGCGTGTGAATGCATTTAAAACATGGATATAAAATCATATAAATCTAATATAAATAGATATGTACATTGAGAATTGTAAACATGGAGGTGGCTACGTGGAGGAGAATGGCGGACTGTTCCCGAGGGGGATGAAAGAGAAAGAGAGTCCTTTGTAAAGAGACGGGGAGAAAACATTTTTTTTTGAAAGCATGTGATCGAATGCTGGGAGCTGCTTGCGTTCAGAAGGCTGAAGGAAGGATTGGCAGAAGAAAGAGAAAGGCGTCCACGGTTAAAGATAGAAAGGAGGAACGTATAGAAAAGGGCAATTTCGAATTTAAGAGTTGCAGGTGGGGGTTCTTATGACTAAGTGCAGTATTACTTGTACAGATCTTCCTATGAGTTGGAAGAGAGCGAACATTGCACTTCGGGAACGGGGTTTCAAACCAGAATTTCGAATTGTTGAGAGCGAAGGACATGTTCAGATCTATTTTCGAGGAGGCTGCTCTGTGCTGTTGGAACGGGAAAGATCATGGAAGGAGGATCATTTGGGAGGAAGACCATCAGCCCTTGATGCGGGAACTACTAAGAAAGATATCGCGGAGGCAAGAAGGAGTCTCGGTGGGCAATGTGAAGATAGACAACAGGTAGGGAATAAAAAGAAGGATGCTGACTAACGTGATGGAGAAAGCAACCAGATGAAGGGAGAAATGGGAAGGACCCTGCGTGTTATGGACTAGAATGTCTGAAGCGAAGCGGATGGGAAGATTGGAAAAGTGGGTGCTCTGAGGTGATACAAACACAGACGCAAACCGGGTATGTTAAGCTAATATAGAAACAAAAGGAGTATGTTGCACAAGAGATGAGATCTTTCAAACTTTAGGGCACAGAGAAAGAAGATTAGAGAACATGGAGGTTGTCTCGAATGCTTAGTGCACACCTATGTGAAGGAAGACATAGTAAAAGAGGGAATTAGTGCAGCCTGACAGAGAAGCATAGAGTAAGGATTAGAGAGTTTTTCTTAGATTTACAGGTGACATGCTAGAGATCTACAAGCTTCTGTTTTGTTCTAACATCATCGTTGGACGATATTTGCTGAGAGGGAAGAAGATACATAGCTCCACAATTCAGGATATCATTGTAAAAGAGAGCTAAAGGCATAACTGGAAGCGAAGTTAGATGGGTTCATGTACTGTAACCAGATACAAGGGGTCTTCTGTGCTGGGTACTTTTCAAATCCTGCTTCAGCTTATGGGCAAACCAATCAATATGTTACCAATCAAGGCTACCAGACAGCATCTTGGATGCCTAATTATGCAGGAGCAACTACTTATCCCAAGGTAGACAGTTTGCCCACAGCTCCTCAGTGTTCTCAAGAACAAACACAATAGAGTCAGATTGCGTACCCTCAACAGAATCAGGCTTTGCAGCCACAACAAAGTCAGGTAGTGCAACCACAACCCAGTCAAGTTGTGCAGCAACAACAGAATCAGGTTGTGAGCTCAGCACCTTATGCACAGGGTGTATCTCAAGAGTGGGGCATCAACATACACAGATGCAAGCCAATACCAAAGTACATATGCAGGAGCGGGATATTCAAACCCTCAAGTAGACTATGTTGCCAGGTACAACATGGCTAAACCATGGGGTGGGCAAACACAGTGATTGCTTATCCTATGAAGATTGATATCCTGATTTTGGGTGTGAATTCTTGAGATGGTTTTGAAGTAAGAGCATCTGTTCATCAATGCATTTGGATATGGCTCCCCTCTTTTCCAATGCTTTGAAAGTCCACTCAATCTGAGCAAGCTTGCATGTTTCTTATGACCACAGATATCAAAATCAGAACTTCAATACAGTGGGATTTGGGGGTTCAATTGTCCCACCAGCAATTCAGGCATCTTTTCCCTATACATTTACTGTGAGTAAGTTTTTGCGGCCTGGAAGTTTTGATTGAGTGACAAGAATCTTATATGAAGTGAATGGTATGCTTTGTTTGCTGGGCATGTGGCTTTGTTGGTCCTGGAGGGGAACACACGCGCACTGAACCAGGGAAGGTTGCAGTCAAGGCACTTGCAATTGGATGCAATCATCTCCAGGTGCTGCTCACCTTTCTGAAGGACTTTTATCACGTGTGAAACATTTCCTTCTATTGATGATCATTTTGAATGACAGTCTATTTCCTGTTGTTTGATATTGTGTAAGTTAGGTATGATTGATACTGTGAATGTCTGAGAAACAGTTACTGCAGTAGTTATGCTATACTATGTGAATGGTAAAGGATGATTAAAGGTTAAGAAAGCCTTTGTGTGCTTCAACTATTTGAGTTTCAGAAGGTGGTTGTTAGATACTGTCAGAAATCACAGGTCTTGTATGCAAGGTGGTCATAATACTGTCAGAAATTATATGTCTTCTATGCAAGGTGTAGTTTGGTCTCAGAGAATTAAACAATGGTGAAAACTTCTGTATAAATCCTAGAAAAATCCTATAGTCTTCTGCATATATCAATGCTAGATAAAGTTTTGCATAATCTTTAGGGTAGTTAGTACACACAATTCGGGTCCAGGTTAGAAGAAGAGGTATGTATGCAAAAGAAGTAGAAGGCAATAGAGCAGCAAGTGAAAGTGGGGATGCTTAGGGCATCAGAGTTTCAGAACAATAACTCTTGAAGGAGGAGTTGATTATTTAGAGACCATACTATCATTGTTACCCTTTTCTTCATTTGTAGATTGTGGCATTGTTATCATCTTCTTCTTCATTTTTGTGGTGTTCTACATCTTGGTTTCTCAGCTTCTTGAGCCATATTCTATCCATCATGGTGTAACTAAAGTGGGGTTAAATTAGGAAAATTCCCTTGAGATCCAGTGAATCATAAACATGTGACAGATTCCATCACTCAGAAATCAATTAGGTACTCCTGTGTTAGAAATAGCCTGCTGATTGCAAGGAAAAATTGTGAACAGGCTTTATGCATGACTGCTGATCTGGAAAAATCTGTATTCTGAATTCACTCTTTGTTATGGAATCCATCCACTGGTAGCATTCAAATAATAGAATGCTAAAAACAGTTGAAATGTTTCATGTGTAGAAAGTCATCTTAGTTTTTGTAAGTTGTGGTATATTTTGTATTGGCATACTTGGTAACTGCACTTGTCTCATGGAAATCTCTCTTCTAGTATTCTCAATCGGTCAAGGGTCCCAACATTACCTCCTTGGTTGAGGATCCATGCAGCAGCCTGAACTTGTTCTCTTAAAATCGATCCACTAAAGAGTGAATTTCTCTCTTCATAAGTTCAAAACATGAGCATTATCCTTGCGTATGTCTTAAGTTTAGATATAGAAGTTTAGAGGAAACGAACTTAACTTCATATTAAATGCTTTCCTTTGAGTTAATTCATATAATATCTATGGATCTATTTGAAGCAAGTCCTTAGGAAGAACTTGAAGTCACAATAGAAAAACCTGATACGGCTACGAATAGAAACGGTTCATTTTTCTAGAACATAGCTATTCCCATCGAAAGCATTGAGCTTTAAGAAATAAACTATCAACCATGGCTATGAGCAAGCCTTGAAAATATTAATATATCTGATTTTCTTTTACTCATAAATTCACTATGAGATTCCTATGGTTAGCCTCTTAGAGACTCGCTTTTCCCTCCTTGCCATGAACCCCGCAACATACCTGGTGAAACCGGCATGAAAGGAGGTGAGAGTAGAGTCATTGGGCTTAGATATTGACCAAGGTAGAATGTTTTGCAAGAAATGTGGCTTGGACACGCCCTTCCCATTCGACTGTATATGGGAGATACTGCGGTTACCCAGATGGATTCATAACTCAGCTTTTGCATTTCCAGCAAGATGAGAAAAGAGGAAGTGCCATTCAAGTAGTTCATGAGCGTTGTTATTAAGCGAAGTGGCTACTTCGATGGTAAAAATGTTACACGATTTTTTAAGGAATATGAGATGGAAGCTCGGTACCTTGGAATCTGGCTTACACCTCTGAATGATATGGAACTTATTGAAAACTTCATGTACATTTGAGAGCTATATTTGCGTGACCGATTAACAACGACAACTCAAACAAAGTGATCGCAACACAAGTTGGCTCGAGCGACGTTTTAAAATGGATCCACGAAGTTAAAGATCAATCCATCCTTAATATAAAGAGAGGATTTGACCGTTGAAAGATCCCAATTAGCTACCTGCTACTCTCCTCCCAACCTTAAATAGCCCTTGCCCTTGGCACATCTAGAATCTTCTCTAAGGTCCAAACACTCCTCATATGGCCACTCTAAGGAGATGGAATAACCTCCAAGATCCGTGCTAGAGCCTTGGCTCCCCCGAGCTCTGGTCTTTGACCAATTGCAGATAGACCAATGGTAGATCATGAAGGTCTAAATAAATCTAACACTCTCTCCCCCTTCTAGAGGTCACTGTCCTCAGTGATCAAGGAAGGAAAGTGTTTGTGAATCAGGGCTTTTGATTCCCAAGTAGCATCTATGTGAGTGGACGGCTAGTCCATGCTACTAAATATTCTGGTATGGAGCGATTTTGTAACTTTCGCTCCCTCTTATCAAGAACCTAAAATGGAACATTTGGTTGAGATGGTCTATTTTCTAAAGCAACCAAACCATCTACACAATTCTCATCTCAAGAAATGTATGGTCTCAACTTGCTAACATGGAAAACTGGGTGAACTTTGCAATTATCTAGCAATTGCAATTTATATGCGACATCACTAATCTTCTTGATTACTGTCCAAGGTCCATAAAATCTAGGGGATAACTTGGGTTTCTGACCCAATGTCAATGATGAACCATATGGAATCTATAAAAACACACGATCACCCTCTTGAAATCTTTGTGGTATACGATGTCGATCTACAAATGCTTTCATCCTTTCATCAACTTGCTGTAGATTGAACTTAGCTATTTTCAAGTTAGGTTGCATATCTATCAAAAATTGTGAAGCACTCAGAGATTTCCTGGGTAACCCAATGATAGCTGGACTATGTGGAATAAATCCATAAATCACCTCAAAAGATGCCAACCTAGTAGTCTTGTGCTTCCAACTATTATAAGCAAATTCAACTAATGGAAGAAAATTATCCCATGTCATGGACAAAGAAACCATCTAAACCTTAGATTCCATGTAAATTTCTATATCTCATGATTGGCTTAGATTTTGGAGAAACTAATGCTTCCATTGCATCTCGAACGTGCCAAAACCCCAAGATTGACTGTCTATTTGTTGAATTCTGAAACCCGGAGGTCCTGATTCAAGATGATGATATCATGATGACATCATCAAGTCGCAACCGCCCTTGGGAACCGCCCTTGAAAACCTATATAAGGAGGGTTTGGCCACATTCATAATCAGTCTTGCCAATGCCAGTCTTGGGAGCTCAAGGAGTCGTGACCTCCAAGGAAGTACTTTCAAGTTCCAGTTCAAGTTCTAGTCTTGTTTCTTACTCTAGTCTTGTCTAGTCTTGTATTGTGGACATCCTTTCTTGTCCTATTGTAATCTCGTAGTACGAGATCCTTTCTAGTTATTTCTTGTATCCAGTTCATATCTCTGAGGGGAATTCTTGTAATCAAGATATCTTGTTTCCTACCTACGATCCCGGGTTGTGGGATCTCTTGTATCATCTCTAGTCGAGTTTTCCATACCTATCAGTCCCGGGTTGTGGACGTCTTATATCATTCGTATATTCTTGTATCATTTTCCCTACATGGGTGTTCTTGTAATCAGAACTGTATTTCCGAAATCTTGTCTACTGTAGTCAGAGAGCACAATCTAGTGCTCCCCTGACATCCCAATCCATTTGCTTTTTTGAAACATATGCCCATAGCATATCTTCTAGTATCTGATTAACTCTTTCAGTTTGACTGTCTCCCTCTGGATGCTCTCCACTACTCATCTTGAGTTGAACTTGAAGCTTATTGAACACGTGTTATCAAAAATTTCTTGTAAATTAGGGATCCCTATATGAAACTATTAATTTAGGTAGACCATGCAATCTAAAAATATTTTGAATAAATAGTTTTGTAACTTGCAGAGCCTCCATTGATTCCTTTGTAGGAATAAAGTGTGCCATTTTGCTCAAACGATCAACCACTACAAGAATAGCATTCTTCTATCGTGGTGTCCTAGGTAAACCCATTATGAAGTCCATGGAAATACTATCCCAACAATACTGTGGTATCTACTTGATATAGTTGTTAACCTACTCACTAATTTTTATGTTTTTTGGAGTTATTTTAGTAGGTCAAAGGATTCCAATACTTCAGAGCTGTTGTTCCTTGAAACACTCTCTGAAATGTTGACAGGGGTGTCTTGTCAGAGTCATATCTCTTTATGGAAATATCCATGTAGAGAGTTTTTTATTGGGTTGTAAAGCTTACCTATTTGTGTAATCCAAATTTCATTACATTTGAAGTTATGAATTAAGAGAAAAGTGAAATTCTCTCTCTAGTCATTGTGCAAGGAATTCTCTCTGGCAATTTGTTGCAGGTGTGCAGAAACTTGGATGTTTCTCTCACACCATTTGTCCAGATGATATGAAATTTGGATATATGCTCGACCATGCTGTTACAATAGACATATATAAATTTCATATGATTTGGAGAAGTTTTGAAGAGTGTAAAGGCTATTTTAGCTCTTTGGTCCCTTTGGCAAGGACTTGCCAGAGAAGTGCACAGAGGTCTGGTGATTATGCAATTTCTCTTTCATGGAATGTCCAATTAGGGTAAACGCTTTTCGACATGTTTTCTAGCTATGCTATCTTAGTGCTCACCAAATTTGAAGTCATCTGGGATTCATTTGGGGAGTTTATGATTATAATCTTTCCTCTGGTCTAATTTCTGAGTAGTGCAAAATGTGCAGGTGTTGTAGACACTATTTTTTTTGTTTCTCTCACATGGAGAGTCATTTTGTGGTAAGACTTGGTGTGCAGATAGATGCTTAGATAAGCTTTCCAATGACCCGAATTTCACTAAAAGTGATAGGTCTACTCAGTGGATCTTGGGAGCTATGTCTCACTCCCAAGACCTCTCGTACATACGTATAGCTTTGCAGGGTTTTGATCATAAATTCATGACCATAGATCCAACTCATTTGATTCTACTTGGAGGTGAAAGCTAACTTCCAGGGCTATGCGTATACCAAAAATCATTATTTTTGGATATATTTAAGTACTTCTAATGTTCTGGTCTTTTTGTAGGTACTGCACTTTTTGACATAAGAAGTTAGAGGAAGTAATCAAAGACTTTAAATTGTAACTTTTAGAGAAAAATCACTTGAATTTAACATGTAATAGATTGATAATTTGTATAGGATCATTTATTAGCATTTTTGAAAATTTAGTAGTTTGTATAGCTTATACTTGGCGATTATCGTCGGATGTATTTTAGGAATTTGCCATTACTTGTATTGTCATCATGTAGACTTGTATAGGACTTGGGTTTTGTTGTGTGATCAATGTATGGGATTGAGAGAGGATCTAGAGTACATTTTGTAATTCATGTTTACACGAACGACCTATCGATTAGGAATATCATTAGTTAGGTATTACCTTTTGCATTCACATGACCTATTAGTTGTTCTTTGTTTTTTTTTTTATAGAATGAATCCTGATGAGATTGTAACTCCCATGGAAGAGGTCGAGCTTGAGCGACCTTATACTACGGAGATTACAAATCTCAATGCTAAAGTTAGAGGCATGGAGGATACCCTTTAGAAGATCCTCCAAGCAATTAACAAACCAGAGGTGCCACCCATCGACACACCTATGCAGGAGGAAGCTCCATCTGAGGAAGTTCCATCTGTTGAACCATCCAGTTCACAAATATCATTGGTAGATGTGGGGGCTTCTTCTGGTAGAGATGTCAGATGGAAAGTGAGATTTAAATCCACCGAAGTACCACGGACAAGTTACTGCTATGACGGTAGATGAGGTGGAGCAATGGATAAGTGGGAACAGTGTTTTCGGCTTTGTAATATTAAGGATGAAAAACAGAAAATACAACATGCCACTTACAGTTTGATGGATGTTGCTAATTGGTGGAGGAGGAAAATAGAGGAAGATAAGATAGAACCGGCTACTTGGGCAGATTTTAAGGTCATTTTTTACAATAATTTTGTTCCTCCCGATGAGCATACCAGGGCTCTAGATGCACAGTTTTTCCTACAGTAGAGACAACTTCTTTCAATGAAGGAGTATGCAGACAAATATAGGGAAATCTTGTTGAATATTCCAGATCAGGTGCCTAATTTTCTTCAAGTGTATAAATTTGTTCTTGGGCTTACGGAGACGTTTCGTCCACTTGTGTGCAAGGAGTGTGGCCACACCTTAAATGAGGTAGTAGAACTTGCCTTGATGTTGGAGGATGGGTGACGCTCTCGATTGCAACCTTCTGGACAAAAGAACACTTGAACAAGATTCAAGAAGCCCATAGCTTCAGTTTCAACATCTAACAGACAAATGAATTTCATTCAGACTTCTACCCGTAGGAAGAGAAAAATAAGTGCATCCATGGCAGATAGAGCTTTTCAGAGATCCAGTATGACACAACAATAGAAAGAAAAGGCTCGCTGTGAGGGTCTTTGTTATGAATGCCTAGGTCGGCATGCTTTCAGGATGTGTCCTAAGAAGAATAAGAAGATATCTGCAGCGATGTTGGTGGAGAGGCAACACTCCTCACCATCCACTCCATCATCTCCTTTAGATTTTGATCTTCTAGCTACAGACCACTGAGATGGATCCTCCATCTAAAGATAAACAACCCATCTTAAATATATCAGTCACTAAGAAGGTTAAGAATGTTTCAGATGTGGTGTTATCCCTAGTTGCTCAGAAAGGATATGAGTTTCCAGACACCGAGTTGGTTGTAATGAGTGGGGAAGTTCATGGACATCTCGTTAAAGTTCTATTTGATACAGGATCCACACATAACGTTATTAACTCTTCTTTAGTGAAGAAACTAAAATTAAAGACTACTCCATCTGAAAACATCCACAGGGTAGAGTTGGCATATGGGAAGGGATTTGAGACCTTGGATCGACGAGTTGAAGGTTTACCAGTCTAGATATAGACTTATAGTGATTAGCTAGATTTCGAGTTCGCCAGGTTGGCTAGATTTGATCTCATCCTCAATAAACAGTGGCATGCAAGTAAGAAGCCAACTATTGATTTTCAGACTCACATAAATTAATTCAATCATAATGATCGCTGCATCATCATCCGTGGAGAGCCGGATGTGAAGGTCTATAGACGAGCATCTACCTTTGCGAAGGTAAAAGCAGACTATAAGTATTTGTATTTCTTATATTTTGAGCATAAGGAGTTGTTAAGTTTAGAGATTCAAACTAGTCTGGAGGCTGAGCTAGCTTCTAGAATGAAAACTGAATTCCAACACTTGTTTCTTTCAGAGTTACCTTCGAGTCTTTTGCCTCGCAGAAAAGTGGAGCATAGGATTGAGCTAGTACGAGGAGCTCATCCACCGGCCAGACAGCTGTATCGAATGAGTCTACAAGAGGAGGCAGAAGTACGTCGTACAGTCGAGGAGTATCTTGACAAAGGACTCATCAGATCCAGTTATTCACCTTTTGCAGCCCCAGTGTTTTTGGTTCACAAAAAAGATGGATCTTTCAAGATGTGTATAGACTTTAGAGCATTAATTAAAGTTACAATAAAACACAGATATCCGATGCCTCGCATTGATGATGTTCTGGATGCACTAGGAGGTGCTATTGTATATAGTAAAATAGACTTAGAAAGTGGTTATCACCAAATAAGAGTCAAGGACAATGATGTACATGAAACAACTTTTTGTACTAGATTTGGTCATTATGAGTATCTTGTAATGCCTTTCGGTTTAACTAATGCTCCATCTACTTTTATGATGCTTATGAATGATATTTTTCGTCCTTTTATTGGTTAGTTTGTGGTTGATTTTATAGATGATATGTTGGTTTATAGTAAAAGTTTGGAAGAACATGAATGTCAGTTACGTGCAGTTTTTCAAATGTTGGATGACAATACTTTGTACGTCAATCCAGAGAAGACACAGCTATGTTTATCTGAGGTTGAGTACATAGGATATATAATTTTTGCAGATGGAATTAGAATGGATCCATGGAAAGTTTCTGTGATCCTTGGTTGGCCGATTCCTCAGAATGATCGCCAGTTGCGATCATTCTTAGGATTATCGGGCTTCTGTAGGAAATTCATTGCCAGTTATTCGCACATAGCTACGCCATTGATGGATTTATTATAGACTAATCAAAAGTTTGTATGGACTAGTGCACAACAGAAAGCTTTTGACACAATGAAACCAACAGTTTCAAGTGTCCCAATTTTATTGGTGGTAGATCCCCAAAAACCTTTTGAAATAGAAACTGATGCTAGTGGCATCGCAGTGGTGTAGTTTTGATTCAAGATGGCAGACCAATAGCTTTTGAAATTAAGAAAATTTCTCCAGCTCAAACAAACTAGGCTGTCCATGAATAAGAATTATATGCAATAGTTCATGCTTTGAAGATTTGGAGACACTAGCTATATTGTGCAACTTTAAAGTATACAAAGATCATCAACACATTGAAGTATTTCTCTTCCTAACCTGATCTAAGGGAGACAGGCTAGATGGGCTGAGTTGATGCAAGAATTTCAAATGGAAATTCTTTATAAAAAAGGAAAAATGAATACAGTTGCAGATGCATTATCTCGTATTTTAGTTTCACAGCTCTTGATAGCGATTTGATCCAAGAAATCAAAGATTCACAAATTGAAGATGATTATTATCAGTCTATAATCAATAAGTTATCACAAAATGATAAAGTTTAAGCATTCTTGAATTTTCAAGTGGAGCAAGGGTTGATCAAAAGAAAGGGAAAGATTTGTGTGCCTAATTCCCAAGAAGGGAAGTTTAGAACATAGATGGTATTCGTACGCGTACGAATACTTGCGTACGTATTTTCAGAACCGTACGTACCCGTACGTAATCGTACGAAAAAATTTGATATCGAGGCTTTTTAGGTTTTAACACCGCGAACGGCTCATTCGGGCCATTGTTCTAACTTGTTAGAAGGTTGCAAGAGGGACGCAAGTGCTCTCATTTTCAAGCTTTGAAGTGCTCTCATTTTCAGCCCTTTCTAAGCACGATAGTGAGAGAAGCATGATGCATTTGAGCTCCATTGTGTTGGTGTGGAGAAAGATACAAAGAAGTCCAACTCCCATCATTGGACTTGCAAATATTGTGGCAAGAGATACACAAGTGGGGCTACGAGGCTACTTCAACACCTAACCAAGCTTGGAGAGCAAGTAGCGGCATGCAAGGAGATCCCCGACCATATTGCATCCCGAAATTAGGCAAAAAATGTTAGGCTCTCCTAGCACATTACCTACATCGGTAAGAGGATATGCAAGCCACCCTTCTTGTGCATCGGCCTCTACCTCCTCATATGAAGGGAAGTCACATTTTCAAGACTCAAATATTGGTTCATCATCACAATCACCAACACAAAGGGATTTACAATCACATGCGAGGCAAAGCAGATTAGGGCAAGCTCCCGTGCATGTAAGGTCGTCTCTCACATGGATCAAGGAGAAACAAAAGATAGCCGACATAGAGATTGCAAGAACGGTAATCATGGAAAATCTCTCATTTAATCTTCTTAATTCAAACCAATGGAAGACTATGGTGAAAGCAATTAGTGAAATGGGTCCATGTCAAGGATGGAGTGGAGCTAGCTACTCTGATATGCGGACAACAAAAATTAATGAGGAGAAGAGGAGGATAGATCTCTCACTTGCCCCTATGCATGAGAAATGGTCTAGGTATGGATGCACTATCCTCTCCGATGGATGGAGAGAGAGAAAAAATAGAGGGATAATTAATATTCTTGTGTCATGCCCTATTGGTACTTTCTTCCTACGTGTCGTTGAGGTTGGAAAGAAAAGAAAGAAGACAACCGGAGTGTTCATCTATCGACATATCAAGAAGGCCATCGAAGAGGTAAGTTTTTAATTTTATTTTTATATGTTTTATAAATTTTGAGATTTACCATTTATGTAAAATTTTGAATATTAATTTTTTAATTTTATGCATAGGTGGGTCCATCAAATGTACTGCAAGTTGTCACCGACAATGCAAGCAATTGTAGGTATATGGGGCAGCTTTTGGAGGGTGAGTACCCACATATTGTGTGAACTCCATGTGCAACTCATTGTCTTGATTTGCTCATGGAGGATATTGGAAAGCTATCATGGGTAAAAGCTTGCACTCTACAAGCCTCGAGCATAGTTACATTTTTCACACAAAAAGTGAAAGTGTTAGCTATGTTTAGAGAGCATAGCAAACTTGAAATAAAGAAGCCCGCCACCACACGTTTTGCATACATGTGGATTGTTCTTTCAAGGTTGCTTGAAGTCAAAGGGCCTCTACGACAAACGGTGGTATCTACCTTTTGGAGCGAGTGGGATGAGAGCTCATTGGAGGAGTCACAAAGCATACAAATGCTATGTTTGGATGAGAGCTTTTGGGATAGTGTGAAGGCTATTTTGAGTGTCAGCACACCTATCTACAAAGTTGTATGCATGATGGATTGTGAGGATGCTACTCTAGGGCTTCTCATCCATATCATGAGAAGAGCTATGGAAGAGATAAGGGAATGCACTCTTGTCACCGAGGATCAAAGAGGTGAAGTACTTGAGGTAAGACACTTTGACAAATTATGATTTATGATTTATCAATTATATCACACATCATAAATGTATTTATATTTGATATTTAATATCTATGTGCAAATTGCTATGTGCATGCATGATGTAATCATGTATGCATCATGCATGCATGTATGATGGGCCATAAACCATGATGCAATAAGTATGTATGTAATATGTTTATTTTAATTTTTATTTCATTCTTCTTTTTAAAATTTAATTCTCTTTCTTTTTTTATGATTAGGTAACAATGAGAAGATGGACATGGATGCATCGACCTATCCATGGGTTTGCGAGCTTATTGCATCCAACATTCAAAAGCCCGCAATTATATGATGATGTTGAGGTATTATCGGACCGGCTTCAATATATGTCACGTGTAGTTCCCATACATCTACATAATGAGATATTGGAGTAAATAAATTGCTATATGGATGAGAGAGGAAATCCCGTTTTTCTTTCCCCTACATGTTGGGATAGAGAGTCAATCGTAAAACCACTTTTTTGGTGGTAAAATTTTGGTTTTTCATTCACTGCTTTGTGCACATATGCTCTCAAGGTGTTATCTCAAGATTGCTCATCCGGTGCATGTGAGAGGAATTGGAGTGCTTTTGCTCTCATCCATACAAAGGTGAGGAATAGACTTAGTCCTCAATAAATGGAGAAATTAATATATTGTCGCACCAATCTAAGGATGTTGCAAAATATCCCTAACATGGAGACTCTAAAACAAGTAAGTAAATTTGCATAAATTTCAGATTTGCATAAATTTGCATAAATTCAGATTTGCAATAATTTACATAAATTTCAGATTTTGCATAAACAAGTGATTCATGGTTTGATTCTAATTTCTCTTTTTTATTTAGGTGAATGTGGACAGATTTTGGCCTTCTATGAGAGACACTCCTCTTTCATCATATGATGTGCCTCAAGATGATGAGGAGCTTCTTTTTGACGAGCTATATATAGAGCTTTGCTCTATAGATGTGAGGCAAACAAGAAGTTGTAGCAGCAAAGGAAGGATCGGAGGAGTCCGTGGTCGTGGGAAGGGGTTGATTATTCGGCGTGCATCGACCACTTCACATGGGGATGGAGCTAGCACTAGTCGAGCACCAGCTACTACATAAGGGGAGGAGGACATTAGCATCGATGCCGCTATTGCCTCATTTTGATGATGAGGGAAATCTTGTTAGTGATCCACCCACTCCACCGTCATCTACTTATGAGATGACAATATCTGATTCTCTTGATGATGATTATGATGATAGTGATATTGATGAGATGGAGGATGCAGGTGATGAGTGATCATTGTTCATCATGATTCATGATCCATGTGACATTTTGATTAGAGTTTTGGACTTGTCACGACTCACTTTATTGACATTATGATGATTGATGTGAGATGTATACATACTACATGATTGATGATGTTTTTCATTGGCTTTTAGTATTTACCACTGAGGACTTGTGACTTGTCATTTTGTTATTTATGATTTATCATTTATGTATGTATTCTTGGTGATGATTCATGAATCATGATGATCATGTTTGATGTGACTTGAAGTTTGATCTATGATGATTGATCATTGATGAGTTATGATGTATGAAATTTGAACGAATGGTTTTTGTAATGATGAATGATCAATGTAATTTGTAATGAATGAAATTTGATAGCATGGTTTTTTTTATAATGATGTTACAAAGTACAACTTACATCATAGTACATACATGAATGATGATAGTAGATACTACATACATGATATCCGATTCCCCGATACGATGGCGATATCCCACATGATTAAATATAGCTAAATAAATTTTTTAACCTTTATTTTGATGCATTATATTCATAAGCATGATCTTTACCATGTTAAAGATGAGATATATAATTTTTAAGGGAAAAAAAAATCATACCTTATGAATGTACGAATACCGTACGGGAAGGCCCAAATCTTAGGGTACGTACGTAGTACCGTACTAATCCTACGGATCGTACTTTACTAACTATGGTTTAGAAAAGAGGTTATTTTCGGGAACCACGATGTACCTTGTGCCCGACATCATGGTATTGAGAAAACTTTGCAATTGATCAGACACACTTTTTGGTGGCCAAAGACGGTTAGAGATGTAAACAATTATGTAAGTCAATGTTTTAAATGTCAAGTTAATAAAGCAGAGAGGATTAGTCCTCCAGGTCTGCTACAATCATTGGAGATACCAGAGTATTGTTGGGATAGTATTTCCATGGACTTCATAATGTGTTTACCTAGGACACCACGACAAAAGAATGCTATTCTTGTAGTGGTTGATCGTTTGAGTAAAATGACACACTTTATCCCTAGAAAGGAATCAGTAAAAGCTCCGTAAGTCGCAGAACTATTTATTCAGAATATTATTAGACTGCATGGTCTACGTAGATCTATAGTTTAAGACAGGGATCCCAGGTTCACAGGAAATATTTTGGAAACATGTGTTTAATAAGCTTCAAGTTCAACTCAAGATGAGTAGTGGAGGGCATCCACAGGCAAACTGTCAGACCGAAAGAGTTAATGAGATACTAGAAGATATGCAGAAAAGCAAACAGATTGGGATAGTTTTCACCCATTAGTTGAATTTGCTTATAATAGTTGGAAGCACAAGACTACTAGGCTGGCACCTTTTGAGGTGATCTATGGATTTATTCCACATTGTCAAGCTACCATTGGGTTACCCAAGAAATCTCTAAGTGCTTCACAGTTTTTGACAGGTATGCAAGCTAACTTAAAAATAGCTCAGTTCAATCTCCAAGAAGCTATTGAAAGGATGAAAGCATTTGTAGATCGTCATCGAACACCACAAAGGTTTCAAGAGGGCGATCGTGTGTTTTTACAGGTTCCACTTGGGTCATCATTGACAATGGGTCAGAAACCCAAGTTATCCCCTAGATTTTGTGGACCTTGAACAATAATCAAGAAGATTAGTGATGTCGCATATAAATTGCAATTGCCAGATAATTGCAAAGTTCACCCAGTTTTCCATGTTAGCAAGTTGAGACCATACATTTCTCAAGATGAGAATTGTGTAGATGGTTTAGTTGCTTTAGAAAATAGAGCATCTCAGCCAGATGTTCCATTTCAGGTTCTTGATAAGAGGGAGCGGAAGTTAAGGAATCGCTCCATGCCAGAGTATTTAGTACCAAGACAATGATCTCTAGAAGGGGGAGAGTGTTAGATTTATTTAGACCTCGATGGTCTACCATTGGTCTACCTGCATTTGGTCGAAGACCCTAGCTGGGTCAAGGACCAGAGCTCGGGGAGCCAAGACTCTAGCACGGGTCTTCGAGGTTATTCCATCTCCTCATAGTGGCCATATCAAGAGTGTTTGGACCTTAGAGAAGATTCTAGATGTGCCAAGGGCAAGGGCTATTTAAGGTTGGGAGGAGAGTGGCAAGTAGCTAATTGGGATCTTTCACTAAATGTCATAAATACATATCCAATGTTCATAATTATTGATGACTGACCAATGACTCATGTGACATGTCCAAATAAATATACAAATATGAATCAGTCAAAGAGTCAATCATCAGAATCTGACTCAGTATCTGATGAAAACTCATCCTCATCCTCATCCTCATCCTCTTTACCATGTGGAGCAGAACTAGTAGAGGCCCCTGCAAATGTTACGGCTTGTGATCAAGTACGTCTCTGGGAGCGAGTCTCATGTTGTGGCTTGGTCAACTCCTGATATAACATGCTGTAAAGGTCGAACTCCTCTGAAGGTATAGTAGGCATCTCATGGACCTTCTCTATGTCAACGTGGTCAATGTTGAACTCTCGCACATCTATTGTATGACCTCCGCTCTCCAAAAGGCGCAAGTTGCAATGGCAATATACTAGCCGCTCCAACTGTGCAGTAGATAAGAGATTCCTCTTCTTTGTGTGGAAGAGGGCTGAAGTGCTCCAATTTCTTTCACATGGATTAGCGCTACAGTCCTATGAAAGAACACGGATGGCAAGTGATCTTTGCATGTTACGTAAAAAGTATGCATTATTTGCTTGAATTATGAGTTCAAAATTATGAATTAAAATTCAAATGAAACTAAGAAGTTTGTACTTACTACTTACCAACTTAGGTGCATATAGGCCATATTTCTCCCACAAAGACACAGGTGACAACTGACTAGACCAGAGCATGGCGAAATCTTTCCCAAAACTACCCCCATAGTTCCGGAATAGTAGGAGCTGATCCTCAAGTGTTAAGCGCATATCATCATCATCAGGATATAGTCTACCTATCTATGATGTCAAGCTCATGATCCAGCATCTGCCCCTCAGATCTCCATAAGGGGTCTAGAATGTGAGCCATGCCATGAATCGATCGATGGAACCAACCCCATCAATCGCTACATATAGATCTAATCTCATCAAGCCTATTTATCCAAGAGTCAAGAATCAAGAATCAATGTGAATGCATGTGACATGTCATTGGTAATATAAATAAGAATAATAAAATTTGAATGTAACATTATCAAAATGCATATGGCATACCTGTCTGAAGAAATAGAAGTGCATCGAGCAAGGGACTCCCCAACATGGTCCATATACTCATAGACAAGGCCTATAGTACTCCCCTCCATGTCAACAATGCGTAGCATGGAGTATAGAGGCTGCATCACTCCCACCAATGCATTACTCCCACCAAAGCCTCTACCCCTCTCCAAAATCTATCACTCAAACATGTAATGCGTACTGACTCTGCTTTCCTGCATGTATGGCCACTCCATGCAAGCCACTTCTGAGAAACAACTGTCTGCATAAGTGATTGCCTCACTCGAAGCAATCTCTCCATCACAATGCACATATAAGCAAATATGATCTTTGCAAGCCTAAGAAGCTCCAAATCATTGTATGATCTTAAAATGGAAAGCAACTTTGGCCTCTTCGTGAACAAGGTAACCACTCTCTGACATGTGGAAAAAATCTCATGTATCCAAGGGACCTTCCCAACATCCTCAATCAATAAGGCTATGCTATGAGCTGCATATGGAGTCCATACAATGGATGGGAACTCCTCCTCTAACATCTACCCCATGGAAACACAATTACTTCCGTTGCCCGTTATGACTCGGACAACATTCTCCACTCCAATCTCCAAGACTGCCTGTCTGATATGTCCAAAAATGTACTCCCCTGTGATGGATAGGCTTGGAGTAGATGCATCAATGGCACGTAGGAACATGGTATCTTTGCAACAATGAACAAGTATATTATATATATATTCCTTTTCCTAATGTCTGTCCATCCATCACACATCAAAGTGCAGCCATACTTCTTCCAAGTCTCTGCCATAGGCCCCAATTGCTTTTGCACAATTTCTTTCGTTCTTCTCAGCTCACTTCCTCTTAGCTCTTCATGAGAAGGCCCTTCCCACTCAGCCCCAAGCCTAGTCACCATTTTCATGGCCTCTTTCCATGCGGGAGTACGCACCACATTAAAACTTAAACCACATTTAATGAAGAGCCTCATAATACCTTGGGTGGCCTCTTGCTTCCCTTGCTTTTGCAAACTAGCCTGTATGGATGATGCATGTAGGCTGCCATGACCTCTAGGAATGCTTTGACTCTCCCATGGTCTCTTTTGCTGATGCTTCGATGCATGTGATACCTCCTCTATCTCCAAGTCCTCAACAAGAGGGGCTGAAGGAAACTCCCCTTGAGATGCTTGGGATGAATGTCCTTGAGGAATAGAGCTCTATGCACTACTATGTGTTTGTCTTGATGCTCTAACGCCTCTTCTTATTTCCTGTGCTGCAACCAATTCCAAAAGCTCTTCTTTCATCTTCTCTGGCATTGGTTCAGAGCAAGGACCAACAACTATACCTCCAAAACGTGCTAAATGTGCTTTTATTCTATCTGCCCCTCTTGTCCCTTTGTTTTTTGTACCCACACAAATTACAGGTCCATCTCTCACTACCTCCTATTCCAAACTTTCCTTGGCTCATGATATATTGCCAATAGTCTTGTTTAGCTCTAGGCATGATGGTTGACTGCTGTAAACTTGTATGTGTGTCTAAAATTATCCTCTAGACTCTAGTCTCTAAGGCTCTCTGTCTATAATCGGCATGTCACAGGTCTCTCTCTCTCTCTCTCTTTTTGTCTTTCTCTCTCTCTCTCTCTCTCTCTCTCTCTCTCTCTCTCCCCCTCCTATTGAGTGCTCAATGCTCTGATATTCTGGGTGCTCACTGCTCTGGAATGAAATGAAAAAGGGCCCTCTAGCGAGCTATTTTCGGTTGGCTGGAAGCGCTCTATTTTTTTTTAATTTGTACACAACGTGTTGTGAACGAGTACGCAATGCGACATTGCGAAGGTTCGCAACACATTACGTATGCGATACTGGCTAGACAACAGATGAGCAGTTGAGAGAGTCACTCTGTATGTGATCGCAAACAAGGAAAGTCCACATGCAAGTAGCCTAGAAGCGGAAAGGCAAGGTTTGCACATAAGAACTATGAATAGGCAATTGCATTAAGAAGAAAATCATAGAGTACATAATACTTTATTTGATATGCCTGATGATAGTCCATGATTCATACATAGTGTATATGAGGTGAGCTAGATGCTTAGCCTAGTGGGCTATGAGTGTGCACACATCTACTTACGATTGTTTCGAGTATTTAGTGGACTCATATTTGATATGCTTGGGGATAGGCCATGATTCATACATAGTGTGTATGAGATTAGCTAGATGGTTAGCCTAGTGGGCTATGAGTGTGCACACATCTACTTACCATTGTTCCGGGTATTTAGTGTACACATCATTCCTAGTTAGAAATGATTTGATCATAGTGATGGTCATATGTTGGTCAGAGATAAAGCAAGTTTCATCCACTTGGAACATCATACATGGTATTATTTAGAAGGTAGTAGTAGTTTCATTAGTTGCTATACCTTCTTAGCACGTCTTCACTTGGCATGATGGATTTAGTTCCACAAAGTGGATTGGGATTTACTTTTTTTTTATGGGAGATATTTTGATCCATAGTTTGGATCATTGATAGATTATCATGGATTCATAGTTTGGATCATGATGAGACCTTTTGAGATTCATATCATTACAGTGAGTAAATCAAGCAGATTTTCTTGAGCTTAGAGATTAAGCACTATTTGGGAAAGATTTCCATTTATCTTTAGTATTTTTTCCATAGAGATTAGAGCATTGTCAGATTGTTTTGAATCAGCATAATAGTTTTCATTACTCTAGTGGAGTAAGTGATTTTGCACGATTATACCATATGACAAGCTGTCAGTGGGTATTCCAGGGAGATAAGGGCAAGCTGCCAAGGTCTTTACAAGTGACAAGCCGTCATAAGTTGGTGGTCAAGGTCTAGGCATAGGGAGTCCGAGGATATTCCGAGTACTTATGTTGCACACATATGGACTCATTGGGCCTCATAGGGATTCTTACTGTATGCCTAAGGCAAGGACTATTATTTATTGGTGGAAATGCTAGATAGGAAGCAGAGAGACGAGTTGTCTACTTTTTTTATCATCTAGTATTTCGACACCTAGCACACTCTACTCTTATTATTTGGAATCATAGATTTTGATTCCCAGTTTTATAGCTCCTTCTATATCATTGAGGACAACGATCTTTAGAAGGGGGAGAGAGTGTTATATTCCAGAGATGTACATGCTTGGAGGAACGAGAAGTTCCTTGTTCGGGGCATAGCCAAGTGGAGAATGATATGCTTGGGAGTCACCTCCCAGCCTATTTATAGCCCTTGCCTAGTCACCATCTAGAGTTCTCTCTAAGGTCCCTCTACTCATCTTGCCATCATGAGTATCGTGAGTAGGTACCTCGTATGAGCTCTCTAGCTTTTGGCCTTAGCTATCCCTCGAGCAAGGAACTTCTCGTTCCTCCAACCATGTACATCTTTGGAATATAACAACCGTCAGTATGATGGCTTGTCAAAATATGATAGGAAAATAGTAGAGCATGAAAAGATATCCTTGTTTCTACGAGCAATAGATATGAAGTCTTGTGAAGAGCTTCTTCCACAATTGCACGACGTGGACACAGAATTTGGACTTACAGAAGATTGGGATGAAGTGGAGGGAGCAGCAAAGAAATACGTAGAAAAGAAGAGAACTATGGCGAAATTCATGCAGGATTGGTGGCAGGAGGACTTACAAGATGAGCAAATGGAGGCATCACATCAATCTACCCCAAATGCTTAGGCTAATCCACTGACTGAAAAGGATGTTGTACCTCCCAACACTATGGAGGAGATGTTTAAGAGATTCAGTGATCTCACGATGTAGAGTGTTAAGCAGATGATATAATCTCAATCTCTGCAGGCAACTATCAACAAAGCCCCAAAAGCTCCTTAAATTAAGAGGTGTATCTAGTATGACTTCCCGGAGCACAACAGATACTCGTGTAAGAGCTTAAAAGAAGCATTGGCTAAAAATCTAGTTTTCATAAAGGAAAAAATGATTTATGACTCGAAAACCGAAGAAAAAGTAAATATTAACTTCGATCAGGGAGGCCTGAAAATGTTTTTCCCTGACACTTCTGGTAATGTTGCTTCAACTTCCCATACGTCTACATATGCGTGTCAAATAATTGATGAAAATAGTGATTCAGAATCATGGTCTAAAGTGATGAAATTCCTAGATCGGGGAAAAATGCATCAAGAGATCTTAAAGTCAGCCAGAAATGAGATCTCAGGTGTAACCGGATGGGAAGACCCTGTAGATACTCTCTCGGTAGTTACTTATTTATGCTCTTCAATGGCACACGAGGCGGTAGTGGAAGAAAAAAGGATGAGAACTAATGAAGGTGAAGAAGAGAAAAGAAGAACCAGGCGGCAAGTACAAGCTTTATAAGATCAGCCTCGGATACCAACTCAAAATCAATCAATACAAATAGATCAGCCTGCTCAAGTAGTTCTATCATTCCAACCAATGATAAATCAACCTAGTTAGATCCCGACTCAAATTCAAAACCCTACTTCTACTGAGATGTCAGTTCTTACAAGTTAACAATCCTCCTCAAGATCAAGAGATAAAACCCGCAAGGAGAGGTCAAAGAAAGATGAAAAGCCTATCATATATGGTAAAATTGCACATAGAGCAAGCTACGGATTTAAAACAAGTTCTTGAGAAAAGAGTGCTTGATAGTGTGATTGAATTTACATTGGGAGAACTATTGGGGATAGCTAAACGGGAATTTCTAGAGATAATCATTGATCTTTTGAGAAGGAAACGACAACCAATAGCCGAAGTTCAAGAAATTGAGAGAATGGATGAGGATATGCATACTTGGAGAGATTGAAACTAATGTGCAGCCATGTACACATGTAGAGATGTTCTTAGAACAGAACTCTCAAGAATTAGTTCCATCAAGCCGTTATACTAGAGATCACTGGGCTCGGGCCACGACGGAGACGTTGATATGATTAGATAAGATTACTATACCAGTGGTTGCCCTTATTGATCATGGATCTGAAATCAATTTAGTGTCCAAAGATCTCTACATGAAAGGGAATTAGCCAATAGATACCCAAGGAATGCAATCGAATCCTTAAATTTTGGAGAAATGCATTTGTCAATGTATGGAGATTCACTATCTTTTCACTTACACGAGTGTTACTGTGTCCAAAGAATGTTTTCCAAAGCATACAAACAACCCCTCTTACTCAGCCTCAACTTGTATGCACATGTCATTTGGCTGGTTAGAGCTCATCTGTTCTACCTATTTATGTCCGTAATTTTTATAACTTTTATGAATGTAATGTAGCAATGAGAGGAAGATGGAAAGCCAAACTGCAATAATTATGGTCTGGCTTTTTGTGATACTATCTCGTCACCCTCTTGATTCGTGTCATGTCAACAGAATCCCTTTCATGGAGGAGCTTAAAGACAAAGCCTTATCCCTAGCATGTTTCTCAACTATTTGCATTCTTCACTCCACTAAAACAAGTTGCCTATGTCTGCAAGGTTGATTAGGTGAGCTCAGCTGATTGACTTTAACTTCAAAAACATACACATTTTGATTCTCAAAATCAAACACAAGAATAGATTAATTCAATTAAGTAATGGAAATCTACAAAAACATGTATCTATGAGCTAGTTGTTTTTTAATCTACCAATGGGATACGGTTTCCTATTTCTATTATTCTAGGTATGCCGAGAGCTAGCAAAGATATCAATCAGATTTTTAGTGCATATCAAAATAAACCAAGCATCTCCTTGATTCACCAACATAGGAGAGTCTTTTATCAAATGTCCCTATTTATAGAAGTTGGAACAAGCATTAGGTAAGTTTCTATACAACACCTTTCATTCGTGCAATGTGCTACCATGTTGATCTTTTATTATAAGGAATGTTTTGGTTGGCTTAATAATATCAACTTCTATCATCACTTGGGGTCCAATTTAGGGTTATTGTTTCTCATATTTCTTTGATCTAAAACCTTTTTAATCAATTTAATCATATTATCAATCCACAAGTAAAACTTAACAAGTAAGATAGAATGTCCAACCCACACTAGAATTTTGGTAGGCTTATGTCCTCTAGGATTGAAGGCTACATGCCATTTGAAGAAGCTAATAGAAGTGAACTTTATCAACCACTCACCGTCACTGTGCCCTTCAACATGGAAAGATCCACACGTAGTTCAGGCACTGCCTATTTACAAACACCAGAAGGTCCCTATAAGACACACTTGAAGTATATCAGGACCAACCAATTAGGTGCATGCATCTATGAGGATGGCCTGAGATGATCACTGGTCCAACTCAAAAATCCAGATCAACCTTTTGGACTTGAACCCCTAGTGGTCAAGTTCAAAGAGAGTTCATACATTGATAAGGAAGGAACCATGTATGTGGTAACAACGCTCCCAAACAGGACAGATGAGGTTGGAAATAATATTCCTGAGAACAATATGGGAGACCTAGCACAAGGAGAGTTAGGATGAGAACCCAAGACTCCCAAAGGTAAGTCGTCTTGACTAGAGTAATCACTCCAGAGTGGATTCCTCAAGACAACCAAAACATGGAACTATATCTGAATAGAGAGACACAAGACTCCTTTTCGAGATTCAATCCAGATAAACCTAGCAAAATAGGTGGGGTCATAATCTATGAGCTCAAAGATCTCAAGACACCAGGCAAAGTTGTCTATCTAGATCACATATCAGAGAAAATGTTCTTGGTAACAAATCATGACAGACATGCATACACTTGGTAAGGTGAATTGATTTTCCCACCATCAAGATCGAATGTGTCCCATGGCTTTTAAGGAGTAGGATCATCCAAGACTCATGAAACCCAGAAGGAAAGAACCAGAGAGAGACCGGAGGTAAGTTTTGCACACACTATGGGCGGAAAGAGATCTAGATTTGAAAATGATGAGCTAGAAGAGAGAGACATCAGGCACATAAGCATCAGAGAGATGACCATTATTTCCCATTGGCCAGACTGTGAGAGCACTCAAGAACCCTTAGACCCTCTCAAGTGGTCAAGGCAATGAAGAACTACTTTGATGGGTCTAGAGATCCTTATGATCATATGGCTGAGTTCAAACAAATGTTTAGAGTTGAACAAGTTGAGGACTTGTTCACACAATTTGAGGCATTTGGTTTGATCCTCAAGGGTACTGCCTTAGCTTGGTTTCAGCCCCCTAAAGAGTCACAAAGATCGAGAAATAAGTTAACTACTAGAAGAATTCATTGTAGAATTCTCCAAGAGTGGCATCAGACATAATACATCATCCTTGATCCAAAACTTCAAGCAGACACCCCAAGAAATAGTGCAACTTGTAGGAGGACGATTTAGATAGTACTTAGAAAGATGCCATATTCTAGAGCTACGCACACCAGTCAAACAAGTGGCCTTGTTTTTATATGGCTTACTAAGCATCAAGTTAGGATCGTATTTGTACTTGAAAGAGCCTAGATCCATAGAAGAGTGTGTGTGAATGTGTATTGACATAGAAGATAACTTGGGTGAGGAGTTAGAATTGTCCAAACTCTATAGGGATTTAGACAGTTCTACTAGTCATAACTCCAGAACCTCCAGTGAGATAGATGAGATAGCTGAGCAGGTTGCCAAGAAGCTAGGACTTCAAAACAGACAAACACCAAGGGTCACCTCATTGAAGCGATGTTATACTTGCAGAGGAGACCACATGACTAATGTTTGCCCAATGATGGCTCAGCCCCAAGGAAACCCTAATGCTCCATATTGCACCATTGAGAGAAAATACACAGATCATATGGCTCAAGATTGGCCATACAATAGGCAGGCTATCATACAAAATTATCAGCAACCTTACCAATAGGATAGGTATCAGAATCAATACCAAAATCCATATTATAGGCCACAATATCAATATCAGGCACCATATAGGCCACAACCGGTCCTAGGAAACCAACTACCAATTCCTACCAATGTGATCCCAGTTAAGTATGAAGTGGCAGAGGAGAACCTTAATAGAGCATTCGTGCCAATGACCCCTTTGGTCTCAAAAAATGACCCTCATGCACATAGTTCTGACTACTCCCATGAAGATAGTCCTTGAGCTTATTACATAGAGTCACGTGAGCATAGTGAGACTTATTCGTATCAATATGAGGTACCATCTATGGAACAAAATTAGGAGCCAGAATACTCCAATGTCATGTATACAAATCCTAACCCCAGACCCCAATTGAGACAAGTAAGACCACAAGCCCCTAGAGGACCATGTTTTAGATGTCAGGGTGACCATTTCATTCGTGAATGTCCCCACTCACCGACTCCAAGACAAGGACAACACATCACAATACAAGGCTTTTGTCTTGAGTGCAGCAAAGAACATCTCCCGAGAGATTGTCCCGAGAGATCTCTAGTGCACCCATTAATGTGGTAGGCTTAGTGGTGGATTCGAGTTCAACTAGCAATAATGTGGCTCCTATACAGGCTGTTACTAGGGCACAACCTTCACAACAAGTGAAATCAGCTGATCAATCAGAGTCAAGTGAATCAGGAGATCCAAGGTTACACCCATTAATGTGGTAGGCTTAGTGGTGGATTCGAGTTCAACTAGCAATAATGTGGCTCCTATACAGGTTGTTACTAGGGCACAACCTTCACAACAAGTGAAATCAGCTGATCAATCAGACTCAAGTGAATCAGGAGATCCTAGTAACAGAAAAACAAGAACTTGGAAGGATACCAGAGAGAAGGCCAATCCTAAGTGGAATAAGAAGCTATCTGAACTAGAGGAGAGCCTGAAAGATGCAAAAACAAAAATAGAAGACATTACATCTCAAATCCCCTCGCATGTCGAAGCTCCATCTACACCACCTCATCCCACCCCACTAGTCACTCTAAATAAACTACAACCAGGGTCTATTCTTGCATATCGAACTCCAAAAGGCTTGGACATGATGTTCAAGGCCTACCAAGATGGACTTCAAGAAGGGCCTACAACTGCAAACGTAGACAAGAGCTACCCTAGAGCAAATATAGAGATTGAACAGACAAAAATGTGCATGAAAATGGTAGAATTAACTCAGTCTATGCTTGAGACCAGTCAATCATTCAATCAAACAAACTCTGTCAAATCGCATTTTCATTTCCAGGACTTACTAGAAAGATTAGAGCAGTTGGTAAACAAGCCCCAGGTTTTTTTACCTCCACAAGCTCAACCACTTATTGAAAGAGGAAGCTCACCACCAACAAAAGCTTATGTTCTTGATTCTATAGATGAGGGAGAACCTCTTTCAATTCAACAATACTCTCAAGAGTTCTTGCGAGAAATACAAGAAGAGAAATGGGCCAGGAGAAGGGTAATCATACTCCTATTTCTGAAATTGATGATCTTCATGATCAATTTCCCCAAGACATTCGATCTATTTATGGAGACCAAGTAGAGTAACAAGAAGATGAAAGACTGGATTTTGAGCCCAATTCTTTACAAGAGTGGCCACAATTCATAGGCCCATGGGAATCTAAATCTCTTCAGATCAGAGCTCCCACAATATTAGTAAGAAACGAAGACTTGGTGGTTCCAAGAAACACTAAAGTCCTGAAGAACACTAAGGTTCAGTGTCATCTCACTTTAGAAGAGCTGCTCGAAGTAAAACCTAAGCTATGGAATCATGTGGCAAATCAAGTTTCAGAACTTGATTCCAATGTGCCAAAAGCAGGCTCTAAGCAGAAAGTCCCAGAGATCCCTCTAGACAAAATAGGAGACGTGAGTGAAGGAGAAGAAGGTAATACTTATCATCTTCCAATCACCTACCAAGGTTACACAACCAAGGCCATCTTAGATTCAGGTGCTCACATTGCAATTGCGACCACCTCCTTGTGGAAGCAATGGGGCAAACCCGCATTAAGACCAACTAGAATGAAGCTTCAAATGGTTGATGGCCATGTTGAACGACCTCTAGGATTGCTAGAAGGGATAACTCTAACCACTTGTGGTGTAGAGTTTGAACACACCTTTGCTATATGTGACTTTGGTAAAAATAATGTCTATGAGATGATCCTAGGAAGACCCTTCCTATGACAACTACAAATAGTACAAGATTGGGGAACCAACGCTTTGTACTTGTAGCACCTAGGGGTCACAACCAAGCTCAATCTAAAGGATTATACCTTGAGAGATGTACCACTCCTACAGTGGAATACTATCCATGAAGCGAAAGAAGATTCTTAGTGCATTTTGAGAGTCTTGGATGCATGAAGTTACTCATTTGTGGATGTGTAAGGTTGCAGAGGAAGAGGAAAGATGCTTTAAAGCAAGAGAAGAAGGAACTTCCCAAGGAGATAGACCAGTTAAAGGCCCAACCTATACACCAATGATCTTTCCAAATGAGGAATTTGAGCCTCATGGCTAGGCAAAAATCCTAGCTACCATGGACATTGCAGCCCATGAAGAACAATGGACACCTCATTGTGATGAGGAGGGTTATGATATTTCAGTGTCATGTGTCAGCCCTTGCTAGAAGAATGTGACCCTAGTGACTTCATAGAAGAAGAGAACAATGACGATCTAGAGTCCATTGTGATGGATAGTTGCTTTAATTCAGAGAAGCACTATCTAGAAGATGTAGGAGTGTTTACCCAAAAGGAAGAAGAACCTCTTGCAAGCATTAAAACTGTAAATTCAAAGGATGGAAGTGAAAGAAAAGTTGAGAAACAAGAAGAAGAGGAATCATTGTTTGAGGTACCAAAAAATTTCAAGAAATATGAAGTTGAAGGCCGAAAAATTTTCGTACGAATGCGTAAGAGAGAGGCCATCATAGGAGAAGCATATGATAACATAGAAAAGACCAAGAAAATTGTTGTAACCATTGAAGGGAATGAATAACGATGTACGTGCATAGAAGAAGACCTAAGTCCAGAGGAAGAAGCAACACCTGTATCTCTATTAAGGGAATACATGGATGTGTTTGCGTGGCACTGAGACTTGAAGAGAGTAGATCCAAAAATTTTCTCTCATACTATCCCCATGATTGTTGATGCCAAACCCACCAAACAAATATAATGACACTTATGCAACTAAAATAAAAGAAGAAATCGACAGGCTGATTGAAGCTAGATTCATCTATGAATGTCGCTACGATAAGAGATAGCTATCCACTTCCAATCACTAAACATCTATTGGACCATGTTGCATGCAAGGAAGTTTATAGCTTCCTTGATGGATTTTTAGGTTACAATCAAGTAGCCATTGCCCCAAAAGATCAACACAAAACAGCTTTTGCCACAGAGTGGGGAATCTTTGCATTCCATGTGATGCCATTTGGGCTCACCAATGCACCTGCAACATTCCAAAGGCTTATGAGTCATGTCTTCAAAGCGTTCTTGTGAAAGAGCTTAGAAGTATATGTGGATGATTTATGTGCTCATTCCCAAGAAAGAAGATACCACATCCCTGAGCTCAAACAGATCTTCAACAAGTGTAGAGAATATCGAGTGTGTATGATCCCAGAAAAGTGTGTTTTCATGGTATGACAAGATAAGATCTTAGGTCATATTGTTTATAAAAATGGAATATTAACAGATGAGGACAAGGTAAGAGCCATAGCAGAGTTGCTGAGGCCAAGGAACATTACTGAGGTACAAGCCTTTATGGGCCATTGTGGATATTATTATAGGTTCATCCACATGTATGCAATCATAGCTAAACCTCTTTATGCCTCGTTGAGAAATTTTGAGTAGAACGATGAATGTGAAAAATCTTTCAATGAGCTAAAAAGATGTTTGTGTTCAACACCAATATTGACCACTCTTAATTGGAATAAACTATTCCATGTCCATGTAGATGCATCCAATCATGCAATGAGATGTATGCTAGCACAACCCACAAGTGAAGGGAATTTAGATTTGCCTATAGCATATGCTAGTAGACAATTAAATGTGGTTGGGTAAAACTATACCACATTTTTGATACTAGTAAAAATCAAGTTGCATTTACTAGCTGAAGTTTCACCTTGAGCTTTACCTTTAGTATCATAACCATCAACTCCTTGATTCACCAACAAAAGAAGTAACATAACCTTCTCAAGCCTCAGCACACTCAAGAAGGTCGATCCAAAAGAGCAAATATCATTACGAGCAAATGAAAGAGCATCCCCCTTCAGGGAGCCGCTTTCATCATTCACTCTCTAAACCTTGAGTCTCGACCTCAACCGGTGTTTTGAAGGTTTCTTAAAGTGGCCTTAGGCCTTGAAAATGGCAACCAAGAAAATATTCTCCAATGGGTAAAGAGGATAAGAGAAACGAAGAGCCATACCTATGCCGTTTCCTTTGTTTTCCTGAGATGTGGAGGCTTCCAATGATTCGCCTCTTGTGGTCACTGGTGATCGTACCTTTGTCCGCTCGTTTTTCTCGGGTGATCGAACATGTGGTCTTCCTTAGCAGCATCATCGTCTAAATCTTTTAGTTTCATGTTTCAATATCAGCAACATTATGTAGATATTCAGTTCAATGTTCCAATAGCTTGTAGATACCATTAGTAGTAGGCGCTATGGATGTGAGTCACTAAAGACTCGAGTTTTTTTTTAAATAAAAGGAAGTTCAACCTTGGCCTACTCTCCCCGACTTTAATTAAAGAAAAGAAGAAATGTTACAAGTGAATGGAACTAGTGCCCATGGACCCCCCAAATCCCACATGACAGGGGATGAGTTCGGCAAGCTAGAGAGCATTATAAACGAGGCGCATAAATCTAACATCTCTCTCAAGCGGGACCCATTTGGGTTTCAACTTGTTATTCTCAAGGAGGTAGATACAGTGATAGTTCACTTCAAATGGATGACTTGAGTTTTTTTTTTTAATAAAAGGAAGTTCGGCCTTAGCCTATTCTCTCGGACTATAATTAAAATAAAGAAGAAAAGTTACAAGTGAATGGGACTAGTGCCCATGGTACCCTCGGAATCCCACAATGCAGGGGAGGAGTATGTGAAGCTCGAGGGCATTACAAATGAGGCGGATAAATCTATCATCACCCTCATGTGGGACCCATCTTCGGACCTAATCCATTGGCAGGTCTCTTGTTTCCAGAGTTGTTTCCACTCTTTGAACCCCTTGTTCCATAACCGCTTTGCAGTTTGGAGGTTCCAAGACTCCACCCCCCTAATGCCACTGTTCGGGAACCAGATAGAGTCATTTTGTCTTATCTCAGCCGCCCACTTCCACTCCTCACTGATTCTGATGAATTGTTTGGCCTTGTTCCAACTCTTCCATAAAAAACACACGAAGCTAGAGCCTTTAGGGGACACCGGGTGGGGGGAGAACAAGAGCGTGAGAATCCCTATGTCCTTCCAACTAGGATGGCCAACTAAGGTAAGGTCTTCCATCATCCATTGGAACTTGGCACAATAAATTATGAATCAGATGAGAGCCTGACAGGAAGCGAAGTCATGACAAGCATAAACAACTATCCAATTGTCGCGATTGATAGACGCTGAGAGCGTCTATCGCGATTGAGAGCAAGCGTCGTGTTTGATAGACTCATTTCTTCTGTCGTAGGTGGGTCCCACTTTCGCGTGGCTTCACAGGTTAATTTTCAAAAGAGAAGGCTTCAGATTTTACTTCTGTTTTCCCAAGTTAATGCTATAATTTTTGGGGCCCAAGTTAATGCTATAATTTTTGGGGAAGCAATCCCATTTGACCGTCGGATGTTGAAGGCTTGGGCCCCTCCATAGCTAGTGGTTTTAATCAATTGGCTGAACGCGTGAGACTTTAGAAGTTTTTTTTGAGAAGAAATTCCCTACTCACTCCTAATAATAATAATAGCTAATAATAGTAATAGCCTTGAGTTGAGGGTGGTGTTTTCTAAATCTTCGGTGCTATTATATTAAAAATCTGTTGGCATTGGCCTTTATGTCGACCTTAGTCCCCTCGTTGGTCCTTAAGATTGATCCTATCCCTTCGGACGTCGCCCCTCCGGTGGTCTCGTTGTGCAAGGAGTTTGTGGCGGCAAAACAAGAAGAGCTAATGAAAACTTGTCTGATCGGTCAAGTTTTTGGCCCTAGGCCCCCTCTAGAAAATGTGAGAATCTGGCTATGCAAGGTGTGGTTCCCGCGGGGACTAATTGTGTGCAAATGCCAATTCCTACTGACGAATCACCTGCTACTAGTGTTCGAGAATGAAGAAATGGCCTTTCAAGCCCTGCAAGCCGGTTCCTTGCAAGTGGGCCGGTCCACCTTATGTCTATTTAAATGGACCTCAGACTTTGTTCCAAACAGGTCAAAGCCTCTTCGTTACCTTCTATGGGTGGAGCTTCCCAATCTGCCGTATTTCCTGTATGGATTTCTTCGAGAAATTGTTTCATAGATCGATTGCCCGATGAGCAAAGTACCAACAAAAACAAGCTTAAATTAGATGGGGCCTCGGATCCCTTCCCTCAAGTTGATACTCGGGGTCATCCCCCTCCGATGTAGAAGAAGAGGGCACTCATGTTGCAGAGACGGATTCAGAAGGATTCACTGAAGTAAGACGTAGGAGGAAAGTTAGTCCTCGAAGATCAACAACAAGGAACGTTATGACCATTGCTCCTTCGAATAACATGTATTGTAACCTAGAAAAGGAGATCAATGAGGTCGACTTCCCAAGGGATAACCATTATGAAGAAGACCCTGCTGATAATACACTTGGGTGCTCGACTAGCAAAGAAGACAACCAGGAAGGTTACACCACGAGTAAAGAGGAAGGATTCACTACTAGCAATGAAGACAACCCAGACCGTGTAAGCTCCTTCCTTGATCCTATTCTTCCGGTATGCATGCCAAGCTTACCGCAACAAAAGTCAAAGCTTAAAGGGAAACAACCGTCGGGCATGCGTTGGATGAGCCCCCTCAAGAGCATGATCATAAGTCAAGAAGTTGGGAGGAAAAAAGAAGACCAGAAGAAAAAAAAATTTTGGGCCCCTCCCCTCAAAGAGCACCACCAACATTAATGAAAATCACATCGCTAAACGTCAGGGGTTTGTCTGACCCCTCAAGAGCGGCGATTATTGGTCAGTGGTTCAAAGACAAGTGTCTCAACCCCGACTTTATCTGCTTGCAAGAGATTAAAATCGATGTAGGGGATCTCCAGAAACAGCTTAAATGCATCTCTCTAAACCACCTTTGGTTCTCCACTGTGCACCCTAGGGGGCGAGGGGAGCTGCGATTGGTATTAGTCACTTCTGCTCCGAAAGATTGACCTCGACTTGTGAAGATCAAAATCATCGTTGGATTGCTGCATCTTTCGGGTCCTCCAATCAGTTCACTGTGGTCTCAATTTATGCCCCTAATGTAGTGGCAAATAGAATCGATACTTGGGCTTCCCTTGAATCCCTCTTGCACAATGTGTGGGGACTTCAATATGGTTGAGTTTCTAGAGGACCGATGGAATAACAAGGGGAAGAATTATTGATAGTTAGGAGAAAGAGATATGGGATAAAATCAAGCTCCATCTCCACCTGGTCGAGGTGAAAGACATGAAGGGGTTCTCCTGGTCTAATCTCCAATTGGGGGACTCTTTGAGGAAAGCAAGACTTGATAGATGTTACATTGACCAAAGCACCATCCTCCAGTGGGGCAGTCCATTGGTTTCCCAACACATGGACCTGACTATCTCAGACCACTACCCGATTACTCTTTCTTTCAAAACGATCCCATGCTCTGGAAAGCTCTGTTAGTCGGCCGCCGGAATAATATATGCCAGATGTAACGGAGTTCCTTGAATTACGCGCAAAAGTTGGTACGCGCATTTTGTAAATCTATATAAAGTAATGTAAGGAGAATGGTCAAGAGAGAGATGTTTTTTTTCAGAATTGCCCGTTTGTTCGCCTGATTATTTGTCAGAATATTATTACACTGTTACGAAGTTCTGAGTATTGATTTTTGTTCTGTCTGCTACCACTGAAGCTCGCTGTAATGAATGTTGAGGAATGAATTGTGTATCTGAGTACTGTTAACGTCTTGTAGTACTGTGTGTTCTTCAGTTGATTGAAGTACCCTGAGTCAGCCTGAATAGTTATATTGATGTGTGAGTTGAATAGGTAATTGATGTTTGATTGGAATATGTTCTGTGTGTTTTATGGGTTCATTGAGTTCGGTGTTATTCTCTATTGATTCCGAGTACGAGATCAAACTAGTAACCTCAGTAAAACGTGCACTTTTATTTGAAGTATTGTACGTGTTGTGACGAACAAGTCTGTAAGTTAAAATATGATCTTTAGTGGAATACTACTGTTGGATCTGTAGCCCAGACTACTGCTCTGTGCCCATAACAGAACAGCCTGAGAAGTCGGTATCTGAGTCACAGAAATCAAGCATCGTCTAGCTGATATTAATGATTGAGCTAAGATGCGTATTAGTGTTGTTGTTGATTGTAACGAAGGTTTTGGGAAATTAGTACAAGGCCTCTATCTAACAGACCCCTACCACTCCGAAGAACCCACGATGATCTGGCAATGTCTTTCGGTAATGATAATTAGAGTTGCAGCATAGTTTACGGTGAAGCACTGTGTTACGTTAATATTTGTTCGATAACGATTTGCGTTTGTCAGTAACACAACATCACTAGTTGAAACACATTAACACTTGGCGCCGTCTGTGGGAAAGTGGCATCAAGATTGTTAGTAGTCTTTCAGAATTAGATTATCGTTCGATGGGCAGTAGCAACAGAATCAGATTGTTGCAAATTGTTCCGTTAGTAATACTACGCGGTTAGTACAAAAAATGATACATGCCGGTTACTCGATCCGGTGAAACGTATCCCAAGAACCATCAGTCTTGAGTACTTAATGTACAAAAGACAACTCTGGAAGGTAAAAATACAACTAGGTCTGACCCAGTTGTCAAGAAAGTTAAGAACGTTAAAACTGATTCCGGTCATATTCCGGTGGAACGTGTTACGCCTCTGGTACCTTCCGGTACTATTTCGGCACAGTCTGTCGAAGATATAGTAATTCCAGAACCTACCAAGACGCAGTTGGAATCTAGTTTAACACTCGTGGAAAAAGATTCAGATTTATCTACGATTAGAAACAATTTAGTCAAAGAAATCGGTGAAGGTGAAAAAACACCGTATTCGGGCATAATTTTGGTGCCTTCCGGTGATATTTCGGTAAGAGAATCACAGTTTTTCGGTGAATCTTCAGCCTAATCACTGCGCTTGAAAACAAGTTCCCATACACTGGACATCAAGGAAGAGGGAAGGCTGTTCGAAACAGAGATTCAAAGCATATTAAGCAAGATAATTGCACCGGAAAGTGCGTCATCCGACGATACAGATTCCGGTAGTTCAGAAGGAAAGAATAACACGCTCACGATGAACGGACAACAACAGTTATGTCCACCCAGGCCACCTCCAACGGGAGTGACATACACGAAGTTTGGTGGATTTCCAGGAGATGATCCGGATGCTCACGTACGCACTTTCGAGATAAGCTACGCAGTTCTCAACCATCCACCGGATCAGGCCTACAAAGCTATTGTCTTCCAATCTACACTTGTCAATGAAGCAGCTAGATGGCTTACAGAATATGATATTAATCATTTCGGTACCTACGAAGCAGTACGAGATGCTTTTCTGCAGCGATTCAGGTTAAAAAAGAATCTGGTCGAAATTTTTGACTATCTGCAGAATAACAGACAAAAAGCAAATCAAAACATACAGGAGTATGCTACTCTCTTCAGAACACACTTAAGGCAACTACCCCCGGCCCACGCTAACTTGCCAGATGACGTTATCACTCAGTGGTTCATCAATGGCTTGGTTCCACAACTTAAGCAGATCATGATCATAAGATGTGTTGGAGCCATGTCCCTCGATGCAGTCATTGCAACGACTCTGCAACTGGAAAACAAAGTCGGTGGATTTACAGAAGACTTGGAATGGGTAAAAGCAAACAAAAATGTTGCAGAAGATATGACTAGACAAGTATACTGTAACATATGCAAAAATTCAGGACATACCAGTGCCAATTGCGCACTTAATCAGACATTCTGCGCTATCTGCAACATTGCCGGACACACCACCGAAAACTGTGCATACAACGCTAGAGTACAGGGAACAGCGACTGTCAATGCACTTATCCAGGAACAAGGGCAGCCAGCCAATCACTACGTGCCTCCACAAATGAGAAACAACCAGTAGCAAGGATATCGAAATTACCGAGGATAGAGGAATAACAACTATAATCCAAATCGCTGGCAGAACGGGCCACCACCAGAAAATCCCAATTTACCACCACCACGCTGTCATTTTTGTGGCGAATTTGGACATATTAGGAGATTTTGCAAAGATGCAGCTGAGTATGATCAAAGGAAGAAGGAACGTCAAAATCCAATGGCTAACATGGTAAAAATCACACCGGTGGAAACACAGACTGCTGCAGTCCAGACCCGTTCCGGTAAACAATTGCAACCGGCAGCAGAAATATTTGAACCAGGGATACGTGAACAACACAGAATGTACAACAAGGCTAGTCAATGGACCACAGCAGAACCATCAGTCTTTCCAGAACCTATTTCGGTGACTCATGCCTCATCGACAAAGGAAGAAACACAACAAAAGGAAGCAGCAGCGGAGCCATCATCAGCAGTAGACATAACCACGGATACTTTTGCACCAGAGACCTCAAGTTCAAAGGAGCAGGACAAACAATCTCAACAGGCCTGGGAAATTTTATCCAAAGCATCTATCACCCTGCCTCTAGGCCAACTACTAGCATTAGTACCTGGGATTCGACAACAGTTCCAGCAACAGTTCAGTCCGGTACCTTCTTGTATTCCGGCGATAGCAGCAGTTCAACCGGAACCTGATTCTACGGTCGATCATTCAGTCCCCTTGATTACAGTATGGTATAAGAATCATAAGATTACGCAAGTATTGATTGATGGAGGCTTTGGTGTTAACATTGCGACTGCAGCATTATGCAAAAGGTTAGGATGGACCGAAATTGAGCCAGTTCAATTTTTTGTCAGAATGGCAGATCAATCAAGAGTCCATCTTGTAGGACTTGTGCAAAATGTACCCATCACTTTACAAGGTACGACCTTTAAAATGACCTTTGTTATACTAGATCTGCCGGAATCCACTTTGGATTACAACCTTCTTTTCGGCCGACCCTGGCTGAAGCATGCGAAGGTAATACAGGACTGGTCCGCACAAGAGCTTACGTTTAAAGATGCCAATCATAGATATGTGGTAAAATTAGATGCTATACAACCTTGCGAGCTACACGCTAGACCGTATTTTGCTTAATCAGTCCATATGCTAGATGGATTGTCGGATGATGAAGAAGAAGAGTTTCTGAAGAGTAATGCGGACTTAATTTCCTTAGGGACTATTGACCTACAGTCCGTTGTAGATAATTGGAACGCTTCAGTCTGTACAGTAATACCCATCACAGAAGAGGCTAAGAAGGGAGACACTGTTTCGACACATGATGATGAACTGCAATAACTTCTTAAACCAACAGACGACACAGAGAAACATCACCAGTTCTATGACCCCGAAGATCAACTGATCACTTACAATTTAGGAGATAAAGATCATCCGCGTCCTGTAAAGATAAAGCAAAACTTACCGGAAACATTTCAAGCAGGCTTAATCCAGTTACTCCGAGAATTCACTGACGTCTTTGCATGGGACTACAAAGACATGAAAGGATTGGACCCCCGTATCTACCAGCATAGGGTCATGCTGAAGCCAGAAGCAAGGCCGATAAAACAAACCAGCTACTGGATGAATCCCCATTATGCATCTCAGGTAAAGGCAGAACTTGATAGATTATTAAAAGTCGGATTTATCGTACCAATAGAGCATGCTGAATGGATTTCTCCGATTGTGATTGTGCCTAAGAAAAACAAGCAATTGAGAATCTGTGTAGATTACCGAAAATTAAATGCAGCAACTGTACCAGATCTTTTCCAATCCCCTTTTTGGATACCATGCTTGATAGAGTAGCAGGTCACGAGATGTATTCATTCCTAGATGGATACAGTGGCTACAACCAAGTAAGAATGGCCGAAGAAGATATACCAAAAATTGCATTTATTACCAACTGGGGTGTCTTTGCTTGTACGGTAATGTGGTTTGGATTGAGAAACGCACCAAGCACATTTCAAAGATGTATGCAGGAAATATTTTCTCCTTATCTCACTTCATTTATGCAAGTATATCTCGACGATTTTTCAATTTTCGGTAAGTGGATAGCACACCTGTTCCATTTACGATGCTGCTTTCATAAATGCCGAGAGTATAGACTCTGCTTAAACCCAAACAAATCTGTGTTTGCGGTTTCATGTGGCAAGTTACTTGGCCACATTGTATCTGCACAAGGTATCCAAGTAGATCCAGATAAAATTTCAGCAGTATTAGAAGCTCCGGTGCCCACTACATCAAAAGAAGTTATGCGCTTCATGGGTCAAGTGCGGTGGCATGGCAGACACTTACGGTGGCTTGCTCATCTGGCTATACCACTAAACAAGCTAATCAGCAAAACACCTCGACAATTTGAATGGACCCAGGAATGCCAGATAGCATTTGATCGTTTAAAACATTTATTAACACAAGTTCCTATTTTACAACCGCCGGACTGGGATCACCCATTTCATGTATTTGTTGATGCTTCAGATATAGCAATAGGAAGTGTGTTGATGCAACAAACTGATAAATGGTTCAGACGAGTGTATTATGCAAGTCGAAGATTAGCCCCTGCCGAGAAAAATTACTCTGTGACAGAAAGAGAATGTCTAGGGTTAGTATATTCTGTCAAGAAATTCAGACATTACTTGCTAGGCCGTAAATTCACATTTCATGTAGATCATGCTGCACTTGTCTATCTAGTTCGGCAACAGCATCTCGGTGGTCGATTAGCGCGATGGGTCTTGCTTTTACAGGAATTTGACTACGAAGTCATTCACCGACCAGGCAATTCACATGCCTTAGCAGATTTCTTGTCACGCTTAGATTCCGGTGAAGCTCCGGTAGGCATCAATGACACGACACCCGCGATTTATGTGTTAGAACCAATTAATGAAGATTCTGCAGACCCACCTATCCCATTTTCATATTATGAGCAAATCTTGACCTTTCTTACTGATGGTTGCCTTCCGTCTCAGACTTCTAGAGTAATACGCAGAAAAATCGCAGTCTTTAGCCACCGATTTCGGTTAATTGCTGGGGAATTATATTATGTAGATCACACCGGAATCCTACTTCGCTGTATTCCACCGCATGAAGTTAATTCAGTTATTACTCTGGCCCACTCAATTCCTTCCGGTGGTCATTTTGCAGCAGATTTAACTCACCGGAAAATTCTACAGAGTGGTCTCTGGTGGCCAACAATGTACAAAGATATCTCACAGTTTGTCAAACAATGTGATACTTGCTAAAGATCTGGCCAGCCTTTGCAACGTCATCTCTTTCCTCTGCAACCCATCTTACCATTGGAACCTTTCCAAAAGTGGGGTCTAGATTTTATCGGTCCGATTACACCTCCAGCAGTCTTCAGTAACAACCGTTACATACTGACTTGTACAGACTATGCAACCAGATGGGCAGAAGCCTGGGCTTTATGGTCTGCTACAGCCGTTACGGTAGCAAAGTGTCTGTTAACCGATGTCTTTCCACGTTTTGGCTTACCACTGGAAATTGTATTAGATCAAGGCATCCATTTTATAAACAATTTAATGGAGGCACTTACACAGTCGTTCTAGGTCACACATAAATTTAGTTCTCCTTATTATCCTCGTGCTAATGGATTGGCCAAAAGTACAAACAAATCCCTGTTGAATATTCTTTGAAAATTGATTATAGAATCACCAGAAAGATGGGATCAACTACTACTTGCAGTGTTATGGGCATATCGGACTACCTACAAGGTAACAACAGGATTGACACCTTTCAAATTAGCTTATGGCTTAGAAGCAATAGCACCAATGGAGATAGTTATACCAAGTTTACGAGTAGCCATTACCCAGAAACTGCTACCGGAAGACTCACTGTCATTTCGGTTGGACACGCTTAAAGAATTAGACGAACACCGATGGTTCAGTTTTTTAACAATGCACGAAGTTCAACTAAGACAGGCAAGGACACACGATCGAAACCTGAAAACTCCAGTATTTTCGGTAGGACAGCTTGTACTTTTCTATAATGCAAAGTCAAATAGATCCGCACGTAAATTCAAATTACGGTGGTTCGGCCCTTACAAGATCTCAGAACAAATCGGTCCAGTCACTTTTCGGTTGACTACGTTGAACGGAAACCCACTTCCAAAAGCAATCAATGGCTCGAAGCTGCGGCCGTATCAACATGCCGCTAGCCCGCATTAAAACATTCGGCGGTAAACCGCATCTTTTTGTATTTTTTTTTCTTTATTTTTCTGCAGTCCTTTCTTTTTTTTAATAGCCGTGTTTTGTCATAAGCCGCCCTCCTTACCAATTACTCAAGCATGCACGCCAAATTGAAAGCAGTATCATTCCAACACCGCATAATGATAACCCTCACTTCCTACCCTCCCACCATAATATCTGTACTTAAGCTCTTCGGTTGCGCCAAAAAACGCTATTGTGTTTTTGTGATTGTGATTGTGTTTTCTGTGTTCTGTGTAATCGTGCTTTGTGCTCTGTGTATTCGTGTTCGCGTGCCCAATGGAAGCATTGGCGAACTACACAGCCTTTTGTGATGGTATCCCTACTGAGGTAGGAGATTACCTGCGTATCCGAAGGTTGGCCAACTTCGCTGAGCTGCCATGGCACTCAGTGGAAGCCCATTCCTTCTTCGCACAAATCTGCCATCGCCCAATCCCCCATCGCTGACCGACAATGGCTCTTCCCCTCCCTACCATCTAGAACAGTAATAACCTTCCAGGCCTTCGCCGAAGCCTTCCGTCTCACTCCACAAGGCCACGAGAATGGCCCAAGTATCCCTGTAGGCCGCATGACCGAACTTTTTCCCCGCCATTCATCAAATGAATACGCCATTCTCTGCCGCCTCGAACCTGAAAAAACCGCATTACAGTTCTTAGTTGCGATCCTTAACCTCCAAAAACGCACATACGGTATCTCCCGCCCATTCTATTCCGCCATCGATCTTGCCGCACGAGAACCCGTTAATTTCGCCTCATTTTTCTTTCACCGAATCCATAAGGAGTGCGTCGCCATCATGAAACAAGTCAACAAAGGAACCACCCCTCGATCCAGACTTCCCCACATCCTTTCCTTCCTCTTCCCAACCATACTCGCCGCTCAACCACCACCACGAGGACCAGTTTTAAGGCATGAAGAGTCAGTTTAGCTACTAGAAGATGAGGAAGAAGAAGATGAAGAAGAGCTCAATCAGTTGTTCTGCCGAAAACGAATCAGGATTAGCTCCTCCGAAAGCGAAGCACAAGGCTCAGCCGGAAAGGATAGAGAGGACGATAAAGAAGAAGAAAAGAACGAAGAAGAGACATTCCATGATACAGCTACTTCAATGCATAATGAATCATCGATTGAGCAACAAGAACAACAAGATCAAGCAGAGACAGAAATAATTTCGACCGAAAAAGAATCAAAGCAACAGGTAGACGAGCAAGAATCTACTCAAGATGCACTAGACAAGCTACTGAAGGCAGCGGAATCGACAGAAGCGCACAATGCAGAAATGGAACAAACAAACAAGGTAACAACTACTGACTCTGCCCTCCCCAAAACACCGCCTGTTAACCCCATTTCTCAACCGGAACCACCCCGTAGTCCCATCAAGCCCAATCACCACACCGGAACTTCTGAAGCCTCCACATCCTCCCTCAACTATTCACCTCCAAATTCACAACAACTCCTCACCGGAACCTCCTCGCAACCTCGCCCTCCTCTGCCACCCCACCCCGTTCCAGTTTTTTCAGAATTAGAAGCTATGGGTAGACTACTGATAAACCTATCCCAACAACTGCCCCAACACCTGAAACAAGTCACAGACGATGCACGAGAAGAATTCCAAAGGAAATTGGAAATAATGGAGGCAGATATCACCCCTCTTCAAGAAGAATTACAAGCAGCAAGAGCAGAAAATCATGCACTATGTGAGCAGATCAAGCAACTACAGGCTACGCTCCAATCACAGGAAGAACACTCAAACCAGAGAGATAAGGCACTGGCTGAAAAAGACGAACTACTGACAGCTGCCGACACCAAAATACTAAAGTTAAAGCAAACAATCAAAGATATAGACGATACAAGAATAGCACTAGGAAATCTACTGGAAGAAACAAGACTCCAGTTACAGGACACCGTACAGAAATACCAAGAGCAGCAGAGAGAAGCAAAGCAGGCAGTAGAAGAGTTACAAAGAACAAAAGAATCCTTAGACGATGTCAACAACATGCTGAAACACCAACTAAACAGAGAATCTAAATATCAGAAGGACTTAGCAAGCCAAAATTTTGCTTACTGAAGCAATCGCACTTAGTTCCGTTAGAATAGATGCGCAGATTTTAGAACCCGACACTCTTAAGCAATTATTAGAAACCCTTAAGAAAAAAAATAGCCCGGACATTTAGATTAGCCAGGAATATGTATCTAGAAGGAATCGTAGATGAACAATGAGTTTTGTAATCAAAATCAGTTGCGGGTTCGAGTCCACCGTGCGTGCCAGTGTTAGTCGGCCGCCGGAATAATATATGCCAGATGTAACGGAGTTCCTTGAATTACGCCCAAAAGTTGGTACGCGCATTTTGTAAATCTATATAAATTAATGTAAGGAGAATGGTCAAGAGAGAGATGTTTTTTTTCGGAATTGCCCGTTTGTTCGCCTGATTATTTGTCAGAATATTATTACACTGTTACGAAGTTCTGAGTATTGATTTTTGTTCTGTCTGCTATCACTGAAGCTCGCTGTAATGAATGTTGAGGAATGAATTGTGTATCTGAGTACTATTAACGTCTTGTAGTACTGTGTGTTCTTCAGTTGATTGAAGTACCCTGAGTCAGCCTGAATAGTTATATTGATGTGTGAGTTGAATAGGTAATTGATGTTTGATTGGAATATGTTCTGTGTGTTTTATGGGTTCATTGAGTTCGGTGTTATTCTCTATTGATTCCGAGTACGAGATCAAACTAGTAACCTCAGTAAAACGTGCACTTTTATTTGAAGAAGTACTGTACGTGTTGTGACGAACAAGTCTGTAAGTTAAAATCTGATCTTTAGTGGAATACTACTGTTGGATCTGTAGCCCAGACTACTGCTCTGTGCCCATCACAGAACAGCCTGAGAAGTCGGTATCTGAGTCACAGAAATCAAGCATCGTCTAGCTGATATTAATGATTGAGCTAAGACGTGTATTAGTGTTGTTGTTGATTGTAACGAAGGTTTTGGGAAATCAATACAGGGCCTCTGTCTAACAGACCCCTACCACTCCCAAGAACCCACGATGATCTGGTAATGTCTTTCGATAATGATAATTAGAGTTGCAGCATAGTTTACGGTGAAGCACTGTGTTACGTTAATATTTGTTCGATAACGGTTTGCGTTTGTCAGTAACGCAGCATCACTAGTTGAAACACATTAACAGCTCCTTGGTTTCATGCTTGTCAGACGTCATTTTCCCTCCCCTCTTTCCACCAAGAAATTTATGTGATGTGGGTGGAGGCCTTTGCTTATTGTAATGAACTGGCTAAGTGCTGGAGAAGTGCGGTGGAAAAGTCTTGATAAATTTTGATCAGGGCTCATAAGACTATAAGAGATATCCGGAAAAAAAGAAGAGAACTGGTTTACCGGAGGCTCTTATGGCTTGAAGAAGAAGTGAACAAAGGTAACTTGCGAAGCCAGCAAGGTCTTCTAAAAAGTAGGTGTTGAGGGAGAATCAAGTAAAAGGAAGAAAAGAAGAAGACAACGAAAGAAGCTTCACTAAAAAGGAATATCTGAAGATATATCTCTGCAGATTTAAAGAGAGCACAAAGCAGAGAAAAAGACGGGCCCCAAAATTTTTCCGATTTGGATACCCAATTGTTGTATTATAACCATTCTTGTATATATTTTCCATTGTAAATGCACTAGAGGAGTCCTCTAGATGCATCCCCTCAGAAGATTAGAAACTTACCTATGTAAAATAGTAGGAAATAATTAATCTTTTAGTGAATAAAATGCCGATCTCTTGTGTGAAAGGACCATTTTTAGGGCACAAGTATATAAGTAAAATTGTGACTCTTTGTAAAGACCTTTTGCCATTGTGAGAATAGAGAGCACATAAATTCGAATTTGTGTCTTCTTCACTCTGTATCTTCTTCTCTGTGAGCTTGTATGCATGTGTATTGCTTGGAAAGAGTGCTAGGGAGTGTTCTCTATCCATGAAAGTGTTTGGTTGCTGTAGTTAAGGTGTGTGCGAAGTGTAAGAAGTGCTGAAGTGTAGGAAGGTTTTCCCGCGACTCAGTATTTTGCTCATAACTTGAAGTAGGAGTGTCAGAATTGAGTGAAATTACCACCATTAGATGCGTCTTCTCGAGAGCTTCGAAAAGCATATGCTATTCGCTATATTTGGAGTTCGGAGCTAAGAGAAAAGTCCAAAATATTGATGGCTGCTGCACCAAGTATCGTGACACCATGACCGACAGTTGAAGCTTGTTTGGATTAGTCTTTGCCTTGTTTGCACTCTTTGAGTAGTTCATTTGCATTGATCATCACTTGATTGCATGTCCTTATACACTCGGCTAGGTTTGTATACTCATCGGATTGATATTTAAAAGCGTGAATCCCCACTATATGCACTTGAAGGGGATTGAGGTATAGTCTCTTTCTCCACAAGTCCCTAAGTTGGTACTTAGGTCAACACGTTTTTTGGCGCCGTTGCCGGGGAGTGTCGAATCAAACCGAGGCATTCGTGTGATGTTAAGTAGTTTTTTTGCATTGAAGCAAGAGGAGGAGTGGTGATTTTCTCTCCTTTGGTAAGTCATTTTCAACCGCACTTACTACTTCTCATTCTTGGAGTGTGTGTAGTGAGTTGTTAGTCTAGGGAAGTGAGTGGAAGGAGTAGAGTAGGAGTAGTGAGGGAGTAGATCAAGTCATTAGAGTAGAATTCAGTCTTTGTTCTGTAGAGTTTCTTTTTTGTAAAGTAAGAAAATCCCAAGTATAAAAGCCAAAAAGTGTCATTTTATAAGTTACTTGTGTTTCTGAACAAGTATCGTGGAGAGCGACTGTCGAGTATCGCGTTTGAGCAACAAGGCGATCTGGGGCTGCACAGAGCAAGGGGGAGTGATAAGGGAGTTGGAACTGCCTCCAAGGTGAGCACATTGTGGTTGTGTTGTGATCTCTTACCTGCAAATCAAGTTTCCAGAGAAAAACGATCTGTGTGAGGTATCGTTTAGGCCTCACAAGGGTGAAAAGGTGTGATTTGAATGATACAGAGAGAGAGGGGAGGGTAGCAAAGCATAAAAAACAAGTGTATTGAATCAAAACTTAAAAAAATCTCTCAAAAATTTGGCAAAGGATCAAGTATCGCTTTCTCCCGCGGTCGAGTATCGCGATACTTAGCAAGTATCGTGATCTCCTGTGGTTGAGTATCGCGATATTTCCCAGATATCGTGTATCGTGTTCCAAAGATCGCGATACTTTGCAAATATCGTGTATCGCGTTCCAAAGATCGCGATACTTGAGAAGTATCGTGTATCGTTTGAGCCAAATATCGAGTATCGTTTTCACCTAAGTATCGTGTATCGTCTTAGGAAGATCGCGATACTTGAGAAGTGTCGTGTATCGTTTCAGCCAAGTATCGTGTATTGTGTCTTCACTGTTGGTGCATTTTGCCCAAGCCTACATGCTTGATATGCTTGATATTATCCTCATTTGTAAGTCACATGAGTAGTCATGTGAACACCTCTTGTAAAAGAGTACATTTTATCTCTTGTAAATGGAAAAAGAAAAAAGTAAAAGGATGGCTTACCTCATCCATGATGTAAAAGCAAATTCGTGGCTCCAACTACCAAAATCACGAATTTTTGAGCTGAGGGAATCTCTCCTAACTTTGGGGATCACTTTTAGGTGGAGCCATTCGAATTCGAATTCAAAACTCCCTCCAAGAATAGCTATAAAAGGAGCAAGAAGGAAGAGGCGATTAGCAAGCCTTGTACGTGACCACTTGATGTCATTTTGTAGAGATTGAAGAGCTTACTCCATAGCTCTATCATTCTACTCCCATTGTGCAAAGATTCATTGCCAATGTGGTTGTAATCATATGTGAATCTATACATTTATTATCATCTACCTCTCTGTTTTGTTCTCTGCTATACTCACTCAGAGCAGTAACTTCAGAAGGTCATATCTCGAGTTTTACTGAACCTTTTTCAGTGTTTTAAAGTGCGTTGGATAGCTCTCACTGTCTAGTTTCTACCTATAAATTTTCAAGGTCATTGGATTTATACTTTTGGAGATATATGCATTTTACTGCTTACTGGTCTATCTCTGCAGAGCCCCGAGAATTGTGGGAATGTTCCAGAACTTGATGAAACTTGTTCTCAGTGCTCAGTCCATCATTTGAAGTGTTTTAACTTGGAATAGGAAGCTTGCTAAGTCTATTTGCTATGCCCAAAAGGAATTTTTCTAATTCCTTCCAGGTTGAGAGCACTGTTCATTTTTTCCAGCAGGTGTATGTCCAAAAATAGCAAGTTTTGGGAGCTAGTCATTTCGCAACTTGTCGGTCTTGACTTAAACTTTTGGGATACATGTTCCAAAGTACTTGGCTGATATTTTGGTGGATTTAGGAAGCTCAAAGGGTCTACTAATCAACTCTGAAGTCTCAGTTGGCTGGTGTGAAGCTGGTTGTAGCGGCACCTACTCATCTTTGGATTGCATCCACCATCTCTCTTCACAGTGGTATCAGAGCATAGTCAAGCAACATGGGAGATGGATTTCCATCAACAATTGACAAATTGGATCGAAACAACTACCCGGCATGGTCTCTAAGGATGGAGGCTTACCTTCAAGGAAGGAATCTATATGGATTCATATCCGGAGATGAAGCAATGCCAACCATGAGGAACAAAGGGCAACCATCACATGAAGAAGTGGAAGGACTTTCGAATTGGTGTTCGAAGGATGCACTTGCAAGGTCCTATATTCTAAACTCAATCTCTGATTTTCTTTTACCTCATGTCAAGGGATGCAAGACATCAAGAGAAACCTGGAATGCACTTGCTTCTTTCTTCTCTTCCAAGACTCGAGCAAGGAAGAACCAATTGTGGATGGAGTTCACAACAATGAAGAAAAGCCCGAAGCAAAATGTGACTGATTATGTCACAAAGATGAAGGAGATTTCCGACCAACTTGGAAGCATTGGAGAGGTAATTGAAGAGGAGCAAATCATAAGACAAATCATGAATGGAATCAAAGCAGATGACAAGTGGGAGTCATTCACAACAGCCATGGATTTATACATGGATATGCATGTACCCGACCTCAACACACTCATGGGCCAACTCTTCACTCATGAAGCGAAGATTAGCAAAGGTGGTGAGTCCTCAAGAGGTAATCAAACTTCTGCCTTATATTCTGATAAAGCTAAGGTCAAGGACAAGTCAAAGAATAGAAAGAATGAAGATGAAGGAAGCTCTTTCCAAGCAAACTTTGCAGGTAGAGGACGAGCTAGAGGAAGAGGCAGAAGTGGAAAGCAAGGCAGGGGGAGATTCCAATCATCTCAACCTTGCAACATATGTGGCTTATCTAACCATACTACTGAAGAATGTTTCAGGAATCCAAGGAACTCAAGAGGAAGAGGATTCAATAGAGGTGGCTATGGATCAAATAGAGGCAGGTACAATGGAGGCTACAACAACAACAACTACTACAACAACAATTACAACAACAACAACAACTATCAAAGTGGCCATAGAGGAAGAAGAGATTACAATAACTATGCAGAGGACCAAAGTCAAGAAGATTCATTATTGATTATGAATCTATCAACAAAGAAGGGTAAGGATGATGATCACATATTTTACATTGATTCGGGATGCTCGAACCATGTAGCAGGAAATGTGGCTTTACTTTCTGATTTGGAAGATCCTCATAACAAGCATGAAGTGCAGACAGGAGATGACACAAAGCACTCAGTGGAGAAGATAGGTAATGTGAAGACATCAGATGGGAATATGAACCTCTTAAGCAAAGTCTTGTATGTCCCTACAATTACCAAAAATTTAATAAGTGTTGGACAGATTGTTGAAAAAGGATTGCAGGTTAGATTCAATCGATTTGGAGCATATGTTGAAGACCCAAGGCAAGGCTTTCGAAGGATTGCCAAAGGAGAAAAGACAGGAAGGCTTTTCACTTTTGAAGTGGAAGATACAAAGAACATAGCTTTGTTTAGCTATGGATCTCAAACCCTAACAGAGTTGGAGATATGGCACAAAAGGCTTGCTCACATTGGTGAGAGGACACTCAAACAGATTTGCAGGGACCAAAGTGTACTTGGTTTGCCTAATATCACAAGGCAACACATGATTTATAAGTGTGAAGCTTGTCAACTCGGCAAGGCTCATAGACAACCTTTCAATAAGAAAGGATATATATATCAAAATCCTTTGGATCTAGTGCACACGGATGTGTGGGGTCCAAGTAAGGAGCCATCTATATCAGGCTCAAGATATTATGTGTCTTTCATAGACGATTGTAGCAGGTGGACCATTCTGTTTTTCATGAAGCACAAGGATGAAGTGTTTAATTGCTTTAAGAAGTATATTGCTCTTGTTGAAAATCAAACAGGTAGGACTTTGAAAAGACTCAGATCAGATGGTGGAGGAGAATACTTCTCTTCTGAATTTGATGCCTTCTTGCATGAAAGAGGCATTAAAAGGGAAGTCACTACAAGGTATACACCTGAACTCAATGGTGTAGCAGAGAGGAGGAATAGAGCTATCGTCGAAGCTGCAAGGTCCATGCTCAACGAAAAGGGATTGCCGAACTACCTATGGGCAGAGGCTGTGTCGACAGCCACATATCTCATAAATAGACTTCCATCTAAGTCACTAGATGGAACCACTCCATATGAAGTGTGGAATGGAAGAAGACCTAGTCTAGAGCATTGTAAAATCTTTGGATGCTTAGCCTATGCTCACATTCCTTCTCAAGTAAGAGGGAAATTGGATCCCAAGGCAGAGAAGTGTGTATTCATTGGTTATGATCAAAACCAAAAAGGATATAGATTGTACAATCCAACCAATAAATGATTTTCTGTGAGTAGAGATGTAATTTTTGATGAAAACAAATCATGGTTTGATGATGACAGGAAAGTGAAGCTGCCATATGACTTGGATGAAGATTTTCCATCACTTCAACCAAAGGAGCCAAAGCAGATTGAAGAAAGTGATTCGGAGATTGACCTAGAAGACTTGGAAAGACTAAAGCTATGGAAGAACAAAGGTAAAGCAAAGATGCAGGATGCTACATATGGACCCAAGAGCTCACATCAACCACTTAGAAGGTCTTCGAGGGAGAAGAAGAAACCAGAGAGGTTTGGTTATGATACTTCTTTGGTCACCAAGCACTCAATCTACATTGCAAAGGATTCAACCAATGAAGAACCTACCACATTCGAAGAAGCACAAAGCAAGAAAGCTTGGAGAGATGCAATGGATGAAGAAATGGAAGCCTTGAAGGAGAATGACACTTGGGAGCTTGTACCTAACAAGCCATCTATGAAGATAATCGGATCTCGATGGATATACAAAATCAAGAGGAATCCAGATGGAAGTATAAATAGACACAAAGCAAGGTTAGTTGCTAAAGGGTTTGCTCAAACCCATGGTATTGATTATGAGGAGACTTTCTCTCCTGTTGCAAAAATGCCTACAATTAGGGTTCTCATAAGTCTTGCTGAATCTAGAAATTGGAATCTTTATCAACTTGATGTAAAGAATGCTTTCTTGAATGGATGGATTTCTGAGGAAGTGTATATGGCACAACCTCCTGGATATGAGGATGCACATCATCCTAACTATGTATGCAAACTAAAGAAAGCTTTGTATGGATTGAAGCAAGCTCCAAGAGCTTGGAATTTCAGATTGGTTACTTATTTGCAGGACCAAGGATTCAAAGCTAGCAAGGCGGATACCTCTTTGTTCATAAAGAGGAATGGATCTGAAGTGATCTATTTATGTGTGTATGTTGATGATATTATTATCACAGGCAATGATCTTGAAGGAATCAAACAGGTAAAGAGTCAAATGAAGGAGGAGTTCAAAATAAGTGACCTCGGACCACTCACTTATTTTCTTGGATTGGAGTTGATCTACACAGATTCAGGTATATACATCACACAAAGGAAGTATGTCCATGACATGCTCGTCAAGTTCAAGATGGAAAATACCAAGTGTGCAGGTACACCTATGGAGCAAAATCATAAGCTTAGTGCTTATGAAGGAGAGCCAATTGAAGACATCACAAGCTATCAAAGCTTGGTTGGAAGTTTGAACTATGCAACACTCACAAGGGTGGATATATGCTATAGTGTTAGCATATTGAGTCAGTTTATGCATAAGCCGAGAAGACCACATATGGAAGCGGCCAAGCGAGTCCTCAAGTACCTAAAGGGGACCATGAATGAAGGTTTGTTCTATTCATATACTTCAGATATTGAGCTAAAGGTCTACTCAGATGCAGATTGGGCCGGATCTAAAGATGATAGAAGAAGCACATCAGGGTATATATCATTTGCAGGTTCAAAAATCATTTCTTGGTCATCGAAGAAGCAACCAACCGTGGCATTATCTTCTACTGAAGCTGAATATAGAGGTTTGGCTAATGCAACTCAAGAAATCATGTGGTTAAAATCTTTGTACACAGATCTTGGACTTCATTCTTCAACACCTCACATTTTTGGTGACAACACAAGCTCACTACATCTAGCAGCTAATCCGGTATACCATGCTAGAACCAAGCATATTGAAGTCCACTACCATTATGTAAGGGAGAAGCTAATGAGCAAGGATATTCAACTATCCTACGTCTCTACAGATATGCAATGTGCACACATGTTGACGAAAGCTCTTGATGGTACGAAATTAAGTAGATTCAAGTTGATGATTGGTTTGCAGGAAATCAAGGACAATTGAAGACTTATTTGGAGGCCAAGCATGTTAGGCTTGAGGGGGAGCTGTTGGTGCATTTTGCCCAAGCCTACATGCTTGATATGCTTGATATTATCCTCATTTGTAAGTCACATGAGTAGTCATGTGAACACCTCTTGTAAAAGAGTACATTTTATCTCTTGTAAATGGAAAAAGAAAAAAGTAAAAGGATGGCTTACCTCATCCATGATGTAAAAGCAAATTCGTGGCTCCAACTACCAAAATCACGAATTTTTGAGCTGAGGGAATCTCTCCTAACTTTGGGGATCACTTTTAGGTGGAGCCATTCGAATTCGAATTCAAAACTCCCTCCAAGAATAGCTATAAAAGGAGCAAGAAGGAAGAGGCGATTAGCAAGCCTTGTACGTGACCACTTGATGTCATTTTGTAGAGATTGAAGAGCTTACTCCATAGCTCTATCATTCTACTCCCATTGTGCAAAGATTCATTGCCAATGTGGTTGTAATCATATGTGAATCTATACATTTATTATCATCTACCTCTCTGTTTTGTTCTCTGCTATACTCACTCAGAGCAGTAACTTCAGAAGGTCATATCTCGAGTTTTACTGAACCTTTTTCAGTGTTTTAAAGTGCGTTGGATAGCTCTCACTGTCTAGTTTCTACCTATAAATTTTCAAGGTCATTGGATTTATACTTTTGGAGATATATGCATTTTACTGCTTACTGGTCTATCTCTGCAGAGCCCCGAGAATTGTGGGAATGTTCCAGAACTTGATGAAACTTGTTCTCAGTGCTCAGTCCATCATTTGAAGTGTTTTAACTTGGAATAGGAAGCTTGCTAAGTCTATTTGCTATGCCCAAAAGGAATTTTTCTAATTCCTTCCAGGTTGAGAGCACTGTTCATTTTTTCCAGCAGGTGTATGTCCAAAAATAGCAAGTTTTGGGAGCTAGTCATTTCGCAACTTGTCGGTCTTGACTTAAACTTTTGGGATACATGTTCCAAAGTACTTGGCTGATATTTTGGTGGATTTAGGAAGCTCAAAGGGTCTACTAATCAACTCTGAAGTCTCAGTTGGCTGGTGTGAAGCTGGTTGTAGCGGCACCTACTCATCTTTGGATTGCATCCACCATCTCTCTTCACAGTGGTATCAGAGCATAGTCAAGCAACATGGGAGATGGATTTCCATCAACAATTGACAAATTGGATCGAAACAACTACCCGGCATGGTCTCTAAGGATGGAGGCTTACCTTCAAGGAAGGAATCTATATGGATTCATATCCGGAGATGAAGCAATGCCAACCATGAGGAACAAAGGGCAACCATCACATGAAGAAGTGGAAGGACTTTCGAATTGGTGTTCGAAGGATGCACTTGCAAGGTCCTATATTCTAAACTCAATCTCTGATTTTCTTTTACCTCATGTCAAGGGATGCAAGACATCAAGAGAAACCTGGAATGCACTTGCTTCTTTCTTCTCTTCCAAGACTCGAGCAAGGAAGAACCAATTGTGGATGGAGTTCACAACAATGAAGAAAAGCCCGAAGCAAAATGTGACTGATTATGTCACAAAGATGAAGGAGATTTCCGACCAACTTGGAAGCATTGGAGAGGTAATTGAAGAGGAGCAAATCATAAGACAAATCATGAATGGAATCAAAGCAGATGACAAGTGGGAGTCATTCACAACAGCCATGGATTTATACATGGATATGCATGTACCCGACCTCAACACACTCATGGGCCAACTCTTCACTCATGAAGCGAAGATTAGCAAAGGTGGTGAGTCCTCAAGAGGTAATCAAACTTCTGCCTTATATTCTGATAAAGCTAAGGTCAAGGACAAGTCAAAGAATAGAAAGAATGAAGATGAAGGAAGCTCTTTCCAAGCAAACTTTGCAGGTAGAGGACGAGCTAGAGGAAGAGGCAGAAGTGGAAAGCAAGGCAGGGGGAGATTCCAATCATCTCAACCTTGCAACATATGTGGCTTATCTAACCATACTACTGAAGAATGTTTCAGGAATCCAAGGAACTCAAGAGGAAGAGGATTCAATAGAGGTGGCTATGGATCAAATAGAGGCAGGTACAATGGAGGCTACAACAACAACAACTACTACAACAACAATTACAACAACAACAACAACTATCAAAGTGGCCATAGAGGAAGAAGAGATTACAATAACTATGCAGAGGACCAAAGTCAAGAAGATTCATTATTGATTATGAATCTATCAACAAAGAAGGGTAAGGATGATGATCACATATTTTACATTGATTCGGGATGCTCGAACCATGTAGCAGGAAATGTGGCTTTACTTTCTGATTTGGAAGATCCTCATAACAAGCATGAAGTGCAGACAGGAGATGACACAAAGCACTCAGTGGAGAAGATAGGTAATGTGAAGACATCAGATGGGAATATGAACCTCTTAAGCAAAGTCTTGTATGTCCCTACAATTACCAAAAATTTAATAAGTGTTGGACAGATTGTTGAAAAAGGATTGCAGGTTAGATTCAATCGATTTGGAGCATATGTTGAAGACCCAAGGCAAGGCTTTCGAAGGATTGCCAAAGGAGAAAAGACAGGAAGGCTTTTCACTTTTGAAGTGGAAGATACAAAGAACATAGCTTTGTTTAGCTATGGATCTCAAACCCTAACAGAGTTGGAGATATGGCACAAAAGGCTTGCTCACATTGGTGAGAGGACACTCAAACAGATTTGCAGGGACCAAAGTGTACTTGGTTTGCCTAATATCACAAGGCAACACATGATTTATAAGTGTGAAGCTTGTCAACTCGGCAAGGCTCATAGACAACCTTTCAATAAGAAAGGATATATATATCAAAATCCTTTGGATCTAGTGCACACGGATGTGTGGGGTCCAAGTAAGGAGCCATCTATATCAGGCTCAAGATATTATGTGTCTTTCATAGACGATTGTAGCAGGTGGACCATTCTGTTTTTCATGAAGCACAAGGATGAAGTGTTTAATTGCTTTAAGAAGTATATTGCTCTTGTTGAAAATCAAACAGGTAGGACTTTGAAAAGACTCAGATCAGATGGTGGAGGAGAATACTTCTCTTCTGAATTTGATGCCTTCTTGCATGAAAGAGGCATTAAAAGGGAAGTCACTACAAGGTATACACCTGAACTCAATGGTGTAGCAGAGAGGAGGAATAGAGCTATCGTCGAAGCTGCAAGGTCCATGCTCAACGAAAAGGGATTGCCGAACTACCTATGGGCAGAGGCTGTGTCGACAGCCACATATCTCATAAATAGACTTCCATCTAAGTCACTAGATGGAACCACTCCATATGAAGTGTGGAATGGAAGAAGACCTAGTCTAGAGCATTGTAAAATCTTTGGATGCTTAGCCTATGCTCACATTCCTTCTCAAGTAAGAGGGAAATTGGATCCCAAGGCAGAGAAGTGTGTATTCATTGGTTATGATCAAAACCAAAAAGGATATAGATTGTACAATCCAACCAATAAATGATTTTCTGTGAGTAGAGATGTAATTTTTGATGAAAACAAATCATGGTTTGATGATGACAGGAAAGTGAAGCTGCCATATGACTTGGATGAAGATTTTCCATCACTTCAACCAAAGGAGCCAAAGCAGATTGAAGAAAGTGATTCGGAGATTGACCTAGAAGACTTGGAAAGACTAAAGCTATGGAAGAACAAAGGTAAAGCAAAGATGCAGGATGCTACATATGGACCCAAGAGCTCACATCAACCACTTAGAAGGTCTTCGAGGGAGAAGAAGAAACCAGAGAGGTTTGGTTATGATACTTCTTTGGTCACCAAGCACTCAATCTACATTGCAAAGGATTCAACCAATGAAGAACCTACCACATTCGAAGAAGCACAAAGCAAGAAAGCTTGGAGAGATGCAATGGATGAAGAAATGGAAGCCTTGAAGGAGAATGACACTTGGGAGCTTGTACCTAACAAGCCATCTATGAAGATAATCGGATCTCGATGGATATACAAAATCAAGAGGAATCCAGATGGAAGTATAAATAGACACAAAGCAAGGTTAGTTGCTAAAGGGTTTGCTCAAACCCATGGTATTGATTATGAGGAGACTTTCTCTCCTGTTGCAAAAATGCCTACAATTAGGGTTCTCATAAGTCTTGCTGAATCTAGAAATTGGAATCTTTATCAACTTGATGTAAAGAATGCTTTCTTGAATGGATGGATTTCTGAGGAAGTGTATATGGCACAACCTCCTGGATATGAGGATGCACATCATCCTAACTATGTATGCAAACTAAAGAAAGCTTTGTATGGATTGAAGCAAGCTCCAAGAGCTTGGAATTTCAGATTGGTTACTTATTTGCAGGACCAAGGATTCAAAGCTAGCAAGGCGGATACCTCTTTGTTCATAAAGAGGAATGGATCTGAAGTGATCTATTTATGTGTGTATGTTGATGATATTATTATCACAGGCAATGATCTTGAAGGAATCAAACAGGTAAAGAGTCAAATGAAGGAGGAGTTCAAAATAAGTGACCTCGGACCACTCACTTATTTTCTTGGATTGGAGTTGATCTACACAGATTCAGGTATATACATCACACAAAGGAAGTATGTCCATGACATGCTCGTCAAGTTCAAGATGGAAAATACCAAGTGTGCAGGTACACCTATGGAGCAAAATCATAAGCTTAGTGCTTATGAAGGAGAGCCAATTGAAGACATCACAAGCTATCAAAGCTTGGTTGGAAGTTTGAACTATGCAACACTCACAAGGGTGGATATATGCTATAGTGTTAGCATATTGAGTCAGTTTATGCATAAGCCGAGAAGACCACATATGGAAGCGGCCAAGCGAGTCCTCAAGTACCTAAAGGGGACCATGAATGAAGGTTTGTTCTATTCATATACTTCAGATATTGAGCTAAAGGTCTACTCAGATGCAGATTGGGCCGGATCTAAAGATGATAGAAGAAGCACATCAGGGTATATATCATTTGCAGGTTCAAAAATCATTTCTTGGTCATCGAAGAAGCAACCAACCGTGGCATTATCTTCTACTGAAGCTGAATATAGAGGTTTGGCTAATGCAACTCAAGAAATCATGTGGTTAAAATCTTTGTACACAGATCTTGGACTTCATTCTTCAACACCTCACATTTTTGGTGACAACACAAGCTCACTACATCTAGCAGCTAATCCGGTATACCATGCTAGAACCAAGCATATTGAAGTCCACTACCATTATGTAAGGGAGAAGCTAATGAGCAAGGATATTCAACTATCCTACGTCTCTACAGATATGCAATGTGCACACATGTTGACGAAAGCTCTTGATGGTACGAAATTAAGTAGATTCAAGTTGATGATTGGTTTGCAGGAAATCAAGGACAATTGAAGACTTATTTGGAGGCCAAGCATGTTAGGCTTGAGGGGGAGCTGTTGGTGCATTTTGCCCAAGCCTACATGCTTGATATGCTTGATATTATCCTCATTTGTAAGTCACATGAGTAGTCATGTGAACACCTCTTGTAAAAGAGTACATTTTATCTCTTGTAAATGGAAAAAGAAAAAAGTAAAAGGATGGCTTACCTCATCCATGATGTAAAAGCAAATTCGTGGCTCCAACTACCAAAATCACGAATTTTTGAGCTGAGGGAATCTCTCCTAACTTTGGGGATCACTTTTAGGTGGAGCCATTCGAATTCGAATTCAAAACTCCCTCCAAGAATAGCTATAAAAGGAGCAAGAAGGAAGAGGCGATTAGCAAGCCTTGTACGTGACCACTTGATGTCATTTTGTAGAGATTGAAGAGCTTACTCCATAGCTCTATCATTCTACTCCCATTGTGCAAAGATTCATTGCCAATGTGGTTGTAATCATATGTGAATCTATACATTTATTATCATCTACCTCTCTGTTTTGTTCTCTGCTATACTCACTCAGAGCAGTAACTTCAGAAGGTCATATCTCGAGTTTTACTGAACCTTTTTCAGTGTTTTAAAGTGCGTTGGATAGCTCTCACTGTCTAGTTTCTACCTATAAATTGTCAAGGTCATTGGATTTATACTTTTGGAGATATCTGCATTTTACTGCTTACTGGTCTATCTCTGCAGAGCCCCGAGAATTGTGGGAATGTTCCAGAACTTGATGAAACTTGTTCTCAGTGCTCAGTCCATCATTTGAAGTGTTTTAACTTGGAATAGGAAGCTTGCTAAGTCTATTTGCTATGCCCAAAAGGAATTTTTCTAATTCCTTCCAGGTTGAGAGCACTGTTCATTTTTTCCAGCAGGTGTATGTCCAAAAATAGCAAGTTTTGGGAGCTAGTCATTTCGCAACTTGTCGGTCTTGACTTAAACTTTTGGGATACATGTTCCAAAGTACTTGGCTGATATTTTGGTGGATTTAGGAAGCTCAAAGGGTCTACTAATCAACTCTGAAGTCTCAGTTGGCTGGTGTGAAGCTGGTTGTAGCGGCACCTACTCATCTTTGGATTGCATCCACCATCTCTCTTCATATTCACAGATCGCGATACTTGTCACCGATCGTGTATCATCTTTTTCGAAGTATCGTGTATCGTGTGGTCCAAGTATCGTTTCTCTCGAGTATCATGATAGTCAAGTATCGTGTATCGTTCATACAGCGATCGCGATACCTATCAAAGATCGTGTATCGCATCTCAAGTATCGTTTTAACCGAGGTATCATGTATCGTGGTTCAAAGATCGCGATACTTGTGAAGTATCGTGTATTGTTATAGTTCAAGTATCATGTATGGTTGGCATCCAGAGATCGTGTATCGTCTGTGTTCAAGTAACGTGTATCATTTGTGATCAAATATCGTGTATCGTTTGGGTCTAAAGATCGAGTATCGTGTACCTTGGCAGTCAAGTATCGTGACTTGAAAATTTCATTTTCAGTCAATTCCCAGCTAAAATTTTTCTAGAATTCTAATCCATAGTGAAGAGTTCTAGAAGCTAGAGGTTAGCTAGGACGGATCAGAGTTGTGAAGTGGATGAACCTGAGATCCGGAAGAACCCTAGGAAGCCGAAGAAGTGTGATCTCTTCTGTAGGTAGTGTAGCCGAACCAAGTAGCCGTACACATTATTTTGAGACCTCCAGTGAGTCAGAGGAAGAAATTCCTATGGCTTCAGAGGATATGCAGAACACAGTACCCATGATTGGCATGATGTCAATCATTGAAGGAGAGTACAGGACCTCCTTGGAGTATGTGAACACCAACCAAAATGAGATCCCTATTTATTTGGATGGTCTAAACAGATCAGTGGCCAGGTTAAAGAAGGCTTTAGAGGCTTACATAGTGCCTAGGCCAGCAGTCAAGTATGTAGGAGGATTTTACATGGACAAAAGAGATATCGAGTATGTTGTCACGGAGCACCCGGAAAACATTAATGAACATGGTGAAGAAAATAATGCTTCAAACTTAAATGGAGGAGGGAATGAAGAGCAAGTAACTACACCTAGAGGGAGATCTACTGTTGCTAGAGTCTGGAGAGGAGACCTGATTCCCCAAGATGACTCCTTAACGGATGTATACTTGATCAATGGGATGGAGCATCTGCTTAGAGCTCATTCCTCAATATGGGAAGCTGCCCCTAATCCTGGAGTTACAAGATCCTGATTTCCTCACCATCATCACATATTTGGACAAGAATCAGAGAAGATATTGGACTTTAACAGAATTGGAAAGAGCTGAGTTGAAATATCAGAATATCCCAGTGTTCCCCCTAGGGACCAAGCCACTACTTCACGAAACCCACTTGGAACATCTCAGAATGATTCATATCAACAGTCTGGACAAACACAACAAACACAAATCCCGGTCAGACCACATGTGCAGTTTGCAATGCCTGCAAATAATCCTAATTACCGACCTCACCCAACAGTTGACCCAAGACATGGAATTCATGCTCTAGTCAGACCGCCTGTAGCAAGAGGACCAGGCATACCCATAGGAAGACCAATTTTCCCAGTAATGCCTAGACCGCCCAAAGCAGGAAGAAGATTAAGGCCAATTCAAGTTGCCAAACGCATGAGAAACCACTATGATGGCTCCAGTGAACCTTACAATCATATAGCTGAATTCAAACAAGTAATCAGAGCCGAACAAGTAGAAGATTTCTTGATCCAATATGAGTCCTTTGGTCTTACATTGTCAGACACTACATTAGCATGGTTTTAGCCATTGGACCCTAATAATTTTCAAAACATGGAACAAGTCTATCAAGAAATGATTGAGAAATTCACTAAGTCGGGAATTAAAAACAACTCTTCATCATTGATCCATAGCTTTAAGCAAGCCCCTACCGAATTAGTGAGATTGGCAGCAAGAAGATTCAAGCAGTATGTGGACAGATGCCCAGTAGAAGAGAGACCTACCCAAAATAAAATGGTGTCATTATTTTTGGAAGGATTGTTGAACGGATCTTTGAGATCTTTGGTATATGTAAAGAGAGTTCAAACTTTGCAAGAATGCATGAAGGAATGTATAGACCTAGAAGATAACCTCGCACAAGATTTGAAAATACCTCAAGGTAGTTTGAAAAGTGAAGATTCAGCCAGTAGCACATCAATCCCTAAAAACAATGTAGAGGAAATAGCCGATTTGGTAGCAAAGAAGCTGAACGTTCAAGGACAGAGAAACTACCCCAGTAACCCTCTAAGAGTGCCCATGCTTAGAAGATGCATGCAGTGCGGAGGTGATCATCCTTCTCACTTGTGCACTAGGGGAGTAGTCCCACCACCTGCTTATGCTTATAATAGACCCACTGTCCCAGGACCTCTACAATATTGCAGTATATAACAAAAATATACAAATCACAGTACAGAAAATTGCCCTTACAATAGGCAAGCAAGACTAGCACAGCCATACATGAGACCTTATGGATACCCCTAGAGAGAGCAAGGAGGTGAAGCGTGGAGGTACCCTACCTATCAGCAACAGGCACCAGTGCCACGACCATATGCGTATCAAGGATACACCCAACCACAACCAGTATTAGGACAACAACCGCCCCATCCTCAAAATGTTGTCCCAGTCAAGATAGCTCAACCTGAAGAAAACCTAGAGAGAGCAATAGTCCCAGCCACACCTTTGGCTAGTAATGAACCATATGACTCATCTTACGACCATAGTCAAGGAGCATATCCCAATTATGACAGCTCTATAATAGAATATGGACAGCTATACGAACCATATGCCTATGGCATGGAAGTACCAGATAGTTCATACGGATATGAGTAGGACTATGTGTCACTAATGTACACAGCCCCTAGAGCAACCATACCACCCCGACCCATGAACAGACCGCCTGTGCCCAGAGGACCATGCTACAGATGTGGAGGTGATCACTATATCAGAGAATGCACATTGCCAAACCCTCCACCACCACAACGAGTCTGGGAAGGCTACTGTAGTGATTGTGATAAGGAACACCTTTTCAGAGATTGCCCCAAGAACCCTAACAAGGTTACATCCAACGTGCAAATCAATGTGATAGAAGTAATCGAATCATCAGGGAGCGATAAGGAATACACTGTACCACTGAAGGCGATAACAAGAGCCAAAGTTAGAGAGATCCCAGAAAAATCTAAAAAACACAATCAAAGTGACCTAGATATGAATACACCCACACCACAGAGAGTTGAAGACTCGGAAGAGCCTGAGAAAAGTGTTGTAAGTAAAAGAACTCAAAGATGGAAGAACCGTAGAGATAGGATAAAAGAAAAGAAGTTACTGCAGAAGAAGGAAAATGAGAAGATTGAACATAACCCAAAAGAGGAACAGAAAATGGAAGAAGAAACAAAAATGAAAAGCATAAAAAAGAAGAGGTGGGATCAGTCTTAGCAGATCCCATGCCTGAAGGATTAGCCATGTGGATTCAGGCATACAAGGCACGAATAAGAGCAGGACCTACCATAGAACAACATGAAAGAGAATATCCTAGAGGTGACCTAGAGAAAGAGAGGTTGGAGATCTGCAAAAAATTAATAGAAGTTGCCCAACAGACCCTAGAAAAACCTGCATTGCCATTACCCAATACCCGAATTTCCGAAAGAGAGTTCCAAGAGTGCGTCATCACTCATGAACACGCAAAACCTGAAGTAAGTAAGACACAGAATGGCAATTATTGTGAGGATAAAAGGGAAGGATCCATTGTTCCCGAAGTAGAAGGGGAATGGCCTAAAGATTTGTGGGCAAGAGTCCAAGAAGAGAGATGGAAGAAAGTGGAAGGAATTGAACCACCCTTTGAAGAACTAGAAGCAGAAAATGAAATAGAGGGTTCAATACCTGAATTAAATTCAGAAGAAATTTTGCCAGTGGACCCAAGTGACAAAGGAGATGACGGAGTAAAGGATTTTCCAAATTACAGAGGAGAGTACGAACATAATTCAGAACTGTATTGTATCCCCTCAATAAGGAAAAAAGAACCGAACCCATCAGTCCAAACATCTGATATCATACAACATCTTAGAAAAGTCAAAATTCCTTGTACCCTAACATTAGAAGAACTGTTGAAGGTGAAACCACATTTAAAGGAGAAATTAATCAGTCAATTGGAGATCAAGATGGAAGAAAAAGAGATAGCTGATGAAGCAAACACAGTAAAGATCTCGGTGGATAAGATATGAGATTTTAGTGAGGGAGACGAAGGAAACACTTGCCTTCCAATTACCTTTAGGGGTTATACCACCAAAGCCATCTTAGATTCCGGAGCTGGTGTAGGCATTGCCACTAGAGAAATCTAGGAGAAATGGGGAAAACCAGCTTTAAGACCAACGCGAATGAAGATACAAATGGCTGACGGACACACAGAGAGACCCTTGGGATTATTGGAACGAGTAGTTTTCACCACATGCGGAGTTGAATTTGAACACACTTTAGCAATATGTCAATTTGAAAGGGAGAGCAATTATGAAATGATACTCGGAAGACCTTTCATGAGACAGCTAAAGGTTGTGCAAGATTGGGGAAAAGATGCTGTATATCTACAACATGAAGGAACCACCACGAGAATAAATCTCCACACTTATACGTATCAAGATGTTCCCCCCTTACAATGGAATCAAATTCATAAGGAAGAAGATGATCAGTCAGTTCATAGCATAGGTTCTAATGACCAATCTTGGATGAACGAGGACACTCATCTATGGATATGTCAAACTGCCAAAAAGGAAGAGGATAGGAGAAAGGGATGGCCGCAAAGGCAAGGCATAGCCAGGTCTGTGCAAGATCCAGCTTACATGCCTCAAGTCTTCTTGGATGAAGCGTTTGAACCTCATGGTTGGATGGAGATTTTAGCGACCCTCGATATATGTGTGAACGAAGAAGTAATAACTATGAATGAATGTATTGACGAAGAAGGATATGACGTTATTCTCTATATAGTAGTCCTTCAGGAGGCTGAAGAAGGAGAAGTGATAGAGAAAGAATGGAAGGAGGACTATGAGAGCATTGAGATGGAGCCAGAACCAATGGAAACTGAGGATGGAAGTCAAAAAATGAGCGTCATCGCTAACGAAAACAACCAAGAACCTACACAGGGAGAAGAACCAGAGTTAGATAAAGAGCCAGAAGGTGAAGAAAACAAGCCACAAGATCAGTTTGAAGTGCCAGCTCACTTCAAAAAATATGAAGTAGAAGAGAGAAAAATTGCTATTCAAATGCCTAAAAGAGAAGCACAGCCAGGAATAGCATATGACAATAAAGAACAAACCAAGAAGATAGTGGTAACCTTAGAGGAAGGAGAAGAACGATGTACTTTCATAGGACAAGATGTCTCAATGGAGGAGGAACAAAAGTTAATGCACCTCATAAGGGAATATCGGGATGTCTTTGCCTGGACCTATAAGGACTTGAAGGGAGTAGATCCATCTATATGTGCCCATAGAATCCCCATGACATCCGAAGCCAAGCCTTCTAAACAAAGACCATATACATACAATGATGTGTATTCAGCAAAGATAAAGGAAGAGATAGATAAGTTGTTAGATGCTGGATTCATATATGAGATTGAGCACACGGAATGGGTGTCACCTTTGGTGGTTGTACCGAAAAAGAATGGGAAGTTAAGAGTATGCATCAATCAGAAGAAAGTAAATGTCGCGACCATAAGGGATAGTTACCCATTACCAATTACGGATCATCTGTTGGAAAGAGTGGCAGGGAAGGAAGTTTATAGCTTTTTGGATGGCTTTTCAGGGTATAATCAGGTAGCCATTGCTCCTAAGGACCAACACAAAACTGCTTTCGCAACTGAATGGGGAGTATACGCCTTTAGAGTCATGCCTTTTGGTCTAACTAATGCCCCAACTACCTTCCAAAGATTGATGTGCCATGTATTTAAAGAATTCCTGAGAAAAAGTATGGAGGTATATGTGGACGATCTTTGTACTTATTCAGCTATACGATCAGAGCACATCCCTGAACTAGAAAAGATCTTTGCCAAATGTCGACAATACCAAGTATGCTTGAATCCAGAAAAATGTGTCTTCATGGTTCGAGAAGGAAAAATATTAGGACATATTGTCTCTAAAAATGGACGTTCAACTGATGAAGACAAAATCAAAGTAATTCTGGATTTACCAAGAACAAAGACTGCTAAAGAAGTTCAAGCATTTATGGGACACTGTGGATACTATCAAAGATTTATACATATGTATGCCATAATTGCTAGACCTCTCAATGCACTATTGAATCAATTTAATTGGACTGAAGAATGTGAGAGAGCCTTTAATGAGTTAAAGAATCGATTGAGTTCAGCACCAATCCTTCGAGTACCTAACTGGAATAAGCCATTTCACATTCATGTGGATGCTTCCAAGTTTGCCATTGGTTGCATCTTAGCTCAACCTGTAGATACAGGAAAGCTTGACCACCCTATAGCCTATGCCAGTAGACAATTAAATCAAGCAGAACGCAATTATACCACCACGGAGAGAGAAGGCCTAGGGATGGTGTACGCAGTGAAAAAATTCAGACATTACCTGTTGGAAAACAAATTCAAATTCTTCATTGATCATCAAGCCCTGCTGTACTTGGTCAATAAACCTTGCAATACAAGAAGACTAGTACGATGGTTTTTATTACTAATGGAATTTGATTTTGAGGTAGTAGTCAAGAAAGGAAATACCCACGTAAGATCAGATCACTTATCAAGAATGACCCATGGAGAACCACCCATAGGAGTACCCGATGATTTGCCAGATACATATCTTTTTAACTTAGAAGTATGTCCCCAATGGGCAGAAAAGTTGATCCCTATACTCACACATGGACCTAAAGATGGGATCACACCAAACCGAACCCAAGACCTGTGGAAGACTAAGAACCTTCATATCATTGCAGGAAGTTTGTATCACCAAGATTCAAGTGGATTGCTAATGAGATGTGTAGAAGAAGAAGAACAAGAAATGTGGCTTCAGAAAGCACATGTAAATCAATGGAAAACTCATCTGAATGCAAACGGAACATGGCAAACCCTGAAGAGATTAGGCATATATTGGCCAACCATGTAGAGAGACGCATATAACTATGTATCAGCATGCCAAACCTATCAAGAACAAAACCCAGACGAGAACTCCACTCTATGCTACTCCACAATAGCACCAAGATGGAGCATGCCCCTGGTAAAGTTCTTAAAGACCAAAGAATACCCAAAAGGAGCCACTATAGCAAGGAAACATGCACTATTAGAACAGAGCAAGGATTATGCCATTATAGGAAAACAACTTTTTAGGCGAGGGAGAGACAATCAGTTACGATTGTGCATTCATGAAGACGAATATCTTTCTGTTTTAGAGATGGCACATACAGGAGCGGCAGGAGGGCACTTCTCTGCAGATAAAACAGCAAAAATGATCCTCTTTGCTGGAATGTGGTGGCCAACTCTACATCAAGATGCCATGACATATGTGCAACGATGTGATACTTGTCAACGGATAAAATATCCAATTAGAAGAGATGAGATGCCACTGAGACCTATGATGAGTGCCAGAGCTTTCACTAAATGGGGAATAGATTTCATAGGACCGATTAGCCCACCAGCGAAAGGATCCCATGCCGAATATATAATTGTGGCCACAGACTATCTTACCAAATGGGTAGAAGCCAAAGCAACCAAGAAAAATGATGCAAGAACTACGGCCAAGTTTCTCTTTGAGAACATTTTCACTAGATTTGGACTACCTATAGAAATTGTGAGTGATAGAGGTACGCACTTTGTGAATGAAGTCATAGAAGCTTTAATGAATGAATTCTTAGTAATTCATAAGAAATCAGCTCCCTATCACCCACAAGCCAATGGACAAGCTGAGAGTTTGAATAAAATTTTGTGTACAGTTCTCACAAAAATTGTTAACAATGGTAGATCTGATTGGGATAAACAATTACATCATGCTTTATGGGCATTTCGTGTAGCCTACAAAACCGCCATAGGCACTACTCCTTTTAACTTAGTATATGGACAAAATGCTATTTTGCCAATTGATTTCTTAATTCCCACTCTCAGAGTAGCCACCACTTACGAGTGGATGGGACATGAACTATCAGCTCAATTGGATCAAATAGAAAAGCTTCACGAAACTAGGTTACAAGCAGTAGCAGGAATTTATGCTGCTAAACGGCGACAGAAACCCTACTTTGATGCTCACATCAAGGACAAAAATTTGAAGGAAGGAGACTTAGTCTTGGTATATACGTTGAAACAACACGCTAAGAAGTTACAGAAGAGAGGATATGGCCCATTAATCATCAATCGCATATCGACAAGTGGAGCCATCAGCTTAGCAACCCTAGATGGAGATGTACTACCAAACTATATCAGTGGATGTCGAGTGAAAAAATATCTAGAACCGTTGACTGAAGAAACAATGTCACGATTAATCAAGGGCAAGAATAGACGCATGGAGGAGGAAAGGATACGAGAAGAAGCGAGACAGGAAGCCCTAGAACGAATTAAGAAACGGAAAGAGTGGATGAGAGAGCGAGATGAGAGATATCGACTAGGAGAAGAACTCATCCCAATGGCTAATTTTATAGCCACTAAAAACCTAGGTTCACAGAGAACACAACCATATTTGAATTTGGGAGCAGGTAAATCGGAGTACCACTTGGTGGATGCTCTCATTGACACAGGAGCCGCAATAAGCTGTATCAAACTTTCTTTGACTTAGAAACTCAAGGAGGAATTACGTCCATCGATGGCACAACTGATAGGAATATAGGAACAATTACTCAATGCATAGGTGAAATTACCTTACCTCTGCATCTTGGCAACAACACTATGGAACAGAAGCTATTAGTGTGTCGTGATCAGGATTTACTCGAAGATGTTGTGTTAGGTCAAGACTGGATTTACGAATATGAGGTGACCGTTCAATTGGCTTTAGGATACATCTCAACCAGGATAGGAAATTGTGAGGTATTTAGTTTGTTAGACGAACGACCAATCAAAGCCAATAGTATAGAGTCAAAAGTTCATTCCAATGAACAAAGTCATGAGTGTATGTCCAATAGCACTATAGAAGCCCCTTCCTCAAGTACTTCATGTGAGGACACAGTGAATTCTGCTGGCATACCATCTTCTAGTCTAGCAAGTGACCAGAGTGTCAATCAATCTCAAGCCAACCTCAGTGAAGCACCATGCACAAGAGAGTCTAGTCCTCTGAATAATCCAAAATCTGTACCTATTAAAATATACCCTATTCCATACACCAATCAAGCATGGATAAGGAAGGATCAAGCGACGGAATATCTTCGACGACAGAAGCACTATCGACATCAGAGCAACCAATCAAATAGGAAAGCAATTCAATTGGAGCGCAAAAGTCAACAACGAATTGCGAGGATATGGATTCCAAAGAAAGTAGTAGCCGCTCAACCAGATCGAGCACAAATATGGATTCCTAAATCATATGCTCCAAAAACACTAAACCGAAATGATGAACCTCAGCATAAGAAGAACCAATATGGTCTTAGGGCAAAACAGCCAAAGAAGAATAGCAACGAGAAAAAGAAGGAGTCTGCAGTTGCAACACAAGCCAGTCCGAGATTCAAAAAGCATAAAGAGCAACCGTCCAATAGGAAAAGAACCACATTCATCAAGAATGTGGAGAATACACTACATCCCAATAGAATGAAGCAGATCTGGGTGCCGAAAGACAAGACAGACTGCATGCATCATCCAATTACTTCCAGTTGCACACATTTGGAGTTACCAGGACCCAAAGTATGCATGATAGGGCCACATTACAAGGCCAAGCATTCGACACATCCTTCTTCTATTTCAGGATAGTCGAGCACATTTTCCTCTTGGGAAATAGGAGAGCACTTGTACATACACTGAAAAAATCACTCAAAAAATAATAATCACTTCGGCTATGACCTAACTTTTCTGTTTTTCTTTTCAGATGAAAACATAAAAAATCTATAAAATTTGTTGGAAAAAATCCAGGTATTACCTTTCTCACACCCACGGGAAAGGGACGACACCATTCACTCGGAGCAATGTCGAGCTTATGACAAACAAGTAAAGGAGGATTCCTGATAATATATGGCCACTAATTCATACTCTATATTGAGTGCAGAAATTTCGAAGCTACACAAGAGGAAGAGATCCAGCTTCTTCCAATGGAATCAATCACGAAAGCAAGAGGCCATTGGTTTCGGGATGACCAACCAGTGTCAGACCTCATTTTCATGGCAACCATCAAGATCATGGATAGGGACCACTATTTTCCTATCATGTCGCAAGAGTTCAAAACTATAATACAAGGATTATCGCATATCGAAGATGTATGGACATAGGGAGGCCTAGAAGCATTTTTCAAATTGCCAATTTACATACCAGATTCTCAAAGGTGTACACAAGTAATGAATACACTGCAGCAACAAAGATATCAATTCCAGAAGCACGAGTATTGGATAAAGTAGGGACATGGAAAACTATTCAATTCACACATGAATTAATCAACAGAGCCTTCGGATGGAATCAGGATGGAATCACTAATGTCAAAGAGGAATGTCATGATCCTAAAAAGAGGTCATTTTTGGATATCAACAGGACGGATATTGAAGATGCTGTCCGCCTGGCGCACCAACATTTTTGTTTCCCAAGTATGCACAGATATACAACACCACAAAAGATTGGCATACAGCTACTCTCGCATGCAATGAGTCAAGTGGGAAATAAAGTAAATATGACAGGCTATGTCCAAGAAAGATTATTTGAAGCCCAAAAGAAGTGGGGCCAGAAGAAGTTTCTCAATGGGAGTTCAGCTTTGACATTACTCATATATGAAGCTCTTGAAATGAAAAACTGCTTACGTGAGATGCCCACCTCAGAAGGGCTAGCCAAATATGCAAAATCCGCTACGGTCCCTAAGAAGAAGAAAGCAGCTGTTGTTATTGAAGAAGCAAGAACCAGTTCACAGAAACCCATGAGGGGTACAAAGCGTCTACGAGATGAAGAAGCCCAAGCTACACCTCAATCAAAGCGGGCACATGTTCTTCCAACGATTATGAGAACTCATATGCCTATTACGAAGAGAGATCTCTCCGCCGCCCTAGAAGAGACACATCAGTACATGCAAGGGCAAGTAAATTTGAATGTCCAAGGTCATCATTATAGGAAAGCAAGTCAAGAGACACAAGCACGGAGTCAAGCACAAACCCCGAAACAACTTGGAAGATACTAAGAACTGGGCATAGATGATACTAGTTCCAATACAGAATCCAGTCCCGAAAAAGACACTCTAGACACTGATATAAGGACAGAAACTCAAGAAGAAGAAGGGACAGAGATCAATCAGGTCGAAGTCACGCCAGATGATCACGAAGGAAAGCAAAAGAACGTATATGATTCTAATAAACCTGAGCATGTCATTCAATTGAATGATACTACAAAGATCAGCATCAAGGAAGCTCCAACCAGTGCTACATATGCAAAACCACCTATCAAAGAGGAGCTACAAACTCCAGTGAATGCGGATTCGGAGTTTTTACAAAACAAAGAGCAGATTGTGATTGAAATACCAGATGATACACCTCAAGGAAATAAAGAAAACATGGTGGCTGAGCCAAGGATCCAGCTTCAGATTAGGCAGCCCGATGACACTACGTTACATGTGGCACAGGGCAAAGATGTCACAACCGGCGAAGAACCGAGTATACCAAAAACATGGCTTAATGTGGATGTCTCTCAACTGAAGCCTGTAGTCAAGCAAATGATTCAGACGGCTATGGATACACAACAACAGATGATGGACATAGATGCAGATTATGATAAGGCCATGAGAGAAAAAAGTCAATTCCAAATAATGAGCGAACAATTGTCATCACAATTAATCCAGGCCCAAAAGGAAATATCAGTAAAAAACACGGAGATACTGGAGGTCACAGCGAAATATGACACATTAATCACTCAACATCACCAACTGCAAGAACAACTTTACAGCGATTACATGATGCAAGCGAAGCTGACAAAGAAAGAATGAAGACTAGAAGCACTTTACTTGAGACACAGCTAAAGTTGTACATGGAAGAGAATGACACTTTACGAAGCAGGAATAAAGAATTAATGAAATCACTATTATATGATCAACCTATTGAGCAACAGGAATTATCCGAAACCAAAGAAAAAGAATTAAGAGATCAGCTAGCACAACATGCAGATTTGCTGATATAAGAGCGCGCAGTGAGAGAAGAATCGAAACGGAAATACAGTCAAGAAATAAATGAACTAAAAAAGCAGTTGAATACAGCACATGGGAAACTTGCAGCAAGCTACAGTGAAAACATGGATCACATAGCAGAAATTGGAAATGAATTGCTTGCAGCCAAAGAAGCACTCAGAGCAGCCATGCAAGAAAATAAAGAGAAGACTGAATGCATAGGGCAATTAGAAATTCAAATCAATCAGAACGCAGCGATCGGGACACCAATAGTGCCAGCTAAGGAAAATCCTACTGATGAGGTAGAGGTACGTCCTCTATCTCCCCCGATCTATAATTCTCCAATACATGAGCAGATGGCGGATATACATGATGATCATCCAATGCCATACACTGCATAAATAAGTCAGAAGGAACGAGCACTAGTGGTGTCTCGATTGACGGAGAATTTTGAAAATGAAGTAATCAAAGTAATGAAAGAGGCCAAGATCAAAGGTAAAGACTTGGAAAAGATCATCAAGCCTTTCAACATTCCGTACGGATTATTGAAAGAGAAAACCAGACAATATATAAAGAAGATTACAAAGAAAAGTCCAGATGAGCAGCTAAATTTTAAACAGGACACATTCGCATACAGCCAAGAAGAATTCGAAGCTACACAACCTATTTGGCGAAGAAAGTTTTTGGAGAAACATCCCACACTACGGGTGCATTGGCAAGCAGCACCATATTTATTACAGGTAAACCCTTCCTTTTGTCCTATACCACGCAGAAGGGATACCAAAGAATTTTTGGAATTGCAAAGAAATGGCACCATAAATAAACAGTGGCTGAATTACCCACTGCTTCCAAGCCCGCCATATAACTACTTGCCAACGGAAGATTATATGGTCAAAACCATCGAATTTTGGCTGCACAGTTATGCGACAGTACCCGACCTAACCGTCAAAATGACAAATAAAATACTCAGTATGATACTTACAGTTTTGAAAGTCTGCAAGCATGCAGCCTACACATTTTTGAATTTCATTGGTATTAATCAAGGCACAGAGATTCTCATTTTTGACCTATCTATTATGCCTAGCCGCCCAACAATAATGGCTTATTATTCCAGATTGATGTTCCTACCAAGTGTATATATGCAAACTTTTGAAGAAGCGTTCTTTACAGGATTTTTTGAGATTGATTCAGAAATCTTTTTGAAGATGTCGTCTAATTTGAATGCCAGATTAGTGGGATACGAACTTAGCTTCTTCGCAGATCACAGATAGCCACCCAATGATGGTGTAAAGGCAGAACAATGGAAGCAATTAATGATACATGAAGCTAATTTGCTTAATGAAACAGAGCAGAAAATATATAGAACATATGCCCGTCGCTCGTCAAAGCCTGTCGGGGACGACAGAGTCCAGGAGGGGGGCAGTGTTGAGGGAGAATCAAGTAAAAGGAAGAAAAGAAGAAGACAACGAAAGAAGCTTCACTAAAAAGGAATATCTGAAGATATATCTCTGCAGAGTTAAAGAGAGCACAAAGCAGAGAAAAAGAGGGGCCCCAAAATTTTTCCGATTTGGATACCCAATTGTTGTATTATAACCATTCTTGTATATATTTTCCGTTGTAAATGCATTAGAGGAGTCCTCTAGATGCATCCCCTCAGAAGATTAGAAACTTACCCATGTAAAATAGTAGGAAATTAGTCTTTTAGTGAATAAAGTGCCGGTCTCTTGTGTGAAAGGACCATTTTTAAGGCACAAGTATATAAGTAAAATTGTGACTCTTTGTAAAGACTTTTTGCCATTGTGAGAATAGAGAGCACAGAAATTCGAATTTGTGTCTTCTTCACTCTGTATCTTCTTCTCTGTGAGCTTGTATGCATGTGTATTGCTTGGAAAGAGTGCTAGGGAGTTTTTTCTATCCATGAAAGTGTTTGGTTGCTGTAGTTAAGGTGTGTGCGAAGTGTAGGAAGTGCTGAAGTGTAGGAAGGTTTTCCCGCGACTCAGTATTTTGCTCATAACTTGAAGTAGGAGTGTCAGAATTGAGTGAAACCACTACCATTGGATGCGCCTTCTCGAGAGCTTTGAAAAGCATATGCTATTGACTATATTTGGAGTTCGGAGCTGAGAGAAAAGTCCAAAATACTGACGACTGCTGCACCAAGTATCGTGACACCATGACCGACAATTGAAGCTTGTTTGGATTAGTCTTTGCCTTGTTTGCACTCTTTGAGTAGTTCATTTGCATTGATCATCACTTGATTGCATGTCCTCATACACTCGGCTAGGTTTGTATACTCATTGGATTGATATTTAAAAGCGTGAATCCCCACTATATGCACTTGAAGGGGATTGAGGTATAGTCTCTTTCTCCACAAGTCCCTAAGTTGGTACTTAGGTCAACAGTAGGGGAGGACTAAGATTAGAGCAGGAAGTTCAAAGGAAAAATCTTCAAATATTCTTCAAAGACTAGTAGGCGGGGAAGGCCGACAAACCATCGAAAGAGATGTGTAACATCCTGAAAAGGAAACAAGCTAGGGAATCCATCCCCTTCTTGGTCGATAACAAAGGGATCGAATGTAGCATGGAAGTTGAGAACAGATCCATCATCGTCGAGTACTTTACCCATCTCCTCAGGGTCTCTGCTCCTCTTTCCCTGCACAAGCATGACTGCATGGCTACCATTTCAAGGGTAGCTCAATCTAGAATCCCACAGAACATGAAGTCTCTACTAGAAGCTAACATTTCTAAGAACGAAATTATGGAGGTTATTGATGCTCTTCACAATGGAAAAAGTCTAGGTCCTGATGGCCTCAACAATGAGATTTTCAAGTCCTTCAAGCGCGTGGTGGCCACACCACTGCATCTGGTGTGGCAAGAGGCGCTCTCCTTTGGTGCACTTCCTGAGTGTCTTAATAATGGCGTCATCAAGTTAATTCACAAAAGGGGAGATAAGAACAAAATTCAAAATTGGCCGTCGATTACTATGCTCCAAATTGGATACAAGATAATTGCCAAAGTTATCACCAACAGAATCCCTTGTTCTGTTGTCATTTAAAGTCATGGCTTTGTGAGGACTAGAAAGGTTTTATCAAAGGTAGATCTATACTTGAAGCAATTTTCGATATTTAGGAAGGCCTTGCATTTGCTGAGGAGTCTGCACAAGATCTTGTATTCATTAAGATCAACTTCGACAAAGCGTATGATAGATTGGAATGGAACTTTATTCTTCAATGACTGAAAGACCTTGGATGCAGTCAAAAGTTCACAAAGATAGTGTCCACTCTTCTTGGAAACGCTTCTACAAGAATAAATATTAATAGTAAGCTCTCTCAACCCATATGTTTAGAAAGATCTATCAAGCAAGGCTGTCCACTGGCTCCTCTACTCTTCGCTATCGCCTCGGATGGCCTCAGTCGCCTATTAAAGCATCACGTGGATGTTGGCAATCTCAAGGGTCTTTCCCTACATCTTGCTCATGGCCAAATGATTGTGAGACTCTTTGCCGATGACATGAATGCCTTTGTACATAACGATATGAACAACATTGAGGTATTCTAGAGTTGCCTTCATGCCTTTTGTGTGGCATCATGTTCAAAAATCAACCATGCTAAAACTACTTTAAGAGCAATCTATGGTCCTCCACCCCAATTATTGTTAGATCAGGGATGTCAAGTTATCCCTAGAGGTCAAGTGTTCCGTCTCCTCGGTATTCCAATGGGCTTCAACATTTCAATGGACCAATGGTGGAACTGGGTGCTATCCAAACTAGATAGCAAACTTATTCATTGGAAAGGTATGCAAGTTAACTTGGTAGGACATGCCATGGTTGTTAACACATTTATGCTTTCTACGACTATTTACTTTATCTCGTGTTGGAGACCTAAGGAGAAAGAGTTGGCCAAAGTGGAAAGAATCTGCAGAAACTTCCTATGGACTGGGGACCCGAACACGAGGGGGATTCCCAAAATCAAATGGAAAACTTGCATTAACTCAAAAGACTGAGGGGGCTTGGGTTTATTGGATATCGTTGGGTTGGCTCACAAGTTGGAAGCAAAGTGGTTTATCAAGGCTTCGAGCCATAGTGAGTCCTCTAGGGCTAAATTGATCTTCAGAAACATGAAAGATCTTACCTTAGTTGGCCATCCTGGTTGGAAGGACATAGGGATCCTCACACTTTTGTTATCCCCCCACGCGGTGTCCCCTAAAGGTTCTAGCCTTGTGTGTTCACTATGGAAGAGTTGGAAGAAGGCCAAACAATTCATCAGAATCAATGATGAGTGGAAGTGGGCAGCTGGAATAAGACAAAATGACTCTATTTGGTTCTTGATTTCTGGCATTAGGGGGGTGGAGTCTTGGAACCTCCAAATTGCTAAGCGGCTATAGAACAAGGGGTTCAAACAGTGGAAACAGCTCTGGAAACAAGAGACCGACCAGTGGATTCGATTCGAAGACTTAGACCCAAGTCTTAGAGTTACCCTCGAGGAATGGACTCTTCTTCAAGACATGTGTTTAGTGTGGGAATGGTCAACTACCCGCCTTCTCTGTGAAGAGGAACCTCCTTGCCTGGAGGGCCTCAAATGGAGAAATGGTAAGAATTTATTTAGAATCCCCAACTTCTAAGAGAACTTGGATGTTCATCACACCCTTAATAAGCGATGGTGCCTTTCTTGGACCAAACTTCGATGGGAACTAAAGTTCATGTCTATTTGGCACCCCCTAATTGAGATAAAAAATTATGTTCTCATGTGGCAGATCTTGCATAAGGGTATCTGGTCCAATGCAAAGGCTAACAAAATCTGTGGTGTGCCTCCATGGTGCAAGCGTTGCCATCGATGCATCGAGGATTTATCTCACCTTTTCTTCGATTGCCCCAAGTCCCATGTTATCTGGCACCTCATGATGCGGATATTGAGGCTCACAAACCAAATCAATTGGCAACAGGCGCTGTTGGGCGAGGCAATTGGCTGTTGGCCAAATTCCAAAGGAATGATCAATTAAAAAACCCTTGTTTCTTCTAGGTAAAAGAATCTCCCGAGACAACAGATCTCCACCATTTAAACATCACTGTATTTATCTCCTTGAAAATAACAAGTTGAAACCCAAATGGGTCCCACATGAGGGAGACGATAAATTTGTCCACCTCATTTGCAATGCCCTTTAGCTTGCCGTTCTCCTCCCCTGCATTGTGGGATTTGGGGGGCCCCATGGGCACTAGTCCCATTCGCTTGTAACTTTTCTTTATTTTAATTAAAGTCCGAGAGAATAGGCCAACGCCAAACTTCCTTTTATAAAAAAAAAAATCTTGCTGAGCCTCCATTAAAAAAAAAACTAGGAAAAAGAGCATAAACTTCTTTCTGTCTGACTACAAGGCTTGGAATAATCTACAGGTCTGGGATATCTTGTTCTCCCCTCAAAAGATTACTCCTATAGGGAGTTCCCTTATGTGTAGAATGTGGAATGCCTGGTTTAAGGCCAAGCAAACTTTTTACCCTTCTCCTGATATGTTGAGCTCTCTTAATTTTCTTGAACAGGAGTCTCCTTGGATTGGCTGGCTTGCTTCAATAAACAAAGGTAGAGTTTCTATTAAGGAGCATAAATGCCACAAAGCTGGTGTCCAATCTTGGAAGGATTTCTTCCTAAATGATAGGGTGAGATCTGCCAACCAACTGGATCTTAACACTAACTTATCTAGGTCTTGTATGCAGGTGCTAGACAGGCAAAAGGAGTTCCTCGAAGCTCAAATGGTGTCCTATCAATGAAAAAATTTCTCCCCGATGGAGGTTGCTGAGGCTATTTACAAGAAGTTCAAAGCTGAGAAAGGTTCTGTCCATCAGATTCTAACCAAGCTCAATTCGAGATTGCAAATCAACTGGAATGCCCATCAATGGGTTTAAAAGTTCAAATCTTTATGGGTCTATCCTGACTGTCGCAAACACTCCTTCTTGCAGTGGTTGATCATCCATAATGGTCTCTACATAGGCCCTAAAGTCAGAAAAGTTCATATTAATGGAGGAATTTGCAAACTATGTGGCTCAGTGGAGGATGTTTTCCACCTGTTTTTTGAATGCCAGCATGCCTGGGAATTCTAGTTCCTAGTCAATAAAGATCTCCAGTCCATTGGATGTCCTCAATTAAGAAAATTGGAGGTTATGCTGGGGTGTTGCAGAAATCTTGATATCCTCCTGTGGAACATCTGGAGAGGGTACATTCTATGGAACATATGGATCAACAGAAATGATATTACTCTCAACTCAGGAAAAAGAAATTTTCTCATTTCCTTACCTGCTAAGCTAAAGAGAGCTGCTTTCAGATGTATTCAAAAAATTTCTGATGTGCTCCTTCAAGATCAGGAAATTCATCATGTTTTGTTTGTAAATAAGTTTACTAGGTGGAGACATATTTTATCTGCTCACTACTCTTGTAAAAGGCTATCCATGGAGATAGGGACAAATAAAATTAAGTAACAGATAACTGAGCGGCTAGGGTTTCTGAAGAAAGGGTTCTCCCTGGCGACTCTCTAGCTCCCTCTGCCTTCGTTGCATTGCTGCTCTAAGTGTGGGTGCTTTTCTTGTGTCTATTGATGCCCTTCTCCTCGCCTCCCATTCTTGGGGGAGAGATGGCGCTACAAGAAGCTCTGCAGAACGGTTACTCTGCTCAAATGAATGGGATGGCAATGATGTCAGACATCTGGGCTAGGTCGTCTGCTTCGGATCATCAAGAATCTAATGTTGCTCGAGAAAGACTTGTCTCTCCAGTTGGTGCTTCTCTAGGGTGGAACTTTGCGACTTCGCTTCCTCCGAGTGGAGGGATCTCTTATGCTCAGGTGGTTCAGTCCCCACCACGCTTCCCGGCCTCATTCTTTGACATGCAACCTCCTTCAGGTAACCCTAACCCTAATAGTGTGAATAAGGGGAAATAGAAAGTTGACGCTGAAGACACCCCAGAACGTGGACAAGTCAATAGTTCTCATGTCCTCAATGTGGACAGTGATGAAGATGAGGAACAAAAACTAATCATAGAGAGGAACTCGCTCAGCAAATGGCAAAATCATCTTTACGAAAAGGTTCTTGTGGGGCTATGCCATGGCCCCACACCTGCTCAAGAGGTGCTGAAAAGTTGGATTAAGAAGAACTGGGAGAGTAGGGGTCTACATGTTAACCATGTTCAATACCTTCCAAGATTTCTTTCTATTTTTTTTTTTTACGATGATAAGAACACCATTCAAGTCCTTTCTGAAGGTCATTCGCTCATTGGGAACTCCCCCCTTACCATTTTCAAGTGGCAACGGGGATTCAACCCAAGAGGACCTAAACCCACAGAAATTACTGTCTGGGTCGAGTTTCCCGACTTGCCCATTGAATGCTATCCTTGGATAGAACAACTAGGGAAAATTCTTGGGAAAGTTGTAGGAAAGAAACAGAAGAACGGGTTCAATCCCAAATGGGATCCGCAAATATTAGTTGAAGTTGACATATCCAAAGATCTCAAAACAGCTATCTCCATTGAAGATGAAGATGGCACCAGACTTCATGTCCAAAAGGTCCGTTTCAAAAACCTCCCCAATGCTTGTTTTCATTGCCTTAAACAAGGTCATTTAATCAAAGACTACCCCCTATTTTCTTCTACGGATGTTCCCAACAGTACTAATAGCAAAACTCATGACATCCCCCATTCGAAAGCAAAGGAAGACATTCCTGAAAATAGCTTTAAGAAGGTGGTTTCAAAAAACAGAAAGAAGACAGCCTTTGGCTTGAAAAAAATTCTGCCCAATTGCATAGCATTAGTAAACCTTTTGTTGTTCTAGTGGACCACTCAGAAGATCCGCCTTGTGAAAGTAAGGATGGTGAGCAAACCACTCCCAAAAAACCCTCTTCACAAGGTAATGACTTTAATGAACAACACGCCTCCCAAGTTGATGAACAATCGACTGAGAAAGGGCCTCCAATGGATCCGGTCCCCCCTGGTCATGCCCTTAACTCCTCTTCAATTGAAGAAGAGTATGACTCTGAAAATCAGGAAGATAAGGTCCTGATCGCCCAAATCAATGACATCGACATGGAAAATTTTATGCAAGTTCAAAATAAGCAAATTGTGAGTACTGATGTGGAGATGAATTCTATACATAGCCCCAATCTGTCGATTATTGGCAAAAGCAAGAGTAAGAGAAAGGAGGCTGTTAGAACCTCTAACTCAATTGTTAAGCCGCCCAAAAACCTTAGGAAATGATAGAGTGATGATTTGATTTTTTCTGCTCTACTTGTGTTTTTCCTCTCTTTTCTTGTTTTCATGGATGTACTTAAAATCATTTCTTTCAATATAAAAGGTCTTAGAGACCCGGTCAGTGGTAAGATGTTTCATAACTGGCTTAAAGACTCCTCTTCCTGTCCTGACATCATCTGCTTGCAGGAAATAAAAAACAGTGGCTTCAGTTTGGAGACCAACTTGAATATTGCCTGTTCTAAACACAAGTGGTTTTCTACTCGTCATGCAAAGGGTAGAGGTGGTGCCTCAATTGGCATTTTGCATGACCTGGATCATGTTGTTGATGAGGTGTTGGTAAGTGATACTGATCAATGGATAGCTCTCAAATGTAAGTTCCCTCTTAACCTTACCATTGCTAGTGTCTATGCGGCAAATAATGCTAATGATGGAAGTGTTTGTTGGAATGAATTGTCTTCCATCTAAGGTGATGTTACTATTGTTGGGGACTTTAATATGGTTTTGAATCCTGATGATAGGAAGGATAACCCTGATAATGTTCTGCAGGGAAAAGAGAAAAGTTTATGGTTCAACATGACTTCTGCCCTTAACCTCATTGATTGTTCTGCTTCGACTGGTCACACTTGGTTTAATAAGGATGCTAATAATCCTCTATCTGCTAGACCTGATAGATGGTATATGTGTGCTAACAGATTTAATGACATGTAGAACCACTCGTGTCATACTGAAAGGTCTCTTGTCATGTCTAATCATTGGCCCCTTGTTCTGAACATGTATATGAATGCTCCCATGTATAGGGCTGGTTGGACCCACATTGACGCTTCTCTCCTTAAGATCCCTTTCATAAGAACAAGATCATGAATATTATGTCTATATCTTACATCCTTTGTCTTAACCCCTTTGTGGCTTGGGAGGGATCTGTCAAGGGTATTCAGAAACTGTTATGTGACTACAAGAAGAAGGTTAAACACATCAAATTCCAAAGAAGGATGATGATACTTAGAGAGATAGAACAAGTTGAACTTTCTGACTTGGACATTTTCTCTAAAAATCAAAAGATTTATGATCTCCAGAAAAGACTTAGATATGAAGATTATCCTCTTGCTAGTGGTGCTCTTGCCTCCTCAAGAGAGTTCTGGGCAGGTAAAGTTGATAAACCCAATAAACACATGTTTGAGCTCATGAAGAAGAAGAAAGCTAAGGATTTTGTACCCTTACTAAAGAAGTGTAATGGTGATTATGCTTTATCCCTTGAAGATAATTTACATGAGGCTGTGGATTTCTTTACCAAAGTTTTCTCTACGCCGGGGGGGGGGGGGGGACATCCAGAGGGCCCGGGCTGTTATTGCTTTAAAGAGAAGAAAAATGATCTCTCAGGCCCTCGCTTCCGTCTTGGATCTGCCCCTCTCTGTCGGTGAGGTTAGAGAAAGCATTAGTAAATTGAAATCTGGCAAAACTCCTGGGTTTGATGGCATTCCTAATGAATTTTTTCAAGATCTGAGTGATTTTATTGTGCCCATTATTCTCTTGGTGTGTCAAGAAACCATTAGGAGGGGGAGTCTTTCTACCTTTATCAATTCTAGTGTGATTAAATTGATTCACAAAAAAGGTGCCAAGGATGACCTCAACAAGGTTGTCCATCAGGCAAGGCTGTCCCCTTGCCCCTCTCGTGTTTGCTATCACTAGTGACTCCCTTGGGTGGTTGGTGAAAGACTGCTTTGAACAAGACCTCATCAAAGGTTTGACCATCCCTGGTTCCCCCACTCATCTTGGCCTTCAGATGTTTGCTGATGATACTAACATGATTACCAAAGCTGATAACTTGTCTGCTTAAAACTTTCTTCACTGTTTAGACCTGTTCTGTAAGGCTAGTGGGTCTGTTATTAATCATTTGAAAACTGGTTTTTTTACTTCTAATGATTCTATTCCTGATTGTGTCACAGAGAAAAGATGTGAGATAATAAAAAAGGGAATTGTTTTCAGATTACTTGGTATCCCCATGGGTTTTGAAGTTTCCTTGGAGAAGAGATGGTCCTAGGTTTTAGAAAAATTCAAAAGAAAAGTTTTTCATCGGATGGGCCTTCAGCAATCTCTTTCACAAAGAGTGTTTGTGCTAAAATATTATATCTTACCTACTCTTACTTACTTCTTTGCTTGTTGGCAACCTACAAAAAAACAACTGGCTCAGGCTGTTTCTCTGGCCAGAAGGTTTCTTTGGGGAGGCACTCAAAGTACCAGAAAAATCCCTAAGGTGGCCTGGAGCACCTGCTGCATGGAAAAGGAAGAAGGGGGCCTGGGTCTCATATGCCCTTCTAAAATGGCCTCCCAAATGGCTGGAAAGTGGATTGTTAGGTCCACTGCCTCTAATGACTTCTAGGCTTGCCTTATTAATAGAAACATAAAAAGTTTCCATATTAAGGATCATAAGATTTGGTCAGCCATGAGCCTTTGGGATGTTGTGGTTTCTCCTCTCATCTTTGTGCCTAAAGGAAGCGAACTGGTCTGCTCTCTTTGGAACTCCTGGATGAAGATCAAGAAGAACTACTCTCTCTCTATGTATAATGCTTCTAACTTTTGGTTCATTTTACAGGATTCCCCGTGGTATGGTTGGTGCTCGCCTTGTTCCCTTTCTATCCAAAACAATAAGTGCAAAAAAGCTGGTTTTACTAACTGGTCCTCTTTCTACAGGAGCAACTCCATCCTGAGCCAGGTTGAGATTTTTGAGCTTGGGGGTCTCTCAGTTGCCTGTAAAAAGATTCTATTTGAGAAAAGTGTTTGGCTCTCTAAGAAGATTAATTTTTTTCTTGAATACAAGTTTGTTAATATGTCCCAGATTGCTTAGGACATGCTCCAATGTTTTAAGAAATCTTTCAGCAATATTGAGTGCATTGCCCCCAAGCTCAATAACAAATGGCAGGTTACCTCGAATGCCCATCAATGGAGGTATAGATTTAGACTCTTGTGGGCCTTCTCTCCAAGTGTCAAGCAGGCCTTGTTGCTCTGGAGTATTATGCAAAAAAGGATATGGACTGGCAGCAGGGTTAAGTCTATCTACATCAGCAATGGTCTGTGCCAATACTGTGGGCAGATTGAGGACATTGAACACCTTGTTTTTCTCTTTCCGAGAGCCAAAAGCTTCTAGCAGTCGGTGAATGACTACTGTATTTCCAGTGGTATCTCTCCTCTTACCTTGAAAGAGACTCTTCTTCATGTCAGCCACCGGCTAGAAGTGGGTATATGGTAGCTGTTGAGAGCTCAGATTTTGTGGTGTATTTGGAAGGAAAGAAACGAAAGAATTTTCTCACGTAACCCTAAGAATTTTATGTTTTTGTGTAACCTTAAGCTCAAAGCTATATCTAAACTTTGTAAGACCCTGATGAAGGATGCCCCAAGCCCAAACGATCAATGGTCTTCCATATGTAATAAGAACCAGTTCAGTCTCGGGAAGACCAAGATTTTACCATTTACTAAGTTAAGAGACTGAGTCTGGTGGACTTCCTGCATTCCTTCCTATAGCCTTCTCCCTCAGGGAGCTCCCACCTTGTGGGCTCTATTTTTTGTCTTTTAATTGATTTCTCCTTTCTTGTTTTGCTAAAAAAAAAGGCCATCCATGGCCTTGGATCTGTAACTGTTGTTCTGTGTGGCTCCTACCCTGAGCACAGGTTGTAAGCTCCTTTATTAATTTATCTTTTCTGTTTATTCCAAAAAAAAACTATTCAATCAGAATCACGCATTTTGATGGGTCACCTTTATTTATGAGATTCTTTATTCGCATGGCTCAACACTGGCCCGGGCCGGGCCCCTCACTCTTACAAAGTGGAAAAGTCGGTCTAAAAAATCACCGAGATGGGGGGCCACTCACTCACTGTTCTGACTTTGGCACTTAGCTATGTCAAAATTCAGTTCGCTGAGAGAACTAGTCAGTCGCTTGTCTTTTTGCACTTAGATATGTATAATGTCACACAACTCACACAACTTAGATACGTACAATGTCACACAAGTCATGACTCACACTCCTTCAAAAGGCATTGTAGACGGCAATAGTGGAGCTCTTGATGCAAGTAAGTGTGTGTGTGTAGACATGCTCTAGGAGCTAGGGTTCTGTGGAGTGCTCTCCTTAGGCCTCTTTGTGCGCGGCCCCCCGGCTCCCCCCTCTTCCCCCTTCTTTGGGTGAGGGGTTCTCTGTGTGCGCGCGTCTTCACTCTCCCTGTTATCATGGCTTTGTTTGAAGCCCTCAGGAATGGGCTCTCTGTGCTTGAGGAAGATCATGGAACAAATCCTGATTGCAACCCACTGCCTCCAGAGAATCTCCATATCAACTGTGCTCCCTCTTCGACCTTCTTGCTAGGCAATGACTCCAGGTGCCTGAATGTAGAGTACGACTTAAACTCTGGTAAGAGCTCCACCATCCCGCAACAGGAAAGAACAACAGGTCACTCTCCGAAGATGTCGTATGCTGACCTGGCTAGAGCAAGGACCAATCATGAGGATGCCTTCTATGATATCCACCATTTCACAGGTAACATGTGCTCAACTATGTCGCCTAATAAAGGGAAAGGTAAGGTTTCTGAAAACCCCCATGAAATTGTTCTTGACAACGTCCATAGTGACAAAGAAGATGATGCTTTGATCATTGAAAAGTCATCTCTAGATAGCTGGCATGAGCACCTCACTGATAGAGTGGTCATCGGTCTTTGTCAAGGCCCTAGGCCAGCAGAAGAAATTTTGAAAAATTGGATTAAGCATCATTGGGTGTCAAGAGGTCTTATGGTCAAGCATATTCAGTACTGCCCTTATAATTATTTCCTTTTCTTTTTTGAAGATGCAAACAATGCTCTTCAAGTTATTAGTGAAGGATAGTGGTTAATCAGAAATATCCCTGTGTCTTTTTTCAAATGGTTTATTGGGTTCAACCCTAAAGGGCCTAAACCCACCAAAATCCCTGTGTGGGTGGAATTCCCTGAACTGCCCATAGATTATTACCCTTGGGTTGAAAGCTTAGGTAAGATGGTTGGTAAGGTTCTTGGGAAAAAAGGAAGGAATAATATTATCAACCCAAGATGGGACCCCCAATTCTTAATAGAAGTTGACATAGCTAATGAAATCAAACCTCATATCGTCATCAAGGACTCTAATGGTAGAAAACTTCACACTCAAAAGGTTTTATACAGAAATATTCCCAATGCTTGCTATAATTGCTACAAACAAGGTCATATTATCAAGGACTATCCTTTGCTTCAGGGACAAAAGCCAAAGGAAGGGACAGACTCCAGCAAAGAGTCGGTCAAATCTGTCCCAAATAGTAGTTCCTCCCCCACCCCTCGTTAAGAGAATGGCTAATAAAGGTAAGAAGAAAGCTTTTAAGCCTGACAACATGTTTGGTGTTCTGCTAGAAGAAGTCCAGAACCCCTTTGAGGATTTCCCCATTCACTCTGATATCATCGGACCCTCAAGCCCTAAAGAAAACATCAACCCTAATGAATTGATGGCAGATACAAGCAAGGTTGCTGTAGAGAGTTCCAAGAGACAACAGTGTAAGTATGAATCAGGATGGTCCCTAATCGAGAAAAAAAACAAAGTGGTAAATGTTCCTATCCACAATGACCTCAAGGGAAAGGTTATCTCTGAACTTCTACTTCTTTCTTCATTATGCGCTGACACTAACTTGTTGGATGAAATTTTTACGTAGGAATTAGATGCCATGGACCAGGATAAACTGGAAAATTTGGACAATGACCTTGTCAATGATGAAATTGTGCCTATGTCTCAGGATACTCATATGCCAAGACAATTGGTAGTCACAAGTAAACCCAAAAGAAAAGATTCAGTGAGATCATCCATCTCAACAATTAAGCCTACTAAAAATAGTAGGAAATAAGTCTTGTTACTTGTTTTTATGGCTAATCTCTCTATTCTTTCAATAAATGTTAAAGGTCTTACAGATCTTGTCAGACCTAGAATAATTAACATGTGGATTTAGTCCTTTCACAGACTCCCTGATGTTTTTTGTTTATAGGAAGTTAAAATTGGTGGAGACTCTCTCAAATTTAATCTTAATATTCTGTCTACTTACTTCAATTGGTTTTTCCCTAATCATCAGGATGGGAAAGGTGGTGCTGTGATTGGGATCTCTAAGTCCTTGGCCCATACTATGGATGGTAATTCCTCTAGTGGCTCCAACCAATGGTGCTCTATCAGGTTGGGTAATCCCTATCACCTCTCTATCATCTCTGTTTATGCTTCTAATAAGAGTCTGAGCAGAAAAACCTGTTGGGAAGAACTCAGACAAGTTCAAGGGCCTGCTATCATGGTTGGGGATTTTAATATGGTCACTTGTATTAAAGACAGATGGAAAGGCAAAGGTATTACCATTAATGGTTCTGAAAAGGTGCCTGGAATGAGCTTTGTAACCTACATGATTTTGTTGACGCCTCTCAAAACTCTGGTTTTACTTGGTCTAATAAGCAAGTTGGTAATGCTTATACTGCTGCTAGACTAGATAGATGCTATGCCAATAATGCTATTCTTCAAAAGAGCTGGGAGGTGAGTGCCCTTACCGATAATTCCCTTTTGGTTTTTGATCATAAACCCTTAAGTATCACCTTTAGAATGGGAAGTCCTTCCTTCAGGTCTAGATGGCCTCATATCGATGCCAACCTTCTCAAGCTCCCTTGTATTTTGTCCGAGACTGAAAGAATTTTTTCCCAACAATTTATCAATACTAGCTCTCCTGGTTTAGCTTGGGAAAAAGCAGTTAAAGATGTCCAATGCTTGTTCACTCACTTTAAGAAACAAGCGAGAGAGTTTAGAGCTAAAAGATGTAGTGCTATTGTGGATAAGCTAAAAGCTTTGGATGTTACTTCTCAAGAGTACCAAACTTTACACTTGATATTGTGCAAGGAAAGTTATCTTGAAGCTAGTTATTCTCTTGCCTCATCAAAAGAATTTTGGAGTGGGAAAATGGACAGGAACAACAAACATATGTTTTCTCTCTTAAAAAAAAATAAAGTCAGGAATTTCATCCCCAAGTTGAAAAAGAAAGAAGGTGGTCATACTTATTGAGGAGACTCTACAGGAGGCTAAAAGCTTCTTTATGGATGTTTTCTCTAGTGCTCCCAAGTGGGGGGAGGATATTCAGAGGGCCAGGGCTACTATTGCATTGAAAAGGAAAAAAAATGATTTTTGAAAGCCTGGTTCCCATTCTGGACCTGCCCCTCACTGCCGGTGAGATCAAAGAAACCATCTATAAATTGAAACCCTGTAAGCCTCCAGGTTTTGATGGTCTTCCCAATGAATTCTTCATGATGCTATGTGATTTCCTCATTCGTTATATTCTCTAGGTGTGGGAAGAGGCTTCTAGCAAGGGATTTCTCCCTAGTCACATTAACAATGGGGTTATTAGACTTATCCACAAAAGGGGTAGCAAAGATGACCTTAATAATTGGAGACCTATCACTTGTCTTAACACCATTTACAAACTCATAGCTTCTACCATTGTGAGAAGACTCAGTCCCATGATGAAAGTATTTATCCTCCCTGAGCAAAAGGGCTTCATCAAAGGTAGATACATTCTTGATGCTATTATTTCTCTTTGGGAAGGTATGGACAATGCCGAGGATTTGGACCAAAACTTTTATTTTTTTAAGATTGACTCTGACAAAGCTTATGATAGGATTGAATGAGACTTTATTCTCCAATATTTGCAAGATATGGGTGCAGGTAAAAGATTAATCAAAAGTGTTAGTACTCTTTTTGGTAATGTGTATTCTAGGGTTGCCATCAATGGGCATATTTCTGACCTGTTTAAACTCAGCAGATCCATTAGGAAGGGTTGCCCTCTTGCTCCTCTTTTATTTGCCATTGTTTGATTCTAATGCCGAAGGAAAAAGTGATTATACGAGACTTTATTTTGTTCAAATCCCTCGGAATCGGTCCAATTGGATTACCTGGAGCCCATAATTATCCCTCGAGGAATCCATCCTTTGTATATGTACTAGTTCATATGCTTCCCGGCAAACACACCAAAATGGTTCTTCCTTAAACCGAGAGGAACGATGTTGAAATGTACTTGTATTTTGTCCAAGTTACTCGAAATCGACTTGTTTGGCCTATTCTAAGTCCACCATAACCCTCAAATGTGACTATGGAAGAGAGAGAAGAGAGAGAAGAGGAAGTTCACACAAACATAAAATTCAATACCAACTACAATGCTTGATTCTCACGATCACACTCTCTCCTTTCTCATGCCAGGAGTTACCCCCACACACACTCATTCTTTCACACACACTCATATGTATTCCCGCACCTCTATTTCATGATTCACACCCGTGCTCTTATACATGCACCCCCTTTTTTTTTCTCCCTCTTTCCCACTTCCCCTCTTTCCCTCCTTCCTCTTTTCCACCTCTCAACAATTTTTTTCTTACTTGTTATCATTAAAATGGTTATGCAGAGCCAAATCACACAAGTGCCTATTATTAATTCCACAAACAACCCTGACATAGTTTCTACCCTAACGTTCTTGCATGGACAATAACAACACAACATTAATCTTCAATTACTTACATTTCCTTAAAATGGGAATGCACAGGTCCATTCGGTTTAGGCACTGGTAGACATGTTAGGTCTAGAGATTTTGCCTCTTGACATATTCAGGTGGCTAAGGTGAAGCTAGTAGGCTCTTGAGATGATGCCCATATGAGAGTCCTTAGAGGTTAGATTTCAATCTTAGGGCTCCCGCCACCATCAATTATATGAATTCCTATGGACTAGCACTTAGAGCCACTCAAGAAAATGTTGCATATTTAAGAAGTATTTAAGGATTATGTCATCTATTCCTATCAAGTCGGCTGAGGAAGCAATTTATCAATGGTCAACTGGTGAGCTCATCAAGCTTCTTTCTTGATCTTGTGTTTATTTTCTTTAAGTTCCCATGAACGAGGATCTCTGCACAGGGCTCAATACCATTCATCATTCGTGGTTAACTCACCATCGCTGTTTAATCTCAAGGCATTATTCGAAATGGACTGCAACATAATTTGCCCATTTGACCTTATATGGTTGATTCCTTCAAATGATTAGAGAGGATTTGGGTAAGAGGACTAAGAAACAGCCCAAGAAAGAGGTAAAATAGCAACCTTTTAGTTGTTCATTTCTGGTTATTGAAGCATAACTACATTTGGTCATCGTTCAGAAGTGTACTAACAAAAACTTTGCTGCTTGTTTATGAATACACTTGTTTTCTCCTTCCCGCATGCATCAAGACGAAGGTAAAATCACTCCACCTTCCCCCTTTGATTTGTAGAAATCCCTCCAATGCAATCACGCAACTTGAATGCACACCTACTTTAAAAACTTACAAAAACAAACTCGCTGAGGGAATTGAAGTTCCACACTTGGAAACAAGTACAAAATATCCAACGATCAGTGGTTACATTGAATATAATAAATCTGAAGGAGAACAGACTTTAAGGGGAGAACGTTGTGTATGTCCCAAAGGAAAATGACAGCAGTCGAAAGGTCTTCCATCATTCCAAACGTGCATATTCTCAGTGGTTCCAGTTTCACTATTACAGAATCCCTTCATTCGGGTTTGGAAATTAACGTGATGGTTTCTCCCTAGGAGGTTGTGGCCTTCCCTTTTCCCCAATTTTTTTTTTGAAACTTCATGAAGACTTAAGGGATGATCACTGGATCGATCTCTCAGAGTTTTCTGTTAAGCACTGCTCAGCCTCTCTGGAATACCATCCAGAGGATTTGACGAATTCCACGTGTTTTCCCTTGACCCAAAAGACAACTTCCAAATTGAAGTACTCAGGCGTTCTATTATTTATAAGCGACTTTGGAGTTCACTCCATTCCATCCATACTATGCAAGATATGCACAAACAGCCTAAAACAAAAGGGAAAGTTTTCCTTTGTACATTCTAGGGAAGACAAAGCCACATGGGAAAGGACTCACCATCAATCCATCTGCTCCACGTAACAGGTCGTTACCTTCATCTTCATACATGCGTAAGTCTCCACTTCTCCTTCATTGCCGTAGAACTTTCAGATGTCGGCTTCCCCTGCCCACAGGTAGCGTCCCCCTTCTCCAGTGTACCCTGCACTTTTCTTTGGCCACGTTCCAGAAGAACTTCCCCCACACGAGCAAGAGCGAGTCCAAGAACAGCGATAGAAGGCACGACACACAAAAAAACTCTCTCCGTATTAGGACAGCTGCTGCAACCTTTCCGCCCGAGTCTTTCTTCTGAGCTCCCTTTTTTCCTTTGTGACCTCCTCTTTTAACTGCACAGAGCGCATTAGCACCCGCGTACCAACCCCCTCGAACAGCAGCACTCCTCTTCCTTTTTCGATTTTCTTATCAGAACAACGGGAAAAAACAAAAGAGAGGTAGCCCCCCTGGACAGAGAATGTGCCCCACAGCTCTCTTTTCCGTTTTTTTGTCAGAACCAAGGGAGAAAACAAAACCCGTTACCTCTCAGCTTTTGCAAATAATCCACATTTTGCATACATGTCTACAAGAGCATTGCCGACACATGGGTCAATATTAAAACCATGTGCTGTGGCAATCATGTGTAATTCGAGGCCTGCTTTAAGGTTTTTCTTCCTCGTGCATGCCTTAAGTAAACATAATAATGTGTAGCTATTGAGAATTCGGTTGCCTTTTGCATACTCTCTCACCCACTCTTCTGTTCTACAGAGACTGGAGAGAGATCATCAGCCTTCATGGGCTCATTATCAAAAATATCATATGAGAGCATTTATCTCCTTTTCCCTATCCCTCTCAAACATCATCTTCCCGCACATTAAAAAATCTCATGCACTCGCTGACCCATGCGAGAGCACACGATGAATACAAGCTCAAAAGTATATCATGGGACATGTTTACCTGATCCCGTTGATACGGTACAAAATACAATTGAAAGGCATTCAGACACGTCCTATACGAGTTAATTAACGGTAATGAAGAAGGCTATGGGACACATATCATGGTGTTTCCGTATGACGCATCCTTTGTTTATGGCATTGTTGCAGTCTACCCTTTTTTTATTACGACAAGACAGAACATGTATCGAAAATATTTTGAAAGGCAATATGATTGAGTTTCACTCCACTTTTGCTGTTCTTGAGAGGATTCATCATGGAGGCATCCAAGGTGTGACTTTTCTGTTCTCGCTACACTTAGATATCCATTCAAGTACCCATCATAAATGTATCCCCCAAATGCTTCAATGCGACTTTTTTCTTCATGAGGCTTATGATCCCGTGACATCTCAATGGCTTTCCCCCTTCTACACAAAATAGCTCTACAATCACTTGCATTAGCAACAAAAATCTCCCTTGTAAGAATAAGAACTGTGATGGCTGTTGTTCCAGAAGACAGAGCATTGTCCAAAGAACAAGCGTTGGCAAATACAGCATCAGTCTCCAAATATGCAGGTTGAACAGCTTCCTCAACCCATAATAAGATCCAGAAGTCGTTATCAAAGCTTCTGGACTCAAATATTCTTCTAAGTCATCAACAAGGACATGCTCATCTTCCATGTACTGCCGATTACCAATATCACTCCAAACTCCTGATCGGATGCAAAGTTGGAAGTCAGCACAATCATCAAATCTACTCTTCAAGTACCTAAAATCAACCGTATTTTCCTGTCAAATAGACCCACATTAGTGCATAAAAACCCACCATTTTGTGAGCTAACATACTCCCCTCTTCTTATTTGCGAAGTCGTCCTCGACGAGCCACTCTCGCTACAATCTAATCAAAACAGCCATGAAAAGATCAATGTACAACAAGCTTGCATACCTTTCCATCGAGCCATTATTCCAATTGGACCTGCACTCATTGAAGCTATTAGTGCTAAAAAAATCACTTATGAATACATATAGATCAGTCGCTTCCAAAATGATCCAAGAGCATGCACATATATGCAATTCCATTTCCGACATGCATCAAATTGTTCGTGCATTCCATTATGAAAACGGTCTCAACCAAAATAACACATGCATACCTTTCCATGTTTTACACATGCAACTACCATTGCGGAAAACAGAAAAGAAAATACCGAAATAAACAACAACAACTGAAATGAATTCAATCGGAGATGCAACATACCCAAAATGCATACCCCATTATTGCACCTACTATTCGCTATGTAGAATTATTCCATGACTAGATGTTCCCAAAGAATCCCCATCGTCGTCCTAAAAAAGCCATCTAGACTCGAGTACAAGTCAAGACCTACATAAAAACCCTGGAGTGTCCCCACACACTGGAAAACCCTCGGATAGAGCACACAAGTTGTAAAGCAAGACCGTTGCATTACCTCGCTAAAGCCTCATCCATAAGTACATATACAGTCTCCGTGCCTTCAAGAATGTTGATTCAAAGTGAGCTGATCTGTCATAAGCCATCACATAGCATTCACACAAGCAAATAACTGTTCCCTTCCAGGCGATCATCGCCCTCTCCTCTCTCTCTCCCCCCCTCAGGAGTGGGGAATAACTTCACAGGTAAATTTTATTTTAATCACACGTTGGCCTGTATTGACATTGGATGCGATTCGTGGACCTGACCACCCGATCAGGTTGATTCCACCCATCTACCAATGCAATGCAGCGCACAACACACAAACACACAATGATAACACATACATATATCAGCTAGCCCATAACGAAGCTGGATGCGGCTCATGGTTGTGACCGCCCGGCCACAATGGTTCCACTTACCTACCAACCCGTTATGGCGCGTAGCTAAGACATAAACATATACATCCCAAGCCTATGGCGAAACTAGCTGCGGCTCGTGGTCCTAACCACCCGGCTAAGATAAATCCACCCACCTACTAGCCCACCATAGCGCATCGGTACGATCACAACAACACACATTCCTTTTCTTTTCTTTCTCTTCGTTTTTTTTTTTCCTAGTTAATTAATTCACCCAAGTCCTGAGAATTAGGGAGAGGAAGAAAGGGACTTTCCCACTTTTCCCACACATGCATGCAAACATATACACTCTAGCCTTTGACAGATCAACCACCTCTTCACTCCATTCTCTCAATTACAGACACTACATATGTATCCATCGAGTTGACTTTTCACTTGGTAACTACAGCCGGCTATGCCTTAGTCTCTCGTATACCTATCCTTAGGTGTCCTAGAATGTGAGTCTCCGGGATATCTCATGTAGCCTCACATCGTACCCGCATCCCAACGACTTCCCTAGGGCGAGTCAAGCTCAACTTCAGGAGCTCCGTCATCACTTCCTATCGTTAACACATCTGCCCAAGCCCAAGTGATGATAAAGCTTCTACCATTCCTTTATACTCAGCTTCTGTGGATGATAAAGCAACTGTATGTTGCTTCTTTGAACACCAAGAAACTAGTTTATCTCCAATATAACAGAGTTACCCATGAGTAGACCTTCTATCATCTGAGTCACCTGCCCAATCTGCATCACTAAACACTTTGATTCTAGTGTCAGAAGTGAAACCATAGTACAAACCTTCACTTAGGGTTCCTTTGATATATCTGAGTACCCTTTGGGCTGCAATCCAATGAGTCTTCTTTGGACAATGCATGAATTGTGACAACACACCTACTGCATATGATAAGTCTGGCCTTGTCAAGGTAGCATAGATTAAACTACCTACCAAACTCTGATATTTCTTCATATCATTGAAGTCTTCACCTCCATACCTGCTTAACTTATGATTTACCTCCAATGGTGTAGTTGAAGTCTTGCAATCTTCCATGTTGAACTTGACTAGAAGATTCTTCAAATACCTTTCTTGTGAAACATATACTCCATGTTGAGTATACACAATCTGCATTCCTAGAAAATAAGATAAGTTTCCCAAATCACTTATCTTAAACTCCTTCTCTATTTGCCTTTTAAGTTCATTGATTCCTTGAGCATCTGTTCCTGTGACAATAATATCATCAACATAAATGCACATGTAAATGTATCCATTTTCACTTGCCTTCACTAGCAAGCTACTATCTGCCTTTGATGCTTGAAATCCACATTCATTCAAGAACTTGACCAATCTGTAATTCCAAGCTCTTGGGGCCTGCTTCAACCCATATAAAGCTCTCTTGAGCTTACACACATAATCTGATCCAATTGAATTCATAAAATCCTTCTGGTTGCTCCATGTATACTTCATCTGCAATGTATCCATTTAGAAATGCATTTTTCACATCTAATTGTGACAACTTCCATCCTTTACAAGCAGCAATAGCAATCAATGTTCTAATTGTAGACATTTTAGCAACAGGACTAAAGGTTTCATCATAATCTACCCCATAAGTTTGGGCATAACCTTTGACCACAAGTCTAGCCTTGTATCTAGACACCTTACCATCTGCAAACCTTTTTGTTTTATATACCCACTTACATCCAATGACTTTCTGATTCTTTGGTCTTGGTACTAATTCCCAAGTTTCATTTTCAAGTAGAGCATCATACTCTTCCTGCATTGCCTTTTCCCAATTCTGTTTACCTTTGGCTTCTTCATAAGTGGTTGGATCTTCTTCTGTCTTCACAATGTAAGCATAATCTTTTGTTGTTAGAAAAGATGTATCATAACTATACCTTATAGGTTCTTTCCTTTCCCTTGAGGATCTTCTGATTTCTGCACTTCTCGAAGTTTCAGCCTCATTTGATTTTGGATCAAATCTTGGCCCTTCTTCTACATGATCCTGCAATCTTTTTTAGATTCAACATCATCAATACTTTCTTCATACACTTTTACTTTTGCCTTTCCTTTTCTTTGTATCTCTTCAACACCTGCATAATCATTTGTTGATCCTGTATACCATGTATTTTGCTCATCAAATGTCACATCTTTGGTAACAAGAAATTGCTTTGTGGATGGACTCCACAACCTGTAACCCATCTGTCTATCATCATAACCAATGAACACATACTTCTCTGCTTTTGGTTCTAGCTTATGTCTTAATTGTGAAGGAACATAAGCATATGCAACACATCCAAATACCCTACAATGATCAAGAGTAGGTTTCTTACCCCACCATGCTTCATAGGGGGTTCCTCCATCCAAAGCTTTACAAGGTAACCTATTCACAAGGTATGTTGCAGTATTAATGGCTTCTGCCCATAAGTAATTTGGACAATTCTTTTCCTTCATCATTGCTCTTGCAAATTCTACAAGAGTCCTATTTCTCCTTTCTGCTACTCCATTCTGTTGAGGGGAGTACCTGCAAGTTACTTCTCTTTTGATACCTGCATTCCACAAATAATCATCAAACTCTTTAGAGAAATACTCTCCCCCTCCATCTGACCTTAACCTCTTAAGCTTTTGCCCTGTGATCCTTTCTGCATAGGCATGAAAATGATTGAATGTCTTGAAAACTTCTGATTTATCCTTGATTAAATACAAAGTAATCCATCTGGTTGCATCATCAACAAACAACACATAATATCTGGATCCATTTATGCTATAGTCCCTTGAGGGACCCCATACATCTGTATGAACCAATTCAAGCATATTTGAATGCTTGTACCCTGATTTGTTGTAGGAACCTTTATGTGATTTACCTAATTGACAAGCTTCACACTTGTACACCATATGTTGCCCTTCAATATTTGGCAATCCAAGCACCACCTGATTCTTTGACATTTCCTTTATAGCTCTCTCATTGAAATGACCTAGCCTTTTATGCCATAGGTCTAACTCAGAAACCTTTTGACTTCCATAAGTAAATAATGCATGTCCCACATTACCTTGGACTTTGAGAGTGAACAATCTTCCTTCCTTTTTCCCTGCAATTATGTTTCTATATCCCTGATTTGGATCTTGCACATAAACACCTTCATTTGTGAATCTTACCTCATATCCTTTCTCCACAATTTGCCCTACACTTATCAAATTTTTAGGAATAGTAGGAACATAAAGTACCTTACTCAAAAGTGTACTTCCACTCTTTGTCTTCACTGATCCAATTCTCTCCACTTTATGTTTGGTATTATCACCTGTTTGAACTATATGTCCATTCACCTTTGCTTCCATATCAGTCATCAAGGATAGATTTCCACTCAGATGGTTGCTACATCCTGAGTCAATATAAAACACTCTTTGATCTTCTCCCACTGATTCATGAGTTGCATTCAAGATAAGAGTCATATCATCCTTCTGATCTGATGCATAATTATAGTAATTGTTGTTGTAGGACTGAGATTGGAAGTTTCTTCCACCTCCTCTACCATATGATGTCCTACCACCTCTTCCTTTGAAATTGCCTCTTTGGTTTCTGCCTCCTCTACCTCTTTGATTAAAATTCTGATTATTGCTTCCACCATTTTGATTGTTATACCAACAATCATTTGCCAAATGATTTGTTCTGCCACAAATCCAACAAGCTTTAGCATTATCTTTGTTCTTACCTCCTCTTCCTTTACCTCTGAAATTCATCTTTCCTTTTGTGAAGTTAGCTTGACTTGAGTTCCCTTCATCATCAGTCGATTGCTTTCCTTTGCCATTCTTTTTCTTGTCCTTGGAGTACATAGCTTGACTTGCACTTCTATCATTGTCTCCTTTAATGTCCTGCTCAAAAGTTAGCATGTGTCCTAACAATTGATTAAGATCAGGAGTAAAGTGATCAAGTGACAATTCTATGGACAATATGAAAGGCTTCCACTTCTCATCTCCTCTCAGACCTGTAAGTATTTGTCTTACCAACTTATCCTCTTCAATGTCTTCATCCACTGCTCCCAAGCTATCTGCAATATCCTTCATCCTTGCCACATAATCAGAAATTGATTGTGAGCTCTTCTTCTTGAAGGTTGTGAACTCAGCCCATAGTGAGGACTTCCTTGACTTAGTTGTATTTTGGAAATGCTCTTCCAAAGCATTCCAAACATCTGTTGCACTCTCCAATCCTCTAATGTGAGGTAGAAGATAATCATTTACAGCCATGTAAATGATACTCCTTGCCTGAGCATCCTTTCTCATCCAAGTCTTCAAAATTGCAAGTTCTTCCCTAGTTGGAATACTAGGATTTGAAAATTCAGGCTTTTCTTCTTCTCCTGTAATGAATGCCATCAAATCTTTACTCATGAGGTGTGCCTCCATCGTCATGGACCAAGCTGGATAGTTCTCCCTATCTAGCTTATCAATCTGCAAGCTTTCTCCCATCCTTGACCTTCTGTATCTGCAATTACTATGGTTTATGAGAATAAGATGTACCTTTGATATGAGCTTTGTCCTTCTTGATTCTTTTCGAACTCGTGCTTTGAACTTCTGCAGGTTATCTTCAATAATTTGTCCTTGTCCTCCTTTGTTTTGGAAGAACTCCAATATCTGCACCAACCGGAACTTCAATTGTCTTTTCTTTTCTTGTATTACACCTTCAGCTCTGATACCACTGTTGGAGACCTCTTAATCTCCAAAGATTTGATCTACACTAACTTAAGAACACTTCTATGTCAGTTATAAACCAAACTTTACACAAATATTGTTCTTCTTTACCAAAACTTCCATCAACACTTCTCTGAGTGAAGAAATGTCTACTTCAGAAAGTCTGCTTCAGAAATCAACTTCATTACCTGCACATAACTTCAAATTTCTTCAAGCAAATGATGCACAAGTATCCGCAATACCTTTGCGCAATCAAACTAACCATTGGTTCTCAAAACTAATCACCAAAAGTTTAATTTGATCCTTAAGATCAAAAGTATGTCATAACTGTCTCTCAGAAGTAGCGCCTTCGACATAGTCAACTTCTTAAGTTGATTTCTCCCAATACAAAACCCATTTTGCTAAATGCTTTTAGCCATAGCTTCCTTATCTCCTAACTTAGATTTTAAGTGCTCACTCATCAAAAACTTTACACTATACACTCAGATCTAAGCAAAACACTGAGACGGAAAAGTGCGCTACTCTCAGACTTCAGTTTTCATTTCTACATACAAATGTTCCTATTGATCATTCTCACAGTAGAAGAGGAATTAGATCATGAAACTCTAGACATAGCTTCATTAGCTTCTCAATTAGATGTGTACAAAAGGAATTCTGATCCACATGATCAGACAGAGAGCACTCAGAGAAAAACCCGTCGCTATTTTTTGGGAAAAAACTCTCTACACATCTCTAAGACATTTGTCATCTACAAATGACTCTCATACATATTTCTTATCATCATTAACTCATATATACATGATTTTTGACTGATCCCGCGTCTATGACATTACTCTTTATCATCCTAAGGATTTAGCTCTACTCAGATTACAAGGATTTCCACTTATATGTACATATGTGTACAAGCTATCATTCTGAAATCTCCTTCACTTTCTCAAGTGTCTTCTTTCACTTCATTCTGACCATAAGCCTTCTTCAAGATATTTATAATCACTAATTTGTGATTGGCTTGTTCCAACAATAAAATCTTTCTTGCCGTCAATTCACCAGCAAAATGTCCACCGCAGGGTTCATCATGTAATGCTCTCAACACTAGGGTTGCTTCTTCTTCCTCGAGACACCTCTGATTAATGCTTTCATGTACAAAATATCGATAGAGCTGCCCACCAATGATGCTATGGTGCTTCGCCAATGCTAACAGTTTTTGCTTCTCTCTCTTGTTTGCTCCTGGTGGATATTTAGTAGTGCACAAGAAATTCACCAAGTCGGCATACCAAGGTACTTTAGCATCAACCTGGAATAGATGCCCATCAGGAGCATCGTCGGGCACACCAGAGATTGGCTCCTCATTAATAATTCGAGATAAATGGTCAGCCAATATGTGCGCTTTGCTTGGTCTGGTTACCACTGTGAACTGAAATTCTTGGAGAAGTAGCATCCACCTCATCAGTCGCCCTGACAACTCGGGTTTATTAATGATATACTTAAGGGCTTCATGATCCACATAAAATGTGAAATGCTTTCCCATCAAGTAATGCCGATACTTGTTCACCGCAAAGATCATCGAGAGGCATTCCTTCTCTGTAGTCGTGTAGTTCCTCTCAGTGCTATTCAAGTTGCGACTTGCATAATAAATAGGGTGGTCCAACTTTTTTTCATCGGCTTGGCACAATACTACTCCAACCGCAGTATGAGAAGCGTCAGTATGCACATGGAATTCTTTCGTCCAGTCGGGTGCTACCAAGATCGGTGCATTTATCAATCTCTCCTTGATCGAGTCGAATGCAACTTGACACTCTTCAGTCCATTGGTATTGTTGGTCTTTCCTCAAAAGATTCGTCAGTGGTGCCACTATTGATGCAAAATTTAATATAAAACGTCGATAATAATTCGCATGGCCCAAGAATCCTCTGAGTTGCCGCAAGTTTTGAGGAGGTGGAAGTTGTCCGATCTTTTCCACTTTATCCTCGTCAACCGCGATCCCTTTTTCAGAAATAACATGTCCCAAAAGCAATCCTCTTCGTACTCCAAATGTACACTTTTCAGGATTTAATGCGATGCCTTTTTCAATGCTTCTTCTTAAAATCGCTTCGATCCTCTCCATCATGTTTTCATCGTCGCCTCTGATCGCAAAGTTATCGAGAAATATCTCCATCCAATCCTGCAAATAGTCTTGATATGCAGCTATCATTGCTCTCTAGAATGTGGCCGGTGCATTGCATAATCCAAATGGCATCACACGATATGCATACGTACCCCATTCTGTGGTGAAAGTAATTTTTGATTGATCCTCTTCATGGATTTGGATCTGGTTGTACCCACTAAAACCATCCAAAAATGAGTACAATTTATGGCCAGCTACTCTGTCCAAGATTTGATCAGTAAACGGCAAAGGGAAGTGGTCCTTTTTTGTGCGCTCGTTCAACTTTCGATAATCTATGCAAATACGGATTTTCTTATTTTTCTTCGGAACCACTACAATTGGTGATACCCACTCGCTGGATGCGATGGGATATATAAATCCTGCCTCCAATAACTTAGTCAATTCAAGCTTGATCAATTCCGAGTAGACTGGATTTGTCCGCCTAAGTCGTTGACATATTGGTCGTGTGCCTTCTTCCAAGTCTATATAATGTTGGCAGATTCGGGGATCAATTCCTCTCAAATCACTGTATGACCATGTAAAGGCCTTGCCGAAATTTTTGAGTGTCATTTTAATACAATCTCGTACTCCATCTGGTAGCTCTGACCCCACACTCAAGAACTTTTCTGGAAAAACTTCCCATTTTTCCACCTGAGTTTCTCGCAAATATTCCTTATTCCTTGATGACGTTGTGATTGGAATGTGCTCTCCGATCACGCATGCATGGTTGGCTAGTAAATCATTGTTTTGTTCTCTTTCGATTGAACCTAATTTCTTTAGTTCAGCTTTTGCAATGGCTTCCAACACTTTAGTCTTACTCTTTGCTTCCTTTTCCAATTCTTGACCTCTCCTTAGAAGCTCTACTTCTAGCATTCTAACTCTTTCTCTCAACTGTTGCATTTCCATTGTCGGAGCTAACTCCAGTTCCAGCTCTTCTTTTGAAGTTCCCTTCTCCAGGGATTGAGTAGCTTTGTTTTTACTTGCGTCTATACTCAACATGTAGCACTCAAATTCACTTGTATGTGTCAACCATCCTAGCAACTCCTGATCGAAATCGTCATTATAGAGCAATGGATTTTGATATTCTCCCATCTTCGTGTCTTGATCTTACAGAGCTGCAAGTTGAACCCGTCTTGAAGCAGATTCTTGTAGGTGTCCGTGTTCAAAGAAAACCTAGCTCGTGCAATCTCGTGCCTTGCTTTCTCCTTTTTTTCCTTTTCCATCTCATCGACTAATATTGTCTTCTTCTTGTTGCTCGAGGGTGGGGATACTTGCAATTGAATCCGATCAGACTTTGGCCCTATTGAAATAAAACCTGTGCGCCAGTCATGCACACATTCGGCTTGCACCAGCCATGGCCGTCCAAGTAAGATCGAGAAGGTAGCCTCTGAGGTCCTTGGTCTTACTATCAGATAATCAACTTTAAACTCTAAACCGCCCACAACTGTGCTTACATTCTTCAAAAGACCCGCGGGCTTTACTTGTGTTTGATCCGCCATTCTCAAAGACATCGGCGTCTCTTCCATGTGGTTGAAGCCCAAAGCTTTCATCATGAACTCATTCATTAAGTTGACTGCGGCTCCACTATCTAACTGAGCACCAGGAATTGCATACCCTTTAATCTCAACTGTCACCGCTGGAGCATTCGAATCAATTTGCGTCGTAATACTTTGAATGATCCCTTGGACATCTTTATCTTGTCTCTTTTTATCTCGAGTTTTTCTCGGTTTCTTAATATATTCATTGTAGAATTGTTTTCTATAAGCAGGTGAACACTTCAGCAATGTGCTAATGTCCAGCGTGACTTCTGTGTCAGCATTAGGAAAAAGGGTGAACCCTGCATGGGCCTTGTAAGGATCCCTAATTTTCAGGGATTAAGCCTCATTCTGCTGTTGTCTAAGGGGACAAAGTGCATTTAATAGGGCACTTTTTAGTAGGCTGGAGTAGGCTTTTTTTAAGGCTTACTAGGCTCCTCTCTCTCTTCTTTTAGAGAGAGAAAGGGAATCTACTTTCCACATCATCAAACTCGAGCATGTATGGGAATAAAAAAATGATTTTTTTTTTATAGTCTCAATTTCAGTGTTTATTTACTTGAAAGGGCTCATTTTTTAATATATATGTCAGAAGTGACCTTTTTTGAGTTTAGTTTTTAATTTTCCTTTTGAAAAAGCAATATTTTTAAAATCCCTCCAAAAGTAGAGTGCCACATCATCAAATCCGTAACTACTCTTCACCCAAAAAATGACTTTTTCAAAATTTCAACATTTTTGGCTATTCTCAGTGGAAAAACACACTGTGATCCATCCTCATCCAAGAAAACAAACTTTTCTTGAGAAAATCATGCTCTAGCATCTCTTCCAAACAAATTTCTGGTCTCTTTCTCAGTATTGTTTAATTGTTGGAAAAGATGGTGTTGACACCTATTACAAACCTCACATTAGGACGTCCTCATGCCCCAGCATCAACAAGTATCCATGTTCGTGTGCCCAGAGAGTTTGCTCCAAATACACAATGCAACAATGATGTGAACTCTCAAAATGAGCGTCGTGAAGCTGGAGAAAAGAATATTGATCTTTGGACTCATGGTTCATTATACCCTCCTGATCCAATGTCTTCTTACCATCCAACATTCCATAACCTCTCAACTTTACTTTAGTTCAGTCGGTGCCGGTAAAGCTGGGCTCTTAGGTTATTGTCAACGATTATCTACACATTCAACTGCCATTACTAAGTATTGGATTCAACAATATCAACTAAATCATACAAGGTTGGTCACTTTTGAAAGCACAATCATATCTTTACAAGAAAAGCTTGCAGAGCTTGAAAAGCATATGGAAGAAAAGGAGAGAACAATTGAGACATTTAAAAACATTGTCCAACACTTGAGAGAGACTCCACTTGGGATGCGACGTAGGAGACGATCATTAACATCCTTTGACTCTCTTTCAATTGGTGGTGGAGCACGCAAACGACGAGTTTTTGCAATAAGGTTTGGCTTGTATTTGTTTCTCTTTTTGGAAGACTTTTATATGTATATATATATATATTTTTTTCTTGTTATGTAGGTCATTCGTTGAAGATGTTAATGCATCATCAACAACAGAGGATCAATTCAAGTTATTAAATTCTTGTTTGACCAACAAGCAGGTGGTTAGTATTTTGGAGTCACGGATAGGAAACCTTATCAAGAAGAAAGTGATTAAAGATTTCACAAAAAAGTTAAAAGATATTATCACTCCTAGAGACGTGCAGATGGTATGTGATGAAGCAGGAATTAGTACTAAAGGATACAGTGCATTGTACAACCTTTTGAAGCATTCATTAGAAAGAGAAGGTATTTTACAGAATATGTTTCCATCTCCTTACAAGGTATCGCTAAAGAAGTCAATGTCCAATGAAGATATAACTAGTATTCTTGGAAACTACTTATATATAGAGGATATTATGCCTATGTCTATTTATCATTTATCTACATCCAAAAAAGAGTTGAAAAGCGCAGTTGGAAATGGATTTCCTTACACAAAGTACAACAACATATTCGTGGATTTGGAGAGGCTTCAACAGGCAATGGTTCAATTTTACAAATCTACTATACTAGGTATGTGCACTATTGTTACCTTGATATACATTGTATTTTGATGTTATAAAGATTTTGCTAATTTATGCAGATTGTAATACCAAATTACAGTTTATATTGAAGTTAGATGAATGCCAGATTATAAAGGGACGACGAATGGAGAGATTGAGTTTGACACTCATGAATGAAGCTATGAGAAATGCCATATCTGATGAAAGTTGTAACTCTAGCTCTAAGTCTACATATAGTGTTCAATCCGAGAAAGAAATATGGTGGTTAGGTGCTATTGAAGTACCTAAAGAATCCAATGATGTTCTTTCATGGACTTTTAGTAGGACCCCATGGATCACTAAAGTAATACTTTCTCAAATTCATGGTGCAAAGCTCCACATAGAAAACTTTGGTGATTTTGAGATAGATTGGCACTTGGGTGGGGATTTAAAAATTATCAAATGCATGTTAGGTTGCAAGCAAGGTGCATCTGCTCGTTATCCATCTCCATTTTGTACTCAAGGCTACAAAGTAACAAAGGGACAACAAAAAGTACTGTCTAGCTTAGATGAATACATAGATGCACCTACTTCCACGGAATGGGATAGACCTTTGTTAAGGTGTCCAATGTTAGAAATACCTAACCGTGACACATTAGATAAAGATTGGAATCCCATTATTCCATTTCCATTAGTTAATGTTCACTTTTGCACATTGCATGCTTTCATGAGAATATTTGATAGATTATTGAAGCTCCACATAGAATATGCATTTTCCATGAAGCCAATTGATAAATCTGTACAAGCAATCAAAAAATTGGAAGAGTTGCTTAATTCGATTGGTTGTCATGGTGGTAATGTAACTCTAGTTGTCAAAAAACCTGGTGAATCGCAAAATAGTTTGCAACAAGTGTCAATGACAGGGAAGAAGGCAAGAAAATTTTTTAGAACAGGTGTAAGCCCTAAGAAAAATGAATGCAGGGAGCTATGGAAAGACTTGTGCATGATCACCACTGATAATGATTCTCAAATTGACCTTAGTAATAGGCGAAAGAAGGTTTGGTCATGCTTAGATAAGTTGGTAGGTTTAATGAGTCTTAATAGCTCCAACAAAAATGACCGTCAGTTGTTTCAAGATACATTAATGGAGTTTGCAAAGTGTTTCATCCTATCTTGGGGAGAGAGCAATATTACACATTACATTGTAAGTTTTCTTATTTTTTCAATTTTCTTGTTGATAAGATTGTGTTATATGTACTTATATCATTTCAGCATATTTTATTTGCACATGGAGCATTTTTTATGCATCGATATGGTTCATTGGAGATTTTTAGTACACAAGGAATGGAGAAGTCACATTACAAGGCTAGAGGTGTTTACTTCAAGAACACACGACATGGTGGTGGTGCAATGCAATCAAACTATATGGAAGAGATGTTTAATTGGTTTTATCGTACTGCATTTTCAAGGACATATGCAATGGAACGAGCCAAGGAGTCGAAAGTTGCAAAACTTGCAAGATTTAATCAACACAACTTAGCTAGTGAAAAATGGAAGTCATCATTGGGACCTTTACGTCATGCTCAATGGCGGGCTACAAGAACACGACAGGGTTCATCATGGAAGTGAAGTCATTTAATACATTCATGGCATTTTCTGAATAATTCATAAGGTTTGCTACACACTAATCTCTTGTTTGCAATTTTTTCAGGTAATTTTTAATTTTTAAACTATTTTTTGTCCATTCAGATGTGAACAGAACCTTTTTAAGTGAAACATTATAAAAGGAGACTCATTGTCTCATTTCAACATTCTAGCACTATAGAGGATGGCACGAACAAAGCAAACTGTAAGGAAGGATCCCATTAACTTTCCTAGCTATGTGCAAGGCACTCAGAAGCCACCATGGATGAATCACCACAAAAGGCGACGTAGTGTCTCGCGCTCTGCATCCCATCGCGAAACAGGTGGTGGCCATACCTCTGGGAGTGAACAGTTGCATGAACAAGTGGAACATGGGCAATCCAGGGAAAAGGCCAGTAAATCAACCCCAATCACCACCATCATCATATGATGAGCCTCCATCACCAAAGAGACCAACAAAGACAAGGGTGAAGGAGCGTGCTCATAGACAGGTAGTTTCTGATGATGATTTTGATGAATCGCATGAGGATGTGTCTCAACAACGTTCACAATCAAGTGAGGAGAGTCAAACATTGCCACCATGGGGTAACGAAGAAATACCTATAAATCATAGGGTTACTGTAGCGGGAAAGACACTACCATCAAATCAGGGGGCCATACCCAATGATCAAGAGAGAGAGCAAAGCCAGCAACAACATCCTGAACAAGGAGAAAGCTCAAGACGCCTGCAACGGAAGAAGAAATTCTTTCAACCTCGTCGTAGACCACCCCAACCAAGACCACAAGAAAATGTCCAACGAAGACCACCACCACCACAAGCTAGAGCACCACAACGAAGAAGAAGATATACGAAGGCATTTGCAGAGATAAGGCACTATCAAAAGACAGCTGAGCTTCTCATACCTAGAAGACCCTTTGCAAGGGTGGTTAAAGAAGAGTTACAAAGGTATTGTGCAGGGTTAAGGATCCAAGCTCTAGCTTTAGAAGCTTTACAAGAGGCAGCTGAAGCATTTTTGATATCAATGCTAGAGGATTCCAACCTGTGCGCCATCCATGCTAAGCGAGTCACTATACAACCGAAGGACATACAGTTAGCTAGGAGAATTAGGGGTGATCGTAGCTAAGTTTTGTAACTGATCTCTATGGACAAGAGATTTTTTGTAAATATTGCCATTTTCAATGAAACATTAGCACTTTTCCTCTATTCCATTTATAATCTCATTATTTAGAATGAAACATGAGCAGTCATTTTACATTTCCATGTGTTTTCTTGTGATAATCTCTCATATATGAATGATTGTTTTCTTATCTTGTCATTTTGATCTAGTGATAATATCCCTGTACTGAAATTTCTTTTTTATTTAAGGTCATGTAGGTCTTGTAGGGCATTGGGAGGCCAAATAAGGCCCTGCCACAGAAACGCGGGAGAAGGCCCTGCAAAACGTTTGCAGGGCCTTCTCCCGCATTTCTGTGGCAGGGCCTTATTTGGCCTCCTAATGCCCTACACAACCTTTGAAATATGAAAGAGGGATCATGACTAGTAAAGCTAGTTCAGGGGTAGTTAATATGAACAAATTTTGACCTCCCTATACCTTTGAAACATATGAGCAGAGCATTTTGAAACTTAGAACATTTGCATTCTTGAAAATATCCATCTAGTGAAGGTTCAGTCTCATGTAAGGTAACCTTGGGCATGTCAAGATCTTTAGTTTCATTCTTTTGGACCTTCTTTCTCCCATTTAAGGTCTTCTAGGGCATTGGGAGGCCAAATAAGGCCCTGCCACAGAAACGCGGGAGAAGGCCCTGCAAAACATTTGCAGGGCCTTCTCCCGCGTTTCTGTGGCAGGGCCTTATTTGGCCTCCCAATGCCCTAGAAGACCTAATGGAGGCCATACCCAATGATCAAGAGTCCAAAAGAATGAAACTAAAGGTCCTCCCAATGCCCTACATGACATCAATACATCACATGCAGGTCCAAAAGAATTTTAGATAATATACTGAAAAAGAAATACTTGAGACAAATGTAAATAAAGCAAAGTGAAAATTTGATATTAATTCAATTGTTTACATCAATTGGCTTTGAGTTTCTCAATGACTCTCTTTCGGCGCTCCAAAGCCATGGGTAGGGTGTAAGTCAAAATTGAGTTTGCTATTTGATCAACATTTCTAACACCTAGACCTAGAGATATACCTATTTGGCCTAAGACCTTTCCACGGAAGTTGGAACCTAAGGTTGTAGTTACAAGGGATTTCTTAACTAAAAAGATACAATTACTCCCCTGTGTAATGGTTGATAAACAAAGCAATTTACTTAAGGCCTTTAGACACCATGTCATGAAGTGGCCCTGAGGACTGAACTCTTTATGGATAATTACAAAATGGTCTTTGGGAAGTTTCCCAATGTAGTTTGCAAGGGATGAGCCACCTCCACGAGCCACTCGATCACCTCCGCTCCTTGCTGCAAACTTGTCGACTTCAATCACCTCCTTCACAAAGTTTTATGATTAGTAGCTGCATGTGTTTGTAAGAATGAATGACATGAATTGAAGATACTTACATCCTGAACTCTATCTTCTTCTTCTCCTCTCTCTTGAAGTTGTAAATTAATGCTGGAGTGGGACATCCCACTCTGCTCGATTACTGGTGAGGCGGGAATTTTTTATTCCAATATCCTTTCTTGTGCATTATTAAATTGTTCTTCTGTGATATGTTCATGTTCACTTGTTAGTATGTCATTGCAAACCAATTTTATTGTGTCGGCCACTGAGTCACCAAATGGCAAACACTTTTTCTCCAACAACTCAGAGGTACTATCCAAAGGACACTCTGACAAAGTACAAAACAAACTTAGGCTTTCATCAAGCCGTAGCCCAAATGCCTTCTCTACATCATGTAAAAACAAATATTCTTGTCCCTTGACAAGAACCACTGAAAAAGTTTCAATCTCCACCTCTGGAATAGTTGCTTCTGGCTCCGAAGAGGTGGATGGCTTAGGCACTTCTTTCAACTTATCATCCACACCAAGAGGATAAGTTTTCTCAATAGCTTCTCTCTCTAATAGGAGATTCAAGGGTTCTTGAGGTGGTTCCTTTTTATCCTCGACAAAACAACCTGTAAGAAGATGAGGGATCTCATGAGGAATTGGTTCTGGTTCCTCATTCACAAAGAAAATTGTGGCAGCAATGAATGAAAGATATTTTGCACCCATCTTGCGTTTCCTATTCAATTTCCTTATAAGTGGCACAGTTTCATCAAGAAGGTGCCCTGCTTCCTCTGCAATTGCCTGGAACCGTTTCAATCGTTTTGCAAAAGCCTCATCACCTTTGTGAATGTAGGTGAGAAGGTCACATGGAACCCAAGTTCCATCATATGGTGGTATTTCAATGGAGAAACGCAATATATGAACTTGCATATATTGAAGTAGCTCCTCCAAAGCATCGGCATTCATTTGCACGGTTCCATGGAGGTCAGGAACCTTGGAGAGAAGATCATATAGGTCATGTTGACCTTTATAATCTGAATCCTCCAAAAATTCTAGAAACTTGTGGCGTGCACTCTTAGTAGGTACAGAGGTGGAAGCCATAGCTTGCAAATGCAGACTGTTCTAACACTCAATGTGGTTGCAAAAGTGAGAAATGAGGAGAGAGGACTCCTATTTATAACTTTTCTAGAATTTTTAAGTGATGGGTCCCACTTTTTCATAGAAGTGACTTTTCCTTAAATTAAAACATAAGAGTCTTGAAAAGGAAAACTTTGACATTTGAGATCACATCAAAGGAAATAAACAATAAGAATGCTCTTTCAAGAAAAACCTTGAGAATGTACATATACAAGTAGAATGTGGCCAAAATATCCTTGAAGCAAATGTGAAAAATTTTTCATTGCAAAAATAGGTTTGTTTACAGGTTTCACAGTATCTTTACAAAAAAGAGTTATGACAATGAAATGTCAGTTCCATCCATGCTCCAATCTGCAAGAACCTTGATTTTGTCTTCCAATCTCTTTCCAATCTGTAGGACAATTCATAAAAGAGTAAAACATTTTCAAATCATGAACAATAGTGATAGAATAAGATATATATATATATATATATATATATATATATATATATATATATATATATATATATATATATATATATATATATATATATATATATATATATATATATATATATATGTATATATGGAATACAACTCTTACCTTGTTCCCTCGTATTCGAAATTTGAAATCATGAAGATCGTCATATCCCATGATAAGTAAGTGCTCTCTCAAGTTGGCCAAGTTCCAATGTTGATTAACTAAAACCACCTCCATATCATTGTTTGGTAACTTCACATTAATTTCAAATGAAGCTAAAGATCCCTCCGAGCTTTGCAAAGGTATCCACTCTCCTAGTTTACACATCCAACGATCATAATAAAATCTTATGTACAATGAGGTGCGATGTTTTAAATAGCAAAACCCTATACCTGTGTCACCAATTCTACAACGATATCTATCCCCTTTTGACAATCCTTCTACATAACCCCAGTTTTCCCCTAACAATCCTTCTACTGCTTCGTATGTAATATCTTTACATAGGAACATTGTAGGAGTTTCTACAAAAGGAATGCCTTGAAATATGAAAACAAAGCAATGGATTGGTAGAGTCCAATGAAGACCTATTGATCTAGATACTCGTGTGAATTTCAAAGAGTTATGTATGTCCATCACCATCTTACGCTTGAAAGATGATATGGACCAAAAATCAGGTTTTGGCCACTCTAAACTAAGAAGAGAGTCAACTTTGATAATCTCCAACCTTCCATATTCACCATCTGTGGAAGGAACAATGTACTTGTGAGTGTAAAAGAAGATCCTTTCACGAATAAGTTTAGCAGGAGGTACATCTGGAAACACTAATGCCCCAATGTCTGCATGTAATGCTTTGAAAGTTCCTGTGAGACTATGAAGTGGTTGCTCTTCCACTAAACTAGAAGGAAATATGACTGTAGCAATGAAAAACATATGAGATGAGTAATTAAGACATTTAACACCATGAAGCATTGAGAAAATAGAAATACTCACAATGGATTGGATATCTAATTCTATTGGAGTTTTCTAACTTCATGGTTGAAACTGTGAAGACATGTTGTACAATAGCAACCATCCCACCATGTGTTTGCTGCTTAAAGCCTAAGAGCTTACCTTTCCAATGAAGATCCAAATTTCCACGATCTCGAACACGATGAGGACCAAGTCCAGATGGCTGCATGTACACCCATGCACCTTTGCAAAACTCTTGTGGTAGCCAACTTCCTTCCATTGTTTTGATGTTGTGGCACGTCATTGTGTGAACTTCGTCCTTTGGTCTCCTACGAGCTCTGGAGCTTCCCATGGGAGTAAGAGTTGTTGTCATTGCTGCAGAAGTTGGGAGAATGGTAGGAGGAGAAACAATGCTTCTGTTGTATGGTATGGAGGGAATAGAGGTGAAAAATATGACTTTTTGGGTTTTGGGTATGAAAATGGGAGTTTGAAGAGGGAAAATAGAGTTTTTTGAGTCATTTTGAAAAAAGTCACTTTTTTAGTCCACAAACATGCACGGATTTTGAATTAGAAGTCAAAAATAGCACTTTTGACCCTGAAAAGTGATATGGAGGTCATTTAATGGTATTATGATGAGTTTTACAACTTTTAAAAAATTTTGAATTTTTGGGCCCAGCCTGATTACGAGATTTCTTCTCTCTCTAGAAGACAACCCTGAACATAGAGGAATCTTGTCCCCTCTTCCCCCTTCAGCCTAGTATTTTATAGGGTATAGACTGTGGCCACCACCCTCTTCTGATTGGTCCATCACTAATCACTCCTTGAGCTAAAAGGCCCATCCAGGGTTCACCTTTTTTCCTAATGGCCAACAGTTTTACGATATCCACTTCCCCTAAACTTTGTCCTTCTTTCCTACATCTCGGAGTCCTTAATCTTTCAGGGAATGGCGCTATGCCCGGCACAAATTCCTTGGTCACTGGTGGAAGGATCTCAATCTCTTCCCCATCCTCAAACTCCTGCTGCTCATCAAATCCTCCAGCTTGGTTCTCTACCTCTCCCTGTTCGGTTATCTTCTCCTAGCTAGCTTTTTCGTGTTCGCCTTCTGGATGCTTCTTTGAATACTCTTGAGTCCTTGTGACTACTGCCACAGTTGGCTCTTTATGTGGTTTCTTGGCCTCGTAAGCATCCACAAAGTGCATTGACGAGCTAGAGCCTTCTTGAGGGTTCGGTGTCTTGAACACTACTCCGATCGTAGGAACTTGCTCTTGAGCTCTCGTTGTGGAATGCATCTGAGTGTCAACATAATTCGAGGACCCTACTGGTCCTTTTTCCTTGCCGGCGGCAGCTCTTTGTTTTGGACAATCTTCATCAAAGTTGGCCTCTCCACTACAGTACCTACATAGTGGGGTATAATCAATTGGTTTCTTTTCGTTTGGACATCTAGATTGAGTATGGCCAAAGCCATGGCATCTCCAGCACTGGATTGGACCATCTCTTCTTTGATCACGCGCGGCTCCTCTTGGATAGTCTCCTCCTTGACCCTGAGCACCATATCCATAAGTAGGTCTGTTTTCCCAATGAGATGTAGGTAGGACACTTTGAGCGGGCAATCCCGTGTAAGGTCTTTCTCTTGTATCTCCAGATTTCATGGTCCTCTCTTCATAGGCTCTCTTGTTATAACATCGGTCCTCTGTGTGATTTGTTCTTCCACAAAAAGTGCAACGCATTCTAGGTGGTGATCTATCTGTGAATACTCTCGAGACTGTAGGGCATTCTGAAGCCAAATGGCCGTAACCATGGCATTTTCCACACCATGTGTTTGATCGAAACACTTGATTGGGGTTTGTAGTCACCTTTGGTTTTACTGTATATGTTTCCTGGGTCATTGTGGCAGCTTTTATAGCTTGCGTGACCAATTCCAATATTCGTTCTTCAGTTAGCGCAGGCTTTACCTCGCCTGGCGTGCTAGTGGTGGCTACAAAAGCTGGGGTCGTCAATGCGGGACTTCCTTGGCCCGGATCTTTCATTGGTATATTTCCTGGGCCTCCCATAGGCTCGTATAAGAGTTCCATCTTCCTTTGTTGGCATAGTTGTACTTCCTCCCAAAGCCTTGCTTGTTCCTTAGCATCCATTAAAGTTGCAGGTCTTGTCAGGCTGATATGTTGTTGTGCCGTAGGATCTCTCAATCCCGAAATGAATCTTCTCTTCAATGTCTCATCGTTCGGGGCATTTGCGCCCATCTTTCTTACCAAGGTTTCCATTCTCTGAATGTAGTTATCGATGCTCTCATTGACTCCCTGTCGCAAATAATCCATTTGTTGGGCCAATCTATCTTGGAAGCCTTGTCGTCGAAACTTTGCCAAGAAGGCTTCCTTGAGCATCTGATAAGTTCCACGCTCTTGTGGTGTCAGATTCCCATACCAGTTGGCTGCCTCATCACGGAGAATAGCCGGAAAAATTCTCAACCTTTGATCTTGGTCAACTACGTCATTGGCCTCACAAGTAACCTCAAACAGTTGGATAAAACTATCCGGATCTTCGTCCCAATTACCTGAAAACTTGGTGAAGTCCCCCAAGTGAACCGAAATCCGCTGAGCCATTTCGAACAGAGGTGTGATGTCGATATCACTTCAATCCCAGAAATTTAATGCACGTGGCCTCAAGATCCCTCCTTCAAACTTCCGCACTTGATTCGCGACTCTCCTACGGGAGTACACGTTTTTGGCCGATTTCATCGAACCAATTGAGGTCCACTCACCTGGCGGTACCCACCTTCTCCTTTCTCTTTCAAGGGCCCTTCTCTGAGCGCGTTCCTCTCTTTGCGTTTGTGTTGCTCCTGAGGATGAGCTCCCCTCGCTCATGTACTAGATCTGGGGTCCGCAAGCTCGGCCAACATGTGGCGCTAGGCGACCCTATGGCACTCTCTTATAGAGACGTGCCAAGCTATTCCCGACAGATGCACCAAAATGTTTGATTCTAATGCCCAAGGAAAAAGTGATTATACGAGACTTTATTTTGTTCAAATCCCTCAGAATCGGTCCAATTGGATTACATGGAGCCCATAATTATCCCTCGAGGAATCCGTCCTTTGTATATGTACTAGTTCATATGCTTCCCGGCAAACGCACCAAAATGGTTCTTCCTTAAACCGTGAGGAACGATGTTGAAATGTACTTGTATTTTGTCCAAGTTACTCGAAATCGACTTGTTTGGCCTATTCTAAGTCCACCATAACCCTCAAATGTGACTATGGAAGAGAGAGAAGAGAGAGAAGAGGAAGCTCACACAAACATAAAATTCAATACCAACTACAATGCTTGATTCTCAGGATCACACTCTCTCCTTTCTCATGCCAAGAGTTACCCCCACACACACTCATTCTTTCACACACACTCATATGTATTCCCGCACCTCTATTTCATGATTCACACCCGTGCTCTTATACATGCACCCCCTTTTTTTTTTCTCCCTCTTTCCCACTTCCCCTCTTTCCCTCCTTTTTCCTCTTTTCCACCTCTCAACAAATTTTTTCTTACTTGTTTTTCATTAAAATGGTTATGCACAACCAAATCACACAAGTGCCTATTATTAATTCCGCAAACAACCCTGACATAGTTTCTACCCTAACGTTCCTGCATGGACAATAACAACACAACATTAATCTTCAATTACTTACATTTCCTTAAAATGGGAATGCACAGGTCCATTCGGTTTAGGCACTAGCATACATGTTAGGTCTAGAGATTTTGCCTCTTGACATATTCAGGTGGCTAAGGTGAAGCTAGTAGGCTTTGGAGATGATGCCCATATGAGAGTCCTTAGAGGTTAGATTTCAATCTTAGGGCTCCCGCCACCATCAATTATATGAATTCCTATGGACTAGCACTTAGAGCCACTCAAGAAAATGTTGCATATTTAAGAAGTATTTAAGGATTATGTCATCTATTCCTATCAAGTCCGCTGAGGAAGCAATTTATCAATGGTCAACTGGTGAGCTCATCAAGCTTCTTTCTTGATCTTGTGTTTATTTTCTTTAAGTTCCCATGAACGAGGATCTCTGCACAGGGCTCAATACCATTCATCATTCGTGGTTAACTCACCATCGCTGTTTAATCTCAAGGCATTATTCGAAATGGACAGCAACATAATTTGCCCATTTGACCTTATGTGGTTGATTCCTTCAAATGATTAGAGAGGATTTGGGTAAGAGGACTAAGAAACAGCCCAAGAAAGAGGTAAAATAGCAACCTTTTAGCTGTTCATTTTTGGTTACTGAAGCATAGCTACATTTGGTCATCGTTCAAAAGTGTACTAACAAAAACTTTGCTGCTTGTTTATGAATACACTTGTTTTCTCCTTCCCGCATGCATCAAGACCAAGGTAAAATCACTCCACCTTCCCCCTTTGATTTGTAGAAATCCCTCCAATGCAATCACGCAACTTGAATGCACACCTACTTTAAAACTTACAAAAACAAACTCGCTGAGGGAATTGAAGTTCCACACTTGGAAACAAGTACAAAATATCCAACGATCAGTGGTTACATTGAATATAATAAATCTGAAGGAGAACAGACTTTAAGGGGAGAACGTTGTGTATGTCCCAAAGGAAAATGACAGCAGTCGGAAGGTCTTCCATCATTCCAAACCTGCATATTCTCAGTGGTTCCAGTTTCACTATTACAGAATCCCTTCATTCGGGTTTGGAAATTAACATGATGGTTTCTCCCTAGGAGGTTGTGGCCTTCCCTTTTCCCCTTTTTTTTTTGAAACTTCATGAAGACTTAAGGGATGATCACTGGATCGATCTCTCAGAGTTTTCTGTTAAGCACTGTTCAGCCTCTCTGGAATACCATCCAGAGGATTTGACGAATTCCACGTGTTTTCCCTTGACCCAAAAGACAACTTCCAAATTGAAGTACTCAGGCGTTCTATTATTTATAAGCGACTTTGGAGTTCACTCCATTCCATCCATACTATGCAAGATATGCACAAACAGCCTAAAACAAAAGGGAAAGTTTTCCTTTGTACATTCTAGGGAAGACAAAGCCACATGGGAAAAGGACTCACCATCAATCCATCTGCTCCACGTAACAGGTCGTTACCTTCATCTTCATACATGCGTAAGTCTCCACTTCTCCTTCATTGCCGTAGAACTTTCAGATGTCGGCTTCCCCTACCCACAGGTAGCGTCCCCCTTCTCCAGTGTACCTTGCACTTTTCTTTGGCCACGTTCCAAAAGAACTTCCCCCACACGAGCAAGAGCGAGTCCAAGAACAGCGATAGAAGGCACGACACACGAAAAAACTCTCTCCGTATTAAGAGAGCTGCTGCAACCTTTCCCCCCGAGTCTTTCTTCTGAGCTCCCTTTTTTCCTTTGTGACCTCCTCTTTTAACTGCACAGAGCGCATCAGCACCCGCGTACCAACCCCCTCGAACAGCAGCACTTCTCTTCCTTTTTCGTTTTTCTTGTCAGAACAACGGGAAAAAACAAAAGAGAGGTAGCCCCCCTGGACAGAGAATGTGCCCCACAGCCCTCTTTTCCGTTTTTTCGTCAGAACCAAGGGAAAAAACAAAACCCGTTACCTCTGAGCTTTTGCAAATAATCCACATTTTGCATACATGTCTACAAGAGCATTGCCGACACATGGGTCAATATTAAAACCATGTGCTGTGGCAATCATGTGTAATTCGAGGCCTGCTTTAAGGTCTTTCTTCCTCGTGCATGCCTTAAGTAAACATAATAATGTGCAGCTATTGAGAATTCGGTTGCCTTTTGCATACTCTCTCACCCACTCTTCTGTTCTACAGAGACTGGAGAGAGATCATCAGCCTTCATGGGCTCATTATCAAAAATATCATATGAGAGCATTTATCTCCTTTTCCCTATCCCTCTTAAACATCATCTTCCCGCACATTAAAAAATCTCATGCACTCGCTGACCCATGCCAGAGCACACGATGAATACAAGCTCAAAAGTATATCATGGGACATGTTTACCTGATCCCGTTGATACGGTACAAAATACAATTGAAAGGCATTCAGACACGTCCTATACGAGTTAATTAACGGCAATGAAGAAGGCTATGGGACACATATCATGGTGTTTCCATATGACGCATCCTTTGTTTATGGTATTGTTGCAGTCTACCCTTTTTTTATTACGACAAGACAGAACATGTATCGAAAATATTTTGAAAGGCAATATGATTCAGTTTCACTCCACTTTTGCTGTTCTTGAGAGGATTCATCATGGAGGCATCCAAGGTGTGACTTCTCTGTTCTCGCTACACTTAGATATTCATTCAAGTACCCATCATAAATGTATCCCCCAAATGCTTCAATGCGACTTTTTTCTTCATGAGGCTTATGATCCCGTGACATCTCAATGGCTTTCCCCCTTCTACACAAAACAGCTCTAAAATCACTTGCATTAGCAACAAAAATCTCCCTTGTAAGAATAAGAACTGTGATGGCTGTTGTTCCAGAAGACAAAGCATTGTCCAAAGAACAAGCGTTGGCAAATACAGCATCAGTCTCCAAATATGCAGGTTGAACAGCTTCCTCAACCCATAATAAGATCCAGAAGTCCTTATCAAAGCTTCTGGACTCAAATATTCTTCTAAGTCATCAACAAGGACATGCTCATCTTCCATGTACTGCCGATTACCAATATCACTCCAAACTCCTGATCGGATGCAAAGTTGGAAGTCAGCACAATCATCAAATCTACTCTTCAAGTACTTGAAATCAACCGTATTTTCCTGTCAAATAGACCCACATTAGTGCATAAAAACCCACCATTTTGTGAGCTAACAGCCATTGCTAGTGATGCTTTGGGCTGGCTTGTGAAAGATGCGATGAATAGTGGCTTCATAAGAGGTATCAATGTGCATAACTCCCCTTCCCCTCTTGGTTTACAAATGTTTGCAGATGATACTAATGTTGTTCTTAATGCAGATGACCTCTCTGTGAATAAATTTTTGGAATGTTTGGAGACCTTCTGCCTTGCTAGTGGCTCCAAAGTTAATCACACTAAAACTAGTTTTAAAGCTTCTAATGATGTTTTACCTGATTGTGTTGCTAGACTTGGCTGTAACATCATTAAGGATGGGAGTATCTTTAAGTTGCTTGGGATTCCCATGGGTTTCCAGATTGCTTTTGCTCAAAGGTGGGAATGGGTGGTTGAAAGGTTTAAAAAACACCTTCTTTTCTGGTATGATGCTAACAGTTCTCTCCCCCATAGAAATTTTGTTCTTAACACTAGTGTTGTACCAAAACAGGACACTATAGTGCCCTTTTTTCTAATAAATAAAAAAAAATCACACATACTAATCAAATAAAATTATGAAAAAACCTTAAAGCCCCACAAAAATCTATACCTATATGCTCTTTAAAAAATATATATCTTAAAAAATAACCTTTTTTGATAACTCAAAATATAGAAATGATTGAATATGGTTAAGAAAAAGTGTTTTTCTGTAAACTTATATATGAGAAGAAAGAAATATCTCCATAAAAAAAATTTCCCTCCTATTGGAATCATTTTTCTAATGTTAATTTATTGTCGTATAATCATTTACGACAAGTCTTGGGAACTAGAAAAATCATTTTTATAATAAAAAAATTAGTACAATATAGGATGCTCATTATATAGTTATACACTTTAGCAGCCTTCCATATGATATTGATTCATAAAAATACTAAAATGGTTTGTGTTTTATTTCAAAAACCATCATATAGTAGCATAAAGATATGCTACATGTGTTTGAACCAATAATTTTGTATGTATCTCACATACCACTAAAAATCTCAATATTTTGTTGAATGGCCATAATCCTCTCTATCGAGAATAAAAATTCATCCTAAAAAATTAGGTTTTCTCAATGATATAAGGTATATATTATGGATCAAAATGGTTCTATAAACATTATAAACTACTTTATATAGAAGAAACTAGCATGTTAACTTTAATCATGTAGCATATGCAATATTTCCTCATAAAATGACCTTTTCTTAGCGTATAAAAAAAGTGGTATTGTTTAACTTGAAGAAATGACATAGAAATTTGACTCCTAAGGTTATGGAAAAAATATTTCTAGTTTTAATAATATCAAATAGTGTTTTGATAATAAAAAATGATGAATGTTCATACCATCACTTTGCAAAATAATTCATAGATGAAAAGACTGTCATATCACAAATGAGATTCATTTTATGCCATAAACCTAGTAAAGTTCCTTACAGATCTCTAATTATGGATAGAAACATGTTGACATATATAAAATAAAAGATTTTATTGCATTTAGACCAATGAAAACTATGAGATCATGATTTTAATAAAAAATAAGCAACAACTTACATCACTGTAATTTCTGTGCCAGAATTGAAATTGGCATCATAAAATTAGTGAATAAATATTAATTTTTATATCCTTTAATAAAAACTATAGTTTTCTAAAAATATTCAACCCTTATGCCAACATGTTGCATAGTTACATTTATAAATGGTTCCTTCTAGCAATCTAAAAAATTCATCAAACATTGTCTCTTTTTCAGGACTCTAAAGTGTCCAAGGACACTAAAGTGTCCAAGTACAACACTAGTGTTAACCATTACATCCTCCCTAAACTTGTGTATTTTTTGGCTTGTTGGTCTCCTTCTAACAGACAACTTGAGAAGGTTATTTGTTCGGCTAGGAATTTTTTATGGGCTAGCAAGTCAGACCAAAAGAAAATCCCCAATGTGGCCTGGAAAGTTTTTTGCTTACCTAAGTATCAAGGAGGGTTGGGTATTTCAAATCCAGTTAAGATGGTTGATAGTTACCTTGCTGCTAAGTGGATTTTGAGATGTATTAATTGTAATGATGTTTGGGCTTGTCTCCTTAAAAGAAATACAGCTAGATTTTGTTTGTCTGATTACATAGCTTGGAATGTGGTAGGCTTGGTTCAAAGCTAAACAATCCTTTAACCCCCCTAAACAATTGTTTTACTCTCTTCATTTCTTTATGCAGGAATCTCCCTGGATTGGATGGTTGGCCTTCTGTAACAAAAAAAGTCTAGCTACCAAGGAGCACAAGTGCCACAAAGCTGGTGTCACTACCTGGAACCACTTTATGTGTGATGGCATGGTAAGGAATGCCCAAGATGTCATTTCTATCACTGACTTGTCTATGTCCTGCTTGCAGGTGATCCACAGTCATAGAGACCTGCTGGTGGAAAAAATTGATAGTTGGCACAGGAAGAAGATTACCCTGCTGGACACTCCTACTATCATTTTCAGGCATTTCAAGAAGAATAAGGGATCTGTTGATTAAATCTTGATTAAGCTTGACACTAGATGGCAAGTCAATTGGTCTCCTCATCAATGGACCTACATATTCAAAGCTATGTGGGCTTTTCCAGACTACAGCAAGCACTCCTTTCTTCAATGGCTAATGCTGCACCACGGTCTGTGGATTGGGCACAAAGTCAAGAAAGTTCATACTAATGGTGGGATCTGTACATTTTGTGGCCTTGTGGAGGATATTTCACACTTCTTTTTTGAATGTTATCATGCCAAAAAGGCATTTTTGGGCTCCTATGGAAAATTATTTACTTGCTAATGATTTCCCCCAACTGAGCAAAATGGAGGTGATTCTTGGCTGTTGCAGGAATCAGGACATCCTGTTGTGGAATATCTGGAGGGGTCACATTCTTTGGAATATTTGGCTCAGTAGGAATGAAGCCATGTTTGGCAAAAGAAGGAGCAACTACCTCATTCCCCTTCCTGATAAGCTTAAAAAGGCCTCCCTGGCTTGTATTAGGAATATCACTTATGCCCCCAATCATAGTTCTGATGTTTACAAGGTAATGGCTGAAAATATGCCATCCAAGTGGAAGAAACTCTTATCTGCTCAGTATTCTACTAAAATACTTGACATGTATTTTGACTTGTAATTAAGTCCTTGGCTTGGGTGTCTCTTGCCCAAGGCACATTATGTACTTCCACCATTAATATAACTTTTCCTGTTTCATTAAAAAAAAAGGCATCGTAGACTGACAGGGAAGCAAAGTCACAAGTTACGACAAGCATAAACAACAGTTCAATCAAAATCATGCTTTTTAATGGGGTCACCTTCTTTATGAGGCTGTGTCATCACATCGCCTAATAGGGGTCCACACACTCACTCTTCTGAATTTGGTGCTTCGTCAATAATAGTTATGTCGAAATTCCTTGAAGAGGAAACGTAGTTGTCCCTGATCTTTAAGTGATTGAAGAATAAAGTTCACGAAGATGGTTTCCACTCTACTCAAAAACGCTTCAATGAGAATAAATATCAACGGTAAGCTCTCTGAACCATACATTTAAAAAAATCTATCACGTAAGGCTGCCCACTGGCTCCACTACTCTTTGCTATCTCAATCGCCTATTCAAGCATCACTTGGATGCTGGAAATCTCAAGAGTCTTTCCATACCTCTTGGTCATGGCCAGATGATGAATCTTTGCCGATGACATGAATGCCTTTGTTCTTAACGATATTGATGTGTTTTGGAGTTGCCTGGACACCTTTTGTGTGGTGTCAGGTTCAAAAATCAACCATGCTAAAACTACTTTCAAAGCAATCCGTGGACCTCCACCCCAACTCTTGATTGATGGGTGTCAAGTTATCCCTAGTGGTCAAGTCTTCCGTCTCAGTATTCCGATGGGCTTCAACATCTCAATGGACCAATGGTGGAACTGGGTGCTATCCAAACTGGATAGCAAACTAAATCATTGGAAAGGTATGCAAGCTAACCTGGCAGGGCGTGCAATGGTTGTCAACACATTTATGCTTTCTATGACTATTTACTTTATCTCGTGTTGGAGACCTAAGGAGAAAGAATTGGCCAAAGTGGAAAGGATCTGTAAAAACTTCCTATGGACTGGGGACCCCAATAGGAGGGGGATTCCCAAAATCAAATGGGAAACTTGTATTAGCTCGAAAGACTCGAGGGGCTTGGGTATTTTGGATCTTGTTGGGTTGGCTGACAAGTTGGCGACAAAGTGGTTTATCAAGGCTTAGAGCAATAGAGAGTCCTCTTGGGCTAAATTGATCTTCAGAAATTTGAAAGACCTTACCTTAGTTGGTCTTCCTAATTGGAAGGACATTGGGATCCTCACACTTTTGTTCTCCTGCCACCCGGTGTCCCCTAAAGGCTCTAGCCTCATATGTTCCTTGTGGAAGAGTTGGAACAAAGCCAAACAATCCATCAGAATCAGTGATGAGTGGAAGTGGGCTGTTGGGATAAGACAAAATGACTCTAGCTGGTTCCCGATCATCGGCATTAGGGAGGTGGAGTCTTGGAACCTCCAAATGGCTAAGAGGCTATGGAACAAGGGGTTCAAACAGTGGAAACACCTCTGGAAACAAGAGACCGGCCAGTGGATCAGGTTTGAAGACTTAGACCCGAGACATAGAGTTTCCTTCGAGGAATGGACTCTTCTTCAAAACAGGTGTTTAGCGTGGGACCACTCAACTACCCGCGTTCTCTATGGATAGGATCTTCCCTGCCTAGAGGACCTCAAATGAAGCAATGGTAAGAAACTATCCAGAATTCCCAACTTCAAAGAAAACTCAGATGGTCATCACACTCTAAACAAGATGTGGTGCCTTTCTTGGACCAAACTTCGATGGGAACTTAAGTTCATGTCTATTTGGAACCCCCTTATTGAGATCAAGCAGTCCGTTCTCATGTGGAAAATCTTGCATAAGGGTATCTAGTACAATGCAAGGGCCAACAAAATTTGTGGTTTGCCTCCATGGTGCAAGCAATGCCATGGATGCATCGGAGACCTTGTTCACCTTTTCTTCGATTGCCCCCAAGTCCCGTGTCATCTGGCTTCACGTGACATGGGTTTTGAGATTCTTGAACCAAATCAATTGGCAATAGGCACTATTGGGTGAGGCGGTTGGCTGCTCATCAAGGCTGTGGAATGCCATCATGGGCGAGACTCTTTGGAAGATTTGGAGGGAGCGATGTGCTGTCAACTTTGGCCAAACCCCAAAGGAATGGTCGATTGAGAAATCCTTGTTTCTTCTAGGTAAAAGAATCTCCTAGGATAAGAGATCTTCACCATTTAGGCACCACTATATTTATCTCCTCATTGATAACAAGATAAAATGCAAATGGGTCCCGCATGAGGGAGATGATAGATTTGTTTGCCTCATTTGTAATGCCCTATAGCTTTTCAAACTTGTCCATTCCATTGTGGGATTTGGGGGGTCCCATGGGCACTAGTCCCATTCACATGTAACTTTTCTTCTTTTTTAATTAAAGTCTAGGAGAATAGGCCAAGGCCGAACTTCCTTTTATTAATAAAAAAAAAAAACGTAGTTGTCCCCTAGAGGTTCATCTCGAGCTATGGGACACATTCCAAATCCCAATCAGGGCCTAAATTTCATGGCCAAGACAAAATGCAATGCTCAAGAAAGAGGCATTCATTTTGATGAGAGCTTTGCTCGTACATGTGGAATGACTATTGTTATAGCATCCATGAACTCGCAACTCTCATGCTTGGAAAGTACATCAATTGGACATTAAAACTACATTTCTAAATGGTGACTTGCATGAAGAAATGTATGTTTTTCTGACCCATGCTTTTGTGTAGAAAGGGCATGAAAACAGTGTCTAGGTTGAAAAAGGCATTATGTGTTTTGAAGCAAGATCCACGTGCTTGTATGAAAAGATAGATGCCTACCTGATTGTACATGGTTTTGAGAAAAATCCAATTGAGAGCACCTTATATGGTAAGCATGCAAATGATGTGCTTCTCATCATTGTTGTCTATGTTGATGACATGCTGCTCATTGACCCTCATGAGAAGCATAAAAGGATAATTTGCATGCCTCATTTGAGATGTGATAGCATCTCCTCCAAATTAACACTATGGATATGAGATTTTTTGGGTGGTAATCCTCAAACTAGAAGACTTCCTAAAGCTCCTTTGGAAACTTCTTGTCTTCCAAAAGAAGAAGGGGGTTTCGATATTATTTGCTCAATTAAGATGAATACTAATTTTTTAGCTAAGAGGATTCTTAGTTCTATCAACTCCAAATACTTTTGGGATTTCCTTATTAAACGAAAAGAGCACATGCTTCTTATTAAGAATTTTAAAGCTTAGACTAATGACTCCTTTTTAGATGTGTTGCTTCTTTGTAGGTATAAACATGTGGGCAATCACCTCACTTGCAAGATGTGTTTCTCCTGGATGGAAGTCAAGAAGAAATACTCTCCAAAATTTGATTTTACATATAACGCATCGTTTTACTTTTAATACTCTATATGGTCATGATGTATTGCTCTCTGAACGAACTATAACTTGGGCATCAAAGAGCATAAGTGTTTCAAGCAAGGATTCCAAGAATGGAACCAGATTTTTTAGAGTGGTGATGTTGTTGCAACAAGTGATGTTGCAGCATAAAAAGATTTATATGGAATATATAGGATAGAGTCATAGGAATAGGGTGCCGAAATGACATTGTTGAGGATAGGTTCAAGAGATTGAAACAAAAGAAAGGTAGACCTTACCCAATATTTTTTTGATTTGGTAGATCTTACTGATGTTCTTATTAGCCAATGAAATTTTCAATTTCGTAGATCTTACCCATGTTCTTGTTAACCATTGATTTCATGTATTTTAAGATCTTGTGCTTTACCATCACTTCTTTAACATGTATGTTGCTGTCTCCAAAAAAAACACCTCTCTAGACATACACCAATTTAAATATTCTCACCTCTTGGTCCTAACACCACGTTCATGATCATCAATTCATGCTCAAAATGAGGCATGCATGGTTGGAGTGATGGCCAAAAATCTCCTCAAAGCTTTGGATTGGGGCTTAGGGTTTCTCCTTAGTCCTAATGCTCCTCGTGTCAATGATTATCTTCTTCCCTTCTACATGCTATTATGATTATTGTTGAGCAATATTCAACTAAATCTTTCTTGTATAGGTTAGGCCTCCCCATAAGGGCAAGCATGGCTCTCCATGATTTACTCTGTGACAGTATGAGGGTCTTAGTAGTTCAATACCACCATGCATATGCAGATAGTTATTCTGAAGCTCCCTCTGCTCATGGTCTCCTTGAAGAAATCTTTTACAGAAGGTGATATAAGATCCGAGAGTAATGGCTCCAAACCCCTATTTTCTTACATGCACAAGCAAGTATGAACTCCAAATCTTTTGATGCTTAACATACAGGTAAAATGAAAGTCGATCATCATTTTCATGCACATAACATCTTGATTTGGATGATGAAGATTGTGATGAATCAATGTTGACCATAAATCGAATCTTACCATCTTATCTTATGGCAGCTATGGAGATCTCACATACTATGGAACAACTTGGTTAACAAGAATCATAAACCCTTTATGAATGGAAAAATAAACTTTTTGTTCCATTGTAATTCCAATCTCACCAAAACTGGGCACCAAAGACTTAGAAAGATTGTGTTTTATAGTTTCCAAGTTCCTGTGTCAAATCAAGACTTGTAGCTAGAGTGAATCTATCTTCTTTTGTGTATGTAATTGTTTTGTCTCTTCTGTCTTAGGGATCACCCTCTTTTCATCCTTTTGCAATCTCTTGTTTGATTATATGGGCTCCTCTCCAATGCCTAAAATAATGACTACTCATGAAAGCAAGGAAATTCAGTTGGCATATGTATCAACTAGTATGCAATGTGCAGACTTATTGACCAAAGCACTTGATGGTACTAAATTTTGCAGGTTTAAAGCTATGATTGGATTGCAGGAAATTCAAGAAGATTGATAAAGAAGACCAAGCCAAGATGTTTGGATTGAGGGGGAGTTGTTGGTGCAAACGCCAAGCCTTCACACTAGGCTAGGCATTGGAAGAAGTTATGTGCAACTTTTTAATATTCACATGAACCGTTGTTTATGGATTTTTATCTTTAACCCTTTTGTAAAAGTCAATTGTCTTGGAAGAATATTGTAAATCCACTAAACTCGTGGAGTTAGATATAAAGAGAAGTTATGAATTTACTTAGAGATAATATCTCCTAGATTAAGGGATTACTTTTTAGTGAGAGCCAAATTCGAATTCAAATTCAAATTTGAACAAGACATCTATGAAAATGATTGTAAAGTCTCGTAGGATATCATCTCCATTCTAGTGCCTTAGTTGATCACATTGTAGAGAGTGTGTGGCTCACTCTATAGCCTACACTTCTCACTATCATTAGGCATTGTTCATCATGCCAATGATCATGTACATCATTGTCATATAATAAAGTATATCATTGATAATCTCTATTAGTCTCTCTGTCATTGTCACTCAAAACAGTGTTCTTGTCTTGCTCATATCTCAGTCATTACTCCACCATTTTCAATGTTCTATGGCTCCTTGGAATCAACTCTAAATCTAATACAAGCTGACAAAGTTTGAAGACATTGTATTGAGTCAATTTGGAGAAACGCATCTCGAAGTGATCACTGGTCATTCTCTATAGAGGTCCTAAAAAGTTGGGGATAATGTTTCACTTGCTAAAGTGATTGCTTTGTGTATAGTCGATAATTTTAAGTGACTCCACTTTGAATCATTAGCTCTTTAAGCTATTTAGATATCTGTAGAAGGAATTTTTCTAATTGCTACTATGGTGGGAGCACTGAGCTTAACAAGTAGTAGGTGTGTGAACCAAAATAGAAACTTTTTGGTGACTTTTGAATTGTGAAGTTATCTGTTTTGGATTAATCATTACATGCATCATCTCCAAAGTACATAGGCACCATTAGTGGCATTGGAAAGCTAAAAGGGCCTACAACTCAACTCCAAAGTGAAAGAGGGCAGGTACAAAGCAGGGATTAGCAGTACCAACTCATTTCTTGGAGTGTCCATCCATCTTTCCCATGCTCAACAAAAATGGAGATTCATCAAGAGGTAATAACTATTCTTCCCTATACACAGATAAAGGCAAGTCTAAAGAGAAATGGAAAAGCAAAAAGATTGAGAATGAAGGTACTACTTCCAAGCTAACTATGTAGGGAGAGGTAGGAACTCAAGAGGTAGGGGCAGAGGAGGTAAGCAAGGTAGGAAGAGACCCTTCAGCTCTTCCCCATGTAATATTTGTGGTTTATCAAATCACACTATAGATGAGTGTTACAGGAACTGCAAGAATCAGAGAGGTAGAGGTTTCCAAAGAGGTGGCTACACTCAATCAAGAGGAAGATTCAACCATCATCAAGGCTACAATAACAACTACAACAACAATTATAATAACAACTACCAGGGAGGCTACGAATCAAGGAAAGATTACAAAAACTACACAAAGGAACAAGACGATTCCCATTTGATTATGAATATGACTTCAAAGTAAGGTATGAATGATGACCATCTCTTCTACATTGACTCAGGATGTTCAAACCATGTGGCAGGCGATGTAGCTCTTCTCTCTGACCTTGAGAAACCTAAGGGAAAACACCAAGTATAAACACGTGATGACACCAAACATTCATTGTTCAAGGTAGAAAATGTTAAAACCTCTCATGGAAATAAAAAACACCTCTCTAGACATACACCAATTTAAATATTCTCACCTCTTGGTCCTAACACCACGTTCATGATCATCAATTCATGCTCAAAATGAGGCATGCATGGTTGGAGTGATGGCCAAAAATCTCCTCAAAGCTTTGGATTGGGGCTTAGGGTTTCTCCTTAGTCCTAATGCTCCTCGTGTCAATGATTATCTTCTTCCCTTCTACATGCTATTATGATTATTGTTGAGCAATATTCAACTAAATCTTTCTTGTATAGGTTAGGCCTCCGCATAAGGGCAAGGATGGCTCTCCATGATTTACTCTGTGACAGTATGAGGGTCCTAGTAGTTCAATACCACCATGCATATGCAGATAGTTATTCTGAAGCTCCCTCTGCTCATGGTCTCCTTGAAGAAATCTTTTACAGAAGGCGATATAAGATCCGAGAGTAATGGCTCCAACCCCCTATTTTCTTACATGCACAAGCAAGTATGAACTCCAAATCTTTTGATGCTTAACATACAGGTAAAATGAAAGTCGATCATCATTTTCATGCACATAACATCTTGATTTGGATGATGAAGATTGTGATGAATCAATGTTGACCATAAATCGAATCTTACCATCTTATCTTATGGAAGCTATGGAGATCTCACATACTATGGAACAACTTGGTTAACAAGAATCATAAACCCTTTATGAATGGAAAAATAAACTTTTTGTTCCATTGTAATTCCAATCTAACCAAAACTGGGCACCAAAGACTTAGAAAGATTGTGTTTTATAGTTTCCAAGTTCCTGTGTCAAATCAAGACTTGTAGCTAGAGTGAATCTATCTTCTTTTGTGTATGTAATTGTTTTGTCTCTTCTGTCTTAGGGATCACCCTCTTTTCATCCTTTTGCAATCTCTTGTTTGATTATATGGGCTCCTCTCCAATGTTGGAGAAACAATCACTAATTAGACATATATTTGAAGGTCAAATCTTAGAAAGAAAACCCCATGCCTATGTGAAGGGACAAATTCACAAGTGTATCATACTTGTAAAGTTAGTTCACTTTAGTTCTAGAAGTTTTTTAAAAATCATGGGAATGAGAAAATCTATATAAGTTAGTTAGTATTAACTGACGCGAGGAGAAGAAGAAGGAGGAAGAGAATGAGAAAGTGAGAAGAACTCATTTTTGTATGACTGAGTATAGTCGGGCTTCTCTGAGTGAGAAAGCATTTGTAAAACTTCTGAGTTTTTTATAGTTATGAGAAGAACTGAGTAAAGTTCTGTGTATGAGCCTCTCTCCATCATCTCCATGATTACCTACTGTGTGATGAATTACAAAGATCAAGTTTTCCAAGCAACTCGATGCCTGGCATCGAATCTCTGTTGATAAGTCATATTTTCTTTTATATTTTTCATTCAGTACTGAAGTGTTTGAAAAACATGATGTTGTTGGAGCAACTCGATGCCTGGCATCGAATTCCAGTTGATAAGTCATATTCTAAGTGTGCATGAAATCACCTATAGTTTTGGTGTCCAAAAGATCAAGACTTTATGCGGGAAGTCGATGCCCGGCATCGAATCCCTGCTGAAAAGTGGCCAAAAACATCCCAAGTCGATGCCCGGCATCGAATTCTCGTTGCAAGTCGATGCTAGGCACCGAATTCTAATTTTAAACAGGCGCTCTTACTAAAACAGGTAAAATTTCCAGTTTTGGAAGGTCATACAGGGTCATCTTGTGAGAGCCATAACTTGAGTTCTAGAGATCCCTTTGATGCATGTGATAGCTTGTTGGAAAGCTCTACTCTTCTAGTTTCAGCCTATAAATTTTCATGGAGAAATAATACTTGAACTAGGAGAAATTAGCAAAATACTGAAGGTATGTCATTTCGGTGACTAGGAATTTCTGTAGAAGCAAAGTTCTCACTTTAGGCTATCATTTCTCAAAGTTTGGAGTTGCAATGAGTTAATGGTGACCATAGAGGTGTTCTAGTGTCACATTAATTCATTTCTTGTGGTGTTTCATACATCAACAAGTGGTATCAGAGCAGAAAGATTCTCGAGAGCATGAAGACGACAAAGGTACGAGAAGTTCTGTAAAGTTTTCCATTAAAGTTTCAAAGGTGAAGCATTTGAAGACACAAGGCATCAAAAGGTTACTTCAAAAGTATCCTCATACACAAAGAACTTCAAAAGGTATTATCCTTTATCCTTTAAGCTCACAGGTTGCAGCAAAAGGAAAGAACTATGGCAGATCATATCTCCATTGACAAACTGGACAGAGATAATTACCCCGCATGGGTAATGAGAATGGAAGCCTTACTTATGAGTAAGGATCTCATGGTATATGTAACAGGTGAAGAAGAGAAGCCAGTATTTGAAGATGAAAGCCGACCAAAGAAAGAGGAACTAGATGCTTTAAAGCATTGGCAGAAGAAGGATGCAAGTGCAAAAGCATACATCTACAATACAATCTCTGATCATTTGCTACCACACATCAGAGGATTGGAATCATCTGAAGATATATGGAATGCATTGGAGTATCATTTCCAAAGTACTACCAAAGCAAGGAAAGCAAGTCTATGGTCAGAGTTTACAACATTCAAGAAGAAGCCAAGTCAAACCATTAGTGATTATGTCACTAAGATGAAGGATCTAGCAGATAGTCTTGGATCCATAGATGAAGATGTTGAAGATCACAGATTGATTGCTCAACTACTTGCAGGTTTGAGAGGGGATTGTTGGTGCATGACAATCATCAATTGAAGGATTATGAAGAAATGAAGTCAAGGAGTCAAGAAGAAAACAAAGTCAGATGGTTGAAGGAAGGACATATTCAGAAAACCCAAAGATATGTACACATATGTACATTAGCTGACTTATACCTTTGTTTAAGTCATACACTTGTATATATTCATCTATAAATATGTTGGAAAATGTCGGGCAAATAGAGGAGAAGAAGATTTGAGAATAGGGAGAGAGAAATTAGTGTCATTAGGCACATGAAGAATGAGTGAATTGTTCATCCTCACTCAGATGTAAGTTTTCTGAGAAATAGAAAAAATTTTGCCCCCGATATTTTGCTGTCTGCTCCTTCTGTGTTTAATCTTTTAAGAAATCCTTCTGCACGTATCTAAGTCCATAGCTAATCTATCTATGGCTAGAATTTGAGAGGTTAATTGTAATCAGGCTGAGAGAATTTTGATTAGGAACATTCATATGTAAGAATGTTCTAAGAGTCGTAAAATCTGGCGCACATTTCATCTTCAATGAAATGATCATTGCTCAGTCCACAGTGTAAAGGTTTACACAAGTGAGGGCTTAAAATCTAAGTTGGAAGGTAAGCCATCTATGGCTAAAAGATCTTGATCAAACGAGATTTACTTTGGGAGAACCAGTGCTAAGAAGTTGCAGGTGTCAAAGTCGCCATTGCAGAGAAGCTCTTTCAGGCATAGGTAAAGTGTTTCACACATTTCTCAGTGTGTACTCAATCTTTTTGAGAGATTTAACTTGGCAAAGTTGCGCAACCTTAAGGCGAAAGTGTTGTGCAAAGTTTTATCAAAAACTTTACAGGATTGATTAGTCAATGAGTGATTAATCTGCAGCAGACTTTTCTGAAGAAGCTGAATTTTTCAGAATAATCAATTTTCTGATAAATTGGTGAAAGTTCTCTAAGTTTGGTGGAGTCTAAGGTTAATCTTGATATAGAGGTGATCTAAATTCAAGGTTAACTTGTTCTTTTGGAGATTAACACTCTCCATCAGTGGTATCAGAGCAGGTTGTGTCAAAATTGAAGTGAAGGAGACTCCGACTATTGCAGAAATACAAAACTTTACATTTCGAAGGTGCAAAAGGTCAAAGTGTGAAGAAAGATCAAAGGAAGACATACAAAGAGCATCAAAAGGATCAGAAGGAGCAACATTCGAAGTAAAGGTACATTCATTATCTGTAAAGGTTAAAGATTTGAAGCTACAGGTGAAGTAAAGATGGGAGATAGTCTCCAAATTGAGAAGTTGGATAGAGAGAACTATCTTGCATGGTCTATGAGGATGGAAGCTCACCTTATGAGCAAAGATCTGATAGGATACATCACAGGAGATGAAGAAAAGCCAGAATTCAGAGATCCTAGTGTTCCAACTAGGGAGGAGCTTGCAGATTTGAAGAATTGGATGAAGAAGGATGCTCAAGCAAGAAGCATTATTTATATGGCAGTTAATGACTATTTGCTTCCTCACATTAGAGGACTTGAGAGTGCTTGTGACATTTGGAATGCTTTGGAGGAGCATTTCCAAAATACAACTAAATCAAGGAAGGCTTCACTATGGGCAGAATTTACTACCTTCAAGAAGAAGGCCTCACAATCAATCTCTGATTATGTGACAAAGATGAAGGACATTGCAGATTCTTTAGGTGCAGTTGATGAAGATATTGAAGAAGACAAATTGGTAAGACAAATACTCACAGGGCTAAGAGGAGATGAGAAGTGGAAGCCTTTCATTTTATCTACAGAACTTTCATTAGATCACTTTACTCCTGATTTGAATCAATTGTTAGGACATATGCTAACTTTTGAGAATGATGTCAAAGGAGATGTTGATAAGAGTGCAGGTCATGCAATGTATTCTAAAGACAAGAAGAAAGCTAACAAAGGAAAGCAACAATCAGGTGAAGAAGAAGGTACTTCAAACCAAGCAAACTTCATAAGAGGAAAAGGAAGTGGCAGAAGTAGAGGAAGAGGCAGAAACAGCAAAGATAATGCAAGAGCTTGTTGGATATGTGGTAAGACCAATCACCTATCTCATGATTGTTGGCATAATAATCAAAACAATGGTAATTATCAGAATTTTAATCAAAGAGCAAGAGGTGGTAGATTTCAGAGAGGAAACTTCAGAGGTAGAGGTGGTAGGAATTCTTTTGGAAGAGGTGGTGGAAGAAACTTCCAAAATCAATCCTATAATAACACCTACTACAACTATGCATCAGATCAAAAGGAGGACTCGACTCTCATTATGAATACATGTGAAACTTCACATGAGGACATGAGAGTGTTTTATATTGATTCAGGATGTAGTAATCATTTGAGTGGAAATATTGCTTTGATGACTGACCTAGATCACAATGCAATTAATCATACAGTGCAGACAGGTGATAATACAAAGCACAAGGTAAAGTCAATTGGTTCAGTCAAAGCTAAGGATGGGAGCACTCTTCTGAGTAAGGTACTTTATGTTCCCACAATTCCAAAGAATTTGATCAGTGTAGGTCAAATTGTGGAAAAAGGTTATGAGGTAAGGTTTACAAATGATGGAGTTTATGTGGAAGACCCTAGTCAAGGGTATAAACAAGTTATTGCAGGAAAGAAAGAAGGAAGGCTTTTCACATTGAAGGTACAAGGAAATGTTGGACATGCTATGTTCACATATGGAGAGCAAAAGGTGTCAGAATTGGATCTTTGGCACAAAAGACTTGGACACTTTAATGAAAGAGGTATCAAAGAAATGATTAACAATGGTTCAGTGCTTGGAATGCCTAACATTGCAGGTCAACACATGACATACAGATGTGAGGCATGTCAATTAGGTAAGGCTCATAAGCAATCCTACTCCAAGCATGGGTTTATGTATTCAGAAAGACTTGAATTGGTGCATACAGATGTGTGGGGTCCTTCAAAGGACTTTAGTATAAATGGTTCAAGATATTATGTCATATATGTTGATGATGCTACCAGGTGGATCACAATTTATGTGATTAAAGAAAAGTCAGAAGTGTTTAATACATTTAAACACTACCATGCATATGCAGAAAGGATTACAGGTCAAAAATTAAAGAGACTAAGGTCAGATGGAGGGGGAGAGTATTTTTCAAATGAGTTCAATGATTATTTGTGGAATGCAGGTATAAAGAGAGAAGTTACTTGCAGGTATTCTCCTCAACAAAATGGGGTAGCAGAAAGAAGAAATAGGACTCTTGTTGAGTTTGCAAGGTCCATGATGAAAGAGAAGAATTGCCCAAATTATTTGTGGGCTGAGGCTGTTAATACAGCTACATATTTGGTTAATAGATTGCCTTGTAAAGCTTTGCAGGGTATGACACCATATGAAGCTTGGTGGGGTAAGAAACCTACCTTGGATCATTGCAGAATATTTGGATGCTTGGCATATGCATATGTGCCATCTCAATTGAGGCATAAGTTGGAGCCTAAGGCAGAGAAGTATGTATTCATTGGTTATGATGATAAGCAAATGGGATACAGGTTGTGGAGTCCCTCCACAAAGCAATTTATTGTATCCAAGGATGTTACATTTGATGAGCAAGGTACTTGGTATGCAGGTAAATATAATGTACATGCAGATGATGAAGAAGTAGTGGATCAAAGAAAAGGTAAAGCAAAGGTTCAATTACTTGATGAAAGTGAGAGTAATGAAGTGCAGATTGAAGTTGAAGAGAGGCCAAGGTTTGATCCAGAATGTGATGAACCAGAGACCTCAAGAAGTGTAGAAGTTAGGAGATCATCTAGGCACAAATGGCAACCTACAAGGTATAGCTATGACACTTCATTCTTGACTACTAAAGATTATGCTTATTTGGTAAAAGCAGATGAAGACCCTTCTACATATGAAGAGGCCAAAGGGAAGAAGAATTGGGAAGATGCTATGCAAGAGGAGTATGATGCATTGATAGAGAATCAAACATGGGATTTGGTTCCTAAACCTAATAGTCAGAAGATCATTGGATGTAAGTGGGTTTACAAAACAAAGAGATTTGCAGATGGAAGTGTGTCTAGGTACAAAGCTAGACTTGTTGTGAAAGGGTATGCACAGACATATGGAGTGGACTATGATGAGACTTATAGTCCTGTGGCAAAGATGACAACCATCAGGACACTCATAGCAATTGCTGCTTGTAAAGGTTGGAAGTTGTCTCAATTAGATGTTAAAAATGCTTTCTTGAATGGTTACATTTCAGATGAAGTCTACATGGAGCAACCAGATGGGTTCAAAGATCAAGTGAGTCCAAATTATGTGTGTAAGCTCAAGAGAGCTTTGTATGGGTTGAAGCAAGCCCCAAGGGCTTGGAATTATAGGCTTGTAAAATTCTTGAATGATATTGGATTTCAAGCATCAAAGGCAGATAGTAGCTTGCTAGTCAAAGCAAGTGAAAATGGATTCATTTATGTTTGTATTTATGTTGATGACATAATACTTACAGGAACAGATGATAAAGGGATACAAATGATCAAGAAGCAGATGGAGAAAGAGTTCAAAATCAGTGATTTGGGGAACCTATCATTCTTCTTGGGAATGGAGATCTCTTATACTCAACATGGAGTATATGTGACCCAAGAAAGGTATCTTAAAAATTTGCTAACCAAATTTAAAATGGAAGATTGCAGGGTTGCACCTACACCTTTGGAAGTGAACCATAAACTGTCTAGGTTTGGAGGAGAAGAGTTCAAAGATATGAAACTCTATCAAAGTTTGGTTGGTAGCTTGATCTATGCTACATTGACAAGGCCTGATTTATCATATGCAGTTGGTGTGCTTTCACAATTTATGCATTGTCCTAGAAAGGAACATTGGATTGCAGGACAAAGAGTACTTAGGTACATCAAGGGTACACTCAGAGAAGGATTGTACTATGGGTTTACTTCAGATACAAGAATCAAGATATATAGTGATGCAGATTGGGCAGGTAATGTGGATGATAGAAGATCAACACATGGATACTTGTGCTATGTAGGAGACAAATTGATTTCTTGGTGTTCCAAGAAGCAACATACAGTTGCTTTGTCATCCACAGAGGCAGAATATAAAGGTATGGTGGAAGCTGCAAAAGAGGTAATATGGCTAAAGACACTTTTGAAAGTTTTTGATGTGATTCAGAGTACTCCTATTATTTGTGGAGACAATATGAGTTCATTATACTTGGCAGCTAATCCTGTATTTCATGCTAGAACTAAGCATATTGAAATACAGTATCATTTCCTGAGAGAGAAGGTCATTGAGAAAGAGATTGAAGTCATACACACTCCCACAAAAGATCAAGTTGCAGATATGATGACAAAAAGTCTAGATGGACCAAAATTGCAAAGATTCAAGGATATGGCTGGAGTAAAGAAGATAGAGAAGAACCTCAATTAATCATTGAGGGGGAGCTGTTGGTGCATGACAATCATCAATTGAAGGATTATGAAGAAATGAAGTCAAGGAGTCAAGAAGAAAACAAAGTCAGATGGTTGAAGGAAGGACATATTCAGAAAACCCAAAGATATGTACACATATGTACATTAGCTGACTTATACCTTTGTTTAAGTCATACACTTGTATATATTCATCTATAAATATGTTGGAAAATGTCGGGCAAATAGAGGAGAAGAAGATTTGAGAATAGGGAGAGAGAAATTAGTGTCATTAGGCACATGAAGAATGAGTGAATTGTTCATCCTCACTCAGATGTAAGTTTTCTGAGAAATAGAAAAAATTTTGCCCCCGATATTTTGCTGTCTGCTCCTTCTGTGTTTAATCTTTTAAGAAATCCTTCTGCACGTATCTAAGTCCATAGCTAATCTATCTATGGCTAGAATTTGAGAGGTTAATTGTAATCAGGCTGAGAGAATTTTGATTAGGAACATTCATATGTAAGAATGTTCTAAGAGTCGTAAAATCTGGCGCACATTTCATCTTCAATGAAATGATCATTGCTCAGTCCACAGTGTAAAGGTTTACACAAGTGAGGGCTTAAAATCTAAGTTGGAAGGTAAGCCATCTATGGCTAAAAGATCTTGATCAAACGGGATTTACTTTGGGAGAACCAGTGCTAAGAAGTTGCAGGTGTCAAAGTCGCCATTGCAGAGAAGCTCTTTCAGGCATAGGTAAAGTGTTTCACACATTTCTCAGTGTGTACTCAATCTTTTTGAGAGATTTAACTTGGCAAAGTTGCGCAACCTTAAGGCGAAGTGTTGTGCAAAGTTTTATCAAAAACTTTACAGGATTGATTAGTCAATGAGTGATTAATCTGCAGCAGACTTTTCTGAAGAAGCTGAATTTTTCAGAATAATCAATTTTCTGATAAATTGGTGAAAGTTCTCTAAGTTTGGTGGAGTCTAAGGTTAATCTTGATATAGAGGTGATCTAAATTCAAGGTTAACTTGTTCTTTTGGAGATTAACACTCTCCATCAGGGATGAAAGGTGGAAACCTTTTGTCTTATCAACAGAACTTTCATTAAATCATTATGTTCCAGACTTGAACCAGTTGCTTGGTTTGATGCTCACATATGAGCAAGACTTGAAGGGAGATGGAGATAAAGGACAAAGTTCTGCAATGTACATGAAGAACAAGAAGAAAGGAGATAAAGGTAAAGCAAAGGATGAAGAGGAGTCTAGTTCTCAAGCTTATTATGCAAGAGGTAAAGGCACTAGCAGAGGAAGAGCAAGAGGTTTTGGAAGAGGTAGAGGTAATCAAAATAATAACAAGAAGGCTTGCTGGATCTGTGGATTGAGTAATCATTTGGCTCATGACTGTTCGCACAATCAACAAGGATCAAACCAGAATCAAAACAACAATAGCAGAGGTCGAGGTGGAAGATATCAAAGTAATTATCAAAGAGGTAGACAAAGTCAAAGAGGAGGCTATGGTAGAGGTGGAGGAAGAAGTTGGGGACAGAATCAATCCTACAACACCACCTACTACAACTATGCAAATGACACACAGAATGAAAGTCATACATCATTGATGATGAATTCAATCAACACATCAGATAAAGAAGATCTAAAGGTATTTTACATTGACTCTGGATGTTCTAATCATTTGTCAGGAAATATAGAATTGATGTCAGATTTGGAAAAAGGCATTTCTAGTCACACAGTTCAAACTGGTGATAATACAAGACATAGTGTACATTCAATTGGAAAAGTGAAATGCAAGAGTGGAGCAGATTTGCTAACCAATGTTTTGTATGTTCCTACAATACCTAAAAACTTGAATAGTGTGGGACAGATAGTTGAAAAAGGTTTTCAAGTCAGGTTTACAAATGAAGGAGTATTTGTGGAAGATCCAGAGAATGGATATAATCAGATTGTCTCTGGTAAGAAAGAAGGTAGACTCTTTACTTTAAGAGTGCAAGGGAACATTGGTCAAGCTTTGCTCACACATGGTGAAGCAGTGATTATAGAGCTTGATCTCTGGCATAAGAGATTAGGTCATTTCAATGAAAGAGGAATTAAAGCTATGGTTGCTAATCAGTCTGTACTAGGATTACCAAATGTGCAAAGTCAACATATGGTTTATAAATGTGAAGCATGTCAAATGGGTAAAGCACACAGGTTACCATTTCAAAAGAAAGGATTCAAACATGATGGACTACTTGAGCTTATTCATACAGATGTATGGGGACCAACAAAAGAAGGATCTATCAGTGGCTCAAGGTACTATGTTCTTTTCATTGATGATGCTACAAGATGGATAACATTATATGTTTTGAAGGAAAGATCAGAAGTGTTTGGAGCTTTCAAGCATTTTCATGCATATGCAGAGAGAGTCACAGGTCAAAAGCTTAAGAGACTGAGGTCTGATGGAGGGGGAGAATACTTCTCCCAAGAGTTCAATGATTATCTTTGGAATGCAGGTATTAAGAGAGAAATAACTTGCAGGTATACACCACAACAAAATGGTGTAGCAGAAAGAAGGAACAGGACTTTGGTTGAGTTTGCTAGAGCTATGCTAAAGGAGAAGAACTGTCCAAATTATCTTTGGGCTGAGGCTGTAAATACAGCTACATATCTTGTGAATAGATTACCATGTGCAGCTCTGAATGGAATGACTCCATATGAAGCTTGGTGGGGTAAGAAACCAACACTAGATCATTGTAGAGTGTTTGGATCAATTGCATATGCTTATGTGCCATCACAACTTAGGCATAAACTTGAACCAAAGGCAGAAAAATATGTGTTCATTGGTTATGATGAAAAGCAGATGGGTTACAGGTTGTGGAATCCTCTAACAAAACAATTTATTGTTTCTAGAGATGTTACATTTGATGAACAGAAAAGTTGGTATGCAGATCAAAGTCATACAGCTGAAGAATTTGAAGAAGAGGTAAGAAGATGTGAGAAAGGAAAATCAATTGTGCAGGTAAATAGAGATGAAGACTATATGCAAGCAAGTACATCCACAAGTGGATTAACAAGAAGAAATGAAGAAGCTCCTATATTTGATGAAGAAGTGTATCCAGACACTTATGAAGAATGTGAACCAAGAAGGTCAAGCAGGACTAGAAGACAACCAGAAAGGTATTCTTATGATACTTCTTACATAACTCAGAAGAACTATGCATATATGGTCAAAGATGATGAAGAACCTCAGAACTATGATGAAGCTAAAGGTAAGAAGCAATGGGAAGAAGCAATGAAGGAAGAGTTCAATGCACTGGAGGAGAACAAGACATGGGAACTTGTTCCTAAACCAAATGGTAAGAAAGTAATTGGAAATAAATGGGTTTATAAAGTGAAGAAGCTTGCAGATGGAAGTATAGCTAGATACAAAGCTAGATTGGTGGTGAAAGGCTATGCCCAGACCTATGGCATAGATTATGATGAGACATTCAGTCCTGTAGCTAAGATGTCAACTATAAGGACAATCATTGCTATTGCAGCTTCAAAAGGATGGACCCTAAGTCAATTGGATATAAAAAATGCATTCTTGAATGGATACATATCAGATGAGGTATACATGGAACAACCTCAAGGGTTTATAGATTCCAGGTATCCAAATTTTGTTTGCAGGTTGAGAAGAGCATTGTATGGATTGAAGCAAGCTCCAAGAGCTTGGAACTATAGACTGGTGAAGTATCTCAATGATCTTGGATATCAAAGTTCAAAAGTAGATTCAAGTCTACTTATCAAAAGAACAGAGGAAGGTACAATCTACATTTGTATTTATGTAGATGACATTATAAGCACAGGTACTTCAGATGAAGGAATCAAGGAGGTAAAGAGATTACTTGAGAAAGAGTTTAAGATCAGTGACCTAGGAAAGTTATCATACTTTCTTGGAAGGGAAGTTACTTATACAGATCATGGCATATATGTGTCACAAGAAAGGTATCTTCTGAACTTGTTGAAGAAGTTTGATATGGAAAATTGCAGAGAAGCTTCAACTCCACTTGAAGTTAATCACAAGGTCAGTAAATATGATGGTGCAGACTACAAAGATATGAGGAAGTATCAATCTCTTGTGGGTAGTTTGATTTATGCTACACTAACAAGACCTGATCTTAGTTATGCAGTGGGAGTTTTGTCACAATTCATGCATTGTCCAAAGGACCCACATTGGATTGCAGGTCAAAGAGTTCTCAGATATATCAAAGGAACTATAAAGGAAGGATTATATTATCCTTTTACATCAGATTTGAAGTTGAGAGCCTACAGTGACTCAGACTGGGCAGGTAATCAAGATGACAGGAGATCAACTCATGGTTACATGATATATATTGGTGATAAGCTTGTAAGTTGGTGTTCAAAGAAACAACATACAATAGCATTATCATCAACTGAAGCAGAGTACAAAGGACTTGTGGAAGCAGCTAAGGAAGTCATATGGATGCAGACATTGTTCAAGAGCTTAGGCATTGATCAAGGTACACCTATAATACATGGAGATAATATGAGTTCACTTTATCTTGCAGCAAATCCAGTATTTCATGCAAGGACAAAGCACATAGAGATACAATATCATTTTCTCAGAGAAAAGGTATTGGAGAAGGAGATTGAAGTGGAGTACATTTCTACTAAAGATCAGTTAGCAGACATAATGACAAAGAGCTTGGATGGTGTGAAGACCAGCAGATTCAAAAGCATGGCAGGAGTAAGAAGATATGAAGAAACAGGGAATGTCAATTAGTCATTGAGGGGGAGCTGTTGGAGAAACAATCACTAATTAGACATATATTTGAAGGTCAAATCTTAGAAAGAAAACCCCATGCCTATGTGAAGGGACAAATTCACAAGTGTATCATACTTATAAAGTTAGTTCACTTTAGTTCTAGAAGTTTTTTAAAAATCACGGGAATGAGAAAATCTATATAAGTTAGTTAGTATTAACTGACGCGAAGAGAAGAAGAAGGAGGAAGACAATGAGAAAGTGAGAAGAACTCATTTTTGTATGACTGAGTATAGTCGGGCTTCTCTGAGTGAGAAAGCATTTGTAAAACTTCTGAGTTTTTTATAGTTATGAGAAGAACTGAGTAAAGTTCTGTGTATGAGCCTCTCTCCATCATCTCCATGATTACCTACTGTGTGATGAATTACAAAGATCAAGTTTTCCAAGCAACTCGATGCCTGGCATCGAATCTCTGTTGATAAGTCATATTTTCTTTTATATTTTTCATTCAGTACTGAAGTGTTTGAAAAACATGATGTTGTTGGAGCAACTCGATGCCTGGCATCGAATTCCAGTTGATAAGTCATATTCTAAGTGTGCATGAAATCACCTATAGTTTTGGTGTCCAAAAGATCAAGACTTTATGCGGGAAGTCGATGCCCGACATCGAATCCTTGCTGAAAAGTGGCCAAAAACATCCCAAGTCGATGCCCGGCATCGAATTCTCGTTGCAAGTTGATGCTAGGCATCGAATTCTAATTTTAAACAGGCGCTCTTACTAAAACAGGTAAAATTTCCAGTTTTGGAAGGTCATACAGGGTCATCTTGTGAGAGCCATAACTTGAGTTCTAGAGATCTGTTTGATGCATATGATAGCTTGTTGGAAAGCTCTACTCTTCTAGTTTCAGCCTCTAGATTTTCATGGAGAAATAATACTTGAACTAGGAGAAATTAGCAAAATACTGAAGGTATGTCATTTCGGTGACTAGGAATTTCTGTAGAAGCAAAGTTCTCACTTTAGGCTATCATTTCTCAAAGTTTGGAGTTGCAATGAGTTAATGGTGACCATAGAGGTGTTCTAGTGTCACATTAATTCATTTCTTGTGGTGTTTCATACATCAACATCCAATGCCTAAAATAATGACTACTCATGAAAGCAAGGAAATTCAGTTGGCATATGTATCAACTAGTATGCAATGTGCAGACTTATTGACCAAAGCACTTGATGGTACTAAATTTTGCAGGTTTAAAGCTATGATTGGATTGTAGGAAATTCAAGAAGATTGATAAAGAAGACCAAGCCAAGATGTTTGGATTGAGGGGGAGTTGTTGGTGCAAACGCCAAGCCTTCACACTAGGCTAGGCATTGGAAGAAGTTATGTGCAACTTTTTAATATTCACATGAACCGTTGTTTATGGATTTTTATCTTTAACCCTTTTGTAAAAGTCAATTGTCTTGGAAGAATATTGTAAATCCACTAAACTCGTGGAGTTAGATATAAAGAGAAGTTATGAATTTACTTAGAGATAATATCTCCTAGATTAAGGGATTACTTTTTAGTGAGAGCCAAATTCGAATTCAAATTCAAATTTGAACAAGACATCTATGAAAATGATTGTAAAGTCTCGTAGGATATCATCTCCATTCTAGTGCCTTAGTTGATCACATTGTAGAGAGTGTGTGGCTCACTCTTTAGCCTACACTTCTCACTATCATTAGGCATTGTCCATCATGCCAATGATCATGTACATCATTGTCATATAATAAAGTATATCATTGATAATCTCTATTAGTCTCTCTATCATTGTCACTCAAAACAGTGTTCTTGTCTTGCTCATATCTCAGTCATTACTCCACCATTTTCAATGTTCTATGGCTCCTTGGAATCAGCTCTAACTCTAATACAAGCTGACAAAGTTTGAAGACATTCTATTTAGTCAATTTGGAGAAACGCATCTCGAAGTGATCACTGGTCATTCTCTATAGAGGTCCTAAAAAGTTGGTGGTAATGTTTCACTTGCTAAATTGATTGCTTTGTGTATAGTCAATAATTTTAAGTGACTCCACTTTGAATCATTAGCTCTTTAAGCTATTTAGATATCTGTAGAAGGAATTTTTCTAATTGCTACTATGGTGGGAGCACTGAGCTTAACAAGTAGTAGGTGTGTGAACCAAAATAGAAACTTTTTGGTGATTTTTGAATTGTGAAGTTATCTGTTTTGGATTAATCATTACATGCATCATCTCCAAAGTACATAGGCACCATTAGTGGCATTGGAAAGCTAAAAGGGCCTACAACTCAACTCCAAAGTGAAAGAGGGCAGGTACAAAGCAGGGATTAGCAGTACCAACTCATTTCTTGGAGTGTCCATCCATCTTTCCCATGCTCAACAAAAATGGAGATTCATCAAGAGGTAATAACTATTCTTCCCTATACACAGATAAAGGCAAGTCTAAAGAGAAATGGAAAAGCAAAAAGATTGAGAATGAAGGTACTACTTCCCAAGCTAACTATGTAGGGAGAGGTAGGAACTCAAGAGGTAGGGGCAGAGGAGGTAAGCAAGGTAGGAAGAGACCCTTCAGCTCTTCCCCATGTAATATTTGTGGTTTATCAAATCACACTATAGATGAGTGTTACAGGAACTGCAAGTATCAGAGAGGTAGAGGTTTCCAAAGAGGTGGCTACACTCAATCAAGAGGAAGATTCAACCATCATCAAGGCTACAATAACAACTACAACAACAATTATAATAACAACTACCAAGGAGGCTACGAATAAAGGAAAGATTACAAAAACTACACAAAGGAACAAGACGATTCCCATTTGATTATGAATACGACTTCAAAGTAAGGTATGAATGATGACCATCTCTTCTACATTGACTCAGGATGTTCAAACCATGTGGCAGGCGATGTAGCTCTTCTCTCTGACCTTGAGAAACCTAAGGGAAAACACCAAGTACAAACACGTGATGACACCAAACATTCATTGTTCAAGGTAGAAAATGTTAAAACCTCTCATGGAAATAGAAATCTATTGAGGAAGGTTCTATATGTACCCACAATCACCAAGCGTTTGATGAGTGTTGGACAGATTGTGGAAAAAGGTTTGCAGGTTATGTTCAACAAGTTTGGAGCATTTGTGGAGGATCCCCAACATGGATTGAAAAGAATTTCCAAATGAGAAAAGACAGGTAGGTTATTTACATTTGAACTTGAAGATACAAAGAATATTGCACTTTATAACTACAAAGATCAAACATTGTCAGAGCTTGAAATTTGGCATAAAAGATTAGGGCATATTGGTGAGAGAAGTTTAACAATTATGTAGACATCAATGTGTGCTTGGGATACCTAATGTATCCAAGCAACACATGATAATAAATGTGGTGCTTGTCAGTTTGGAAAAACTCACAGGTTACCCTTCTTAAAGAAAGGATGCATGCATGAAGATTACTTGGAGCTTATCCATACAGATGTATGGGGACCAAGTAAAAAGAAAGGATGCATGCATGAAGATTACTTGGAGCTTGTCCATACAGATGTATGGGGACCAAGTAAGGATCCCTCAATTTTTGGATCAATGTATTATCTATCTTTCATTGATGATTTTAGTGGATGGACTATCTTATATTTTATGAAGCGCAAAGATGAATTATTCAATTGCTTTAAGAAGTATCTTGCACTTGTGGAAAACCAAACAGGAAGAAGTCTAAAAGGACTAAGGTCAGATGGAGGAGATGAGTACTTCTCAAATGAGTTTGATGCATTCTTGTAGGATAGAGGAATCAAAAGTGAAATTACAACAAGGTATACTCCTGAGCAAAATGGGGTGGCAGAGAGGAGAAATAGGTTGATTGTTGAAATAGCTAGGTCAATGCTAAATGAGAAAAAGTTACCAATTTATTTGTGGGTAGAGAGTGTATCTGTTGGTGCATTTTGCCCAAGCCTACATGCTTGATATGCTTGATATTATCCTCATTTGTAAGTCACATGTCATGTGAACACCTCTTGTAAAAGAGTTCATTTTTATCTCTTGTAATCAAAAAAAGAAAAAGGAAAAGGATGGCTTACGGCATGCATGATGTAAAAGCAATTTCGTGGCTCTAACTACCAAAACCCACGACTTTTTGAGCTGAGGGAATATCTCCTAACTTTGGGGATCACTTTTAGGTGGAGCCATTCGAATTCGAATTCAAAACTCCCTCCAAGAATAGCTATAAAAGGAGCAAGAAGAAAGAGGCAATTAGCAAGCCTTGTAAGTGACCACTTCATGTCATTTTGTAGAGATTGAAGAGCTTACTCCATAGCTCTATCATTCTACTCCCATGGTGCAATCATTGCCAATGTGGTTGTAATCATATGTGAATCTATACATTTATCATCATTTACTTGTCTGTTTTGTTCTCTGCTATACTCACTCAGAGCAGTAACTTCAAAAGGTCATATCTCGAGTTCTGCTGAATTTTTTTCAGTGATTTAACATGCGTTGGATAGCTCTTACTGTCTAGTCTTTGCATATCAAGTTTCAAGGTCATTGAATTTATAGTTTTGGAGATATATGCATTTTATTGCTCACTGGTCTATTTCTGCAGAGCCCCGAGAATGGTGGGCATGTTCCAGAAATTGATAAATCTTGTTCTCAGTGCTCAGTCCATCATTTGAAGTGTTTTAACTTGGATTGGGAAGCTTGCTAAGTCTATTTGCTATGACCAAAAGGAATGTTTCTAATTTCTACCAGGTTGAGAGCACTATTCATTTTTCCTAGTAGGTGTATGTCCAAAAATAGCAAGTTTTGGGAGCTAGTCATTTCGCAACTAGTCTGTCTTGACTTAAACTTTTGGGATACATGTTCCAAAGTACTTGGCTGATATTTTGGTGGATTTAGGAAGCTTAAAGGGTCTCCTAATGAACTCTGAAGTCTTAGTTGGCTGGTGTGAAGCTGGTTGTAGCAGCACCTACTCATCTTTGGATTGCATCCACTATCTCTCTTCACAATGGTATCAGAGCATAGTCAAGCAACATGGGAGATGGATTTCCATCAACAATTGACAAATTGGATCAAAACAACTACCTGGCATGGTCTCTAAGGAATGGATCCGATCCCCCGAGGTCATGCCCTTAACTCCTCTTCAACTGAAGAAGAGTATAACTCTGAAAATCAGGAAGATAAGATCCTGGTTGCCCAAATCAATGACATCGACATGGAAAATTTTATACAAGTGAAGAATAAGCAAATTGTGAGTACTGATGTGGAGATGAATTCTATACACAGCCCCAATCTGTCGATTATTGGCAAAAGCAAGATTAAGAGAAAGGAGGCTGTTAGAATCTCTAACTCAACTGTTAAGCTACCCAAAAACCTTAGGAAATGATAGAGTGCTGATCTGTTTTTTTTTTCTCTGCTTGTGTTTTTCCTCTCTTTTCTTGTTTTCATGGATGTGCTTAAAATCATTTCTTTCAATATAAAAGGTCTTACAGACCCGTTCCATGGTAAGATATTTCATAACTGGCTTAAAGACTCCTCTTCCTGTCCTGACATCATCTGCTTGCATGAAGTAAACAAAAATGGCTTCAGTTTGGAGACCAACCTGAATATTGCCTCTTCTAAACACAAGTGATTTTCTACTCGTCATGCAAAGGGTAGAGGTGGTGCCTCAATTGGCATTCTGCATGATCTGGCTCATGTTGTTGATGAGGTGTTGGTAAGATGATCAATGGATAGCTCTCAAATGTAAGTTCCCTCTTAACCTTACCATTGCTAGTGTCTATGCGGCAAATAAGTCTAATGACAGAAGTGTTTGTTGGAATGAATTGTCTTCCATCTCAGGTGATGTTACTATTGTTGGGGACTTTAATATGGTTTTGAATCCTGATGATAGGAAGGGTAACCCTGATAATGTTCTACAGGGAAGAGAGAAAAGTTTATGGTTCAACATGACTTCTGCCCTTAACCTCATTGATTGTTCTGCTTCGAATGGTCACACTTGGTTTAATAAGGATGCTAATAATCCTCTATTTGCTAGACTTGATAGATGGTATATGTGTGCTAATAGATTTAATGACATGTGGAACCACTCGTGTCATACTCAAAGGTCTCTTATCATGTCTGATCATTGGCCCCTTGTTCTGAACATGTATATGAATGCTCCCATGTATAGGGCTGGTTGGACCCACATTGATGCTTCTCTCCTTAAGATCCCTTTCATAAGAGACAAGATCATGAATACTATGTCTAGATATTTTTACATCCTTTGTCTTAACCCCTTCGTGGCTTGGGAGAGATATGTCAAGGATATTAAAAAACTGTTATGTGACTACAAGAAGAAGGCTAAACACATCAGATTCCAAAGAAGGATGATGATACTTAGAGAGATAGAACAGGTTGAACTTTCTAACTTGGACCTTTTCTCTAAAAATCAAAAGATTTATGATCTCCAGAATAGACTTAGATATGAAAATCATCTTCTTGCTAGTGGTGCTTTTTCCTCCTCAAGAGAGTTCTAGGCAGGTAAAGTTGATAAACCCAATAAACACATGTTTGGGCTCATGAAGAAGAAGAAAGCTAAGGATTTTATACCCTTACTAAAGAAGTGAGATGATGATTATGCTTTATCCCTTAAAGGTAATTTACATGAGGCTGTGGATTTCTTTACCAAAGTTTTCTCTATGCCTCCCAAGAGGGGGGAGGACATCCAAAGGGTCTGGGCTGTTATTGCTTTAAAGAGAATAAAAATGATATCTCAGGCCATGGCTTCCATCTTGGACCTGCCCCTCTCTGCCGGTGAGGTTAGAGAAAGCATTAGTAAATTGAAATCTGGCAAAACTCTTGGGTTTGATGGCATTCCTAATGAATTTTTTCAAGATCTGACTGATTTTATTGTGCCCATTATTCTCTTGGTGTGGCAAGAAGCCATTAGGAGGGGGAGTCTTTCTACCTTTATCAATTCTAGTGTGATTAAATTGATTCACAAAAAAGGTGCCAAGGATGACCTCAACAACTGGAGACCTATCTCTTGTCTGACTTCTTTGTACAAAATCTTTGCTTCTGCTCTTGCTACAAGAATCAACCCCATTATGGACAACATTATTCTCCCTGAGCAAAAAGGTTTTATTAAAGGCAGGTTCATTCTTGATGCAATCATTTCTATATGGGAGGGGACTGAATTTGCTAAGGAGCATAAGGATGACTTCTTCTTCTTTAAAGTGGATTTTGATAAAGCTTATGATAGAATAGAATGGGATTTCATTCTTCAGTCTTTACAGGATGTTGGCTTTGGCAAGAGATTTATTAAATTCACTAGCATCCTTTTTGGCAATGCTAACTCTAAAATTGTTATGAATGGTCACCTCTCTGAATCTTTTAAGCTGTGGAGGTCCATTAGGCAAGGTTGTCCCCTTGCCCCTCTCTTATTTGCTATCACTAGAGACTCCCTTGGGTGGCTGGTGAAAGAGTGCTTTGAACAAGACCTCATCAAAGGTTTGACCATCCCTGATTCCCCCACTCAACTTGGCCTTCAGATGTTTGTTGATGATACTAACATGATTACCAAAGCTGATAACTTGTCTGCTGAAAACTTTCTTCATTGTTTAGACCTGTTCTGTAAGGCTAGTAGGTCTGTTATTAATCATTTGAAAACTAGTTTTTTTACTTCTAATGATTCTATTCGTGATTGTGTCAGAGAGAAAAGATGTGAGATAATAAAAAAGGGAATTGTTTTCAGATTACTTGGCATCCCCATGGGTTTTGAAGTTTCCTTAGAGCAGAGATGGTCTTGGGTTTTAGAAAAATTCAAAAGAAAAGTATTTCATTGGATGGGCCTTCAACAATCTCTTTCACAAAGAGTGGTTGTGCTAAAATATTATATCTTACCTACTCTTACTTACTTCTTTGCTTGTTGGTAGCCTAGAAGAAAATAGCTGGCTCAGGCTATTTCTCTGGCCAGAAGGTTTCTTTGGGGAGGCACTGAAAGTACCAGAAAAATCCCTAAGGTGGCCTAGAGCACCTACTGCATGAAAAAGGAAGAAGGGGGCCTGGGTCTCATATGCCCTTCTAAAATGGCCTCCCAAATGGCTGGAACGTGGATTGTTAGGTCCACCACCTCTAATGACTTCTGGGCTTGCCTTATTATTAGAAACATTAAAAATTTCCATATTAAGGATCATAAGAGTTGGTCGGCCATGAGCCTTTGGGATGTTGTGGTTTCTCCTATCATCTTTGTGCCGAAAGGAAGCAAACTGGTGTGCTCTCTTTGGAACTCCTATATGAAGATCAAGAAGAACTACTCTCTATCTGTTTATTTTGCTTCTAACTTCTGTTTCATTTTACAAGATTCCCTGTGGTATGGTTGGTGCTCGCCTTGTTCCCTTTTTATCGAAAACAATAAGTGCAAAAAAGCTATTTTTACTAACTGGTCCTCTTTCTACAGGAGCAACTCCATCCTGAGCCAAGCTGAGATTTTTGAGCTTGGGGGTCTCTTAGTTGCCTGTAAAAAGATTCTATTTGAGAAAAGTGTTTGGCTCTCGACAAGATTAATTTTTTTCTTTACTACAAGTTTGTCAATATGTCCTAGATTGCTCAGGACATGCTCCAGTGTTTTAAGAAATCTTTCAGCAATATTCATTGCATTGTCCCCAAGCTCAATAACAAATGGCAGGTCACCTGGAATGTCCACCAATGGACGTATAGATTCAGTATCTTGTCGGCCTTCACTCCAACTGTCAAGCAGGCCCTGCTCCTCTGGAGTATTATGCACAAAGGGATATGGATTGGCAGCAAGGCTAAGTCTATCCACATCAGCAATGGTCTGTGTCAATACTATGGGCAGATTGAGGACACGGAACACCTTTTTTTTCTCTGTCCCAGAGCCAAAAGCTTCTGGCAGTCGATGAATGACTACTGTATTTCCAGTGGTATCTCACCTCTTACTTTGAAAAAGACTCTTCTTGGTGTCAGCCACGAGCTAGAGGTGGGGATATGGCAGCTGTTGAGAGCTCAGATTCTGTGGTGTATTTGGAAGGAAAGAAACGAAAGACTTTTCTCATGTAACTCTAAGAATTTTATGTTTTTGTGTAACCTTAAGCTCAAAGCTATATCTAAACTTTGTAAGACCCTGATGAAGGATGCCCTAAGCCCAAACGATCAATGTTCTTCCATATGTAATAAGAACCATTCAGTCTCTGGAAGACCAAGATTCTTGCCATTTACTCAATTAAGAGACTGATTCTGGTGGACTTCCTAGATTCCTTCCTATAGCCTTCTCCCTCAGGGAGCTCCCACCTTGTGGGCTGTATTTTTTGTCTTTTAATTGACGTCTCCTTTCTTGTTTTGCTCAAAAAAATAAAATAAAAGAATTCATTCAAAAAACATAGAAGAAAGAAAACTAAACAAAATCTCATTTCCTAAATGATTTAGGAGGCTTAGTCAAAGTTCTTGAGGTTCTTAACACCTTTTTTCTTTTACCTTTAACCTGAGTCTGTTGAGGAGAATCAGTGACATTTGCCTGCATCATAGTCTCATCTTCTTGGCTGGTATCTTTGTGAGCCATTTTTTCCATGATCTTTTTATCTAATTTATTTAAGTCTTTGGTAAATGTAGCATCAAGATGCAGTCTAATATCATATACGTGATTAGCAATAAGCACAACATTTTTAAAAAACTTTGTTTTATTAAATATAATCATCCAATCATTGCTATCTTTAATATTCTCTTTGAGAGAAGCAAAATGATTACTTGTATGGATGATTTTCCTATCAATGGAATACATATTTGGTTGAAAATTCTCTTTATTGATCCCTAACCCATCATTGACTTCAAAAAAAGGATGATAAACGTCTTCAAAAATCACATCAAAGGAATGAAACAATTTACCTCCTTTTTTCCCTACTTTAGAAGCACCTTTCTTAACAACATTTTAAACACCTTGCATACCTTCATGGCTAGTATTCTTTTTGAATCATTAGGGGGACCTGGAGTGCCTTCACTTGACAAAGCATTGAAGAAAGGTCAATGTTCAATTAAATGACCTTGTTTATAACACTTGTAATAGGAATTTGGGAGATTTTTGTATAATACCTTTTGCTAATGGATATTTCCCATCAGAATCTTTAATAGAAATCATGGATCTTATAGCTTTGGATATATCAATTTCCACCATGATTTGAGGATCCCACTTGGGATTTATACTTCCTTCCTAGACTTTTTTCCAAGCACTTTTCCAAGCACACCACTCAATTTCTCGACCCACGAGTAATATTCTACCATTAGGTTAGGGAAATCAATCCATATAGGATATTTGGTGGGCTTGGGACCATGATGGTTAAACTCTAGAAAACACTTGAAAAAGGAAATAGCTATGATTTTTATGAGCCGCAGACCCCTTGTCTCCCAATTTTATGTAATCCATTGTTTGAAGCTTTTTGGGATGGTTGAGGACCATGGCATAAGCCTATCACCACTCATTTAGAGATCTAAGCCTATCAAATGTCTAAGGAGTTCATATAAATAACCAAGGCATCATCATCATCATTTCCGATAGCATCAACATTGATATGATGCAAGTATACATTTAACTTCTATTTTCCTTTCGAATTCCAATTAAAGACATGGTTATTCAACATATGAGAACCTGTTTAAGAGGGAAATACCTATTGGATGCAATGAGACCAGCTTTAATGGTGTCCGTGTAAGAGTGAGTGGTTGCATCACTTCCTTGGGTTTTTGCAAAGCCATTGTTATTGTAGTTTCCCATATCCGTGTCCACACATTGATGTATCAAACCATTGCAAATAGCCTCGTTCAAAGACATGGTCTCCCCTTTTGGGGGAGGCAAAAACCCAAAAAGGGAGTGAAATTGCTATAGAGTATTAGCACAATAGTGTTCTCATGGAGATCCTGAAGGGGTGGATGCAGCAACTCATGCAAAGATGAAAAAGTTGAACCCTAAGCGTAACTCTAAGGAATCACACAAGAATTTTTCAGTCTCTACAAGAGTATGCTCGATAGGTGCAATTTTGCTTCTACCTTTCATTTAATAACTTTTTCCCTCTCACTAAATTTTGACATAACAAAGCACCAAAGTCAGACGTAAGTGTGTGGCCCCCCCCATTAAGTGACGTGAATATAGAGGCTCATAAAGAAGGATCAACACAAGAAAATGCATGATTTGATTGAATATTCTTTTTTCCTTGAAGAAACAAGGATAAGAATTTTGTTGAATAAGAACTCGTACAAAAGTGCAAGGGGAAGGCACCACAAGGATTACACAAAATTCTCAACCTGATTAATATCAGGGAGCATAACAGTAATACAAATGACAAGAAAACTACATTGAAATCTTGCTACCAAGAATACTAAGACCTACTCATCAGAATACAAGATGTATACATGACAAAAAGAAAGGTGGCTAAGTAGATGGAAGATGCTATTTTGATTGAATAGTTGTCATGACTTTGCTTCCATGTCATCATTCACATCCATGATAATTTATTGTGCGAGTGACCAAGTAAAGCCAAAAAAAGGTGAGGATAAGAACTCAATAGGGAAAATATGCAAAAGCTTATAAGTCTTTTTCCCATGGAAACTTTTAATTTTTGGCATGACCACTCCGTTTCAAACATCATCACTTCTCCTTATGCTTTTAGACATGTACACAGTGCTCTCATTTGCAAGATATGACCTTTCTAGATTAAAGTCAAGAAGGACTACATTCCAAATTGTGATTTCATTTCTGACTTATCCTTTTCACTTGTAAGAATCTTTGTGGTGTAGATGGATTTCAAAATGGAGTAAATGTCCCTTGTCCATAAAAGAGAATAAATGCTTTAAGAGTGGTTTTCTATCCTAGAATAATATACTACAAAATAGAGAGTTAGTCTCTTTCCATGCTATTGTAAGTCACACTAATTTATCTTCTTCCACATTATTGTACAAAACAAAAGCTTACGTAAGGTTGATGATGGTTCCTGCTCTTCTAAAATGTCATTGAAGCTTGGTGAGGTTGTTGTAGACATGCTCACACATTTTAAAAATCCAAGGGGTTCTATGCTAAAGATAATGGAAAAACTTAACCTTAGGTGGAGACTTGACTAGAATGCCCATGAATGGAGATACAAGTTTCTTTGTATCTCAACCTTCCCTACTAGCATCAAAGAATGAGTACTCTAATGGCTTATTCTTCATAATGGGCTTTGAACTGGTGCTAAAACCAACAGTATTAAAGTAAATGATGGTGTGGAAGGGGAATTGAGCAAAAAGAAAAGAAGAAGAAGATCAAAGAATAAAACTACTCAATAAAGAACAAAGTTTATGAAGAAAAAGAACAAGTCTATGCCCAAAGCCTCGCAGGGGCACGTATCAGGCGATAACACCAAAGAACTAGGTCCCGAAGAGTGAAACAAAGATTAACATCCAATACCTTTGAAAGGAAGTTGCACACACCTTCCTCATCCACTAGGTGCGTGCGGTGAAAAGAAATGAACAGACCAAAAGTAAGCATGGTTCCCAAAAATGTGAAGTTAGATTTAAAGACAAAACCTTTGAAACATCAACCAAAAGACCAAAATTGATGCAAGGTTGACCATGTGATGCACACAATGGAAAGGAATGGATCAGGTCCCAGAGAATGACAAAGAAGATTTAAGAATAGGGCCTTTGAAACGTAATGCTGACTTAAAAGAGAGTAAAGGTCAGCAAAGTAAGGTGTGCAATGGAAGAAACCAACATGCGCCAAGCAATACAACAGGGTTAGATGTGTGAAGACAAATACATATCAGAAGACCAAAAGTTAGAAAGGGGCAGGGGCTGAGAAGTTGATGCGGGTAACAAGAAATATCACATTCTTAGCCATTGATGGCGTGCATGGCAACTCGACTTAATATAGCAACCTAGACTTGTGATGTAAGGAATACCAAGGGGCAAACAGAAGCAAAGGACATACCTCGGATAAAGTAACAAATTGCATGAGAATCCTTATTGCTTCTTCGACCATTGGGTGCGTGTATTCTGGAGCCATAGACAAGCTGCATACGAAAAGTAAAGCCTGCCAAGGGACAATAGAGACAAAGAGGGGGAGAGTGTTGCAGAGCAAAGAGGCACAAAAGAGGAGCCCCAAAATTTTCAAATGTGTGGGCATAATTTTCTTCTTCAAAATTCTAGGAAATTCCTTCAAAGCTATGTAAATGCACTAGATGAGTCCTCTAGGTGCATAAGCCCAAATCATTGTAATATATTTGTTGTAAAATAGTAGAGAATTAGAGAGTAGTCAATAAAGTGCCGATCACTTGTGTGAAAAGACCATTTTTAGGGCACATGTATATAAGTCACTTTGTGACTCTTTGTAAGGACTTTTTGCCATTGTGAAGAAGGAGAGCTGAGAATCTCGAATTTGCTTCTTTCCTATAGATTTCCATCTTCTCTATGATCTTTTGTGTGTGTGTGAAGCTTGGAATCTGTGTGTAGGACTATTGTCTACCCCTCCCCATCACTTTTGAGCTATTGTAGTGTGTGTGTGAGCAAGCACGAGTTGTGGAGTGACTGAAGGTGTTTTCTGCCATTCACTATTTTGGCCATAACTTGAAGAGAAATTGTCAAATTCGAGTGAGACCACCATGAATAGATGCGTCTCGTTGAGAGCTTAAAAAAAAAAACCCGCCATTGCCCACATTCAGAGTTTGGAGCTGGGAGAAACATTCGAAATTGTATTTACTATTGTAAGTGGTATCATGGCAGACCCTTTCAGAGATTAGGTGAGTTGGAGAGGTAGTTTAGTCTTTTATCATACACCTTAGCTGAACCACTTCACTTTCCATCATGTGCATACATGTCCTCATACACTTGGTTAGGTAGGTCCTTGGGATTGATAATTAAGCGTGTGTCAATCCACCACTATACGCACTTGTGTGGCAAACAAGATTTAGTCTCTTTGACACAAGTCTCTAAGGCCTCGTGACTTAGGTACACACGTTTATGGGGCCGTCGTTGAGGAACATACTCAACCAAGGTGCCTTCGTGATGGTTATAGCTCCGGAGTGAAGGAATCCTACCTGTAGGAGTAAATTCCTATAGTGGCAAGTAGTCAAACACTTTCGCACTTGTTACTCCACATTCAAAGGTGTGCGTTGTTACCGTTAGTGTCCATGTGAAAGGCCAAATGGCCATGGGACACTTCTTTGTATATGTTCTTTAATAAAACATATAGTGGCCTGGTCAGTCATAGACTGTAAGTTCGACCGCATTTGTAAGACCTAAGAAGTCTATCTTCGAGCTCCCTGTGTACTATGTTTTCTGCGTATTCTCCAGCCTCTGTGTGGAGTATTGTGTGCGACCTTAGGAGCTCTATTTTCTGCTCGGAGCATATCATCGTGAAGCTCTCGAGAAGGAGAGCACTGTCGGAGAGTTTTCTCTCTCCCAAAATAATTGATGAAGAAGATTTTGATGTACAAGATATAATTGACTTGTTCTGAAGTAAATCATGAAGACATTATGAAGCAATAATGAGTCAACTTGGTGACAATGTGTTGTTATTATTATGTCAATAGCTCAAATGATAATGATATGTCAAATGATCAAGTTATTAATAATTTTGGGCGTCACCTTTTGCTTAAAGCAATTTTGAGAGAAACTCTAAATTTAAATAGAGTTCAGCAGTGGAATTGAAAAAGGAAATCGCAACATCATCTACATGGGAGGAGTTCACAACAAGACAACAACAAGTTTTTGCATGGAAACGTGCCTTTTGGCAGGTATGATCACACAAGAAGGAAACAGTTACGTGGCCGAAGTTCTGAGAACGCTATAAAGCAGGCAAACATCAACGATGAGAGGAGGCCAATATACAGGATTGATCTGGCGAACGAGATTTGGAAGAGAAGGACATTGGACTGCTGCGCTAAATCTGTTCGGAGGGCTGGAATGTAGATGAAACCATCTGAGAGGGGACAGAGAGGGATGATGTTGAAGACATAGGAGGGGAAGATTCATGAAGACTATTACTTCTGGGATGAAAGCCAATTGATGGGGTCTCTTCTAGCAGATCTCGAGGCATATACGAGGGCTTCATGCTGACATTTCTGACGGATACAAAGAGAAGAACTGATTGGAAGCGCAACACAGAGGAAGAGAAAGGGGAAAAAGGGCCCTTCAATATGTCGGATGGCAGATTTTCCTTCTGAGGGCATACAGAGGAAGACGAAAAGGAATTTTACGTTCAGTACTTGGTAGCTGAAGAGGGAGGTCTACGCAAGTCTAGGGAATCATGCTTAAACTTCAAGTGCAGAGGGGTTGGCCCATCTTCTGCTCATCATCTAATAAAGACATACCATCAGCATTGTGAATAAGAAGAAGGAAGGCGTGGAGGAGCGCTGTTTGAGGGAGATGGAATTGTGAAGAGCGCTGACTCCAACATCAACTTTATTTTGAAAAGATTCAGATACGCAGGGATTTTACTGAGGTACTAAATGTGATTTCTACAATTAACAAAGTTTATATGTATCTTATAATGCAATGAAAACTGCGCACGTATGATCACTATCTAACATTATATGTTGAGGGCGTTGAAACTCTTTATGCATTTTGATGAAAATTAACAGAATAGAACAAGTAATTTATGCGCAGGTTAATTTTGTGCTTTGATAATCATTGTTCCTCTGATGTTAAAGATGTCCTGAAATAAATAAATAGGAAACAACATGCTCACCTCAGGCAAGGCTTTGCTGTGTTTCTTTTTTTTTTTTTTTTTTTTTTTTATAAAGGAAGTTCGGCAATAGCAGACTCTCCCGGACTTGAATTAAATTAAGAAACAAGGGTACAAAAGAAGGGGACTAGTGCCCACGGGACCCCCCAAATCCCACAAAGCAGGGGAGGCTTGGTTGATTCCTAGGTTGCATTACAAAGAAGGTTGATCACCCTCTCGTCGCCCTCATGCGGGACCCACTTGGGTTTGAGCTTGTTGTTGATCAAAAGGAGGACTTGATGGTGCCTGAAGGGGGGGGATTTCTTGCTGTTGACAATCCTCTTGCCAAGGAGGAAAAGAGATTTCTCAATCGTCCACTCCTTGGGAGGGTCGCCGAAGTTGAGAGCACACCGCTCCCGCCAAATTTTCCACAGGACTTCCCCTCTGATTGCGTTCCAGAGAGCCGCAGAGCATCCGATCGCTTCTCCCAAAAGGACTTGTTTCCAGCTAAGCTGTTTCTGAACTCTGATTTTCAGTCCAACCGTCTGCCAGATTCTGTAGGAGTTGGGGCAAGTAAGGAAGATGTGTGGGACATCTTCGATAGCACGGTGGCAGCGTTTGCACCACAGAGGGATCCCACAAATTTTGCTAGCCTTTTGGTTAGTCCAAATTCCTCGATGAAGAATTTGCCATAGGAGGACAGACTTCTTAATCTCTATAAGTGGGTGCCAGATACCCATGAATTTCATGTCCCACCGAAGCCGCGTCCAAGACAGGCACCACTTCTTGTTGAGGCTGATCTGGAGGTCAGTCGTTTCTTTGATGTTCGGGATTTTGAGTAGGCTATTTCCATTGTGCCATTTGAGACCACGCGCGTTAGGAGCATCATGTCCCATGAGAAGGCGAGTTTTGTGGCGCTCCCAAGCGAGGCATCTGCTTTGTAAGGTGTTCCATTCTTCGTAGGAGATGTTTATTCGAGGGTCGATATCCTCCAAGTTGATCCAACTGTTGGTGTCATGTTTCCAGAGGTGTTTCCATTTTTTGAATCCTTTGTTCCATAACTTCTTGGCATTTTGAATGTTCCACGACTCCACACTCCGGATGCCATGTATCGGAAACCAGATAGAGTCGTTTTGTCTGATTCCGGCCGCCCACTTCCAGTCTTCACTAATTCTTGTGAAGCTTTTGACTTTATTCCAGCCCTTCCAAAGCGAGCATACGAGACTGGAGCCTTTCGGGAAGACAGGTATCGGGGAGAATAGCAGGGTCATGATGTCAAGGTTCTTCCAGTTCGGGGACCCCGTGAGGGCCAACTCATTTTTGTTTCTGAAGATCAGCTTGGCCCATGAGGCCTCCCTATTGCACCAAGCTTTAATCATCCATTTGGCTGCAAGTTTGTTAGCCATACACCCAATGTCCAGGATGCCAAGCCCCCCGCTATCTCTAGGGTTGGTGCAGATGGCCCATTTGATTTTAGGCACCCCCCTTCTGTTATGATCACCCGTCCAAAGAAAGTTCTTGCAGATGCTATTCAGTTTGGACAGGCCTTGTTCATTCGGTCTCCAGCAGGAAAGGAAATAGATGGTAGACGAGAGGAGGAACGTGTTGATAACCATCGCCCGTCCAGCGAGATTGATTTGCATGCCTCTCCAGTAGTTGAGCTTGTTTTCAAGTTTGGCCAGCACCCAGTTCCATCGCTGCTCCATAGAGACGCCAAATCCCAAGGGGATTCCAAGAAGCCGAAAGATTTGGCCCTGCGGAATGATTTGACAGCCATGAGCAATGAGAAGGCCAGGTTGGTGTCCCACGATGGCCCTAAAGGCGGTCTTATTGTGGTTGATCTTGGATCCAGAGGCCTCACAAAAGGTATCAAGGCACCTCCAGAAAGTCTCCAGGCTGGTATTATCATTGTGAACGAACGCATTCATGTCGTCGGCAAACAGTCTCATGGTGATTTGATTGTGGTCGTGAGGTAGTTGGAGGCCTTTGATATTGCCAGCCTCCACATGATGAGCCACAAGTCTGCTCAGCCCCTCAGTGGCGATGGCAAAGAGAAGGGGGGCAAGAGGGCACCCTTGTCTAATAGATCTTTTAAGATGGATCGCCTTCGACAGTTTGCCGTTAACGTTAATTTGGGTCGTTGCGTTGCCGAGAAGGGTCGCGATCATCTTGGTGAATTTCTGACTACATCCGAGGTCTTGGAGCGACTGCAGAATATAGTCCCATTCTAGCCTATCGTAGGCTTTGTCAAAGTCGATCTTGAGGAAGACCACATCTTGATTAGACTCATTTGCAAATTGAATACCTTCCCAAATATCCATAATGGTTTCCAGGATGGACCTGCCTTTGATGAAACCTTTTTGGTCCTCGCTAAGCCAAGATCTCAGGTGGCACGCAAGTCTGTTGGCAATGACTTTGGCGACAATCTTGTACCCTGTTTGGAGCATCGTAATTGGCCGCCAGTTCTCGATTCTAGTTTTTTTCCCCCTTCTTGTGAATCAGCTTGATAATTCCATTATTTATACAAGAAGGAAGAGCACCAAATTTTAGCGCTTCTTGCCAAACCATCCGAAGAGGGGTGGCGACCACCAGCTTGAAGGATTTAAAGAACTCGTTAGTGAGTCCGTCGGGTCCCGGGCTTTTGCCGAGAGGGAGGGCATCAATGACCTCAATGATTTCTGATTCAGAGATCGGGGCATGGAGCAGGGAGTGGAGGTTGGGTGGAATTCTCCGGGGGGAAACCCTAGAAATGGCAGCCATGCAATCCCTTCTATGGTGGGAGAGGGGGTTCGAGGTTCCCAGGAGGCTCGTGAAGTGCCCTTCGATGATGCCAAAATTATCTTCTTCCGAGTTGCAAACATTGCCATGTGGGTCTAGCAGTAGGGGGATCGTTTCTCTGTTGTGTTTCCTTTTAAGGATACTGCACATCTCTTTGGTGGGTTTGTCGGCTTTTCCAGCCCACCACTCCTTGAAGAATATTTGCAAGTTTTTCCTTTGTATTTCTTCCTCGTATCTCAACGCTGCTCTGATTCTTCGGAGACCTTTCTGGGCTTGGTGTTTTCCTTTGTTCACTTCCTCCTCGAGTCGCCAGAGTCTGTGGTAAAGCGCTTCCCTACGAGCTCGCCGCACTGTCTCGAGCATCTTCTTAGTTCTGATCATGATCTTGCGAGACTTGTCGACCGCACTTCTCCAGCACTTGGCTGGGGCCAAGCCAGAGGCGAACGCCACCTTCCACACATCGGCAATCTCTTGATGGACTGAGGGGAGAGAGAAGGTGGAAGCGTTGGCATGGAACCACGGAGCCTTGTGGGTCCTGTTGGAGGGTTGAAAAGTGATAACGATCGGGTAGTGGTCGGAGATGGTGAGGTCAGTACGTTGCGTGATTGAAGGGTGGCCCCACTGATGAGTAAGGCAGTAATGCAGTAATGCAGTAATTTGACTTTATTGTGGCGAGTCAATTATACACTTCAAGAAGAGCTATGCACTTTAAATTGTTTGGGTAATCGGGAGGATGATAAAGCAGTAGAGCAAGCATGTGGATGCTGATGCAAAGAAGGTGAAAACACTTCTAAGATCACTCAAGCGAATAAAAGATTTGTGTTTTCCCATATAGAAGAGCAATTGCTTTGATTTCTGTGAAGCATGCGATTTTGATCGTTTGTTTTATTACTGCAGGGCTTGATTTGTGTATGAAAATCCACTTTCTGTGTTGATTACGTAGTTTTTAGTGGCCATTATGTTTTTTACAACAAGAACTTCAATTTACTTGATGTTTCATCGATGTATGAAGCTTCCTTTAATTCATAAACAAAACTATTTTGAGATCGAGTATATGTGTTTCACAACAGATCCAACGCACTGACTAGATGATTTACTAGGTAATAACACATGATTTGTCGATTATGAAACTTTATTCGGTAGTCAAATTCAGTTATCTATGAGTTGCCATTGGTGATAATATACCTTGCTCTTTCTGCGTTCGAACATATAGCAATAAAGTGAACAGATCACTGCCAATTATTTAATCAGAAAAGACACAGGTTTAGCTATTCAAAACCATATCGAAATTCATTGAAGGATACAAGTAAGAATATGTGTTTTCTTGAAATATGCTTTACTAAGTTAGAACTGTAATGGCAATGTCAAGTATTAATAAGAGATGGTTTCCTATGATGTGCATGGTGAGTGAAATCTTTGTGATGAATTGGCTCCAAAGTTCGTGACATAAAGTACTTTGTGCAATTGGCTTAGTAATTATTGTTGATAAAGCATGAATCGATGCAAGCTTTATACCATGTGTTGCGCGAGTAATAGTAAGGATTGATCGTTCGGAAATTAGAGATCCTTAATGATTACTACAATTATTTAGTTGTTTCACTCCATATGTATGTTTCACCGAAACGAGTTATTTGACTCTGACAACATTAATATATTTTAAAATCATACGATCATTAGAGCATATTAAATAACCATCTTGTTTTGACTTATGAAAATGATTTTTACTCATAAGTTTTTCCAATTGGTTTTGATTTAAGAAATCGAATTCAGACCATATCTCTTTAGGATTACACATGATCATTATTAGATAAAGTTAGAAATTCGTTGTTTGGTCCCTAGAGAATTCTTACAAATCGAAAAGTATGTTTTAATATGATGTATGAATCATCGCAGCCTAGATTTCACCCAAAGTTGTCAAAAATGATTTTTTTGTCTTTCATAACAAATGTTCTAATTATTATTTGTCAGATGTTATTGTCCTTATGATGACAAGATAGATCTAAATTACCATTAATGCCAATGCTTGCGTTAATTTGCTCACTGTCAAAACGTGATTGGAGTAGTGACTTGTTGGAAGGGGACCATTGAATGCTCTTTAGAAAAATTACTTTAGAAAAATTTTACGATGAGTTTAGGTTATAATGATGATAGATTTTATGCTTATCATTTATGATCTTTGTGACAATAATTGTATCTGATTATACTGTTGACATTGTTTGACATAAGCTGGAGCTATTTATAACATAAGACCAATGGGAAGACATGACGATTAGAACTATTAAGATTATTAGAATTATGATTTAGCATGACAATGTTTTATGTGTGTACCATTTGCTAATGAAAATATTTTAAGTTTGCTTTTTAAATATATCAATTACTAAATATCGATATTATTTAGATCTTTTTCCTTACATTGTTTCCTATGCATTGATTCTTAGACACTTATGAAAGAAAATTTCTCTTTAAATAATACCAATTTGAAAAGTTTGAAATATTCTTGGTCACATTTATGATGAGTATGATGATTGAACGATTTTTTTAATGAGTTTTTCGTATAAGCCATGATCATGAAAACATTGGACTAATCATGAAGAAATAGCTACTCTAATTGTTTGTGATTCATTGTCTCGGAGTCACCCTGCGACTTTAAGGTGTATACTCTCCTAATGGATTAATTTTGATGGAAATGTCTTAGAATTATGAGGAGTATGTCGATATCTCTAAATTATATAAGAATTCCTTTTACCTTAGATTGCTCCAAGCACCCCGAGTGCGCCGTATTTCCAGCGGTCGAACTGATCCACCGACCGTCGCTTTCGCACCGACAACGCACTGTGGTGCGTCACCATCAAAATCCTTCACTGGTATCAGAGCAGTTTGAGGCAAAAGCTTTGTTCCCTTTTTGCGACCGAAGCGAGCACCCCCCAAGGCTTTCTTGAAGGCTTACGACTAAGGCCATGACCAAGGCATAGACCTTGGCATACCTTGTCATCCGAGTCACCGAAGTCACTGTTGGTGACGTTGGCTGCACGCGAGGGAGGACCTCAACGATCAAGCAATATAGAGGTTCCGGTACTTCCTGGGAGGTCACCCATTCTAGTACTATTCCCCCTGGAGCTCGCTTAACCGTGGCAATCTCTTGCCACTAAGCTACACTCTTGTGGTGTCTGAAGAAGGGGAAAGACTAAGGTTGACATTACCTTGAACATGTTTTGGTCCCTCAAAGCTTCATTCTTTGCTCTCAAAGCCTATTTTTGAAGCATTTTTGGGTGTCTTTTGGAGCCATTTTGGAGTACTTCCGCACATAGTT